>CP138598.1:0-632146 GCA_033807795.1 Monosporozyma servazzii | reverse complement strand
TACACCCATACACCCACACACCCATACACCCATACACCCACACCCATACACCCACCCATACACCCACACACCCATACACCCATACACCCATACACCCATACACCCATACACCCATACACCCATACACCCACCCATACACCCATACACACCCATACACCCATACACCCACACCCACACACCCATACACCCACACCCACACCCATACACCCATACACCCACACCCATACACCCATACACCCATACACCCACACCCATACACCCATACACCCACACCCATACACCCATACACCCATACACCCATACACCCACACCCATACACCCATACACCCACACCCATACACCCATACACCCACACCCATACACCCATACACCCATACACCCACACCCACACCCATACACCCACACCCACACCCATACACACACCCACACCCATACACCCATACACCCACACCCATACACCCACACCCACACCCATACACCCATACACCCACACACCCATACACCCATACACACCCACACCCATACACCCATACACACACCATACACCCATACACCCATACACCCATACACCCACACCCACACCCATACACCCACACCCATACACCCATACACCCATACACACCCCACACCCATACACCCACACCCATACACCCACATACACCCATACACCCATACACCCACACCCATACACCCATACACCCACACCCACACCCACACCCACACCCATACACCCACACCCACACCCACACCCACACCCACACCCACACCCACACCCATACACCCATACACCCACACCCACACCCATACACCCACACCCACACCCATACACCCATACACCCATACACCCACCCACACCCATACACCCATACACCCACACCCATACACCCATACACCCATACACCCATACACCCACACACACCCACACCCACACCCACACCCACACCCACACCCACACCCACACCCACACCCACACCCATACACCCACACACACACACACACACACACACACACACACACATAAAACATATTCTCACCAACATCATTTTATTTTACTTTACCCACTAACCCTAACCTACATTCACCCAACCCTACCCATTTATCATAAAACCTAACTTACTCTCCCTCAAATAACCCTACCTATTTTACCTTCCAACCCTATCTCTTTTTTATCCAACCCTACTCACCACTTCTCCTAACCCTACCTTATATTTCATAAACCCTAACTACCCCACCTTAACATTTTATCATTCTAAACTCACCCATACTTAACTACACTATTATAAATAAACAAATTCTTACTATACCAATCCTAAACTAACAATTACTACCCATTACATACAAATATATACTATCCTTCACTACATTATACCATACTAACTTACTACTTATTATACTATACCATATTAAATAAACAAATTACTATATATTTTAAACAAAAATCTATAAACTAAACTATATCAAAATAAACAAATCTAATACAAACAAATTACTATATTATCTCACTTTACAATATATATTTCCTACTTTTTATATTTATTTATTACATTTTAACATTTACTCTAATTACTTAACTTTTATATCTATATTTTTCTTAATTCATACTTTTCAATAAACAAACATTAAATTTTACAATTATTAAAAATTATCACTTTATTTCCAAATTCACACTCTTTACTATTAACATTAACCACTTATTTTCACATAAACACAATATAAACCACCTATTTATAACCATATCTATCATTATTACTTCATATCATAACATTATACCCATTATCCCCTCACTTTATCACCTATATATCTATCATTATTACTAATTATATTATTATTACTATTCTACTTAACTATTCTTACTATTCACCATATCTTACTCTTAAAATTTACTATTCCATTCAAACATCCTACTATTATTCATATTACCATACTTATATTATTATCATTTTTATTTCATATATAAATACTATATTACTTCTATTCATATAATTCCTATCGACCCCATTATTACTTTCTCAACATCTACATATACTATTCATCATATTATTATCATTCCTATTACTCTCAACATTACCAATACTCTAATAACTCTAATTAATACTACTTATATTTTTATCATTCTTATTATTTCTATTACTACTATTACTAATCATATCATCATTTTACCATATATACCCAATATTATAACCCATATTATCATCATTATCCTTTACTATATTCCTTCTAATCCAACATATTACCTTCATTTATTATTATTACTATATTATCATCATTACTACCAACTTTTATTATACCACTAAACATTTAATTACAATTCATATTTCATATTATTATCAATTATATTATTAACTTATACTATTATTTTTATTATTATTATTCCTACATTCTACACTTTTATACCATTATTATTATTACCATCATCACTACCAACTTTTATTATACCATCTAAACATCCCATCATTTTCATATTTCTATTACTATTACTACTTATATTACCATCCTTATTATCCCTACCATTACTATTACTACTATTACTATCATATTATTACCATTATTACCTCCATTTCTATTACCTATATTTCTATATATAATTCTGCTTATATTACTATCTTATTATAAACTATATCATCATTCCCTCTAATTTATCACCTATATCACTACCATTATTACCATTATTAATCATCCTCTCATTATCCATATTACTACCATTACTACATTTCTACTATTTTTACTACATTTACATCAACCATTACCATTACTATCACTTTATATATCAACTATTATTATCATTCTTAACATATAAATTACTACTCTTATTACTATAACCATCACCATCACTATTATTATTAAACTATATTTCACCATTTAAAACTTAATTATATTTCATATTATCCAAATTCCATCCATATACCACCACATTCCATTATATCAATCTACTTTACTACACTACTACACATATCTTTTTCATCATAATAACCATCATACTATTACTACTCATATATACCCATTATCACTATTATTACATATATTATACCATTTCAAATATTACTACTACTATTTACCATCTTTCTATCATCATTATTTTTATAATTCCTAATATCATTACCATTACTATTATTATACATCTTACTATCACTATAATTACTATTACTAATTATCACTACCACTCTTCATATTATTATATTATCACCAATATTATTATTATTATTATACTATTCCCTATTACTATTTCACTTTATTTACCATTATCACCCATTTAAACATTCAACTCTATTTCATATTACCGATACTTCTCATATATTACCATCACTTATCACTTTTTATATTCCCTATTCTCATTTACTATTACCATATTTCATAATACCATTATCATTATTATTCTCATAATTATTATTACCTTTATCACAACTATATATCTCTCCATCTACCTAACATAATCCAATAATAATTTTATTAACTACTTTATTATCATTCTCATTATTACCATCATTATAATTTTCCTATTACCATTACTACACTTATACTACTATCCTATATTACATATCATATTCCCTATTTTTATCGACTATACTACTATTACTATCCTTATACACTATACTATTATCCTTACTACATTTATTAACTATAATATTACATATAACTATCACTATCCTTCTATATTCATTTTTATTACTATAATATACTATATATCTTATAATCTTACCTATTAAATATACTAATTATTATATTACTATCATTATTATTACTATTACAACTACTACTACTACTACTACTATATTACCATTTTATCATTACTTCCTCTATTCTTATCAACTATATTACTATAATTACCATTCTCATTACAATTATTACCCTTACTAATCCTAACATTTCAATTACTCTAAACCTTTATTATAACATTTAAACATCCCATTCTTATCATCTACATTACTATCATTACTACTACTTATATACCCATTATCAATATTATACTATACTACACTATATTCCTTATAACCCAACATATTACCATTATTACTATCATATCATATTAATCTTAATTCTATTACTCTTTACTTTTATCAACATCACCCATTATCATTACTACTTAATTTATCATATCCTTATTACCATTTAAACATTATCATTATTATTACCATCCTTATCACTATCTCTCTATATTCTTATTACTATTATTTTTATCATACCATTTAAACATTTAATTATAATTTTATATTACCATTATTACACCCATACTACTATCATTATTACTACTACTCTTATTATCATTAATAATCTATATATTTTTAACCTATCACCATTATCATTATTATAATCCCTACAATTATTACTATCATTATTACTCTAATTATCACTCTTACTCTTACCATTACTAAATTATCATTATCCATTTATACCTCCATCCTTATCATCTATATAACTATCATTACTACTACTTATATATTATCATACCACTTACATTACTATCCTTATCATTTATTCCTATAATCTAACCTAAACTATAATACTACTCTTATTAACAATGCTTTTATCATTATCATTACCATCACTACTCTTATTTCCAACCATTATTATTACTATACTATTATTCCTACCTTAATTTCTACTATTTATCTTTCACATTCCCTATCTTTATTTATTAAATTATTATCACTACCATTACTCCAATTTTTAACCATTATTACTACTATAATATTATTTATAATACCATTACTAATCTTTTATTACTATAATCATAACTACATATATTCTAATTACTATTATCACCATTTACCATATCTTCTTATTAATCTTTATTATTACCATTATTACTACTATTATCAACCATACTTCACTTATTAATACTCTCATTTTTCTTATAATTCCTACCATTATTATTCCTAATACTATTATTACCATTATTCTCTTTATTATCATTACTTCTATCACTAATTCCTCTATTCTTATCACCAATATTACTACTACTATTACACTAAAACCTATATTTTTATAATCATTCCTACTTATATTACCTTTACCATTACCAAATTATCACAACCTATCATTTATACTTATATACTCTCATCATATTATCATTTCAAAACATCCAATTAATCATTTATTTCCATTATTTCCTACATTCTTATTAACCATACTAACTTAAATACCACTACTTATAATACTATATTATCATTCTTATTATCTATATTACTATCATGATTACTACTTATCTTATTATTATCACCATTATTTTCCCCATTTTTATTACCTATATTATCACTATTACTACTTAAAAATATCAACTATCTTTAATACTATTATTATTATTACCATCATTTCCCCTATTCTTATTAACCATATTACTATAATCATTCCTTATTATTCATATTCCCTAATATCATTAACTATATTACTATCATTATTTCATCTATTCATATCATTACACTCATACCTCAATATTCACACATCATTCCCATCTTTTACTTTTAACTATTCCCTCATATTACACTAATTCACGACATTATTAACCTTATCATTTCAATCATTTACTATACCATTCAAACAATCCATCATTATTCTTACCTTCTATAAAAATTACTTCATATTTTATTATAATACTATACTATATTTCTTATAATCTAACCTAAATTACTATAATTACTCAAATTATCTTACTATCATTATCATCATTACACTATATTACTATCATACTTCTTACATTACCTATTATTATTACTATTCCTATCTTCATTCCTACTAACTATTACTATACTACTTATACACCAAATATATTTCATATTACCTATTACTCTTACTATCATCATTTTTATTATTCATAACATTACTATAACTATTTATATTATATTACTATCATTATTATAAACTTCTATTATACCATTTAAACATTCCATTATTACTTTTAAATACCAAAATAACAATTTATTCTTATTCTTTACTTCATTCTTATTAACTATATTACTTCTATATATTACCATCATTCAATTATTACTCCTACAATCTATATTTCTATCATTATTACTTTTCTCACTAACTATATTATTATCACTTATATAACTATCATAACATATTTCTAAATTATACTATTTTTATTCATATTATTTATCTTACTATTATTATTCCCCATATTACTATAAATATTACTACTCTTATTATTATATTTTTTATATTATAATCTATACTATTATCACTTTTACCATTATTACCATTTCTCTTACTATCTTTCAAATATTCTAACCTATATTACTATAATTACTATCATTACTACTATTGATATAACTACTCTTACTTCCAAACCTTATCATTACTACTACTATTCCTACTAACTGCATTACTACTAATATCAACACTACTTCCATCATTATTATTCCCATTTTTCTTATAACTACTACTCTCATTATTACTACTACTACTATTTTATTACCTTTATTTCCACCATTCCTATCAACTATATTACTATCATTACCATCTTCTAATCATCATTTCAACCATTCTTATCCCCCATATTACCCTTATTATCATTAACGATAATTCTTCATATCATTTCTACTATTTACTATTAACATATATTATTCCATTTAAACACCCAATTATATTTCATAATATCATCTTTCTATTACTCTTATTACCTATATTATTATATTATTTTTATATTACTATACCATACTCCTTATAATTTAACCTATAATACTATCAATTCATTGACATCATACCACAATATTTACATAACATTATCCATCTATCACCTTTATTACTACTTATATCATTATTATTATTATTATTATTACTAATTTTACACCTTTCAAACATTCAAATATATATTTCATATCAACTATTCCTTTTACTATATCACTATTACTCTCTTTATTATTAACTATTCTTATTATATATAACCATCACTACACCCATTAACTCTATTACTACTTATATATTACCATATTATATCTAATAATCTATTTTACCATTTAATTACCCAACCATATTCGATATCAACTATTGCTATACTTCTATTATCATTATAATTATCACTTATATTCCTTATTTTTACTATATTAACATACACTATGATTAAAAATAAACAAATCCAAAATAAACAAACTATCATATATTATAAACAATTATATATTCAAATATAAAATAAACAAATTAACAAATTAAATATTAACTATATCATATATATTAAACACACTATATATTCAAATATAAATTAACAAATATCATATATTATAAACAATTTTAAACAATATCATATATCAAAATAAACAAATTCAAATAAACAAATACTATCTATACTCTATTAAAATAAACAAAATATCATATATTATAAACAATTATAAACTATACTATATATAATTAAAATAAACAAATCCAAAATAAACAAATATTATATACTATATATAATAAACAAATATTAATTAAACTATACTATATATAATATTAAAATAAACAAATATTAATTAAACTATACTATATATAATATTAAAATAAACAAATTACATATTCAAATCTAATATAAACAAATTATATAAACAAATTAAACTATACTATATATCAAAATAAACAGATTACTACATTAAAATAAACAAATTACTATATATCATTATAAACAAATATTATACTATATCATATAAAATAAACAAATACTATCTATACTCTATTAAAATAAACAAATCATATATTATAAACAATTATAAACTATAATATATATATAAATAAACAAAATACTACATTAAAATCAACAAACATTAAATTTTAAAAATTATCACTCTACTATTCATATTATAGACATATTATCTCATAATCACATTATAACTACCCAACCATCCCCATTACTATCATTAATTTCTACTTATATTATTTACATTACTATATTATCATTACCATTGCTATTATTTTTATCATATACTATAATTCTTTTACTCTTCTTTTCTATTATTACTATATTTCATATCAACTCTTACTCTTAATATATCATTATTACCCCCTTTACCATTAAATATATTATTATCATTATTATTACTTATAATATCTCTCAAATATCCAATTATATTTTATACTACCACTATCATATACTATTTCTCTTATAATATACACTATATTACTCTGAATATTATCATTATAACTATTATCGACTCCATTTTATTAACTATATTACTACTTATAAACAATATTACTATCTTTATTACCTATTTTCATACCATTATATTATTTAAATTATCATAATTATTCATCCATATTTACATAACATTATCATAATTATTACTTTTAAACATACATTACAAATACTTCCTCCATTCTTATTAAATATAATATCACTATTATTACCACTATTTATACTATACTATTCAACTATTCAATTACTATTACTATATATCATTAAAAATATACCCTCCACTTTTATCATCTATATTTCTATCATTATCATTACCAATCTAATTATTATAACAATTATCATATCCATTTTTATTAATTATATCTATCATTACTATTATTATTATTACTTATATTATACCTTTCAAACATTCAATTATATTTCATATTAACTATTTTTCTTATCATCTTTAACATCCTTACTATTCACCATATCTATACTTTCAACATTTCTTAAACTATTTAAACATCCTATAATTACTATTTCTCTTACTACCATTACTTTTATCTTTTATCAAATCATACCTCTATACTTTCATATCATTATCATTACTTATACCAATATCACTACTATACTATCATTATTACTTTTAAACAAATATTATCATTATTCACTCCATTACTCTAATTACCTATATTATCATTATTATTATTAAACTTTATTATTCCATTCAAATATTCAATCATGATATCCTAATACAATTATTAAATCATCGTTATTTCATTTTAACAAACTAATACCATCATACATTATTATTTATTCTTCTCACCTATATTTCTATAATTATTACTATTACTCTTATTACCTATATTATTATATTATTTTCAAATTACTATATCATATTCCTTATAATTTAACCTATATTACTATAATATTATCATAACATTCTCCATCTATCACCTTTATTACTACTTATATCATTATAATATTAAATTATCTTATTATTAATCTCCTATACCATATTCCATTAAATCTACTTATATTACCATCTTTCCATCATTATAATTATTAAACTATACTCTATTAAATAACCATATATAAAATAAACAAATTCAAAATATTAAACTATTCTATATCCAATTATACCATATAAAACTATAGACCAACTCATATAAACGCACATTAAAATTACTATATATCCTATTATTATTACATATTTTACTATAACTATTACCACTCTTATTAACTATACTATGATCATCATCACTATTTACTTTTTATTAACATCATTTATTATTACTACTATAATACTATCTTTCTCACCATCACTACTATTATTAATATACTATAATTATTATTTTGATTCCTACTATTATTACCATCAACCATACTTCTATCACTCTTAATATTATTACCACTATCATTACTACTCTTACTATCATCATTTTATTACAATTCCTAATTATCATTATCATAACAAATCATATTATTACTCTTAAAACTTAATTACCATCCATTTATCACTACTCTTACTACTACTAATGCTATATTACTATATTCCTTCTAATCTAACCTATATTTATATTACCATTACTATCACTAATTATCACTTCTATTCTTTATACCATTAAACTATCACCATTAATATTACAATTTATCCATACTTACACACCATTATTATAATTATCACTTGAAACACGCAACTAAACATTCATTACCATCATTTCCCCCATTTTTATCAACTATATTATTATCATTATTACTACTATTCCTTCTAACTATATAACTATAATAATCTCAACATTTATTAACTTTCTTTTTTTTATTATTATTATTACTACTCATATTCTCCATAACATAACTATTAACCTTTATTAAACACCCAATTATATTTCACATTAACTATTACTGTTGCGATTAACATTATTACTACAACTCTCTACTTCATTCCCTATAATATAACCTATCTACTATAAAACTTACTATATTATTATCATTACTACTCTCATTGACTTCATATACCTTTCAAACATTCAACTATATTACATATATTTCTTTATATTCATAACACTACTCATCCATATATTATCTCACTCCCCTAGCTTCGACTAATTTACTATATTACAGTTACTGTCATTTACACCATCATCTCACTGCTCTTAAATATCGATTTTAACCAAAATTACAATAATTGTTACTATTAGATTATTATGACTTATTTTTCTACTACCATTAATCTTTACATTTATTATTTCTATTACCTATTATTATTATTTCAATCATCGCCAACCTTCATATCATACATAATATATTTCTTACTATCTTCGATTATAATTATAATTACCGATACTTTTTTTCTATCATCATCATCTATTCTCTACACTCATTTGCTACAATAACTATTACTCTTGTTATAAATAATTACTACTATACTTTAATACTACCATCACTATTACTATTACTTGTTTCTCTGACCACCCATACTAATAATAAACTCATCACTACTCTTATTCCTACCGTCATTACTAATATATTATAATCATCATCTTACCTTTTTTCACTTTAACTATTACCATGATCTTCTTAATAACTAATACTCTTACTATAACTATCATAATCACCACTCTTGCAATCACAACAATATTTCTACATCAAATTATATTTTCCATTACCCATATTATATCTATATCGCTTAGTTTCATCATACTACACTAACTTTCTATTCTATTCTAACAATCTTTTATCATTTCATCACCATTATTCCAACATTTATCAGCTATATTACTGTCATCATTAACAACTATAACAATCATTTATTTACATTAAACCCTACCTTGCATGTACTCAGCCCTAATATCAACTTCACTGAACCCTACCTAATTTTAACCAAGCCCTAGATTACCCGCCCATACTTTTATGTATTCTTTTTTATGTTATGACCAAATCTGATTCCCCTAGCGTTTAGCTGCTGATACATACATGCATTGATCATTACAAGACTTCCAAAACAATATTCCATTATCTACCATACCCCTGTTCGAAACCTGTCAGGCGCGTCTTAGTTTTCAATGTAGATACTTGAGGAACGGAGTCTTTCAACTTTTTCAATATTTCTCGGTCAAAACTTTGTTTTTCATTTTTTCAATATTTTTCAATTTCACTCCGCGGATCATGATTCTCATCCCACGGAATGTCCAAGATTGAAATTTCATATCGGCAAAATAAAAACTCGGGAAAATGCGACGGCGCGAGGTTCGAAATAAATCTCCAGAATTTCCAGAATTTCCAGAATTTGGAGAAATGAAAATTAAAATCACGGGAAAATGCGACAGCGCGAGGATCGAAATAAATCTCCAGAATTTCCAGAATTTGGAAAAATTGAAAAAATTAAAATTAAAATCACGGGAAAATGCGACAGCGCGAGGATAGAAATAAATATTCAGATTTTTCAAAATTTGGGAAAAATGAAAAGCGGAAAGACGGAAAGACGAAAAGACGGAAAGACGGAAAAACGGGAAGACGGATAAACGGATAAACGGGAGGATAAAGAAATAAATTTTAAGTTTTTCAAGGTTTAAAAATAGACGGAGAAGGAAAGATATTTAGAATCAAATTTCCAAGTTTTCCAAGAATTTATAAATTTGAAAACATAAATTCGAAGAGAGATTGAGCGCGTTTCCACCACTGACACATAAGCAATACATAATATGGTAAAGCAAAACACGGCAAATCTATAGATACACACTACACGAATAATATGAAGTTTGAACGGTGAATAACACCAAGTATTGGGAAAGATAGCATTTCACCAAGAAACGTAGACTAGCTTTGATGTTCCAGAACAAATGTGGCAAACTAATACAAACCATTTTTCACAAATGAATTACCATTTTCCAGAGTTACTACTGTTTCACTGATGTCTCCCTCTCCTTCCTCTTCATTATCGTTTCTCTCGTTCCATTTTAATTTTTAATTTTTTAATTTTTTAATTTTTTATTAAATTCAAAGAAACTTCCACTGATAAGTATGAAATATAACAATTCCAGTAGATGCACACAATAACGAAATGACACATAACCAAAGGCTCTTCAGTCTGGTTTGCTTTCCACATTACCACGCTGACTCATAGATCATTATCTGACCTAACGTCTCAGTGACATCCAAAGTTGCAATTATTCCTACAACACAGTACCGTTATTCAACATTTCAAACCATCATTCTCAGATTTAAGCCACATACAAATCATAAAACCATGATGTCTTCACCATGGAGATGTTAAACTTATCTCAATAATGGATAGTTACTACTTCTCCACATTATTATAGTTTTCTAAAAAATATCAACTCACATTTTATCTAATTAACTATTATTCTTACCTGGACTAAGATTATTTCAAACTAATGTCTGATTATACTACCGTTACTCATGCACTATTGAATGGTTGACCTACTGTTGTGAATTGCTGTTACAAAACACCATCAATATGAAAATTACTTTTATCATGAAAAATGGCAAAATTCTTAATATTAAGTAGATCAACATAACATGGCAAGACTACGTTCTTAATTCATTTGCTGGTTGATATATTCACTACATATCAATACAGTATTTCAATAAATCAGATTACACAATGTCACATCCAGTCATTTCCCGCCAATATTAATTTTAACAATGCAGAAATATCGCCATTTCTAGTATTTCACTTCAACCTACCTGCCTATCTTATCCTAGGAATTAATATCACAATAAAGCAATACCAACAATCGGGATTCCAATGATTATATGCCATGTCTGGCTCATTTAGTTACTAACAACTAATAAAGTAGTTATCTTCAAATTATCACCAGACAACAATGAACTACCATGCTGATCAATTAACTGCAAAACATAATTACATTCAACTATTATTGCTATCTAGGATTCACATCGCCCCTGGGAAACTTTAATATGATCACTTAATCCACAAAAACCAATACTTCCCTGCTTTATGATACAGAATCACAGCAACTTTTACTATGGAGAAATCTCACTGGTCTAATATAAAGTGAAATGTAACATTTACTCAAATATTATAAAATACAACACTGTTTGCTACAAGATATGATAGACTTTTGATGCTTTATTGTAAAACACAGACCACCTAATCCTTGGTTTTACTACATTAACAATTTATCATTGCTTTTTTGACAAATTGTTCAAGCCGGACTTTTCATGCGGTGAAAACGTCTTTCTTAATAAAAGATGAAACATTGCAATGAAAACATTTATATTATTACCAACTCACTATTAATTCGATGGTTTATATTACAATTGCCTAATAGATGCAATCACTTAAATCCAATGAAACATATATATTTATCAATAACAACATCGTTATTTCAAATTAAGCTTAACATAATAGCTGATTTTAATGAATTGAAATGTCAAATTATCAGCTGTACCAAGCCATCACAGTTCATAAAAGGTTCAACGAAGCAAACTAAGCATACTGCTGTGGTGTAATGAATATGGTCAAGTTTTACCAAATAGCAGATGTGGTGCTACTAGTTTATATCATAGTATTACTATAACATCAAGACAAGATCATTTTACTACGCTCAGTTAATTACAACATTCAGCAACATAAATACACAAAAGATGCGATGGCTTGATTCCGTTGATTTATACCCCAGTTGAACATGATTGAATGTAAACCAGATGATTAACAACACATAAAAACAAGCTAATATTCATTATTTTCTCTCTTGAATTAAACATTGCCACCTGGAACAAATCTATCTATCATTAACAAAACAATGTCCAGATAAATGCTATTCAACAAATCAAACAACCCAGCGGACATCCACCACTTTTAACTTAGCCCATATATAACCCTCTATCTACTCTTGCTGTAGCTTTCCCCTATCTGTATTATTTCTCTGATATTTTTCCCCATTTGTATTTTTTCCTCTGAAAATTTTTTTTTATTTGAATAAAAATAATTTTAATGAGAAACGAACACATTCCCAGGAAACGTACAAACAGACCAACACAACAACCACTCAACATGACACACTGCACTTAGAACAAGCATTTACTGTTACATATTTACACTGCCGTACTGAACTGATAGCATTACTCATCAACAGTGAACATACATGCTGTCAGAGGTTGATGTGCTATTTGATGTGTATCACTGATTTACAGATACACAGCAAACACATAACACCAAAGACCATGACCACCCTGCCAATATAAATTGATACACATTACTGATTCAAGGGACACTGGGTAATACACCCTAGTCAATCACATCAATTTTTGATACTGTTGATTATTCACTGATATTTAATGCTTGATTGAATCTTTGCTTGTAACTCAACAACTGATATCTGGCTCTTAATCTGGTTTCTAAATCAGAAATTAGTGAGATATATTGATTTAACTTGTTTACTGGAGATGTATCTTCATAATGGTTTTGACTGATTATGAATCAACACAGATCAACCCTGCAAATAATATTTCCCACATCACTCATTTTAACAACAAAACAAACCAAATCTGGATAACTAAGGTCTTTACCTAATTGCTGGTACTTTAGTGATGTATTCAATCAGTATCCTACAGGTTCAATATCTCTTGGGAAATTAAAACACTGATCAAACCTAATCTGCACACTGCTCATATCAACCTTCAATAAGGTCCACAAGAGCATTTCTCCATTGGAATAGATATATTGGGAGCGTTGCTTAAATTCCACAGTATGGAATAGCTGTATTTTTTCAATGATATCATAATATTGCTAAACCCATTACTGAATAAAATAAGATTGTTTCCTCAATCAATCAATATTAATAGAAATAAACTATATGATTAACTCCAAATAAGAATATTAACTGCTTACAGTTTGTTCATTCAATGCAAAAGTGACAACATATTGACATTTCCCACTCATATCCTATTGACTGTTACTATTTCACTTTGATAATTACTGAAGAGCTAATAACCAGATAATGTAGTCAAGATTCAATGAGACACAATCTACTCAATTCATTACCAATGCTGGGTTCTGTCAAACAGTTAATTGCAACAAATCAGCTTATCAATCCTTTAAACATGACTAACATATACTGCCCTATGTTTCCAAATAATTGATACTTTAATAATGTTAATAAGCATGTGGAATTAATTGACAACCCATAAACACTTAATGAGCTACACGGGATATTAATGTTATAACATAAACTAATATTGTTACATAAATTTGGCAACTAGCAAACTCTCCTACAAAACTGCTGCTCTTATGGATTGCTCATCTATCTAACATCAAATTTAGCACACACTGTTATGGTCATTGCATTCACCACCTTTCCATTGAACAAAGATTAAGTGACCAACTGTATTTATTAACAGAAGAAGCATTGCTATTTCATTTAGTAACGTAAAATAGAGAAAAACCAAGACACATTACTTCATTAAGCATTGTTACTACAGCAAACGAATCAATCATTAGAAAAGGACACTACCCAAGTGTATTCATGAATTCAATACATTAACTCCAGTGTACCCTATGCCAACACACTGCTACCTCTTCTCATATATAACATCTATATATTCTTGCTGTAAATTTTTTCGACTTTTTTTATTTTGAAATTTTTTAAATCAAATAAAAAGAGAAAAGATAAAAGAACACTTCTTCATCACTGGGCAACACTACACTAAATAATCCATCACACAGTGCTAGAGTGGCGGTTGATACAAAGGAGGAATTAAGGATGTCAAATCCAACTCCTTCATGCCATATACTTTTAGATGGGAATAAACCAAGAAACGTATATCGTCTGAGCCCACTTCAGCTACTCTCAAAAACTGAAGGCAATTCTGACTACAGCCAGTTTAATTAGGAATCATTGAAGTAAAATAGACTACTGTCTCATACAATTTAAAGATTATTATTCTACTATACAGATTGTGATACATTTATATAAAAAAAGGATACACTACTAACACGAACTTATACCGGTTCTTCCACGGTTCTTGAATGCATGACATAATCATAATTCCTTTGAAGAGGGCTAGAGTTGCCCATCAAAAACCCCAAGAATACAGAATATAACGGAACTCTCTGTCTGCGGTACAGCACCCAAGAACACATGTATTTGAAAAACACAGGGAACGTGGTTGCATATTCAAAGTGATCAAGCATTACGTCGACTTTCAAAAGCGTCTTGTATTTACCGCTCTCAAACAGTGCCCATATCATTGTTATTAGTACCGGTATATATTCTAAACGTCCTAGAACCTTATGAACGAACTCCTCCTGTTTCTTATTCAGGTTTGCTTTAAACCACGCCTCAAAATTGGCTAGTGTTTGCTTTTTGTAAGTGGCAAACATTGCACTATCATCGTACATGGCAATATCATTAATATTTTCCCTATCGCGAAATACTGAAGAATAATAATTAGACATGTCGGAATAGGATGAGGAGCAATCCACCACTTCATTCTCACACACAAGCAACATAACGTTGATGTTTCTCTTGCATATGAAGCCCACGAACATTTTAAATTTTGCAACGGGATTAAATAAACATGACATCTTATCTTCTGCGTGCTGAGGATCTCTCCTGATTGCAACAGTCATCAGATTGAATTGAATTCCTATAGTCCCTTTCTGGCTCTTCAACATGTATAACATAGCCAAAGAAGCACCTCTATGGGTAACTATATTCTTTTCCTTGATGTATGCTTCTTTATCCCTGACAATCTTTTGGATAGCCAGGTATTCGTAAACCAAATCCCCAATAATTTTACCAATAGGAGTACAGTTTAGACCATTATGTTTTCGCATCAAACAGTTGTCACAAAGGGTAGACGAAATATCGTCATCCCAAGTTACAATGTGTTTGGGTGGGACATTAAGCAGCAAAGCCTGTGTAGTGCTACAGTTCACCTCTCCCAAAATATGTTTCCACGTTTTTAAGAGTGTGTTACTTCCTCCCCTCAATAGCAACTTCTGAACCCGCTGTGTTAGAGCAAGCTGGGTGTTTGTCCCATTATCCTCTTGTCTAACTACCGCATCAGCCTCATTGAATGGCCCCTGTGTTTCATCCCTTTCGACCAACTTCTTGATTGCTTCAATTCGAGCATCCCCCTTAATAACGTTACAGCAACCATCATGATCCTCAAAAGGAATGTTGTAGAAGTCGGCAACAGATTCCGACACACAACGTGTCCAATCAATTGGAGGAAACATGCTGTTAATTTCTGAAATCGTCGGGTTAGGCTTCTTCCCCGCAACTGTCAATACTTTTACATAACCCCAATTCCGAATGCGACCTACCATCTGAAGATAGTCAATACAGTTAACATCACAATCTACCAAACAAATCAACTGGACAGTCTTACAGTCTAATCCATTCGACAACAATTTTGTCCCCAGAACTATTCTCGTACTGGAAAACTCGTCTTCAAAATCGTTAAAGATTTCCTGTTTGACATGATCCAAGCAATCACCGTCCACCATACCTACCGCCGAATTACCACCAACCAACCTATATACGTTATGTAATCTTTTTTAGAGCTGAAAAAGAATACCGCTTTTGAATTGGCAGTGTTGTTCAAGAAATTCTTGATAAGCCTGGTGGTCTGTGCAGTAATGTCTCTATCGTTGAAACTCTCAACGTTAGATTCGATGTTAACAGCTGGGAGTTCATCGATGACATTTACAAACAACCTGGATTGTTTGATGTTGTCTGGTATTTCCCTTTGCTTCATAATTTTGTTAAACAAATGTTCATCCATAGTAGCAGAGAGAAACAAAGTCTTCTTCCATTTTTCCCAAAATAAACCTTTGATGTTATTAATGGAAGGTCTGAAAGAAGCTTCGAGGAAAAGTGTATGGGCTTCATCAAAAACCAGGTACCCAAGCTTGGTGTCCGACCCATGATTCTGTTCCCATCTTTTGATGAGGGGCTCCATTTTACCGTTTTTGAACGATTCAAGACAGCCGACAAAAACATCGGCCGAAGCTACTTCAGTGCGGTTGTCACCACTAGTAAACCTTCCTATGTCCCTGGCAATCAATCCACCTTTTTCAAGTTTTTTGATAGTTGCAATTTTCAACGCTTCGTATGGTACACATACAAAGCTGACATAGTGAAATTTGCTACGCTGTTTCAAAACCATCATGGGTAAGGTGAAGGTCAAAGACTTACCAAAGGCGGTGGGTGCTTGTAGCCCTGCCACTTTTCTATTGTCGCTGGCCAGAACCATGGTTGTGAATAACATTTGCTGTTGTGACTTATAATCAAAGTCTGTCGAATCGAAGTAACGTTTACCTGCTTCTACCAAATCATAACCGTCCATTGGATTGTCAGCCATCTTGAAGGGCTTCCAAATTTTATTATCATTTTCAAATGTATGACCAATAGCCTCGTGGAACAAACGACAAGCAGTAGACATCGCTATGAAATTAAAGTCACTCCCCCGGTGAAGCTTTTGTCAACACCATAACTCTGATCAAGGGTTTGTGGAGTGTGACCAAATCCTGAAGCGACACGCTCATCAACATTCACATTTACCCTGGATATGATAAAATGTTTCCAGAGAGCTGCCGCACCCTGTCTCCAGGTGCTTATGGAATGTTTTTCTTTTTCCTTCCTACCTTCTGGGAAACTCTTCAACATATTGTTGAAATACTTTAATTTAAACAAACTACGGTGATGAATGTCTACAAATGCAAACATCCCCAGGGTTAAGATACCGGGATTGTCACTGCCAGCTGCATTGGAAACGGGCACGACTTCATTTGAAAATTGATTGATAAACTCAGTGCTGGTGGCAATATTTTCGTCTAGAATATCTTCATCTTGTAAAATTTCCTCATCATCGTCAATATCCTGTGTAATCTGTTGGGTCAGTTCTCTAATAAAAACCTTTTTATCATAATTTCCAATCTCGTTTTCAAAAGCACTAAGGATGAACAGGCGTAATAGTGTAATAGTCCACCACAACCTTCTTGACACGCCATCAGTCATAAAAAGGATTCTGTTGGTAAATTTACCGTTCTTATTGTACTTGACATTAAGAAACAGGCGTCTCATGTGGGGGTCGATATAGATGTTTCTCGACTTACCAGCAAATGACAAAGTGCATAGCTCAGGGAACCTCATAGGCATACCTGTTGACATCCACACCATCACCATTATAGATTGATTTAATATACCAACAATGTTTTTAATATCTTTTAGTGTCTTCTCATCAGTACTGATTGCTAGGTCTCTCCATCTGAAGGTCCTGGCTATTAATTCATCACCGCTGAAATTTTCTAGCAGGCTGTTTTTAGAGTGATCCTCGTGGAATGACTTGTGGGGAGCACCGATTGTGTCAAAGTGAAATTGGTTGAAATCACTAAACTTTACCCACTGTGACAGTTTTTTTACATTTGAGTCAAAAGAGGCAGTAAGTTCTTTCAAAGCACAGCCTATAAACGAAAACGATAAGTGTCTGTCCTTGACCAAGACACTTTCATCCATTTGTGTGACACGGACAGCTGTTTCGGAAACAGTATCTGCTTCTTTGGAGACAGAATAGTACAACTTTTTGATGTTTCCCACAAAATCAGTACCTGGAGCCTCTGTTGCGGTCCACCTTCCGATTGCAACTTCTTTGTCAAGTAAATAAAGCACACCACCGTACCTAAACAGCCACATTATACTGTCCAAGAAATATCTGTATTTGATTACGGGAACACATGGGCATTCTTCCTTATAGTTCCCCCATGCAGCAAAATCAAAGGCACCCAGAAAAACAACTTTCATCCAGAATTCAGTGTCTCCAGTTCCTTCACTCAGGCCACTAACCAGATTACCCATGGCTTCGGCCTTTTGAGAAGGGGTTTCACACACTTTAAGACGATCAGCTACAGTTTTGGCGGTCTCGCTGTGATTGTCAAAGATAGATATTTCGTCACAGCACTCCAATAACAAAAGTGTAAACGAGATTCGTGAGCCATACTGGGCCAAGGTTGATAGGTTCAGATCTTTGATAAAGTTAGTAAATCTACCGTGAAAGTCTTTTGTAAAATAACCGACGGCTTTCTTGGAAGCAGCAACCTTAAGTATTGTCATCATCTTACCAGCAATTTGTTTAGGACCACTGTCATTTTTTAAAACTAATCTAGACAGAATACTGTGATCTTCCTTGGTGAAGTTAAATTCATGCACTTTGATAATTTTTGTGAAGATGGAGTTGTCCCATGTCTTGGTTAGTTGTGGAGGGTTCAACAGAATGGGATAATACATGCAAACTGGTTGAGGAGGGACAAGGTGTATGTAACCTTTATTTCTTGCCCCTAATTTAACTTCATGGCATAGGTGAGTAGTCTCATTGGTAACCGATTTTTTAGCTCTTTTGTGGGGTCCACTGTCTTTTCTCACAACCCTTCCAGCCAATGTGACAAATTGGACATTTTCAGTCTTTATATATTTAAATAACTCTTCAGAAAAAGATTCGATAAGAACAGTATTTGTAGTTTCAAAGTCTTTGAACACTTTTAATCCTTGAACTTTAGCTAGTTCTCTTTTTTCATCTGCTGTGATAAATTGTAAGGTGTGCTTTTTGGATACGACTTCACGGATAACTAAATCTACAATCCATCCATCGATGACACAAATCCTTTCATTAATTATAATCATATTTGTTCTTTGGGTATTGTTGTTGTTAATTTACTTTTCAATTTACTTTCATTGGCAAGAAGGGTTTATTATAGCTTATTTTGACTTGGTTAAAAAATTTCAGAAGAACTTTGTTTTTTTTAGTTTCTTCGAATAAAACGACCAACCAACCAAACTTATATAATATAAAGAAAGAGCCAAATGAAATTGAGCCTACTTGCCCATCACAAATTATAGCTGGACAATATGCAAGAAATAATTTAAGATGAACATACAAAGGAACATTGCAGTGATGCGACTAAACCTATTTTCTTGAGAATGCAATTACAACCATATAGGATCTGTGGTATTTGCAAATTGTAAGAAGCCAGTATTCTTGGATTACAATATAGTAAGATTGACTAATCGACTCGTGGTATTATTCTAACTACCAAACAGAAATGACTATGTTTTGGATATTGAGCCAGCTGTAACACTATGCCTCAACAATCTGAAATAGGTACAAGCTCCCATGTTCATCCATTTTTTCTTATTTTGAACTTGGTTTCTTACATTGGACTACAAATCCGGAGCTGAAATGGTATAAGGCATGTAGTTTGCATACTAGTATAACAGTTACTGGCATCATATTCCATTTCATTCATTCTTTTAAAAACAATTTAATATTTTTCTTAAATTCAACATTACCCGCCCGTGTAGATACACTTCTCCAGTATGTACAATATATGATCATACTAACTCGACGTTTGCTCAGCATTTTGTAAGTACACTTGCAAATGTTGGGCCACCCAACCCCACAACAAATTATGGCCAATTTAACAGCATAACTTTTATTTCTTGCATTCCCCATAATCACCTATATTTTATTGAAATAAGAAAAACCAATAATTAAAAACACATATAAGTCAAACTTTTTGTATGTGCAGCACCTTATTTAAAGGCTTTATACAGCCAGACAAGACCTCTACTTTCTATATAAACCCTCTATAACACTTGAAACGCCTGTCAATTCAGGTTTGTCAATGTAATTTCCGTTTTCCACAAGAATCACACACTATTAATTAATTGCATTGAAACCACAGTACAAACTTTCCTTTGTAAAGTGTGTTAAGTATATTCTTATCATGCCAGTAACAGATTTGTTAATTTAATATATGGTAATAGTATGTTAAGTAATACTTTCCAATAACAACATTTTAAGTAAAAACATAAAAAATCAATTTGACAAAAATTTAATCATTAAAATACATGGTAACAGGTCGTACACTGCAGATACAGGTCTAATTATTGGACCAATAAGTTTCGCACGGCCACTTTAGGGGGTAGCCAACATGTGTCTTCGCCAGTTGGTTTAGTTCCCAAGATACACAAACCACGGAGTTTTACATGACCCCTGGCTACAGACTCATCGGATTGATGATTACGGAATGAACTCGAAGTTTCCGAGGAAAGTAGTCATATTCATCGGTTGTCACGGTAACCAAATGATGGAACAGTAACAACAACAGCCGCACTATTGAATAATATTACTATTGCCACCACAGTTTTTGGATGCTTCCACAAGTTGCTACTGGGATCTATTGTATTATTGCCACCGCACCACAGTTTCCCTAATAGGAAATATTTCATGGACATGCTGCAAGATCAAACGACGTATTCTATTGTACAGACAGTGACATCATGCGCCGCATTGTCTGCCTCGGAGACATCGTTTAAGAAAACAATAACAGCTTGTCCGCGGCGCTGAATTTTCAAGAAAACAAGAGAAAAGTTTTTCGCGTTGTTGATTCGCGGGATTTTTCGTCGACGATTTTCAAGTTTGGAAACGGCCAGGGGAAAAATGGGGTCAAATCGCATTTTGACACATCTACCAGATTTCTTTTCCTTTTTCTCTGGCTGCGATGCCTGCGATGCCTGCGATGCCCATCCCATATGGAATTGATCAAATATACAAGAACATTATATGAATATATACACTGGTCAAATAAGGGAACTGTATAACATGTAACATCAAATGAATGCTAACCAATCTACCAGATGCGATTATTCTACGTTGTTTGCAATGGTTGAAGTGAGGTCCCATATGCTTAACTTAAGTATTGACCAACATGATATTACCTTTATTTATTTCTGTAACACTTTCACCTTTGTATCTTAACCATACTACAACCAGTAATAATAACTTTGATCATTTTCAATGCCACTACTTAATACTGGATCATTTGATTCCCCATTGGTTTAAACGTAGTGTCTATCTTATTCTTGGTAATCTTAAATTTAACATTAACCATTCTAAAGTTTAACATTGACCAATCTTTAATTTAACATTAACCAGTATTAGATTTAACATTAACCAATATTAGATTTAACATTAACCAATCTTAATTTAATAGTAACCAGTCTTAGATTTATCATTAACAATTCTTTAATTTAGGAGTAACCAATCTTTAATTTAACATTAACAATTCTTTAATTTAATATTAGCAAACCATAGATTTAACATTAATAATTCTTTAATTTAATAGTAATTAATCTTAGATTTACAATTAACCAATCTTAAGCTTAACAGTAACCAGTATTAGATTTAACCGTAAGTAATCTCATTTTAACATCAACCAGTATTAGATTGAACAGTAAGTAATCTTAGATTTAGCAGTAACCAGTATTAGATTAAATGGTAACCAGTATTTAATTTAAGATTAAGTAATCTTAGATTTAACATTAACCACTCTGTAATTTATCATTAACCAATCTTAAATTATGATTAACCAATCTTAATTTATGATTAACCACTCTGTAATTTATCATTAACCAATCTTAATTTATGATTAACCACTCTGTAATTTATCATTAACCACTCTGTAATTTATCATTAACCACTCTGTAATTTATCATTAACCAATCTTAATTTAACATTAACCAATCTTAATTTAACATTAACCAATCTTAATTTAACATTAACCACTCTGTAATTTATCATTAACCACTCTGTAATTTATCATTAACCACTCTGTAATTTATCATTAACCATTCTTTAATTTAACATTAACCAATCTTAATTTAACATTAACCACTCTGTAATTTAACATTAACCACTCTGTAATTTATCATTAACCATTCTTTAATTCACCAGTGACCAATTCTTTAATTTAACAGTAAGTAATCTTAAGTTTAACATTAACTAGTATTAATTTAACAGTAACCAATCTTTAAAGGAACAATAATCATAGCTACCAGTAATTATGCTTAATTTCAGATTTGTCTCTTTTTTGGTAACATTCCACCAAATTAAGATTCTATCAGCAGTACTGGAAATCATAAGTAACATGAATCATTCTTTGAATTAAAGGTTCAATTATTCATGTTTGAAATTGTTATGTATTACTCAAATAGTAAATATTTGTGTTTTGATGTTGACACTGTTTATGGATAATTTCGAGAAAAATATTCAATATCTGTTGCATCGCTGAATGTTGGTAAAATCCAGTAATAGTAGAAACAGATACAGACACTAATCTAATAATTGAATGTGAAAATCATATCAATAGGTATTTTTGTAAAGGAAGCAACTGGGAACTTCATATGATTACAATTCTGGTATGTAAAAGTGACAATGTTCCCAACTCAATATTATTAAGAAACCATAGTGTAAGGTCAAACCAACTGATATGGTTACCTTTGATGAGTATCTGGATATTTGACATAAGCCATTGGAACTCTTTAGTTTAACTAGATCATGTCTATCATTCGTTTTTATTGATTCTAAAGTGGTGATAAATATTAATCAATTAAAAATTCAGTTTTTAAAATTTTAACTTTGCTTTTTGAAAGAGAACGTTTCCAAGGATGGGAAGAGTATATAGGATGTTTCTAGAGGCAGATATGAAGAAAGATACATTACCAGTCACAGAATTCAACCAGAACCTGGCTGTAGTAGTTAGTATGAGTACATATGAACTATTAGATTTAACATGAATCAACCTTAGATTTAACATTAACCAATATTAAGTTTAACATTAACAAATATTACATTTAAGATTGACCAGTATTAAGTTTAACACTAACCAATATTACATTTAACATCAACCAATATTACATTTAACATTGACCAATATTAGATTTAAGATTGACCAGTATTAAGTTTAACACTAACCAATCTCAAGTTTAACAGTAACCAATATTACATTTAACATTGACCAATATTACATTTAACATAAATTAGTATTAAGTTTAACACTAACCAATCTTAAGTTTAACATAAATTAGTATTAAGTTTAACACTAACCAATCTTAAGTTTAACATAAATTAGTATTAGATTTAATAGTAACCAATCTTAAGTTTAACAGTAACTTTAAGTAAAATGAAACAATCCTAATGTAACCGATCAGTTAATTAGTGTAAAATTTTGTTATGGAATCTTGAGATACCAAATATCAACATCTTAATCTTGAAACTGTTTATCAATAATTCAGTACACCTTCAATAAAAAATTACAAAGGTAATGACAACCACGTTCATTTTGGAAAGAGTAAAGATGAAATTTTCAGAAGAGCGCACTTACCTTAATTGAATGAAGGGATTTATCAAATAGACGATCAGAGATCGGACTGGTTAGTCTGGGATCTATTATTGGTTGAATGAAGGGATTTATCAAATAGACGATCAGAGATCGGACTGGTTAGTCTGGGATCTATTATTGGTTGAATGAAGGGATTTATTAAATAGACGATCAGAGATCGGACTGGTTAGTCTGGGATCTATTATTGGTTGAATGAAGGGATTTATCAAATAGACGATCAGAGATCGGACTGGTTAGTCTGGGATCTATTATTGGTTGAATGAAGGGATTTATTAAATAGACGATCAGAGATCGGACTGGTTAGTCTGGCATCTAACCAGTGATTACTGGCCCATCTATTATTGATCTAACCAGTGATTACTGGCCCATCTATTATTGGTTGATGACGATAGCAATACCACTACATCTAACAGTATACTAAAATTCATCCAAAGCATTAGCTGTAACAGTAACAATCATAATGACAACATCAGTGTAAAGTAAGAATCTTTATTCTGAAACATCTTGCCAACTGAACAAGTGTTTGGAAGAACACCCTGTAGCTGTGATACTCTTCATCTGAATCAACATTAGTATTTTATGGAATGATAAAATTTTACAGTGACCAAAACAAAATACGTAAGAAATAGAACATTCAAATACATATCACTAAAATTTTCCAAAAGCATACAGCATATATACACAAAAATCAAAAACATTACCGTAAAGCATTTCAACAACAAATCTGCTTTTCAGATGGGCATTTAATCGACAAACGCAATCCCCAAACTACACTTTTGCTACAAATGCAAAACTACCACTGTGGCCACAACACAATACAAGTCGCTATCCCATACGCACGCCCCATTGTACTGGCCGCACACTGCCCATTGTCCAGATACAACACAATGCGCGCTGCATGAAAATTGTTTTTTCCAAGACGCCCGCTTCTTTGTTCACTGCGCGCGGCTTTGTTTGGAAACAATACTCCACTATAAAAATCAATTGTCCAATATATAATACTTATTGTGATTACAAAATCACCCATTGTATAAATCCGCGAATATCACCAAACGCAACTTTCCTCGATCTCAAAAGCTATCCCTCAACATCCCAACTTTTCGTTCGGGCAGAGAAATGTAGCTAAAGCTACATTCCTCTACCCTCAGTATCAGACTACTATACTTTATATAATCTAACAGATCATTTACTCCTAATCTTATTACCATTACCATTATTTATACTTTCTTTGTAACATAACATTACACATTATTATATTATCCTAAATATTACCAATACCACTCTTCTCTTACTACATTAATTAACACAATAACTTATTTATCTTCCTTAACATCATTTTTTTACCCTAATAAACATCCAACATTCTTTCTATCACCAATATCCTGCTCAAATCATCCAAATATCACCACATCACTATTTTCATTTTATTGTTACTATTAACGGATATTATTATTCCTACTCTTGTTATCATACTTACATCTCTATTCATATCATAACTTTATATTGACCATCACTCTTACAATCTTCCTTCCTGCCATTACTGCTTCCATTAACAATATAATCATCACTACAACTCTCATGATTACCATTTCCATTTGTCCATTATTACATTGCCACCACTCTTTTTTCTTCTTCTAACCAATCAATATTATTACAAACACCACATCATAAACTACCTCCATTAACCATTATTATCACTACAAGTACTATTTAAATACTCCTACTTTATTATTTTTACTCTTAACTTTTATTGCATTGATTTGATTATCCTAATCATTCATTTTCACTTCCCCAACACGATCATACTAATACCCATAAACAGTAAACAACTATTTTAACATTGTTCCTTTTTATACCTCTATTCATCTCCTTGACATTGCTACTCACTATGCTATTAACTTCTATTATTATTATTTTCCATCAAATTATCATTATAATTACTGTTGTTTTTACCAAATTTACCACCAACTACAAACTCAAACTATTAAATCTAGACACTCAGTTATTCTTTACATCACCACACACTCAGCTCCTCTACTCCGTCTCTATTAACATTATTACCACTACTCTTATATTTATTTTTTCTAATGATTTTTATTTTTATTATTTTCAATTTTATCATTACGACTACCGCTAGTATTGAATAAACGTTTTTCCATAATCTCATTCACCCTATTACCATACTACTATCATAGGGGCATAGTTTTCTACATCATTACTTTGTAATCTTCTTTTAAAATATCTTTTTTACCTATACTTCCAACTATATTACCACTACCAATCCCCATACCATTACTGCTGGTAATCTTCCAAGTATACTATGATTCACTGATATTACCATCATTCGTATTAACTATAATATCAATACTACTATTGACCATCTTTACTAACTTCCAAGTTCTCTATTTATTATTATTAAATTCAAACAGCCCATATTTTACTTGCCGCCTACCATTCCCTGACACTATATTAATACCATTACTTACTGAACTATCATTGCTACCATTCCCACACTTACAGTATGCTATTACTCTATTATAACTATCATTACAAATTATTGCAGTATATTTTTTACTCTTTAAACTATATTTCATATTACACTCACCAGATAACATATCCCTTACCATTACTGACTCCATCATCACTCTTCATTCAATTTTATGTTCATTTATTCTATCACCATCCGGACTACCAATTCTATTTCTACTATTACCAAATATATCACTCCCATTTAACTCTTCTTCTTAACTATCACTACTGTATAAACCACTACTACTTTCAATATTCTTCCTACTTTCCCTACTTCACCAACATAACCACATTCAACTCTATTCTTACTACTGTCATTATTAACAATACCTCTCCACGCAACAACTACAGTTCCCTTTGATTCAATCTTCAATAGTACCAGTCACTCCATCAGTTATTAATCATTAACATCAACTCATATTCTAATTAAATATATGTCGTTCTTATCAGTACTCTTATTACTATTATCCATACTAATATCCTCATAACTTCCATAATCACTATCATCACTACCACCCCTATTAATTAAATAACTATAATCATCACAATCATTCTTATATACCCCACTGCTATCTCTCTCTTTTCTTATTTACATTGAAATCCCAACCAATGCATCTATAAACTATATAGATACTAGTACATTACCAAGACCGTAACTACTGTCCCTCTTTTCACGAATCCCTTTAGCTCCATTCATATTATTATAACATTTAATACCGTACTAAAATTCAGCCATACTATTCAAACCTCCACTTATAATCAATAATTCAGAAACACAATCAATGCATCATTATAATTCCCACTTTATTCTATCCTCCTTCTCTCATCACCACTTTTACTTTCTCTGTTATCATCATTACTGTTAACTATAATAATATGATCAACTTACTATACTACTATCACTACTACACCATTCATTTAATTAAATCACACTTTTCATTACCCATACAAATTCCACACATCATTCATTTACTGAATTATATTACTATCACCCTCTATATCATCATTCCCATTTGTATCGACTATTACCACCACCCCTCTAGCATTACTATGTTATTATAAACAGTACTACGCTTCACCAGTAGCATCTATTATACTAGTATATTTAAGAGTAGGATAATATTCAATTAATCAAATACATTCATAACGGTAACAGCATATATAACATAGCAAAGAGATACAAATGTATATTTTTCTCTTCATGTACGATTGTTTCCCCTTCACACGACAACGTCACTCGTTTTGTATGGCTCTTCTACATCTTGCCCAGTTAGATGGAAAATGGTTGAATCATTTGCTTCTTGACTCTTTGAACACTGCCCATTCCAACATGACTATCGACACAATATACTTTCTAGCCAACGCTTTAACTCTGTTCAGTCTCAGTGTTAACTTCGCCAATTCTTCATCCACCGGGAAAAACACCTGGGGCATGATAACCACGGTTTGTCTGTTGATATTGTACTTCTTCAAACTTGCGCTGAGTACTTTCAGATCACCGTTAGAATAAACATTGACAATATCAAAGGTTCTTCGTCCGTTGTCGTAACAAGATTTCAAAGATCTTATCCTAGTCTTCCAAACACCATGGAAACCACTCTTTGGAACCATAAGTACCCCACAACAATTGAGGACTTGTCCAAAAGAAACTTGCTTGACCAAACTTATGTTTGTTGAATGGTCTATATTTGTTAGAATGGCTTACTTGCCTAATAGGAAAATAATTTAGCACACGCGGCCGAGGTTTTTCTTGCATTCGGCGAAAATTTCTAGCCTCGGCCGAAGTGTCCATCTCGTCGGTTGGGTTTTTCTTCGGCCGAGATTATTTGAACATTTGAAAATTTTGTATTAATTTAATTACACAACGCTAAGCTGCAATACCTTATTTATATTCAAATGGAATAGTAACTATTTCAAGATATCGTTGAATAGTTGGATCATGGGTACACGAAATTTACATAAACAAGCAAAGTATAAGTCAAGTATTTACATATAAAACCTGATGTCTAGAGTAACACATTCAGGGACTGCTAAAATGCAAATGTATATGATGGTGCATCGATACCAGTCTCTTGTTTAGATCTTGACAAAAATATATCTCTCATTAACGTAAAGTGTAACACAATCCGATTAGATCCTAAACATAAATGGCAATTACACCACTGGAGTACCTCAGCTTACAGACCACAACATGTTTAACCGTTTATTTTATTATTGCATTTATATCAAACTGACAATTGTAGCACTTCTCGATACAAACAGCCATGGCTTGACCCCAGAATAATCAAAACCATTATGTCAATGTGGAACAGCCACATATGGCTGTTTGTTTGTTTTATAGAACACATAGCACATTACTTTGTGTAGTAATCGTAATATCCTGCAATGAGTACTGTCAATACGCACTCCAATTGTTGAACTTAACAAATAAGTGCCACATCAAACTGTTTCCCACAACACATTATATTTTTTGACCTGATTAAGATGCACATAATTGATAATTGCTGTGCTGAGATTGTATATTTGCATATCTTCAGCCAGTACCAGAGAAATCAAAACATCGCAATGCAACATCAAACCAGCAATACTCTGTAACATAACAAAGCAGTGTTGCTTATTTCATTCTATTCAATTTAATTGATCGTGTCAGAGTGGGTGCCTTGTATTTGAACTGTTAAACTGCTAATCTCTTTGCCATCTTCTTCAATCCTTGCTGTTGGTTTTATTTTATTTGAATATTTTCCCAATTTAAAGATGTGAAAATAAAATCAAAGAAAACATTTCTTCGAAAGAAACACTCAACACAGACTTGACCACCACCCAACATGGCAGCCACCACTTACAGTTGATTGCCACACGTCCACAATTGTGACCTGACACAATGACACAACGACTCACTCAACTGTTCCAACTGTGCCATCTTCATTTCAGGCAATCGACCAACTATTCACCAGATAATTTATCAACACATTAATACTGGCTATATTATGCTGGATTGTTAATACTGCAATGTACCATGTCTCCTTCTGGATTCCACCACTGCACTTTGATGTGTGTTTGACAATGCACACATCAATTTACTCAGTTTAATCCCAACCTCTATTAACATGGCTGTATTCACTGATTGTTGATTTTTAATTCAATACATCATTTAGAACAAAGAAGTAGCCTCAGTATTCTATCTGCACTACTCTGCATTCAGTTTGAATAATCCGACGTCCAATGTAATTCACTCACTCATTTATCAGTGATATATTTTGCTACAATATTTATATCTAATAATAATTAGTGCCTTTTAACCCAGCAGATAATCTACCACAGTCACCCTTTTTACCAAGAACATTGAATTGCACTAAAACCAAGACTAATTACAGAATGGACTGTGTGTTGGTAAAAACATTTGTTCCATTGGCTTAACATATTGGCTGATATTAATGAATTGAAATATCAAATTATGACCTGTACCAAACTATCACAGCTCATAAAAGGTTCAGCAAAACAAACTAAGCTTACTGTTGTGGTATAATGAATGGTGATCTGATTAAGCATTACAAAATAGCAGGTGTTGTGCTGCTAACTTCTATCATAATCTTGTGATAAAACATAAATTCATTTTACTTCAACTTTAATTATTATAATTAACTACACTCAACAAGATAAATACTGACATTTATTCACACAAGCAAGGATACTTTGGATTGCTTCCGTTAATTTAGACCAACGATTAATAATGTTGGAAGTAATTCTCTCATTTTAATTGATTATATTCACCATATTACAACATCGACACTCTTTACAAAGTTATATTACATTGACTTAAATCCATTATTCTACACTGTTAAGTAGTAAACCTCGAACCTGTCCCGTTGAATATCATTGAACTTATCCAAGGGAGTAACTACAAATAAAGACAAGCTAATATTCATTATTTTCTCTCTTGAAATAAACATTGCCACCTGGAACAAATCTACCTACCATTAACAAAGCCCCTGTCCAGAGATACATGCTATTCAACAAATCAAACACTTCTCAACCCAACGGACATCCCCCACTTTTAACTTAGCCCATATATAACCATCTATCTACTCTTGCTGTAGCTTTCCCCTATCTGTATTATCTCTCTGATAATTTTTCCCCATTTGTATTTTTTTCTCTGATATTTGCTTTTATTCGAATAAAAATAATTTAAACGAGAAAGAAACACATTCCCAGGAAACATACAAACAGACCAACACAACAACCACTCAACATGCCACACTGCCCATAGAGCAAGCATGTACTGTTACATATTTACACTGCCGTACTGAACTGATAGCATTACTCATCAACAGTGAACATACAAGCTGTCAGAGATCGATGTGCTATTTGATGTGTATCACTGATTCACAAATACACAACAAACACATAACACCAAAGACCATGACCACCCTGCCAATATAACTCGATACACATTACTGCTTCAAGGGACACTGGGTAATACACCCTAGTCAATCACATCAGATTTTGATACTGTTGATTATTCACTGATATTTAATGGTTGATTGAATCTTTGCTTGTAACTCAACAACTGGCATCTGGTTCTTCATCTGGTTTCTAAATCACAAATAAATGAGATATATTGATTTAACTTGGTACTGGAGATGTATTTTGATAATGGTTTTGACTGATTATGAATCAACACAGATCAACCCAGCAAATAGTATTTTCCACATCACTCATTTTAATAACAAAACAGAACAAATCTGGATAACTAAGCTATTTACCTAATTGCTGGTACTTTAGTGATGTATTCAATCATTATCCTACAGGTTCAATATCTCTTGGAAAACTAAAACACTGATCAAACCTAATCTGCACACTGCTCATATCAAACTTCAATATGGTCCACAACAGCATTTCTCCATTGGAATAGATATATTGGGAGTGTTACTTTAATTCCACAGTATGTAATCGCTGTATTTTTTCAATGATATCATAATATTGCTAAACCCATCGCAGAAATAACAAGATAGTTTCCTAGATTAAACAATGTTAATAGAAATAAACTATATGATTAACTCCAAATAAGAATATTAACTGCTCACAGTTTGTTCATTCAATGCAAAAGTGACAACATATTGACGTTTCCCACTCATATCCTATTGACTGTTACTATTTCACTTTGATAATTACTGAAGAACTAATAACTAGATAATGTAGTCAAGATTTAATGAGACACAATCTACTCAATCATTTACCAAGGATGAGTTCTGTCAAACAGTTAATCACAACAAATCAATTTATCAATCCTTTTAAACATGACTAACATATACTGCCCCATGTTACCAAATAATTGATATTTTAATAATGTCAATAAGATGTGGAATTGATTGACCACTCATAGAAACTTAATGAGCTACACGGGGGTGTTACTTACTGTTATAACATAAGCTAATATTGTTACATAAATTTGACCACGAGCAAACTCTCCTACAAAACTGCTGCTCTTATGGATTGCTCATCTATCTAACATCAAATTTAGCCCACACTGTTATGGTCATTGCATTCACCACCTTTCCATTGAACAAAGATTAATTCTGATCAACTGCATTTATCAACAGAAGAATCATTGCTATTTCATTTAGTATCGTAAAATAGAGAAAAACCAAGACTCATTACTTCATTAAGCATTGTCACCACAGCAAACCAATCGATCATTAGAAAGGGACACTACCCAAGTGTATTCATAAATTCAATGCATTAACTCCAGCGGACCCTATGCCAACACACTGCTACCTCTTCTCATATATAACCCTCTATATATTCTTGCTGTAAATTTTTTCCATTTCTTTTATTTTAAAATTTTTCAAATCAAATAAAAAGAGGAAACATAAAAGAACACTTCTTAATGAGGCACATCACTGAGCTACACTGCATTCTATTACCAGTCACAACCTGTTAGAATTACAGTTGGTATAGACGGACGCCATACCGCATCATGTGGTGCTCCTCGGGATATTGAGCTAAATATACTCAAGTACAATAAATAAATAAGACGAGTTAATACCAAATGCCTGTCAAAAAACCAAGGCAACATAAAGATAAATGAAATCAACATATTTTATTAATATACATAGCAACACAGCATTATTCTATACAAAACTTTACAGATCTTATAAACTTTACAGCACCAACAAGAATTATCGGTCTTTCTCTCTTGATGACATCTCCTCCAACCTATATTCCCTAGCAAGCGTAGACGTGTTGCTCAGCTGAATCCCCAAGAAAATAGCAAACAACGGAACCTTCCTTCTACGGTACGTCACCCACGAACACATATATTTGAAGAAAACTGGAAATGTATCTGGATATTCAAAGTGGTCCAGCGTAACATATTTTTCTGCTATCTCGCTGTATTGGCCACTCTCGAAAAGGGCCCAGATCATAGTAACAACTATTGGGATCAAGTTAATACCATCCAGCAATTCGTCTAATTCTAGCTCTTTGTCTTGATCTAGGGATTCTCTAAACCGCACCTCGACATCGAGAAGAGCTTGCTTTTTGTACATAGCAAACATTGCACTATCATTGTATTTGGCAATCTGATTGATATTCGCTGCATCTCTAAATACTGAAGAATAAAAATCAGAGATATCGAAATACGATGGTCTGCAATAATCGATAATTCCCTTGTATACCACCAAAACAGGATTGATCTTCCTTCTAAATATCAAGGCAAAGTACTTCTCAAAATTTTCAACAGGATTCCATGGGCAAATACCTTCATCGTCTGCAAACTTTGGAGGTCTGCTTATAGCATCGTGCATCCTTGTAAAGTCTCTTCTGACAGACTCTTTTTTGCTCCTCAATCGCATATTAAGAAATAGGCAGGCATGACATTTGATTAACTCATTTTTAATAGGTATATATGCCTCCGGCCTTTTAATTACTTTCTGGATGGCAAGATACTCATAAACAAGGTTACCAATCACCTTTCCTAAATAACCGCAATCATGATCATCCTGTAACGGCATGAGACAATCATCACAAAGAAGGGACGAAATTTCGTCACTCCAGGTGACAATGTACCTTGGATTGAGATACAAAAACAGCTCCTCTGTAGATTGCAAATGATCTTCCCCCAGGACATGTTTCCAAGTCTTCATTAAAATCTGGGGTCCTTCTTTCCATAGCATTTCATGGATTCTGCGTATCAATTTGCTTATATCAACTGTCTCATCGTCACTATCATCTTCGCTATCATCAATGACAATTACCTCGTTATTATATAAATTTTCTGTAGTATCGTTTTTAAGTTTCTCAATTAGTTCATCAATTCTTTCGTCTCCTTTTTTTGCTCCACAACATCCATCATGACCCTTGTATGGGACATCATAGAAATTTGCTACTGTTTCAGATAGGCACATCTTCCAGTTAATTGGAGGGAACTTCCTATCGAGTTCGTTCTTTGCTATAAAGCCTTTCTTCCCCTCGACATTAAGCACTTTCACGTAACCCCAGTCGCGAATACGGCCAACCATTTGGAGGTAGTCCACACAATTCACATAACAATCCACCAGACATATAAACTGTACGGACTTACAGTCTAACCCGTTTGACAAAAGTTTTGTACCCATGACCACTTTGGTATTAGAGTATTCATTCTCAAAGTCGTCGAAGATTTTTCTCTTTTCATCATCGGTACAATCCCCGTCAACCTTGGACACCGCCTCACAGTCTTTGAAGGTACTATAGATACGGCGTAACGTGCTTTTGGAACTGAAAAAGAAAACTGCCTTTGAACTGCTTGTATTATTAACAAAATTATGGATTAATCTTGTGGTTTCCGTAGCAATGTCACTGAACGCCCAACTTTCCACCTTCGTCTCGATATCAACCACTGGAACTGTATCAATACAATTGGAATAAAAGCTTGTTTCTTTAATATTGTCGGGTATTTTTCTCTCGTTCAGGATGTCCTTGAACAAATTCTCATTCATTGTAGCGGATAAAAACAGCGTTTTTCTCCACTGATCCCAGGAAAGATTGCTGATATTGTTAATACTTGTTCTGAATCGAGTTTCCAAATACAGTGTGTGAGCTTCGTCAAACACCAAATACCCAAGTTTGTTTTTTGGGCCATATTCCCCTTCCCAATTTTTTAAAAGAGTTGCGATCTTACCATCTTTAAAGGATTCTAAACAGCCAACAAACGCATCGACCGAAGATATTGTGGAGCGATCGTAATGATTGGCTAATAAACCCATTTCTTCTGCCTTCAACCCCCTTCTCCAGCTTATTAATTGTCGCAACCTTCAACGATTCGTATGGAACACAGATAAGACTGACATAATGGAACTTAATAGAGTTCTTCAAGACCATCATTGGTAAAATAAATGTTAGCGACTTACCAAAGGCAGTGGGTGCTTGCAGCCCAACCGCCATCCTACCGTCGTCTGAAATAACCATCGTTGCAAACGCCATCTGTTCTTGTGATTTATATTTAAAAACTCTGGAATCAAAGTACTTTTTTCCAGCCTCTATAAGTTCGTAGCTGTTCATTGGCGAGTCCCTGGATATAACTGGGGGTACCACCTTCGTATCTTTCTTGGCGTGGTGGCCAATTGCTTTATGAAACAACGAACATGCAGTAAACATTGCAGCAAATGTTGTATCAGTGTCCTCAGCAAACCTTGTATCGCTACCGTAGCTGTGTTTGAAGGTGACTGGGGAATGTCCAAACCCTGCGGCAATTATCTGCTCGACATTCAAATTCATTTGGGGAATGATCTGATGTTTCCACAGTGCAGCCATACCCTGTCGCCAGGAGCTAATTGAATGGTTTTCTTTACTGGGACTATCTTTGGGGTAGCATTTTAACTGATTATTGAAGTGTCTGAGCTCAAATAGTTTACCCCTCTTGATGTCAACAAAAGCAAACAGTTTCAGGACAGCAAGTGAGGTAGCGGAATCACTTTCGATGTCATCCCTAGCTTGATTTACACATTCATCAGTAATCCCAATGTAATCGTCCATACTTTCTTCATTTTGTAAAATCGACGAGTTTTCATTAACATCTTTGGAAACTTCATCCCTTAACCCATCGATGAAAATAGACTTATCATAGTTGCGAATATCTTTTTTAAAATTTTCAGTAATAAAGATTCTCAAGATTGTAATGGTCCACCATAACCGTTTTGACACGCCATCAGTTATGAAAAGAATTCTGTTAGTAAATTTTCCACTCTTGTTATATTTTATATTGAGGTACAGTCTTCGTCTTCCAGGATTAATGTATATATTTCTAGACTTGCCGGCAAATGTCAATGTTGATAGTTCCGGAAATCTCATTGGCATACCTGTTGACATCCAGACCATGACCATAATTTTTTTTGTTAAGAGTGAGATTGTACCCTTCACATCAACCAAAACAGATTTTCTATCCTTGAATGATTGGTCTCTCCAATCCATTTTTAAGAGGTTAAAGTCAGCCTCTTTGAAATTACCCAGAATGGTTCCAAGGGTTTCGTCCTGGTCAAAGGACATGTAAGCTGCCCCGATTGTATCAGCGTGTAGCTGATTGAAATCAGGAAAATTCAAAAACGGAGACAATTCTTTCACAGTACTGTCAAAATCAGCTGTAAGTTCCTTTAAAGAAGTACCAATAAGTTTAAGAGAAAGAACTTTGCTTTTTATAGTAACGCTATCCTTATCGTTATTGGCTTTGACAGTAGTACGGTTGGCAGTATCAGATTGGTTCGATACTTTGTAATACAATTTCTTAAGATTACCGACAAAATCTGTACCGGGGGCTTCAGTAGCAGTCCAGCGTCCGATAACGTCTTCTTTTCTCTCTCCATAGTTTACACCACCGTATTTAAACAGCCACATCATACTGTCCAAAAACCGTCTATATTTTAATAGCGACACGCAAGGACATATCTTCTTATAATCACCCCATAGCCCAAATTCAAAGGCACCCAGAAAAACAACTTTCATCCAGAATTCGGTATCTCCAGTTCCTTCACTCAAACCGCTAACCAATTTACCCACGGCTTCAGCCTTTTGAGATGAGGTCTGGCACTCCCTAAGACGAGCAACTACAGTTTTAGCGGTGTCATTGTGATTTTCAAAAAGAGATAATTTGTCGCAACGCTCCAACATCAACAGAGAAAAGGAGATACGTGAACCATATTGGGCCAATGTTGCCGGGTACAGGTCCTTGATAAAACTAGTAAATCCAACCTTAAAATCCCTTCCCATATAACCAACAGCATTCTTGGAGGCAGATGCCTTTGAGAGTTTCAACATGTCACCAGCTTGTTGCTTAGAAGAATTATCATTCTTTTTGGCGCAACGCCTTAAAATTTTGTAATCTTTTTGAGTAAAGTTGAACTCTTGCACTTTGATAATTTTGGTAAAAATGGTGTTATCTTTTGCATTGATTTGATCTGGAACCTTCCACAAGCTAGATGCTGACCCAGTTGTTTCAGTTGGATCTTTGAAACATAGGTAGCACTTGTTCCTAGCCACTAGCGCAACAGGATGACATGTTAAAGTAAACTCGTTAATAACAGATCTCTTGGCTTTTTTGTGGGCCTTGCTGTTTTTTGTCACAGTTCTTTCTGGCAATAAGACAAATTCAACAGGTTCTGTATTTAAATAACTAAATAATTCTTTAGACAGACTATACTTAATAACTGTAGAATCCGTGCCAATGCTTTTGAACACTTTTAAATCTTTAATTTCACTTAGTCTTCTCTTTTCGTCAGGTGTAAAAATACTTCTAATATATTTTTGAGAAACCACCTTTCTATTTACTGTATCAACAATCCACCCATCAATAACACGAAATCTTTCATTAATTTGAATCATACTTATTATCCGTGTTTTATATTTTTTTGTATTTTACTATATTAAAAGTATCAATGTTCTTTAATGAACAAGATATGAGATGTGAGAAAAGTATCTCGAACATGTATTAAATTTTTAAATAAATGAATTTTATTTCTTTCTATTGAGTTTTTCTGCTAGCCAGGAAAAATTACGCGATTAAAAAACACAGGAAATCAATATCAAGCCACCAATCAATGACAGTTGATGGGATATATAATGGTACAAGAGTGGATGATACATTACGAAACATTTAATGTAATATTTCAACAAATTTCTTGGCAACATAGTTACAACGATAGGCAAGTTTATTCTCAATTATGGTTATAGCCTGTGGTAATTATTACAATCTACTAAGATAGAAGAATTGATTCCATAATTGGTGGCCAAACTACGAAATGAGATAAGGGAAGTTTCGCAGACTTTAGTTGGCTGTGGATTTTAACTGAAGATAGCCTTGAACTCGCCATGTTCATACATTTATGGATTATATTATAGCTTTTCCCTTATTTAATAGTGGATATCTTGAAGTGGATAGAAAGGTAAACAGGTAAATGTTATAAGAACCTCGGGTAATTGCCAGATGTCTGTGAATGAATTGACCCTTTTGTATTTATATAACCTTTCACTCTTTTTAATATATTTATTTTTTTTAATTTTTTAACAATCTCGTGTAGTAAAAATATTATTTAGTACAGAGAAGTAAACGATCATAATTCATTGATGTCTGGTTCAACATTTTGTATGGTCACCTGCCAATGTTAAACCATTGAACCCGACAACACACTGTGGAGAATTTAACAGTAACCATTATTTTTCTTGTTTCCTATTTGAAATCCCACTTAATTGAGGTAATACATTATTTAAGAGGTGAAAAGAGTCATAATTCCAATTCTTTGTACTGTCACCACCATATTTAAGAGCATTATATCCCCAAATAAGCCTCTGTGACTCCAATAACACCACTTAAAACATTCGAATCGTCGATCTAGATACTTTTACAAATCATATTTGGTCATGTAAGGTGTTAAATACATTTTAAACACACTTTATTGGATTCCCAATAGTAACATTCGTTTCTAATATGGGTTTAATTATACTCTACCAATACTTTTACAGGAATATTTAATTTATATATAGTAGAATTTGATCCAGTTGAACAACCAAAATCAACTTTCTAGATGAAAACATAAAAATCTAATAATTCCATTAATTTCCTTGATAAACATTGTGGATTACCTAAAGTAGACTATAGAGTAATCCTTAATCATGGTGTTGCCAAGGTTACCACAAAAGAACTGCAGTAACAGGCCCACTTCTGGCGACTATGAGACATTCCCATTGTATTAACGTTGCTACAGTTTCCCTAATAGGAAGCGCATTCTTGGCCTGCTGCAAGATCAAACGACGTATTCTATTGTACAGACAGTGACATCATGCGCCGCATTGTCTGCCTCGGAGACATCGATTAAGAAAACAATACCAGCATGTGCGGTTTTTGTCCGCGGCGCTGAATTTTCAAGAAAACAAGAGAAAAAGTTTTTCGCGTTGTTGATTCGCGGGAATTTTCGTCGACGATTTTCAAGTTCGGAAACGGCCATGGGAAAAAGGGGTCAAATCGCATTTTGACACATCTACCAGATTTCTTTTCCTTTTTCTCTGGCTGCGATGACTGCGATGACTGCGATGACTGCGATGCCCATCCCATATGGAATTGATCAAATATACAAGAACATTATATGAATATATACACTGGTCAAGTAAGGGAACTGTATAACGTGTAACATCAAATGAATGCTGAACAGTAAGACATGAAATGGATGCTAACCAATCTACCAGATGCGATTATTCTTTGTTATTTGCAATGGTTGAAGTAAGCTCCCATATGCTTAACTTAAGTATTGACCAACATGATATTACCTTTATTTATTTCTGTAACACTTTCACCTTTGTATCTTAACCATACTACAACCAGTAATAACTACTTTATCCATTTTAAATGCAACTATTTAATACTGGATCGTTTGATTCCCCATTGGTTTAAACGTAGTATCTATCTTATTCTTGGTAATCTTAAATTTAACATTAACCAATCTTAATTTATCATTAACCATTCTTTAATTTATCATTAACCAGTATTAGATTTAACATTTACTATTCTTTAATTGAACATTAACCATTCTTTAATTGAACATTAACCATTCTGTAATTTAGTAGTAACCAGTCTTTAATTAGGCAGTAATTAATCTTAACTTCAACATTAGCCATTCTTAAGTTTAACAGTAACCATTCTTTAACTTGATAGTAACCAATCTGTAATTTAACATTAACAATTCTTTACTTTAGTATTAACCAACCATAGATTTAACATTAACCAATATTAGATTTAACAGTAAGTAATATTAAGTTTGGCAGTATTTAATCATATTTTAACATGAACCAGTCTTAGATTTAACAGTAAGTAATCTATTTTAACAGTAACCAATCATAAGTTTAACAGTAACCAATCATAAGTTTAACAGTAACCAATCATAAGTTTAACAGTAACCAATCATAAGTTTAACAGTAACCAATCATAAGTTTAACAGTAACCAGTCCTAGATTTACAATCAACCAGTCTTAGATTTACAATTAACCAATCTTAAGCTTAACAGTAACCAGTATTAGATTTAACATGAACCAATCGTATTTCATCATTAACCAGTATTAGATTTAACATTAACCATTCTTTAATTTAACAGTAAGTAATCTTATTTAACATTAAGCAATATTAGATTTACCATGAACAATTCTTTAATTTAACGGTAACCATGGGTAACAATAAATAATACTCAATTCAAAATATTGTCTCTTTTTTATTGATTCCCCCGAATTAGCAGCACTGGAAAACCCAGATAAAGAGAATCAATCTTTAAGTTTAAAGTTCAATCAATCATATTTTGAAGTCTTTAATACATGAAATTAATGAAGAATGGATAGAAACAGATTTGATAGACTGTAGTGATAATAACTTTCAATTTCATATAATAAAAGATGAACCAAAATGAACATACTTGGGTAGTTTAGCTGAAACATTCTAGTTATGATTGAACTATCATTAGCTTAGCTATTAAAGAGGCTAATTCCTTCAAATAGACACTCAACTTAACATGAATAAAAATTCCATTGAGAAACTCTCTTGATTCAATATTCAATCGAATTAACTGAATTTTCTCTTGATTGAGCAGGTCCTTATAGGATGATACAGTAGTTCAAAAATCAAAAAGTATCTATGTTTGGAATTTAACCACTTGCAATAGTTATAGTAGAAGTATTTCTTAGTTCAATGTAAAATGCTAAAGTTGGAATATTCCTGTATGGAAGTATACCAAAGACACTTACTGGCTCGTTAATATACGGTGAATTGTTCAACATCATAGGAACTTGGAGTATTATCCAGTTGATTGACAAGATGATGAAGATTTTGTATGCCCTATCCATACCTTGCAGCAGTAATAGCATTTACAAACCGAGTTACAGTCTGTACATCACTATAATCAAAACTTCTTTTCTAATCAGTTACTCAAGTCTGTAATGATATCATGACTCTACGAATCATACAAATAACAAAGGAGTATTACTATTAGACTGAGTGATCAAAACCACTAAATCTCACCAACTCAGTGATGTATCGTAATTAAAAACACAAATGGGACGACTTCACCATTTATATTTAAATTATTTGAGAAAAAAGTTCAAAATTTTCAATCCGAGAAATGGCAAAACTTCCCAATCCCGTGTGTTAGTCCAGTGAAGAATCTTAAAGTCTTAAAGACTTTATGGTGGCCAACTTGCGGACAGCCTAAACCAATCCCAACAGCCCACTTACAATAGGCGCTGCTTTAGGCATAATACCGTTTGCCAGACTTGCATATATACCATTGTCTCCATAATCACTGTGCCATTGTCTTATATTTGAACAAAGCGGCCCGCATAAAATTTGTTTTTGCAAACCTTTTGGAACCCATTGTCTAAAGCCCGCGCCATTGTATAACCCATATACCCATTGTTTTAATACTATTATAAAATATAAACCCATTGTCTAACATATAATAGCCATTGTTTCCCCAAAAATTAAAACAATAACTTTTTACCTAAAAGTGTTTTTCTGAAAGGGCCAGAATAGTCCCCCTATGGGCTGAATGCTCAAATCCCCAATATTACCACTATAAAACCTAAAAGGGTGCATTATTCATAACTGTGTAAGTGAAAACTAGTTTATAAATGGATTATCAGGTAAACTACTGTTTCGCTGATGTCTCCCTCTACTTCCTCTTCTTTATCACATTTCTAATTTAATATTACATGCTTAGTTTTTATTACATTGGGAAGAAACTTCAACCGACAGTTATGAGAGACCACCTCCCTACACATATACCCAACACCATTTGGAATGGCACATGGCATCCTTGTGCTGTCACATTACAGCAGTGACTCTTTAGAATATTATACCATCATCCGAGCTAACGTCTCAGCAACATACAAACTTGCAATTATACCTATATATACAGTATTCCTCTCTTTATTCAACATTTCAATGCATACTTCTCAAATTTAAATTCAAAACAATCTATGGAATAATACTTCAATTTATAAGGGTGCTTTTGGACGTACTCAAGCATTGATAGAGACTACTTTTACACATCATTATAACTTTTTCAAAAATGGTCAAACTAAAAACTATTTCCAATTGATTATTATACTCGATTTCACTAATGGAATGTCCAGCTATACTATATTTACTAATGCACTTGTGAATGGTTGATCTTCTGTTGTGAATTGTTGTTACAAAGTACCTTCAATATGGAAATTATCTTTATTTAGACGAATGTCATAATTCACAATATTAAGTAAATCAACGGAACATGGCAGGTACACATTTCTGGCTAATATTTTAGCGATATCCACTTATTACCAGATATTAATGCCTTGTTTCAAAAAATCAGATCACAGAATGCCACACCCAGTGATTTCCCTCCAAGATCAATTCTAACAACACAGAAATATCAGTTTATTTATTCTATTTACCAGTCTGAATTATTTGAATAATAGAAGTCAGAATAAACTATTACTAACGGTCAACGCTCTAATGAATATACGTGTGGCCCATTAAGTTACCAAGAACTAATAGAATTGTTTTCTTTGAATTATTACCACAAAGCAAGGAATGAACTACCCAGGCTGATCAGTTAAATGTAAAACATATAAAAACCCAACTAATCATGGGAATGCCCAACTTTATTTACTGTGTCCAAGAATCACACCACCCTGGGAAGCTTTAACGTAATCACCTCATTTACAGATATTAATATTTCCCTGTATCATGGTATAATCACATATACTTTTGCCATGGGGACCTCTTGCAATAGTGTAATACATGTAGTCCTTTGGAAGAAAATACATTTAATTACTATCTTACAGCGGTGAAGTAAATAATACTCTCCTGTTAGATCATTGATCTACTCCATTCAAATATCACTTCACTGTAATCATTTTACGTGGCGATGTATCACTCCCCAAGGTGTTACTTGCCAGATTAACTATTGTCATACCACATAAAAAGCAAATGCAACAGTCTATCGCGGTTCCTCTCTCAATTATTCCTGTTTATCAATATTCGATAATTAATCTATCAATATTTTGAAAATGAAATAAATTTCTTGATTAAGAGAAACTCACACTAGGGGGACACGGCAGCACCACTCAAAAGTATAGCAGCTGGTACTCTCTGTGCCAAATCCAAATAGTCCATTATCAATTATCAACCATCATATTCAGCCATGATAGTACTTATCCCCATTGGAGCATATACCCCTGATCCAATAATCAAATAGAACAACGCTTCATAGCAACAGTTACGCTTATGTTAACACTGTAGCTAATTTAAAGATATTTTAATTCTACCAATTGATAAAGGAGTAGCAATATCCCTATAAATGATAGTTTACTAGCCATGGTGGGATAATACCTTATTTTGGTAATATAACATTGAAATGTAACATCCACTCAAATATTACACTATGCAAAGGACAGCACCATTTGATACAAAATACAATTCATTTCTGATGTTTTTTTGTGAAACCATTGAACGCCAGGTCGATGGTTTTTATGCATTACCAATTCACCTTTTGCATATTTGAACAGATATTTAAGACGGGCTTTCCATGGATATAAAATGATTTTCTAAATAAAAATAACATTTCATTGAAACCCATTTTCAATATTACCAACTCAGCGTTGATTCAATGATTTATATATACCATCACTCAATAGTGGCAATTGCTTGAACATAATAAAACACGTTTATCAACATCAGCAGCATTGTTTCCAGTAATACAGGGCAATAACTTTGAACTGTGAAAGATTACTTCCAATATCCATTGCATATCACTCACAGATATCAACACATATCTCTGTCATGTTAATAATATTCAACAAATGGGTTGCTGTATTCTTAAATATGAGATGATACATCACTGCTGTATCACAGAAAATGCAGCTGTTCTAACGAGTAATTCAATGTTAGAATAGTATTATAATACTACTAGAATAGGTATTTAATTATGTAAATTACCATATCGTATCATCTTGATACTGCATATTTTATAAATATTTTGACAGTGCACCATATATTATGAAGTGCATACCTGGTATCACCCCAAAATATTCAATATATATTGTTTAATAATGGGATATTATACCACATTTTTTGGTTCTTCAATCAAGCGAGTGCCCCTAGCCGGTTACTTTATATATTCTCTTACCAACATGTATGATTAACTATTGAATATGACTGTACTATAACGGATTCCTCTATCATTACATTTTGTAAACTCTCTAATTCAAATAATGGAGTATAAAACAACATTACCACCTCCTTCCGCCATTGCATAGTAATAATATCAGTTAGACCGGCATTAATTATGGTTTAAAATTTTGAATAATGTTATTTCGTAATATATCAATCGATTTATTTGATAACCTTTGGACTAATATAATATAAACGCAATAGCTCAACATTATATTCAGTTCGGACACACATTTTGGTATTAATCTGCCTGTCCATTGACCATATTCAAATAGATTATAACTCAAGTCAGTGTTTGGCCGTTTTATCATTCCATACACAGTGATATTAGAATACTTCATGTTATATTGATTATTGGATAATCACAAATACCTACTCAAAACTTAGTGGAGTAATATTCTTTGACATTAATCTTTACTTATTATAAGATTACTATATTGTTAGGCAACCAATTATTGACTATTAATTAGTAAGTATACTGTTCTTTTGATGATAATTAATTGAATATCCCAACACTGTAATCGACGTCACCTCCAACAGCTTCCAATATCACTAAAGTCATATTATATAATACCCTAATAAGTCACACAGTGTTACTCTTCCAACATTCCATTGACATAGCCCATAGTTTCATTATTCAAAAATACATCACATAATGTACACCGATCTGAACTTGCAATTGAATAGAACGTCATAGCATACTTAAATAACATTATATTCAATATACTGAGAATCAATGACCTGTGGCATGTATTCATTACCACAACTGCACTTCCAATACTCACTCGTGGATCAGTTCTATATATATATGTAATGAAAATGTATTCCCAGCTACATTGAATAGTAATTCCTTATCTTAATTTTATTTTACAACAATTGTATTCCAGATCAACACTTGTATAACCATTCGTTGTTGTAGATATCCAATTATAATGATTCAAGGCTGACTAGTATTTTGATATGTCGGCCTAGACATACACCAAATATTTCCCATTATTTCAGTACTTGTTGAATTAATAGTAAAACCCCAACTAGCACATAGTCACCAAGATATACCGAGTTTAGATGATATGTATACTTTATGTACTTTACAAATATTCTCTATCTCTAACTATTTAATATTTCAATCAAATCATTAACACATTTTCAGATACAACGGTGGAGATACGGAATCTTTACAAAACCATTGATAAGATGTATGTCAAATTTATGTTTGATACAGCAGCTGACTTAATGTTAGCTCTTAGTAAATATACGTCCATTTAAATGGGAAAGCAATGCTAAATTTCTCTTTGATAATTTTGCAGTATTTATTCAGATAACTTGAATATCACTGCTCGAACAACTGTTTAATGGGCAAATGCTTTTACATAATAGTATACAAAGAGCACAATTCTTGGCAAATAGTTTGTGGATTGAATAATCATCTTAATGATAGTTATATAACATAATGATATTCTTTCACCAGGAATAAGTAGCTATGATATGATACTCCGGCTTATTATAATATCTCAGGATGTCCATACATTCCACCAAATCTCAAAACATCTTCTTGTGAGACAGAAATTACTTACCAACATATACCATAATATTATCCTGTTATGTAGCATTCACTATTATAGGTAATATTAATACCACATCATTTGATTTGATATTCTATTTTGACTCATAATGTCTTCTTTCTTTTTGATTGGAAAATATATTAGTATCGATAATTGGTAGATCGTTATAGGTTTATTTATTTTAATAGTATATAGAACAACTCAGTATGTTCCATCTATTGCACAAGCTTTTCGACTTACCGACACCGCTTTGGATATTTTCAGATTTGTAAACCAACATTTGCGTTTAATGGCGCGACGGGTAAATCTCGAACAGAGGTGAAGGAAAGGTTTGCCCACGGAGTGCTGAATTCAATGGGCGCACTGGTGATTGGGAGGGTGGTTAATTACTGTATTGGGTAGGCTGCCCATAGTAAATTGAGAAAGGGAAACAGCTCCCAAAATATGCATGCCCCGATGTGCAGGGAAAATACTATGAAAGGTACTTTAGAGAAAACACCATTAAAGAAAGTGTTTTAATTTTCAAATATGTATTTAGACAGCTTAACAAATGACTATGCAAAAATGTGTATGTCAGCATATTGTGCTGATTTCGAAAATTTCATAAAATATTATGACGTTAAAAAATTAGTATTATCAGAAATAGAAATGGATGTTAATGAACAAGATTTTTATGAAGAATTATTTGAGAGTTATGAAGAAGCAGAAAATGAATATATTAAAGATCAATATATGGTTTATAATATAGGGGAATTAAATAATTTACATTTGTTAACATATATATTATCTTACACATGTAGACATAATTTTATTTTTGCTTATCAACTTAGACATTCAGGATTAAAATTAAATATTTTAATTTATCATGCTATTGTTTCTAACTTTATTCAATCTGGATATTTAGATGATTATATTATAAAAGAATATACACCAATAAATATATGGTATCCAAAACATCCATCAAAGGAAACATGTTTAAAATTATTAGAAATACATGATTTTTACAAATATTCTGTTGCATATTTATCTATTATTATGGACTGGGAAGATATATATTTTAAATGTAATTTAGATGTGGGGGTTAGTAGTTTACATCTTCTTTGTTGATTGTTTAATCGAAAAAAAATTATGACGGATATCGAAAATAAAGATGTATATATAGTAGGTGCGTCTGGAAATGGTTTTAATGATTCGGTTATCCCTAATATTATGCATACTCTTAGTTCTTTTTATATTTTTGAACAGTATTATAACAGTTCGAAAAAATATATGGAGCAATATAATGATAATATATTTCTTAATTCGTATAATTTAGATTTTCATTTTCATACACCTAATGTAGCAAATAACATCGAAAGAAGACTTCAATTAAATTATGTAATATTTAAAAAGAATATTCAATTGTCAACGAATAAAAAATTACCATTTAATTTATCTAATAAATATGTAGCATATATTGGTGATGTACAATATTACCAAGGTGGAGATTTTGAATATGCTAAGTGGGGGCATTAAATAACTCTATATTTGCTAATTATGTTATCAGTAACAAAGATAAATTTCCAGATTATGTCATTAAAAATGCTGTGTCTAACATGTTAATCAATGGTGTTATTGATGAAAAATTAGTTTATAAATATAAACCATTTTATTTATACAATTATAAATGTTGCTCTGAAGATTTTTATGAAGAACTAATAAACAAATTCCCTTTTTTAACACCAAATATATATTTAGCTATGGTTTCTAATTTACATGAAAGTGGTTTTCTTAATTATCCAGATTTTGATTATGTAAAATTTTTTTATATTTCTCATGGTTATTATCTAAATAAAGTTGAAGAAATATTAAAAATTAAAATATTATATAAACATCTTGATTTTAAAAATGAATGTAACTATAATGAGCCAGAGAAAATACCCTTAGATTCAAAAAAACTTGATAATTTATCAAAAAATGAAACATTACCTGTTTTTCAACAAGAATGTTTAAATATTACAAATTTTATTTCCTTCGAACAAAAATAACCATAGTTTACAGTCTTCTGTAATTATATAATTGTGTACCTTCTAATAAATACAAGAATCTACTTTAACAAATCTTACTGATTCATACTAATCATCATTCTTAACGTGTCTATCTATGTATATTGTTTCAACACCACATGATAATATAGTTAATATATTCTGCCGAGTTACAACTATAATCCTTTTACAACCTATTTACATTATATAAGTATTCTTTTTTCTATATAGAACCTTAGATAATATAATATCATTTTAATATCATTTAAATTATTTCTTTTAATAACTAATATATACATACTATTTTTCTCTATTTTTTACATGCCTAATTAAACAAAATGTTTTTTGAATTTAAAGCTACAACGATGTTTGCTTTCCATGCATTCTCTTACATAATTCGTTTAACAGCCATATTTATTTTCTGACGTTATTCCTTTTTCTACTCTAGCTATATTTCAGACATTGGAATGTCCTTACAAAAAATCAGTGAATTCAATTAATACAACGAATCGAATGATGCGATGATTTGTAATGAATCTCTTATCTCATTGATTTTATAAATATTTCACTATTATTAGTAAAATTTCGCTTTTCATTTATATATTTTTTGATATATGACACTGGTCAGGCATAAACTTAAAAAATATTAAAATAGCTCCCTAATGTGAAATATCACTGGATATAATTATTAACTAACAATGTAGTGCATATGATTCTTTTTAATAGTTCCCTAACTAAATGAATGTACTCTCATCCATTCAATATTTCCAAAAAAGATTCACCACTACAATTATAAATCCCAAACTTTTCTCCCATTGAAGCAAGCATATTGACAATTCATAATCAGTACAAAGCTAATAAACCATACCATCCTTTTTAGATCAGTTTATTGGATTATTTAATGTTCAAATGATATATATATTAATTACACCACCGCCTATGAAGTTAATTATAATTTGTAATTCTCATATTTGCTCTTTTGAGGTATTATTAAGACACTGACAAACTCCATTCGGTATGTTCATATTCAGTCAAATCATTTCTAAATATATATTCCACCGATTTACTTACTTTGTGTTCATTTCACCAATGGTTTATCAGATTGGCACAACTACATGTTAGAAAATAGTCTTTCATTTGGCGGATATCCAAAAAATGATAACCTTTTCTATAAAAAATCAAACTATAACTGATCTTCCTATATCTAATATTAATTTGCTGCTTACAAAACTATACATGTATAATTAATACATCTGATGTTTTAAATGCAATTCATTATCAAAGAAAGGCCAACACCAAGACACTCGATGGAATATCATGACACTGTATACCTTCCATGAATACTACCCATATTAATGACAAACTCATATCAGGTTACCATATATTGAGTTATTGCCATTATATAATTTATACTGATGAACCTGTTCCATTTTTTTAATATAATACCAATTATATTTCATTTTATCAAACATTTATACATATTCATACAGAAAATATTGTTTTTAATTGATTGAAACATTCTAAATTTTATAGCAAATGATCTTTTTTGATACTATTCCTTCAATATATCATAGTGCTTATCACAGCTTGCTTTAGCATTCCCATCACCAATACACATTTTATTTCAGATTAATAATTGATCAAATATATTCATAGCATCTCATATATAAACCTATATAGCATAGTTACGGGAAACAAATGTATATTCTTATCTTCAATTATGATTATTTACCCTTCACATGACAAGTTCTCTTGGTTGTATACCAATTTCAGTGCCCAAGACATTTTCTGTTACCCACCCAATTCCTCATTCACCGGCAAAAATTCTTTGGTCGTGATAACTACGGTTTCTCTGTAGATACTGTACTTCTTCAAAAAGCAGCCCAGAATCCTTACAGATTTACCGTTTGAATAAGCATTCGCAGTGTCAAAGGTTGTTAGCCCATTGTCGTAACAAAATTTCAAGATTTCAAAGATCTTATCCTCGTCTTCCAAACACCATGGAAACCACTCTTTGGAACCATAAAACATGCACCCCACAATGATTGGGAAAATTTTCATACCAGTTTGTCCAAAAGAAACTCATATTTGATTGTTGTTTGATTGTATATAGTTTTTTGAATAGTTTATATTTGTTAGAATGTGTCTAGTAACAGTGTAATTATACAAACTATCCTATAACGTTATAAAAAGTTCAACCTAGGTACGTATATACAAAATGTTTTTACCCAGTTTACTGATGAACATCGTTTATCCACTTAGCAATCCGGACAAATATGGTGGTTTTACTTGCTTAATAGGAAAAATAATTTAGCACAATCGGCCGAGGTTTACTTACATTCGGTGAAAGTTTCTTCAGCGTCGGCCGAGGTTTCTCCAGTGCCGGCCGAAGTTGTTTGAATATTTGAGAAATTTGTAGTGACTCTATGTCACTTTTGAAAAGTTTTAACAAACGTGTAGAGGCAGCGTGGTCGTGAGTAATCGGAGTCAATATTAGTAGACACATCTAGTTTTATAAATTATTTTAGTATACATCTCAGGGTTAACTTGACTCTGTCGGACACAAACCGCAATTATTAAGCACATTAATCCGAACTACAGAGTGCAACGGTGGTAATAGCGATATCGACTCCACCTAACGTAATGCCTGATATAAACCCATTTCCAAGTTCGGGTGTACACAAACAATAATTTGACCGGCTATATACAATAACAAATATATCTTATTGAAACAGGGAAAAATGTCTTACTTGTTTGCCAATAAATGAAATTATGATCTTCCAAACGGGAGTTAAATTGCATAATTGTACTAAGCAAAGATGTACTACCTAATATATATTCAAGTGGAATAAAAACATTAAACTAATAATTGTTTCAATATGTTATTGAATAGCTGGATCATGGGTTTACAGAAATTACATACACAAGAAGAGAATAAATCAAGTATTTACTCATAAAATCTGACACCTAGAGCAGTTCATTCAGGAACTGCTAAAATGTAAAAATATATACTAAGGTTCATTGAGACCAGTACGGTAGATAAATGTAACAATACAACTACAGAGGAGCACTCCTTCTCTTCCATTTTCTTGATTGTGGCAATCTTGAAAGATTTCAATCGCTCAAGCAAAATAACAGTCTTGTTTCAACACAATCCAGTCACTTATAATGTCAGTCAAGGCTACTTAGGTGACAGTGCAACGTTTGTGCTATCATTTATCAAAATATTCATTGCTAGTTTTCAGTGAAAGCCAGTAGTCGCGGGGGGATCCACCATGCCACATTAGTTGTTGCTGCTTATCTTTTTACATTGTTGTCTAGCCAGGGAGGCCAGTTGCCTCCTCGAATAACAAATGGGCAGCAGCCATTTCAGAAAATGTCAACTCACGGCCTTTTGAAAGTTCGCCAATTGTTTTTCTGGAATCAACCACGTCAGAAATACTATTCTCAGCATCCAAATTCAACTTTGGAATAATGAAAGTTTTCCACAAGGCAGACATATTCTGGTAAGATGGTTTAGTTCTATGTCTAGTAACTTTTAGCAAATTGCGAACCTGCTGCAACTCAAATAAACGATGGTTCTTAATATCGACAAAAGCAAACATCTTCAGTACTGAGGCAGCCGTATCTGATCCTGTACTGATGTCTTCCTTAACTTGACGTAGAAATTCATCGTTGGCAAACACAACATCATTGACAATATCTTCATTGTCTAAAAGCAAGTCTTTCATTTTAAAATCATCAGAGACTTCTCGATACAACTCGTCAATGACTCCACTTCCATCATACTCGCCGATTTCGTCATGAAAAGTAACAAAGGCAAACGAGCGCAAGATTGCTATTGTCCACCACAATCTCCTCGACACGCCTTCAGTCAGAAACAGGCTTCTGTTTGTAATATTGTTCCATTTACTGTACTTGACATTTAAATACAGCCTTTTCTTTGTCTGGTCTATGTATATATTTCTGGACACACCAGCATACGTCAATGTAGCCAGCTCAGGATACCCCATTGGCATGCCTGTCGATAGCCACACCATGGTCATGATTAGCTTATTTAGTTGAGTAACAATATCTTTTACTTCCCTCAATATGTTGATATCGTTCTTATCACGTTGTTCTCTCCACCTCATATTCATATTCTGGAAGGCATCCCTTCTGAAATTGTGCAGAATACTGATAGCAGATTGGTCTTCTTTAAAGGTTGTGTTGGTGGCACCTACTGTAGTAGAGTGTAGCTGGTTGAAATCAGCAAACGTGAACCATTCGGACAGTTTTTTGGCATATTCGTCAAAGGCTTCTGTAAGATCATTCAGAGCATCACCTATATTTCGGTAAGACAAAGCGTTGTCTTTCAGGGCATTGCTTTGCTCCTTCGTGTTTGAAATGGTCAATGTAGTGTTTTCTGCCTCCTCTGAAGCATGTCTGTGCAAGCTCCTAATATCGCTCACAAAATTGTTGCCTGAGCTCTCGACTGATATCCATCTTTCCACCACAGCTTGTTTGTCTTCCCCGTAAATAACACCACCAAAACGGAACACCCATATTAGACTTTCCAATAAACGTTTGTAATTAGATATTGACACACATGGACAGACCTCGTCAGAGTTCCCCCATGAACAGAAGTCAAAAGCGCCCAAGTATACCCAGGTCATCCAAAAGTTAGTATCACCGCCACCGCTACTCAAACAACTGACCTCTTTGCCAATAACTTCCGCAAGTTGAACAGCTGTGTGGCATTCTCCAAGAATATTGGCAACTCTCTCTGCTGTGGACATGTACTTGTCAAAAAAAGATAATTTATCAACATTTTTCAACACCAAAATTAAGTACGAGATTCGTGAACCATAAATTGCCAATGTCTCTGGCAACAAATCCATGATATATTTATCAAACCCACGATTAATACTCTTCCCGAACAGAACACCAAGCGCTTTGATGGATGCCCCCTTGAGTATCTTCAGCATGTCACCACAGATGTATTTAGCACTGCTATTATTCCTGGATAGCAAATCCTTCAAAAGCCTGTAATCATGACTTGTAAAGTTAAATCCCTGCACTTTAACAATATTTGTAAAAATAGTGGTATCTTTGGTCTTGTTTTTGATTGGGACGTCATAAAATTCAGATTCTAACTCATGTATTTCTTCGGGGAGTGAAAGATGCAGATAACATTTGTGCCTGCCTCCTAAGGTAACTGTATGGCACTTTAATGTAAACTCGTTAACAACAGATCTTTTAGCTCGATTGTGCAGACGACCGTTTTTTTTCACAACTCTACCAGGCAATCTGACAAATTCGACATCTTCAGTCTTGACGTAACGAAACAGCTCTTCAGAAGTAATTTTAATAATGACTGAATTACTTGTATCAATTTCAGAAAACATTTTCAAGTCTCCCCCTGAAGTTGCTTTTCTTTGCTCATCAGGTGTTAAAGTTTTCGATACATAACTGTACGAAACCACCTCCTGCTTATTTATATCGATGATCCACCCATCTATAACGCAAAATCTCTTATTAATTGAAATCATAGTTGGGATTGTTATATAGTGAAGCGGGGAAAAAAACTATCAAAGCTTTTTAACTCCAATTCAGCAAACCAAACCAAGTACTCATGCACCTTAGTCTGCAGAAATTTCTACATTCCATCTGTGATAATTTTTACAGCATACATCTGTTGTTCGAACTCACTTTACAAGATCTCTAAAATATCTTAAATTCGAAAAACTTGAAAGTAAAAAAATGAACTGGTTGAGTTACTGTGGACTTTCAAACCACAACGAAGCAGCCCCCAAACATCTACGAAACTATGACTGATACTGTTAATGGAACCGTACAAGCAAGGATCTGGTGATACAGTGGAATCTGAAATAGTGGTATTATTCTAAAGGTTTAATTATAATATTACATTGTCACAAAAGAGATCACTCATATCATCAGCATTATTTAATTACTCTAAGAAGTCTTTTTATACAGCTTGATTACTTTAGTATCCTCATTAATAAATCTGAAGAATGATCGTATGATTCAACGTTAATAATTAGAAACATGCTCATTATTACATAAATATTTTGCAGCTTGACATTTTATGCTGTTCACTTCAAATGTGTTGAGAGTAACGTAATGTATGCTTTTACTAAATAAGGATTTTTTTACTATAAGCACTAACATAAATTTAGGTTATTACGAGAGATGATACACAACTTTCATTTATGAATTTACACACCAGTAAATTGTACTGCTGGAACCAATTTTGTTAACATGATTTTATCAGAAGACAAATTATGACTCAATGAAATATTGGTATCCTATGGCCATCTTGTCGAATACATAACCCAACTGAAACCAATTCTAAACTCCTTTCTATTGTAACGTACCAACATGAACAACTATTCAGTTTTACTGATAATCATTACCTCTCTTTGAATTTCTTAAAGAATATTAATTGAATAAATACATAAAAGACTATATATTTACACAACCAGGCATATTATGACAATAAAAGCACATTAAAATCATCTTTAAGAACACATACGCCAACTAACCTGAGGAGGACCACCTGTAGTTGCAAATATTAGATGGCAAGGTGGTTTCGAAGAATTTGTGCAATTTATAATTTAATGTGAAGTTAAGAAGATTGGGAAATATTGAATGAATAAAAGTACAAATAATTGCTCACCATTTCGGAAAAGATATACGAGTGTTTTCCATACTGTTTTTCAATTTGTCTTTTCATCATTTATTTCATTTTGTTTTGATGACCTCTATACAAGCTGTAAAGATTTACCGAATTTTCATTTCTATTCATGTTGATTAAGCCACGCATTGAATGATTTACATAACGAAGGTTTCATGAACATTATATGTTGTTTTAGTCTCTTATGATTTAACTGATTCCGTAGATTATCTACTAAGATTTCCATGATTACAAGCGGTATACATCCAACCTTGGACTCGGGAGTACTACTAATATTATGCAATGCCACTGTTATTAGACTAAACCATGGAGTGCAATTTGCTTTTTATTATCAGTTCATTTCGCCTATACTCTACTTATATTTTCAAATAAACAAGTACTATTCGATAGCGCATTTATGCCACCAAAACTTAATGGTTTTATCTTTTATAGTGCTGCCCTTTTATTGATCTCACCAGCCAGTATGTAAAATATTATACATGTTTACGTGTCATCCAACTTTCTATTTATCTTTACTGGAAAAGCATACATTAAAATTTACACTGCTCAATCCCCCATAATCAGTGCTACAACTCACTTTATACCAAACTTCAAAGATTCTATTAAACTTTCTCGTTCATTTAAATATCTGTTCGTATTTTCTAGTTCCAATCAGTGAGAAGCAGAATCAAATATTGAGGGCTAACTGTCATTTATCATAAGTCAATCATATTTTAACTGAAGTTATATAAATTTGGATTCTTTAATATGTTTTCTTTAATGATTTCCAATAACTCGCGATATATTCAATTCCTTTTATATTGCAATCAAATAGCAAGGTGTAAGTTGTTGAATTCTAGTTCCACCATTTTTTGGTAACCCTTCAACTACGGTTTCTGTGATATTTCTCATCAAAGATACTCGGTAAAACTATTCTAAGACATGTATCGAAAGCTACCTTGCAATGAATTGTTAACTGTTATTATAGCATCTAAAACTTTACAGATAGTGCACATTTACATAATTAAGTGTCTCAACACTGCCTTCAGAATTGACCGTAACACATTTTGGTCAGTGTATCGTTTCTCAACGCCTTTAAAATAAAAATGCCCTCATTACATTTAAACCGGGGAGGTTGACATTATTTTTGCCCAGTAATTTGTGATAATACTCTCATTTCACTGTCATTTCCTTTTGATATAACTGTGCATCCAACAGCTTCAACCAGCATACTTGTATAACAAGCATATTTAAAGATTAAATTTCCATTAGCTAAGTACCAACTTACTATCAATACATAATATTCACATATATATGATGCCAACTTTAATTGAATTCAATTCTTCCAGTTTCTCGAAATAAAATGTAGAGTATGTGCACAGATAGACATAACATATTCATTAAAAACGTAAGGTAACGTACTTCCAACCAGTTGCAATTCAAAGAAGGAAACCCTCCGACAACGACACGTTTGAATAGTTTATATGCATACAATAAAATGTGAATGAAACCGGTAGCAAACAGTCAATCAATACTATTTCTTTCCACAAGTAACCTTTCTGCACAAAAAAATGTTAATATTACAGCAAACACTTCAGCCAGTTCTCATTTCTGTGCCGATATACTACTTATCAATAATGCCTTCTATTGAATGTTCACCTCTTATTTGGAATTCTGTGTCGTCTGTCATATCACTTGCCACGACATATTTTGAAATATCAAAAATCAAAAAACTAATATTTATCTAAGAGTGAAATATTCCATGATATTAAAAGGTACGCATCAAAGCCATGTGCATAGATACTATCGCAGTAGAAACATACATAAAACAATACCAATTGATCTGACAACCCGTTAAAAATGGCCTCTGCTCTATATTTTTGTGATGATAAGGGTAAACCCATCTTATCTCGTCGTTACAAAGACGATGTTCCTTTATCTGCAATTGACAAATTTTCCACTTTACTATTTGATTGCGAAGAACAATCCAGCATATTACCACCATGTATATCTCATAGTGGTATTGATTATCTATTTATTCAACATAATGATCTGTACATAGTTGCATTGGCTACCTCTTTAAGCACTAACGTGGCCACTATTTTTACCTTTTTGCATAGATTAATGGCTGTCCTAGGAGAATATCTTAAAACTGTTGAAGAAGAATCTATAAGGGACAATTTTATCATCATATATGAGCTACTGGATGAAATGATGGACTACGGTATTCCACAAGTTACTGAAACAAAAATGTTAAAACAATATATCACCCAAAAATCATTCAAATTAGTCAAATCACACAAGAAAAAACGTAATGCAGCAAGACCTCCAAATGCACTAACGAACTCTGTGAGTTGGAGACCCGAAGGTATTAAATATAAAAAGAACGAGGCCTTCTTAGATATTGTAGAATCCATCAACATGTTAATATCGCAAAGTGGTCAAGTGGTTAGATCAGAAATCATTGGTGCTGTGAAAATTAAATCTAGATTATCTGGTATGCCTGATTTGAAACTAGGGATTAATGATAGAGGTATTTTCACTAAATACCTGGAAGGTAATGATATAGGGACTTCCCCAGCAATCGAAGAAACTGATGACAAAGGTAAGAAATCTAAGAATACTGAAAGTTCTATAACAAACGACGGTAAGAAAGCAAGAAGTAATATTGAGTTAGAAGATTTGAAGTTCCATCAATGTGTTAGATTGAGTAAATTTGAAAATGAAAAAATTATCACTTTCATCCCACCAGATGGTGATTTTGATTTAATGAATTATAGACTAACGACGTCAATCAAACCGTTGATTTGGTGTGATGTTAAGATGCAAACCCATTCCAACTCTAGAATAGAAATTTCTTGTAAAGCTAAAGCCCAAATTAAGAAGAAATCCATTGCCACCAATGTTGAAATATTGATTCCTGTTCCAGATGATGCTGATACCCCATCTTTCAAATATTCTCATGGCTCTATAAAATATGTCCCTGAAAAGAGTGCTATTCTATGGAAGATCAGAAGTTTCCCAGGTGGCAAAGAGTATTCTATGAGAGCAGAAATGCTACTACCATCAATAGGCAATTCGGAAGATACGAAGATGAAGAAACCGGTTCAAGTTAAGTTTCAAATTCCATATTTCACTACATCTGGTATTCAAGTGCGCTATTTGAAAATTAATGAGCCAACATTGCAATATAAGAGTTATCCATGGGTTCGTTATATAACACAAAGTGGGGATGATTATACAATTAGAGTAAATAATAATTAAATAGAAATAACATTGCTTGTGTAATCTACTTTAAAGTTAATCGAGTAACGATGATTATTAGTTAGAAGCTGTGATTTTAAATGCATCTATAAATGGATATATACACATTTCTGTTTTATATGTTTTGAATAGCATAGAAAAGGTGGGGATATAATGTTTTAATTGATATTTTGTAAAGTGGCAAAGACATAATTCTTCATTTATCCAATATTTATAGTAAGTACTTGGTGGGTAAAAAGAAAAGTATTCGAGACAGGTAATGATAGATTGACAATGTATTATAGAGATAAAACAACCTGCGATAATTAATCATCTTCATCTTCATCATTGGCAGATTCAGAGTTTTCACGCTCCTCAGCTTCTACCTCTAGCTCATGGATGATATCAAAACAACCAGCTAATAATGCATTTAATATACCTTGTCCTTCCGGAATATTACCATCTGAATCATAAAATTTACCATCAGAACGCATATTATCTAAAGAAGCCAATTTCATTTGATATGGATATAATTCTCTATCATTTTCGACACCACCCATTCTTTTCAATTCGAGTAAACAACGACGCACGGTGGATAGTTGATTATGAATTGGTTGTAGCGATTCTGACACAGGTTCTGAACTCTCTAATAATTTATAAATAATAGCATAGCACCTACGCAATAAGTATAATAAAATAGACTGTCCCTTCGAGTTACCTGATTTAGTTGGAAATTTACCGTGGACTCTTTTACTATCGATTTCACTTAATTGCTTTTGATAAGAGAATAGGTCTGTTTCTCTCAAGGTCCATCTTCTTGTTATCATTAAATTAGCTAAAGAGGTCTTAATAACAATCAATTTATCATAAATTTCTTGTAAATATGGATCTAATGATATTTTTAAACTTTGACCATCTTCAGACTGATATGATAAATCGTTAACTAAATCGTTACAGTCATCTAATAGCCCATTAAGAACGGATTCACCCTTTCTTGTTTGACCTGGCATCATGTCTTCGTTGAAGTTACGCACCTCGGTTTCGATGGCTTCTAATTGTGCCTTTAATACAGTATATTTTTGTGTCACATCGTCAATCTTATTATTATTTACATCTTGTATTTGATTATCCGATGTAGATGAATCACCTGTGTCTTTCAACGATTGTATTAGTGATAATAAACCTCTTCTAATTTGATAAAGCTTTTCCATAAATTCGTTTAGTTCTGGATCAATATCCTCTAAATTAGATTCAATCTTGGTGTATTGATCAATACAATGTTGTAATTTGATACGTAGCAATAAATCTTGCTCTAGTTTGTTTTTATTTCTTTCAGTGTTAATAGCTGTTAATTCCGCTTCTTCATTGGAGACATCAGCTAGTGGTTGAGAGCAACTTTTCTCAACAATTTGAGAGATTTCATCTAATCTATCTTTGATTGGTTTCAGATCGTGATGAGTATAAATCTTAGACTCTTCCAAATGTTCCAATAAGTTTTGAACAGTAGATAAAGAAGCATACGTGGCCGGAGCAGAATTTTTCAAACCCACAGTTAAGAAACTTAGAGATAATAACTGGAAAACATCATCCAATACTGAGTCGACTCTGTTATGTAAATCGGTGTTGTGAATCAAAGTTGCTTCATCAAAAGAAGTATTAGACTTTCTAATCTCATCTAATTCTCTAACTTTAGTCAAAACATCTTGGTAAGTGTTTTGTACTTCTTTAGAATTCAAAAACTGTGCTCTATTTTGCTTTAATTTAGCTAAAGAAGCTCTAACTCCTAGTAAATAATTTAATATAGTTTCCTCCTCCTTTGGAACAGTCATGGATACAGACATATTGGTGTACGATAGTTGTTTCTTCTGTTTTGTGTATTTATTAGTATTGGTCCAATTAATATTTCAATTTCAATTGGATTCCCCTTTAGATATACAATTAATAACGGTGGATATAATTATAACAGGTGTTCTTTGTGTTCAAACTGGTTGAGTTTTAAGAATATAAAAAGTGTTGGATATCTTTTAGTAAAGCTGAAATCTGGATATGTTAAATCTTTGGTGTGTTTATAAAGAATGGAAGTCCCAATTAAAACAAGGAATTGTAAAGGTTTAAGAGCTCTTGTGATTCTGTATTTATTGTTTTTTCAAAGCTCTATTTTTTTTCCCCCTCGAGCATCTTTACTGGTAGTCCATGAAATAATCTCATACGAAAAATGTTCAGGCACCCAAAAAATCTGTATAGGTAGATAGTATAATGTCTCGAGGGGTTAAAGAGGAGTGGCAGTGTATGATGTGATGCAGCCCAGCAATGCAGTGTCGAAGTTTAGCATTGTTAGATAGATCGATGTAATATTACCATTGTGTTAATTTGCACTGCTTGGGTGGAAGCATTTCCAGCCTTTGTGGCCTTGAGAGATTTGAGATGGAGTATTGGTGTTAAACCACATGACTGGTATAGTTCCATTATCGCTTGATGATTTGGCTGCCACCATCATGCAAATGTGGTTATGTGTTCTCTTTCAAACTCAAAATGCGATTCTCTTGTCTATAATTTCTTTCTGATAGAAAAAACAGTACTTTAAGTGAACTCTATACGCCACCAAACCTCATAGGCAACACTCTCCAATACACATTTTATTGATAGTGTTCACTCAAATCACCATTGTTTGGTTGTAGAGGCAAATCTAACTAAAAATATACTAAAATAAAACCGTAAACCATGCCATGTTCCAGCTTCTATAATAGAAGGGTCAACTTCTTCTGCCCACCGTTTTTCTGTTGTAGCAATTCTAACCTGTGGAATTTAACATCACAATATAAACATCATACTGTACCCAAAAATAAAATGGATTTGAATGTTTTTCCTTGGGCTAGTTCTTCTATAAAATTAAACTGAAGATGCCTTACCTTTTAAAAAGAGTACCAATTATCTTCACTATTTCCTAAAAAAAAGTGTATTGTGGTGCAAATTAGTTTCGAATACAAACAACAATTTTTAGATTATTACTCAATTGTGTATACTTTGTCATATATGATCGTTAGCCGCCCATCAATATATTCAATTGAAAATTGAATGTTCAAGTTTCCAAATAACAAAAATTTGAAGAAAAAAAAAGTCTACGAAGAAAACAATCTCGAGGCGATGAGCTCCATTAAAACTAACGTTTAAGCAGTAGTGCATCCTATACATACACATTAAGTTCTCCCTTCCCTGAGTTAACCAAAAGAGAAATGTCTGCTAACTCAGTTTTGTCCAAATATCTCTCGTTGGAGAAACAATTGGAATTGACAGAACAACTGATCAATGACAATGATCTTGAACAAGCTATGGAAATAGTCAATGTGACCGGCATTGACATATCTTCCAATGCTAGTCTAATTGCTAAACTTTATCAGAGAATAATTACCAATATAGAAACTTTACTCTCCACTGCAACTGAATCGCATCAAACGATCCAAGATATACTTTCAAAGGATATCGAATTTAGCTTACTATTGAAATTTGTTCTTTATATATCAGATATTAGAAAACAATTAGACAAATATATTTTGGATATCATAAGTCATTATATTTACACGGCTAGGAGTAGATTATTTGAAGAAAACTATTTCCTTACAGTTATCAAGCCATTTTTAGCGGATATAAATGACGCTTCTACCGATCACATATTCTTAGAAGATGAGCAAGTTGTACTACTACTTCAACTTCTGGAAATAATATATATCGAAGATGATAAAGACAACAACAAATCGTCAGAGATAACCAACGCTGACAGGTGTTTGGTAAGTTTACTAACGTGTAATGTTGAGAATGTTTCAGTACAATCTTCTAAACTAATGAGATGGAGACATAAAGTTGTGCACCAAAAATGTTGTGCATCTGGTAAATTTGATCAGACGCTATGGCCATGTCTAATAGAAGTATACACTGATATTGATGCTCCTAATTGGAAACTAAAGAATACATTAACCTTTTTTCTAAGAAGTCTCATGAATGAAAATATATCTCCCAAACTTGTTACATTTTTACAGACAGAGTCATTTTGGATAGGTTTGCAACTGGCTTTAGATCACAGTATTCACGAATATCGTAAGTTGGCCCTGTCCATTTTAAAATTGTCCATCCAAAAATTAACGATCGCGAACTCACAAATAACTTCTCCATTTTCTACTAAACTTTTTAATTGGAATCCTACACAATCCAGTCAGATTGCATCCTCCTGGAGGAAGTTTGTTACTCTATATGAAATGTTTGCATTAGACAGTTCATTAAATCAAATTCATGCAGCCAGAAAAGATGTGGTTAATCTTTTTAATGACCAGTTCATTGATGGTAGATGGGGGCTGATCCTATTCTCCACAGGCTTAAAGTCCTCAATGGAAAGTGTAAGAAAGTATGTCATGTATTTAATGTTGGATGTCAAAAATAGATCAGTGTTCTCTTTGAACCTACCACTTTTGAGATCTACGCTGCTACCCCCAGTCATGCTTGCTCATTTTTTTAAAGCCGAATGTGATAATATCACTATTCCACATGCGAATATATGTAAGCATGGTGAGTTAGTCTCTCAATTATTCTATGATATTATAAGTACTGCTCCAATTGATTCCCATTCTGCTGTCTTAGAAACCTTGCTTTATTTGCTCATAGATTTTGGTACGGCTTTTGATCCAGCAAGAATATACGCATCATATGGGATTTTCAGATATGCTAGGGAGACAAACAACAGAATCGTTAAAGCTGTCCACATCCCATTATTACAAAAATTATTTGAATTTGAATGTGAAGATCCGATCTTTGAAACCGCTATGAAAACCATATTATTCAAGCTTCTTAATTATGTGGATCAAGATGATGTTAAGGCATCTCAATGGATTTCATGTATGGCCTTTCATTTGAAGAAATGTGAATGTAAAAAGAAACATTTCAGCACAGTGAATACACATTATGATGTTGAATACTGTGATTCCTGGTATGCTGACACAAAATCATCAGTAATCCCTAATTTGGGTGCTGATGCAATGTTTGATTCGCTGTGTATGATATATCTGAATGTCCAGCTTGATAAATATAGTCGTGAATTGCATATTACTTTACCGCAACTGGTTCAAAGAAATGGCCCATCCATTATAAGCTGGAATGAATTTGACAAAGAAATACAAAAAAATATATTAGAATTATTAAAGCAAGAAAACATAGCTGATAAAAATATTAACCGTGATTATGAAATAGGGGCCAGTATCGTAACTGTGAATCCTGCATTCGAGTCAATAGATAGCTCAGTAAATTTTAGCAATCTTTCTATATCAATCATTGAAAATTTTAGTCCTGAAAAGCTTGATTTTCTATCTGCAATTTACTTGAAGTATAAAGTTGGAGAAACCTGTAAGATAAGTCAACTTGAACATTTGTATTCAGTCATTGTCAACTACTTTAAATCCAATCCTTCCAACTTTAAGGTGAAGGATTATACATATGCTGCATTTTTTAAGCTTTTAAAGAGTCATATATGTTTAGGAAAGAGTTCACTTGAAGACATTGAAGATACTATCAATTTGATAGAGTTGAACATTGAGAGAGATAACAATCAATTTAGAGCCAATTTGGAAATTGTCAAGATTATATCTTTTATCTACGAGCATAACACTTTCATGGTACCAGATATTGAAAAACAATGTTTTCAGGGCCTTTCTACCATGTGGAGTAATATTATAGACGAACGTTTGGTGTTAAAAGAATGTGAGCTTCAATATGGGCTTATCAAAAATCTTTTCAATGTCAATAATGTTTTATTTGCAGTCAAAACTCCAGATTCATTACTTGCGAACAGACTCAAAGAATATACCAAACAAATTTGTGCTTTCAGTTTCTCAAAAAGAAGATTTTTGCCTATTTTAGCCCAACAATTGAAAAGGTTTATGGAAGGCTATCATTCTGAACTCAAAACTGTGGAGAGTTCTATATGGCTATCAGAGATAATCGTAGACATTTTTGTTCAAGACCAAATGAACCAGAACATTTTCTTATTAAAATCTGTGATTGGTTATTTATATGACAGAATATTCGAAAATGGAGATTCTACGCCATTGTATGAATTAGTATACAGCGAGCCAGAGATTTTTGCCAAGATTACTATCATTTCAGCTGTTACTACTGGTCCTGATGTTTTCCAAAAAAGTTTAATTAGGTATTTGATTGAGGATGCTCATATGCTCGTTTCAAAGAAGCGTATAGATGGCTCTGAAGAAAAACAAAGAATGTTAATGTGGCAATTAGCTTTACTGGCACTACACACTGCTAACCAAGAAGATGACATATTGTCTCTCAAAGACACAACTAAATCAATAATTGATAGTTTAGAGTCCGAAGCATCTCCTATAGTGAGAATTTACAAAGAGTGGTTTATTGCCTATTGTGTTGCAGAGTTTTACAATGATGATACTCCATCAAGCACCGAAAATGTTTTATTTGACCTTCTTCATGATCATACTAAACCTATTTTGGTGGTTAGTGCAGAAAAAATATTATTCCTTGTTCTAAGAGCGAAAATTGAAACACACCCAAAAAGACTTTTAAACAGATTTATTTCGTTGTTGATTCCAAATGCTACTTCAAACAAGCCACTAGTCAGACATTTTTCTAACTCATTAATTTTGTCGCTATGGCCGTCCATTGGTGATATTGAGTTATCTGATGATGTGAGAAGCGTATTACACAATCTTTACACCAATGCTAAACAAACTGAAGTTGTTGGTAAATATAGGTCTGGGGATGCTAATATATGGAAGCTTCACGAAGATTTAACATTAACCGGTATATTTGGTGGTATTATTAGAAAGACAACTGACCATCAACCACTATATATCTCCGCTGAAAACTTTAAAAGATTTGGTAATTGTGAGTCTCGAATTGGTAGCTTTCGAATTGGAGAGGATGACAATGATCTGTGGTTGGACTCCAGAGATTCTGCTAATGACGATGAAAGTAAGCATATTGAAAGTAAGTCAAATGGAACCGATGAAATATCTCCATTGCAAACAAAGAGTGGTGCATGGGAAACAGTGTTAGATATAGACGACAAAAAATCTACAGCAACAGTGAAACGTTCAAATATAATCGTTATCGCCTCATTATTGAATTTAGCCCCAAATTTGGGGGGTATTTGTAGATTATGTGATGTTTTAGGTGCAGAATTGCTAACTGTCGATGATATCAACATCATGGCCCACCCTCAATTCAAGAAGGTTGCTGTGACAGCTGACAAATGGATGCCTATGAAGGAGGTGCCTGTAAACAATATCAATGCATTTATGAAAATGAAGAAGAAAGAAGGTTATACATTAATTGGTTTAGAAAAGGCAGAATCTTCTATCAAATTGAATAGTCATTTCAAGTTCCCGCAAAAAACTATAATATTGTTGGGAACGGAGAACCGTGGTATTCCTGGTGAATTATTAGCTGACCTAGATATGTGTTTAGAAATCGAGCAACATGGTATTAGTAAAGTGATGAACGTCCAAACTGCTGCTGCGATTGTAGTAAATTCCTACAGTCTTCAGCATATGTAATTTTTTCAGCGACATAAGCCAGAAACTCAAAATAATAATAACTTAAAGCGAATATAGAGCTAATATAAATTAAAAATAACAGTAACTGTATATCTATTATGTATAAGAATTGAAGAATTATAAAATGAAGTGTGCAAAGTAAAGTTAGAAAATAGACAAAATATGACATTAAAAGCCTAATAACGAAACGATTTTTGTAACAAACTACTTACACTTGTTATCACACCTTCCTGATAGTTCTCCTCTATTCTTGTCAGCCAGGAATATAGCTTGTTTGGATCGGTATCTTGAATATCATTTGAAGCTGAAGAAATTATCTCAGAATCAATTTTAGTGGAAAATGAAATCTCGCGTTGAACTTTACAGCTGAAATGTTCCTTTAATATATGATCCACAACGGGCCATCCATATGCGTTACCAAATCTTCTCCTTACGATAATATTATTATGAGCATCAGGTTTCATTGCGACAATAACTTTTCTCCAACTCATATCATGCTGCCAGTTATCTGCCATTAGTTTTACAAAGTTATAATTTGTAGTGGAATCTGACTTTAAATATTTGTGCAGAATAGTATCTCTATAAGTCTCTTGTATCCTGCTAATGTCTTTAGGGGAATATAATTTATCATGAATTATAGTATTATCCCTTGTAGTAGGATCTAGAATATATTTCTCATTGGGTCTGGGCAACAACACAACAGACGTAATAGAACTTATTACAGAACTCTTTGGTAGGGATTTAGATACATGGTTTCTCTTATTATACTGGGCTACTTTCTCTAAAACATCCTCATAATCTAGATATAGTAAAGATGAGGTATATAAAGGTACGATACCGTCATTTACACTATTGGCATATACAGTTCTTCTTTTAAATTTCTTAAGTATCGATTTAGTTGGTTCTCCTGAGAGCAAATAGAGTAACGGTATCTTTTCATTAGCTATATCCTTTTGTAAGTTTAGATCAAGCCCTACTTTCCCAACCAATCCATTACCCAAAGCATATTTCACATACATCGGTGAGCTTGAATGAAGTCCTAATAGAGGGGAAGCTAATGTAATAAAATTCATAGGCTCTACTTTTTCAAAGAACCATGGGTATATTACTGAAATATATGCAATGGCAAACGTTTGGACCAAACCGCCTAAAGAGTGTCCGACAAATGATATCTTTTCGATTTCTCTGTTGTACAATCCGTGTATGATATATTTAGCTAATTTGACTCCCAGATATTTGATACCTCTTTCAGTCTCGCAAACGTTTCCTGTATAGCCTTTTACCACTATTCGTTCCTTATTATTGTCGGGATTTTCAATATAACTCTGTATTATCTGCTCTTTTAGATACAACATGTCAGATGACACATTGGAATGTATACCATGAGTTAATAAGACTAAATGTATTGGTTTTGAAGACATTGTGTTATCCATCATATAGGATGGTTCTTCCCATAGTTGGGAGGTGTTTTGATGAGAAGTAACTAAGTTTGATTCTTTAAATATGGTACACTTCTTAAGGACTTTACCTCTCAAGAGATTCTTTTTATAAGCTAAAGAAACCTCGAATAATACTTTTGCTGCTTTATTAAATAATATTTCACTAATTGTATCTACAAACCAACAACATTTCTCTCTGGGGGGGACAGTTAATTTGATAATATTTTTCTTTTGTGGTAATAAAGCTGTTTCAAAAATTGGTTTATTCTTATCGGTTATGTCAAATGTTTGAGAATGGTGATAGTCTTGTAACCTCACATCGAAGTAAAGCATAAATGGGCCAGCCAAATAACTTGTAAGATAGGACATACTTGTCTTATTTTTGATTTTCAACCAAAGAATCACAGGCTCTTCTCCATTGGTATTATCGTATTCGATCGAATGTCTTTCAATATCACCGAGACCTAGCTGGGAGTTATACCTTTCGAATACATGTTCTGAGCCACTCTCCATCCCAGCCACACACGTAATTTAGCTGGTACAGTATTATATAGTTGTGTTTCTATCATTTATGATGTTCTTTCATTTTGACTTAATAGTTGAAGTAACGATTGAAAAATTATTTGATAAGTAGTTTTTATTTCAACTTCTTAATTGAATAGAAGATCAACAAAGCTGCCAGAGGGGGGAAAGATACCACAACGCATCCACAACGGTTATATATCATATATACTAAGCATGTCCACGGAATACTCAAAAGAAAAGAAAGTTGGTGAAGGTACTTACGCTGTGGTTTATTTAGGTACTCAACGTTCCACTTCGAAGCATATTGCTGTGAAAGAGATCAAAACTTCTGAGTTTAAAGATGGGTTAGATATGTCTGCTATCCGTGAGGTGAAATACTTGCAGGAGTTGATTCATCCAAATGTCATCTCGTTGATTGATATCTTTATGGCTTATGATAACTTAAATTTAGTGTTAGAATTCCTACCGAGTGATTTAGAGGTGGTTATTAAGGATCGTTCGGTTTTATTTACACCAGCTGACATCAAATCATGGATGTTAATGACATTAAGAGGTGTTCACCATGTACATCGTAACTTCATATTGCATAGAGATTTAAAACCAAATAACTTATTAATCTCCCCAGATGGTGTGATTAAATTAGCGGATTTTGGGTTAGCTCGTTCCATTCCAGGTCCAAGAGAAATATTAACCAACAATGTGGTTACTAGGTGGTATAGAGCTCCGGAATTATTATTTGGTGCTAAACATTACACATATGCTGTTGACATTTGGTCTGTGGGTGTTATATTTGCTGAACTGATGCTAAGAATACCTTATCTTCCTGGGAAAGATGATATAGATCAAATGGAAATAACATTCAGAGCTTTGGGGACGCCAACCGATAGAGAGTGGCCAGACGTTTCCACATTCCCAACGTATAATAAATTACAAGTATATCCACCGCCATCAAGAGACGAGTTAAGAAAAAGATTCATTGCTGCCACAGAGAATGCCCTAGACTTCATGTGCGGGATGTTAGAAATGAACCCAACAAAGAGATGGAGTGCCATTGAATGTCTTCAATCTGATTATTTCAAAGACTTACCACCTCCTTCTGATCCTGCCGACATTAAAATATCCCACAATTAGGGATATCCATGTTATATAGACTATACATATATAATTATTATCAGAAGATTATTGGAACTATTGCATTAACCATCGGGACGATTTTTTGATCTATTTGATCGATAGAGTGTGTATCTATTTCTTTTCAGTATGATAATGTAGTTTTTAAAAGTAAATCTAATTAAACTTGAAATAAAAGATTTAGATTCGAAACTACTTAAACATTCACTATTTTTAAGAATGAGAAGAGATCAAAGTGGGAAAGAACTCTCGAACAATAAGTAATGGGGAAAGTATCTTTCAAGACGTTGTTTCCCTCGAAGAAACTGCTGAACAATGTTTTATTTCAAATGGACAGTGATCTATCGTCGAGAAAGTTGCTCCCTTTATATGAAAAACTCTACAACCATAATGAGTTAACCACTAAGGACACACATTATGCAACTGTACCCAATGTTATGTTCCTAATGAATAGAGTGCTTGTGGAATTAAAACAAAGAACTAAACAACAACCTATCCCACTTCACAAGACGGAATTATATCTTTTGAAAAAGGCTGCTCAACTAGGGAATAACGATGCTATTGCGCTGCTTTGTTTCCAGATCTTAGGTTCTTCTACACCCAAAATACAACATCAAGAAGACGTAATACGCTCTCAACAATTATTGAAGCAATTGGTCAAACAAAATCATCCGTTAAGTTTTAAAGTCCTTGCAGATTTAAACTGTTACATGGGTCAATTCGAAGAAGGAAAGAAATGGTATAAACAATATTTAAAATTAGTGGGGCCATCACACGTTAGTGATCCTGACATTAGACTTTGGGGTTGCCAGCAAAAAGGTGAAGTATTAGAAAAATTAGGAGAAATTGAATTTAGAGAAGGTGGAAATGAAAATATTATATCTTGTGAGAAACGTTTCCTTGAATCCATACGTATAACTCCATTAAAAAATTGTGCTAAGTCATATTTTTATTTAGCAATGTTATATGTTAAATATGACCCCGATAAAGCCAAAACTTTACTAGAACAATGTTGCACACAAGGTTTTAAGGAAGCTTTTAGTGAAGTTGGTTATTTAGAAATGAATTATTTCCAAAACCCAGTGAAAGCAAAAGAATGGTTCAAACTAGGGATGGAATTATTACAATTACAGTGTTTCTTTGGATATTTCCAATGTTGTATTACGTTAAAAGATTGGACTAAAGCAGATAACTGTTTGAAAACAATAAATAAATTGCTATTAGCTAAGACAACACAAGAAGTAGACAAAAAAAGTATATCTACTTTCTTGCAATATCATGAAAACAGTATTAAACTGATACAAAGTAAAGTAGAGCCGCCAGTAGTATCCAGTATCAAACAGCAATACCCTATTGAGAACAAACCTACAGAATCCAAATGGGGGTTTTAAATGCTTAAAAGAACTCAATGTATGTAAATATACCAAAGGCATGAAATTTTATTTAATCATCTTTAAATACACTTTGTATAAATTAAAAGTATAATTATATATTCTATAGTAAATAAAACAGAGAAAGAAAAAAAACAGATTGCTGTGACGTTAGAGGCAGCTAGTTGCTCAGTTCTCGCCCTACTCACACGCATCAAAAGTATTCCGTATTAGTTTGTTGATTCAATAGATTATGTGATATTATAGTATCTTTATTATTATTATTCAATGGATGGCCATTATAGTTTTCTGGAGACAAATTATGTATACTGGAAGGAATCTGATTAGAAGTATTCAATAAATTACCATCTTTTTGATTTTGATTCTTAATAGCATTGTTGATGGTTGTATTGTGATTATTATAATTGGTTGAAGGATGGTTTAATGGAGTATATACTTGATCATTGGTGGTAGTATTGGTATTATTGATGTTGTTGTTATTATTGCTGTTAGTCAGGTAATCTTGATTGTCGAAAAAGAATGAATGTGGAGTTAAATTAATATTTTCTAAGCCATGATTATTCAAATGTGGGTTAGGGACAGTGGAATTGTTGATTTGATTTTGATTTATTTGGCTACCACTGTTACTCCCCAAACTTTTGGAAACATGATTCGGCAGTGCTGGAATAGGTTCATGATCATACAATCCAGGATTGATATGATTGTTATTGGTGTTAATAGGAATATTATTATTACCTCTATCGAATTGAAGACTAGAAGCATACGTTGATAATGTATTATTGCTATCTTGATGTTGAAGAACTGCATGATTAGTAGGGACATTGTTGTTGTTATCATTATTATTATTATTGGAAGAGTAGTTACCAAGTAAATTATTGTAGGACAAATTTTTATTATCATTGAAAAGAATATTAGTTTGTTGAGTTTGCTGACCTGGTGGAGACTGAAATGATAAGGGATCGTTTAAGGGAACATTCAGTGATATTCCCATGTCTAAATCTTGCAAATGTAATGGTACAGGTGGTTGTGAGATGTCTAATGGCTCATGATGTAGTTGTGGACGAGGATAATATATAGGTTGTGCTGGTGGTGGTGGAGGAGGAATGATTTGATTTGTAGCTTTGTAATCTAGAATCAATGAATTCATGAATCTTAATGAGTCTTGTAACCCTTTCAAGATGTGTGGCAGGTTGGATCCACCAATAAAAGCATCGTTCACTTGCTTGCCTTCAGAGAAATCTTCGCAAATGGACCATTGATTTTGTGTGTCTAAGATGTTTTCATTCAAAAAATAGACAGCAAAATTTGGAGACTTATCAATGGTTAATTTCAATTCACTAAATTTATTTGATTTTTCACCATAATCACTTTTATTGGATGGGTTTCTACTGTTTATATCACTTCTCGAAGTTGAATTTGAATTTGTAATAGCTTCCTCGGATTCTAAACTAATAGAACAATTTATCACAGAAGAAATGGGATAAAAGACTCTGAATAAAATTTTACTATTATTAGTCACAGCACTGAAAAAATAATTAATCTCAAAGTTCTTCTTTGATATCAGTACAATCAAATCAGTAGAATCCAACATTATATCGTTGATTGATTTTGGTGATAAGTTTCTTAAATTTCTTAAAGTCTTCAATTTTTTTCTTAAAATGGACCCACTTTTCATTCTATTCCAAGTCCCCACGGTTATTGAGCAAACATCGATAAAATAATAGTTTTTGTTTATGTCTAAAGGAACTCTATCAAAGAAACTTATTTCCCTTTCGTCCTCTATATCATTAATCAAAGAAGAGCTTCTTGAATAGTAGCCACTTTCATTATCATCGTCGTCATCATAGTCAGCATAATCATCTTCATCTTCATCGCCATATCTATCATTATTGTCATCATCTTCATCATCATAGTCCTCATTACTCATTGGACTTAAATTATCATTATTGGTTGTGCTGAGTCTTCTCTTTTTGCTTTTTGAATTACGCCTTCTTTGTCTTATGGACTTTTTACTTCTCATTCTGTTCCCACTATCACTCATATTTCTATTGGATGTTTGTGGTAACGATGAACCATTGTCCATGGCATCGTTTTGATCCTTTAACCTTTTCCTCTTCATTTTAGCTCTTTTATTTTGAAACCAAATGGTAACACTTTTTGACGGCATACCGATTAATTTAGCAATATCTTTTCTTTGTTGGGGTGTGGGGCTTGGATTCAAATTGAACTCACGTTTCAATATATTCAACGTCTCCCCCTTGGCCCGTTTACGCTTGGACTTGTTTGGAGAGTCACCTTGTGTTTGATCGATGTTTTCATGATTCCCAGTGGAGTAACCTAATCCATTGTTACCGTCTTGACCTTCGAAGTGTTTAAACTCGTTACTATTACTATTATTATTATTGTTAGTTGGGTGATCCAAATCTTGGTGTTGAGGTTGTAACAGATCGAATCCACCTGTACTGAACGGATCATCCAGATCATTATTATAATTGAATTCTTCCATGATAACGAAGTCTTCTTATATTTATATTTTTTTTCCTTTCTTGAACCACACTCAATCACTCGTTTTAAAAATAGAACTGAGAAAGGGACACCCTAGTGAATGATTATCTTGTCACGATGTATGAGCAACACCAAATGTGAATGGGCAGAAGTGAGATATTTGAACGGGTTTCTTGGAGTGTCTTTTCCTTGTGATTGATTTATCTTCACCCATTTATCTTTTCGATTCGATGCGTATTTGAATTTATTTTAAAATTTAACGGTGTTCCAGCCGGGTAGCCCCGAACAGTTCACTTGATAAAATGAATTAGATAGCGCAAGTTGCATTGAAATAAGTCGTATTTGGATGTGGGAAGATTGGAGGGTAGGCCCCCCAGCTCAAGGGTCTGTGTTACGTGTGTACGGTTAAAGGGTGCTAGACTGGTAAGAAGGATGTCCGGGAGAAAAAACAGCGTTGAAAACAGTCTTGGTTCAGGAGAACCTCCAAGAAAGAGATCAAAGCATCGTGATGATGATGATGATGATGATGGGGCAGAACATCGTGAGTTCGAGTTGCTGCAACAGTATAGGCAGATGGAGAAAGGTATGACCAAATTGAAGGCCGTGGCCATGCGCGGGGATGGTGATATTTCTTTGGCCATCAACAATCTGTCCACTGTAAATAATCTATTTGATAAGGTGCAAATGACAGAGAGTAATAACAACAGTATTTATGCCTATGATTCCAAAGCCATGGTGAATATTAGTGAGTTGGCACAGTTGAATGTCAGGAATTTGAAGTTTGGGGAAATCAAGTCTATGCTGAATTTGGATGATATGATACTTTTCACTAAGCGATATTTGTTAAAAGAATATTTCCATGATAATAATATTACTGAACGATTACAGCACGATACATTACCCTCTGAAGAACTAGAGACCGTTGATGTTGAAGATGGAGAAAGTGACAATGCGCTACTTGATGACGATAATATTCCAATAGCACAAAATGTCCAACGACAAGTTAAAAGACAGCAATTTTTAGAACAATTCGATGAGTATGATAGATTTAATCAATTCAATTGGTTTAAAATGGGTGCCATCTTCAAAAATTACAATCGATCTGTGGACGTGACAGATCATTTATTGGGGCCTTTCTCTTTAGAGAAAAAGATTAGAACTGTAAGGCGTCGTGTTCAGGAAGATGATAATTTGGCTGGTAAGAAAGTCACCACTGCTGATAATGTAACAAAGGATGATTTAAATGAAAAGCAAACTGCCACCACGCCTGAGCAAGTTATTAAATGTTATAAACTGTTATTGAAAACTATTGGTCATGATAAAACTATCTCGTTATTCAAATTCATTTTAAATCCAAACTCGTTTGCTAAAAGTATTGAAAACTTATTTTATACCAGCTTCTTAATCAAAGATGGCAGATTGATATTGGGAGAGGATGAAAACGATGGGTTGCCCACACTCAAAATTCAACCCGATTTAAAACAGATCCCACCGGAGAAAAGAGAAATAGAGAAACAAAAAAGAGCAGAGGCAGCACAGAATCATATTATATTCCAAATGGATATGGAAACATGGAAAAAATTGATAGAAAAATTTAATATTACAGAAAGTTTTATACCTTAGAATATATGAATAGATTGACAAATCAATAAATAATTAATGTTACGATACTTACAATGGGGGTGGTTATTGCAAAGGTTGCTTAATCCATTGAGATTTAGATACAAGTTCTGTTAGTTCCCATTTTCTCATGGGTAAAATGTCCAGTTCGTTAAGAATTTTACAAGATTCACTAGTCTTAAAATGATTAAGTAATTCAATAGCTGCCCAGCCAATCATCATGGCATTATCCGTACAAAGTTCGTTAGTTAATGGATAATTAAATGATTGGAAATATTGCCCTAGCTCGGTCTCTAATTTATTTCTTAATCTTTTGTTACAACTAACACCACCGGATGCTACAAAATTTATATTAGTGTTATCATTATTATGCTTTGATATAAACTGTTTAATCTTGAAAATTAAGTGATTAAAATGGGCTTCTTGAATGTCATAAGCTAATTGATTCAAAATTGTTTCGTCATTTGTAGAAATGGAACTTATTTGATTGTTTAACGATGTTATAAATGGTGAAAATGAAAATGATAGCTTATTCTTATTATGCGACGAAGATAAGGGATTCGGTAAGTTCAGAAGACTAGTCTTGTTATCTGCTTTCAATGCCATCCTCTCCATCTCTTTAGCAATCATATTTGCTTTAATGCCTAATTGTCTACCACATTTATCCAATGAATCGCCTATGGCTATATCAATCGTATCAACCAAGATTTTATGATTCAAAATATCTTGAGATTCAACTAAAATAGTATGGCCTCCACTAACTAGCAAACTAATCATGGGGAACTTCAACTGTTCTTGTTGGTTCATTCGAGGCGCTAATAAATGTCCCAACATATGGTGTACACCCAATAAAGGCTTTGAAAGTCCTATTGATAAACCTTTAGCCAAGTTTAAACCAACAGACAAAGACCCAACCATCCCCGGACCTCTTGTAACAGCAATAAAATCAATGGAATCCTTATGGGGTTGTATTATTTCCTGCATTAAATTGGGCATAGACATTTGATGATGTGACAGTGCTTCAGTTGGAATGATCCCGCCTACATCGCTGCTATTTAAAGTAGATTTGAGGTGAGAAACTATCTCGGTATGACCTGTGACCTCGTTGTAATCCATCAGAGCAACACTTGAATCATCACAGGATGATTCAAGGGCTAAAATACGGTATAATCGGGTGAACACTCTCGTCTTCAATGGTTTCAGTGCAAACATTATCAATTCTTGCTTATTTTTTCTTGTTTTATATGGTACTTAGCATGTTAGTTCACACGTTTGTTCTTTGGTTGGAGTCTTTGGTGGCACTATGGTTAGATCCTTTACGCTTGAGATCTGTATTTGTTATCTTGATAAGCTTCTTGAGGAAGAGTTTTAATTTCAAAAACATTGAAATTGTTATAAACAAAATATTCAACCTTCAACTATTATTTACTCTAAGACAAATATTACAAGATAAACCAAAGACCAATTTTACGATGAACAATATGGAAGGACCCCCAAGTGGAGTGGGAGTACAAGGATATTATCCAGGCAACAACAACATCAATAACAACAATCCAATGAACTATAATGATGCTAGACCAAATAATAATATTAACATCAACAATCGAAACCTATCATCAGCAACAGCATCTGCGAATGAACCAACTTTCAACGATACATTAGTAGTATCTGATGCTATGGCGAGTAACTCGAGACAATTGCTGTATGCTAACATTTACAATTATTTGTTGGAAAATAAATATTATGACACTGCAAGACAGTTTTTGAGAGACACAGAAGTACCTATCACGAAGAGTAATGACGCTGCTATGAATAATTATGCTAATAGAAATGACCAGGAGAAGGATACTGATAATAAGGATGCTAGACAAATGCTAGAAAAAATACCTAAAGATCACTTGTTAAGAACCAAGATGGTTATCAATTCACCAGATACATTCTTGTTAGAATGGTGGCAGCAATTTTATTTATTGAATGACTTCGTAGAAGAGTCTTCTATGGAAACCTTACGTGAAGTAGAGTCGCCCCACTTTGAATATGTGTATCCACTGTTACCAAACAAATCTCCAGTTAAATCTAATAATGTTCCTGCGGATAAACATGGTAGTGTTGCAAGTTCATCTGAATATCCAAATAATATGAATTGGTCAGAGCAGAGTGCTAATTTGTCAACCCCGGGGCCAATGGGCCAATTTTCCGCGCCTCCAGGATCCCAACAGCAACCCCAACAGCCTCCATTACAATCCCAACACTCATATTTGTCACAACCATCACCACAAATGGGTCCACAAAATCCAAACTTAGGAGGTAATTTACCTCCGCAGCAACAGCAGAGACAACAAATGCCTTCGCAGGGGCAACCGTCTCCCCAAATATATGCACAACAAAGACAACAGATATATGCAAATAAACAAGGGCAACAATTACCACAAAGTATGATGAATCAAGGCAGTCCTCTTGTTCCTAATAGTAACAATAATTTTATGCAAGATAAGCAAGATGGACCTACAATGGCGAAACAAATGAGGAACAATAGTTCAAATGCTATAAATATGAATATGATGGATCCAATGAGTATGTTAAGTGGTCTAAATGCAAATGGAAGCAACATCAATATACAAGATCCAGCAATGCAACAGCAGTATATGACTATGCTAAAATCTATGATGATGAAACAGCAACCATATCAGGTTAATAGTAATAATAATAAGAATACCGACAAGAATGGTCTAGCCGGTGAAGATATTGATTCCCATGTAACAGGATATCCTCATAATGACAATAGTAATATCAATAATAACGAGAAGGACAAACAATGATTAATGCCCCACAATGTATATATTGTACATCTCGAATACATTAATTACTGGTTAATAACTTATTTATATACCAGTGCCATGGGTTATGTTGAGAATAATATTAATTGTAAAAATATAATTCAAAAATCGAAAAATATAAAAGAGATCTCAGGATTAGTATTCTGATTGAAATGTTGTATATCAGTATAATATTGTAACACTAATTTAATTTTGTAAACAGAGAGATTTAGTATCACTCCTTTTTTTTTTTCTTAGAGATTTTAAATTTAGAGGGTAGAAATTATGATTTTATTTAAAAATACATGTTGTAGCATATAAACATAAAAAATGTAACTAACAACAAAACTTTTTTTTGAAGAGGAAGATGCCCTCCAAAAATACTAAAAACTGGTCATTATTGTTAATATAGATAGTAAATCAACAGCAACCTCCATTCATAACTATAGTCTTGTTAGGTTCATAAATTTGATACAATCGGTATATAAAATCAAGTTCTTTCTATAAACACTAGTAACTCTTTCAATGTATATATACATAAAAACTTCCAATCAAATTAACCTTAATCCAATTACTCAGATATAATTTCACATATACAGAGTTGGGCATCTGTATTCTTTCCTAAACTGAAATAACTAGAAAAATATCGTACCTTCTCCACACATGTCACAAAGCAATACTCACTTGAATTAAAGGTAAAGACTGGCGTATCCAATTTATACTGCTTCATTGTGCATTACCTCAAACACACCTAAATTATAGTCAACGCTAAAATTGACTTCCAAAAATGAAATGACTATTCTTTTATATACCATCAAAAAACATATGGCTCGGCCGTGTGGGTTCCTTTACCAAATAAAGCTTTACATTATCTAGAAAATATTAGCTCCATTATATAAACCTAAATTGTGGATGAAAGCTTCAACTGTCAAAAGATTTAAGGCGGACTTAGCTTCCTCTGCTTTATATGTAACCCGAATTATAAAGTTGTAGGTAAATTTATTTGTGAAAGGTATCTTGTTGAGTTATTTGATTATTTGTTATTTTGTAGTATATTATATATAGTAGTGTTCTGTATATATATTTATCTGCTTCTTTTTCCAGTATAGTGTAAAGTAAAGGAGAGAGAAGAGGATATTTGTAAACTCGAGTTATCTTCTCTCTTTATATATGATTTTATATAACTAAGAACAGGCCTCTTGATCAGGGAGGGATGTCTTAGAGCCAATCATTCGTTGGCCTCTCATGAAGGAGGATAGTATTATTATTATTATTAGTCATGACAATTGTTTGTACTCATTCAGCAAGAAGCCTAGGATCGGTGAAATGGAACTCGCCTGGGTTCTCCACCCGAACTCTGTCTCTCCTGAGAATTAATTTAACGTTATCGAGAAGTCAAGGATCGGCGGAGTGGAACTCTCTTGGGTCCTCCAACCGAACTCTGTCTCTCATCCGTTAGTTAACAGGGCTCATTTGATTTCCACTGGTTGACGTGGCCGTTCCTTATCGGTATGTAATAGTGACTTTCTTTTGACGTCACTGTAGTCCCGGTATTCCGATGTGTGGGGTATGACTACTAGTCACTAGGTGACTCATTCGTATTGCGTTTGCTGACTTACCTTTCTTAGTCATCTTACGCGCTCATGTAGATCGAAACCAGATCTTCCGTGGAAGATATAATTAACTCGTCGTAATGTCCTTTAGGATTGAATATTGTGGTCTATTGTTTTCGGTGGTATGGACCCGATCTCTGACATTTAATGTTGTAATATGAATTACGTACGTAGTAACTAATCTTAGATCGGGAAGCGCGGTTAGGGAACGGTAATTAATCAAACTTATGACTTAATTACAAACGGTTAATTAACAAACTATGTTATACGATTAACAGACTGAAAGTTGCTTACTTATATTATATATTATAAATAGATATAAATAAGAAAGAGATAGAAAAGGATTCTTATCTTCAGGATAAGTGTCCTTTATATATCAATCAAAACTGCGAAAACATGAGAGATATTTTATCGGTTGGAATATCTCTCGACGATGTCTTGGATGCACTATAACTGGCATTCCTAGTTATGAAACTCTTCATTGGTAGTTATAGTTGTACAGCGTTACTGAGTGACATTTATCGGTCAGTCGACATGCCTACGGGATGTCTTAGCTTAGTAATATTTGTTCCTTGGTTCTAGACCTACGGAAGGTTCTAGATCAATAAAGGTTCGAGACCTATGGAAGGTTCTAGATCCATAAAGGTTCTAGAACTACTAACGTCCATTGTTAGCGCGAGAACTCCTAATCAATAGGTGGCAACCTAAACGTTGATTAGATTTATTAAATTAGCCGACGGGCTAGAACTTCGATTACCTAATTAGGAAGTATAATACGATTCGCCGTGAATCATTATACAACATTTAACAGAAAATAGTTGGTTTCGTGGTCTAGTTGGTTATGGCATCTGCTTAACACGCAGAACGTCCCCAGTTCGATCCTGGGCGAAATCAAGTTTTCTTTTTTGGGTTTTCCAGAAAAATTGATTGGATATATATTTTTTATAGCCATTACAAAACATAACATAGGTTGATTTCTAAGATGCACTTGTTCTTAAATGGATAAATCGGAGAAGTGTTCGTTAATTCGTGTAAAACCTCTTGGTTACTGTTGTTACATACCATACAAGTACATATCTCAATAGTTAAGAGAGGAGTTGTGCATTTTTTTTTGTTCCTGTTATACAACATATAGAGCTAAAAACTAATTACCGCTTAGCAGGAACAGAATCGTCCTCTTGCATTGTAAAGTTCATTATCATGACTGAAATGATTTGGGTGTATCCATATGACTTCATATTCCTCCTTATTATGTTATATTTTGCAATGTTATTTTGCTCAACAAACTTTCTTTATGCTTTTTACATTATTTGAAATAAAAATGAATATTGTGTGAAATCATTCCAAGTAGAACCCATCTTCATTAAATACTTTTCCTTTAAATTGAGATAGATTTTCACCTCCATAACTTAATTTGTTTGAAACCTCGACCAATACACCATCTTCCACAATTGCACCTGCATCCTTTAACCATTGGGTACCTAGTTTCAAATATGCTAAACGACTTGTGTCTGGATTATCCACTTTTGAGCCTGGACCGTTTTTCAGTGGAGAGAATTCTTTTGATCTTTCTACTTCAAGACAACCGAACTTATCTAATGGGATGGTTGGGAATACATCAAAAATAAATTGTTCTAATTTAATTCCGTTTGGTTGATCTGGGTTTAAATATTTATCTTGTACATTATCATAACAGGCAATTTTCTTCTTGGCAACATGATATGGGATATTATCACACCATTGATCTAATGATTTAGCCAATAAATCGATATGATAATAATGGTTAACAATATTAGCAGCACGGAATTGTAGAAGACCTTCTTCAGTGGTACTTTCAGCTAATTCTGTAGAAATTTCAGAATATTCGATAACACAAGGGCGATTATCTCTTGTAGCAATCAATCCGACTGGTTCATGTGCATCTCTCTTTCTCACTGCTTTAGTAGCCAATTGGAATCCATGGCTTATGGCAAACCCGATAAAAACTGGATCAGCCAAACGAGACAATACGTTATCGACACAGTAAACATAAATATGTTTAATACCACGTTTGTGGAAATCATCAATGATATGATTATCCTTTATAGAACGATAAAGACCACCATTCCCATCTGGCGATTCGAACAAATCAGTTGGATTAGATAAAAGTAAATGTTCACCAGTGGCACTAAAAGCTGGTAAAGTACCTTGATTGAAAAACATAATTTGATCCTTTGTTAAATGGAAATAATCATTGTCTTGGAAGAATTTTTCAGTGGCATTTCTTGTTGGAGCAGATGTCATAATATACCAAGGAATGGTAGAACCAGAGCAAGAGTTTTGTAATGCAATGATCTTTTCACTTTGAATTTGAAATAATGATTTATGAGATGGTAAATCAATATCGTAACAACCCTTTGGCAAATTGGAGCCCAATCTAGTACCTTGACCACCAGCCATCAATATTATGGCCACTTCACCACGTTGAATAGCATCGTGACCTAATTTATAGTATTTCCTTTCACTTTCAACGTCACCAATAATAGATTGATACGACGAAGCAGGCAATGGTTTAATGGAGGATGAGTCCACAGCATTGTTAGTCTCGTGTAACTTAATGGCATCTTGACAATCTTTGATCAATTTAGCAGGTGGTTCTCTATTGGCCACTTTTGTTAAATTCTTGTGAAATTTCACCTTATCTTCTTTAGATAATGATTTGACATGGTAGAAAAGATTTTCTTGACCTGCGTCTTTGTACAATTGTTCAATCGACTCCCAAGTCATAGTTTATTTATTTTTGTTTGGTTTATGTGGCTTTTCCAAGAGTGGAATATGAAATACCACTGGGCTCCGAATTCAAATACGTTTATTCTCTTATATATATGTATTCAAATTTAGAAAAAAAAAAAAAAAAACACAGAAAAAGAAGGCGGAAAAACTATGAAGCGAATCAATGTTTATATTACCGAAATAGGAACTGTAATGATGAAATGTATTAGCAGCCAAAATTAGCAATAACCAGTAAATTGATTCAGTCGGTTGTGTCTGATATATTAATCTTTCCAGTGAGAGTCGCAATAGAGAATTGCAATGCAGAATCGCAATGAAGAATCGCAATGAAGAATCGCAATGAAGAATCGCAATGACGAATCGCAATGAAGAATCGCAATGAAGAATCGCAATACTATTAATCCAGTGGTTGCGCGTCCAAAAATAGCAATTCTAGTATTGGCAATAGACATATGACAATCAAGGGGAACAATAAAGTCAATGTATTCAACGTATTTTGTTTTGGTTTCCTTTTCTTTGGTGTATTTTGATAAATGACGAATTTCGCATCTGTTTCGACATGATCAAGGAACAAATTTAGAATTTCACCTTGAGGGTCTCGTTTATGCGATTTATCCTTAGCCAACTTTTGATTCTTGATCTTCTCGAGCAAGATTAAAGGGTCTTTACCATATTTATCGTAGAATGATTTATAAACGTCATTATTCAGTATTTGAAATGCTTTTTGTACCCTTGTGAATGCTTCTTTGGAATTTGAAGACGAGTTTCTATTTTTGTCAGGATGTAACTTTATGAGCAACCTCTTATATATCTGTTTCAAGTCTTTATTGGAAACAGATATCGATGTGCCTAGGATATCGTAATATGCCTGCGGATCGTGCGAAAGAATGCTCGTTATCAGTTGATCGTTATTGATCTGTGCGGGGTATTTTTCATTCAAACTCATGCTTTAGTCTAGTGAAGAAGTTGTGTATATATAATTTTATTACTCCGTTGTTATATTTATTTACAGGTTAACACTACTTTCCACCTTGTGTTGTGTTGTTCTCATTCGACATCAGTGGGACTGGGAATGTTTTCTAATGAAAGGATCGACCTTCCCAAAATGCGTTTTCTCACAGCGAAGCAAGAATGGCTTTTGACGTGGGGCAGACGTGGCCGGAAAGGGAAATTTCTGCAGGCGGTTACGGCAAACGAAGCGTGAGTTTCCAGATTGGGAATGGCATTTCCCCTTTGGGAAGTACCAATCCCAAATAGGAAATTAGAAGTAGCTTCCACTTTTCCTATTTGGGAAGCTGCACGTGCACAGTGTTACCCGCACCTTTAATATACTCTTTTTATTTTGCTAGGCGTCCCTCAGGATTCGAACACCGGTTTTGACGCGTAAGATCTTGGAACAACTTTTTTTTTTTTTTATATATATATATTATATTATATATTGACGCGTCTGAAAAACTTTCAAATTATAAAAGTGATCTATTCGATTTCTAATACAGGGTCAAAGGTACAGTTGCTTAAAGTATTATTCATAAAGAAACTCGTAGAGGTTGATACATTTGAAACAACAACAACAACAACAGATACATAACAATAAATTAAACACACAGCATGGTCGGTGAACTGAAAAGAACCGGTGAAGTTATCGATATTGAAAGTGATACCCACACAAACGATTCGATTGCGCAAGAAAAGAAAATTAAATTACAATCGAACGATCTAAGTCATGGTAGTCAACCTGTATCTACCATAGAGATCATCCCGTCTGATCATTATAGAAAATTTAAAGAACAAGGGTTCAAATCAAAAGATCAAGATCTTCATGGAACACAATTGACTTCTACGTTTGAAAGAGAACTATCAGAGTTAGAACACGAAGCGGCCGCCATAAATGAACATGATAACAATTACAACCGTACCCCATTGCCAGAAGATTTTGATCCAAATAAATATGATATTTCTTTCCAACAAATTGAAGCCGAACAAAGTAATTTGCCTGGATTTAAAGATGAAAATACTTCCAGTATAGTAAGATTCTTCGGTGTCACCACAGAGGGGTATTCCGTACTTTGTAATGTTACAGGTTTCAAACATTATTTATACGTTCCACAACCTAGTGTAGATACTGCACAAGATCCACAAGAAAGATTGAAATTTATAGATTATTTAAACAATACATTCGAAAATGCAGTCGATTCTATAGAGGTGGTACAAAGACAGTCTATTTGGGGGTATGCCGGTGACGCTAAGATCCCATTTTGGAAAGTGTATGTTACTTACCCATCGGTGATCAATAAATTAAGATCTGCTTTTGAAAGAGGCCATTTAACTTTTAATTCATGGTTTAGTAGTGGTGCTACCACATATGATAACATCGCATACCCATTAAGATTGATGGTGGATTGTGGGATTGTCGGGATGTCATGGATTACATTACCCAAATCTAAATACAAGATGGTTCCAAAACATGATTGCGTCTCCACAGCACAATTGGAAGTTTCAATCAATTATCGTCAATTAATAGCACATGCAGCAGAAGGTGAATGGTCCCATTCAGCACCCCTACGTATCCTATCATTTGATATCGAATGTGCTGGTAGAATTGGTGTTTTCCCAGAACCTGAACAAGATCCTGTTATCCAAATAGCTAATGTAGTATCCATCGCGGGGGCCAAAAAACCATTTGTTCGTAATGTTTTCACTGTGGGATCATGTTCCCCCATTACTGGTTCTCAAGTGTTTGCACATGATACCGAAGAAGAAATGTTGAAACATTGGAAAGATTTTATTGTACAAGTAGATCCTGATGTTATTATCGGTTATAATACTACCAATTTCGATATCCCATATTTAATTAACCGTGCTAAAGCACTTAACGTCAATGGGTTCCCATATTTTGGTAGATTAACTAATGTGAAACAAGAAATCAAATCAAGTGTTTTTTCTTCAAAGGCTTATGGTACTAGAGAATCTAAAAATGTTAATATTGATGGGAGATTACAATTAGATTTGTTACAATTTGTCCAGAGAGAATATAAATTAAGGTCGTATACATTAAATGCAGTGTCAGCACATTTCTTAGGTGAACAAAAGGAAGATGTCCATTACAGTATCATTACTGATTTATTTAAAGGTGATAGTGAAACAAGAAGAAGATTAGCTGTGTATTGTTTGAAGGATGCTTACTTACCATTAAGATTACTAGAAAAATTGATGGGGTTGGTTAATTATACAGAAATGGCTCGTGTGACAGGTGTTCCATTTTCATATTTGTTAGCTCGTGGTCAACAAATCAAAGTTGTTTCTCAATTATTTCGTAAATGTATTCAAATTGACACTGTCATCCCTAATATGTCGTCACAAGCTTCAGATGAACAATATGAAGGTGCTACAGTTATTGAACCTATTCGTGGCTATTATGATGTCCCAATTGCTACACTGGATTTCAATTCTTTATATCCAAGTATTATGATGGCACATAACCTATGTTATACAACATTGTGTAATAAAGCCACAGTGGAAAAGTTACAACTGAAAAAGGATGAAGATTATATAATTACTCCGAATGGTGACTATTTTGTAACTGATAAGAAGAGAAGAGGTATTTTACCTATTATTTTAGATGAATTATTATCTGCAAGAAAAAGAGCTAAGAAAGATTTGAAAAATGAAAAGGATCCATTTAAAAGAGATGTGTTAAATGGTAGACAACTGGCGTTAAAGATTTCTGCCAATTCTGTGTACGGTTTTACTGGTGCAACAGTGGGGAAATTACCATGTTTAGCTATTTCTTCCTCTGTTACTGCATTTGGTCGTGAAATGATTATGGGTACTAAAAATGCTGTTCAAGAAAAATATTCCATAAAAAATGGATACAAACACGATGCAATCGTTGTTTATGGTGATACCGATTCTGTTATGGTCAAATTTGGTTCCAGTGATTTGAAAGAAGTTATGGAATTAGGGACCGAAGCAGCCGCATATATCTCAACGCTTTTCAAACACCCAATCAATTTAGAATTCGAAAAGGCTTATTTCCCCTACTTGCTAATCAATAAAAAGAGATATGCTGGTTTATATTGGACCAAAACTGAAAAATATGATAAATTAGATCAAAAAGGTCTTGCCTCTGTTCGTCGTGATTCTTGTTCTTTAGTTTCTATTGTTATGAATAAAGTGTTAAAGAAGATTCTAATTGAAAGAGATGTCGAAGGAGCTCTGGGATTTGTAAAAACGGTTATTGATGATATATTGCAAAATAGAGTTGATATCTCAAAGTTAATCATTTCAAAGACTTTAGCCCCAAATTATACAAACCCGCAACCTCATGCTGTCTTAACTGAAAGAATGAAGAAAAGAGATGGTATGGGACCAAACGTAGGTGATCGTGTGGATTATGTTATTACTGGTGGTAACGATAAATTATATAACAGAGCAGAAGATCCATTATATGTGTTAGAACATAACTTGCAAGTTGACTCAAAATATTATTTAAACAACCAATTGCAAAATCCAATCATCAGTATTATCGCTCCAATCATTGGTGACAAGAAGGCTAACGCAATGTTTGTTGTTAAGTCTATCAAGATCAATACTGGTAATACTAAAGGTGGCCTAATGAGTTTTGTTAAGAAAGTGGAAGCATGTAAGGGTTGTCGTGCTCCACTAAAAAAAGGAGAATCTTCATTGTGTTCTAATTGTCAATCAAGATCAAGTGAAATCTTCATAAAAGAATTATATGATGTCCGTGAATTAGAAGAGAAATTTGCTAGATTATGGACAGAGTGCCAACGTTGTGCTGGTAATCTTCACAGTGAGGTTTTATGTTCTAATAAAAATTGTGACATCTTTTATATGCGTGTTAAAGTAAAGAAGGAATTGCAAGAAAAAATGGAACAATTAAGTAAATGGTAAACGTTTAACTCAAATAGGCATTTATACAACTTTGTAGATAAGATTCATTAAATATTAACACTTCAGTCTAGTCATTATAAAGGATAAAAAAAAGTTAGTTGTTTTTTGTATCTTTATATCATTTTTATATGTTTTTATTATGTATGAATTTGTAAACATAATCTGAGTGGTGTTCTTTATCAAGGTATATTTATGTAGGTTTGAAAGAGCTCTATAAACAAGACAGTTCTGTGTATGTTTTTGGTAATTGATTTTCTGATAATTGCAAACGTTTCATCTCAGTAGCTACTTCAACATTTTCTGTATCTTTCAACCATGGATGTTGAAGAACGTCTTCGACGCTGAATCTCTTTTCAGCATCAAGCACTAACAGATTTGAAATCAAATGTAAAATAGAATCATCGACATTATCCCAATATGGAGAATAAAACGCATACTTGGCTTGTAAAATCTGTTCCTTTAAACTTGGTGGACCTAATTGATCACTAAAGGGTGGGAACCCACATAAACAAACATATAAGATCACACCCGCACTCCAAAGATCAACCTTTGATGTATAACCTTTTTTTGTTAACACTTCAGGGGCTACATATGATGGAGTACCACATAAAGTATTGGTAAATTGCATTTCACCTGTAAATTTAGCCAACCCAAAATCAGCAATTTTTACTTGAATATCAAGTTCATCGGCATCCCAGGGACCTAATTGTTTTTGATCTGGAGAAGTTCTCTTTGTGATATTCAGTAAGATATTTTCGGGTTTAATATCTCTGTGAATAATATTTTCATCGTGTAAATATTTTAAACCTATCATAATTTGTTTAAAGATAGCTTTAGACTCATCTTGTTTTAAGCATGTTTTCTTAACAACTCTATCAAATAATTCACCATCATCGATCTTTTCCAAGACTAAATATTTCTGGATTTGAGATTTACTTAATGGTTCCACAAAACTGTCTAGCAAATTAACGATGTTTGGATGGTGTATTTTCATTAAGATAGAGGTTTCCTCTCTAAATTGCTTACTCTTCTTTTGATCATCATTCTGTTGTGGATGAAAAATCTTAATAGCAACAGCTTGTCCCGTCTTCTTGTTTTTACCTTCTTTCACAATAGCATAATGCCCAGACCCCAATTCTCTACCTAAAATATATTTATCAAATACAGATTTTGGTTTGGTTCTCATAATCTTGAAAGCAGCGTTTTGACTACTGGTGACTGTAAATTGGGGCTTTTTAAAGACCGTGTCATCCTTTTGACTTGGGATGAACATATTTTCTTCTGTGGTATTACCAACAGTAGTAGTGGCAACATTGGTTGCTACTTGTTCTTCTTCAATCTTGGCAGGTTGTTCACTGATAGTATGGGCTTCATTTTCTTCAGTAGTAGATGTGGAGTCTAATGCTTCACTGAAGGATGGATACTTGAAAAGAAACGAACAACTCTTACCAAACACAACTCTATCACCATTCTTCAAGATACAATCCTTCCTTACCAATCTGTTACCATTAATAAAAGTACCGTTCCTACTCGTATCAATAATATTGATCAACTGTCTCTCCATTCCATCTACATTCATCTTAATCAAATGCAATTCACAATGAACAGTGGAAATGTCAGGTTCATGAAGAAGAATATCACAAGACCGACTTCTACCAACCTTAGTGACAGGTTTATTGTACAGAATAATCTTTTGGTTTTTACCTGGGATTATATTGACTAAAGTTGCAATTTGAACTTTATTCAAATCCCCAAATCCAGTTTGCTGTCTCTTCGTCTCTTGAACGATAGTTTCATCGGATCTTTCTCTCTTGAATATCTTATCAGGCATTCTTAGTATATAGCTTATATCTCTGGATCAACCTGTTGTTATGGCAACGACAGGACTTTTTCTCCTGATATTTGACAGATTCCTTTATATATCTTGATCTGTTTCTTAATAATTTTTTTTTTCACTGCTGAAAATTTTGAAAAAGTTATACGTTCGTGTTGTTTACGCGTTTACGCGTTGCATATTACTCTATATGGAAATGGGGTAAACAGCAAATGGAGTAGTCTAAATACTCAATTGATACGTCAATTAGGATGTATTACTCTTTGTTACATAGCTTGCATAATAGATTAATAAATGTATATATATCAGGTCTTGAACGAGAGAAAAAAAAAACAGTTTCATATTACAATTAATTTTTTTCTTCTAATTCATAGATGATATGATTATCAACTTGTGGATCATATTCTTTATCTAGGAATTGAGAGAACTTGGTCAAATTATTTAACCCTCTAATTTCACCTGCACATAAAGGCATTTTTACGACGTGGAAATCTTCGTATAATTCATCAATTTGATCCAAATATTTAGTTTGCATCTTCCATCTGGATTGACATCTTTTACAGTTATGTTCCTTGTCGTCTTCAGCAAACAAAAGTTGATTGACAATGATAGAATTGACGTCCATGTCGTAAGAGATTAATTCTTGGATTAATCTTTCAGTTTCATATAGAGATAAGAACTCACTAATACAGACACAGACAAATGTAGTTAAATCTGGGTCAGTGAATTGTTGTCTAATGGTTTCGATATTAGCCTTTAAATCGTTTAACTTACCAGCAATATCAACATTACCAGCACCCATCATAGAGTTTAACATTGGACCTAACTTACCAGTAATTTCACCAAACTTTTCTAATAATTTACCTAAAGTGGTTGGTAATTGTAAGAATCTTAAAGTATGACCCGTTGGGGCAGTATCGAAGATGACAGTGTCGAAACTGTCACCTTCACCACCTTCTTCTTGTCTCTTAATATGCTTCATAACTTCCATAAAGGATAAAGCTTCATCGATACCGGGAATAGAACCAGTCAATTCAGCTAAACCACCACCTTGTAATAAATCACTCAAGTTATCACCGTCACCGCTACCACCGTTATTTTGTGACACAGCCATATCATTCATGTCCTTTAATGCAGCAGATGGATCGATTTCCATACAAGATAGATTATTCATACCAGTAACTTTTCTAGCATCCTTACCGAATTTTTCACCAAAGGCATCAGATAGATTATGAGCTGGATCGGTGGAGATTAATAAGAATTGTTTATTTGGTTGAGCTAGAGCCATTTGGATGGCAATCGAACAGGAAGAAGTGGTCTTACCAACACCACCTTTACCACCAACGAAAATCCATTTATGAGTGGTGGAAGTAATCAAAGAATGTAAGTTTTTTTCCACGTTGAAATCCATAGTATGTTGTGTTGAATCGATTGGAATGCAGTTTTTTCAATTAGTATATATATATATAACTGTAATCGTGTGTATGTATTAATGCACTTAATTATAGTAGTTGTTGTTAATATTTTTCATTCTGGATTTGAAATATATTTCGATAAAAACGTTGTTATTGGGAAAAAAACAAAAAAATAAAGAAATCGTTAAAGATTAAATATGGACACACAGTGATAACATGAAGATCGTGAAGAAGGTTCTAGAACCATTTGTTAGAGTTGTTCAAGGATAAACGTATAAATCAATTGGAAATGTCAGATCAGGAAACTGAAGATAAAAGAGCCAAACAACTAGAAGACGCCAGAAAAAGGGTGGAAGAGTTGAAGAAGAAAAAGAACAAGAAGAAGAATAAGAAGAAGAACAAGAATGGATCTGCCACTCCGGATGTGAACACTGCTGATGAGTCTGTTGTGGAAAGCGAATCTGCTGTAGAAACTGAAGTCACAGACACAATTACATCAACAAATGAGGAAGCAGAGGAATCTCAAGATCAAAATAAGGAAGCTGAAGAGACTAAGGACGAAGAGACTAAGGATGAAGAGCCTGTCCAAAAAGAGCCAGTAGTTGAAGATGAGCCTGTCGAAGCTGAAGAAAATGAACAAAAAGAGCCAGTAGTTGAAGAAGAGCCTGTCCAAAAAGAGGAAGACGAACAAAAAGAGGCATTAGTTGAAGAAGAGCCTGTCCAGGCTGAAGAAGACGAACAAGAAGAGTCGGTAGCTGAAGGAGAACCTATCCAAGCAGCAGAAGTCAAACAAGAAGATACAGTCGTTGAAGGAGAAAGTAAGCACGAAGAAGATGGTGACGAAAAAGCCAAGGATGATATCACAGATGAAGATAATAACGGTGAAACAGCCAAGGATGACGAATCTAAAGTCAATATTAATGATGCCAAGGACAATGAATCTAAAGTCGATATCAATGACAATGAAGTGAAAGCAGAATTAAAAATGGATGAAGAAGAGAAATTCACAAAGGAAGAAATGTTAGAAGAAAGTAATAATGTTGACGATTTATTTACAAGTACATCTAATGATGATAAGAAGACAGATTTCCTTGCTACCATTGAAAAGAAGAAAGAAGACACTGAGCTTGAAACATTAAAGAAGCAAGTAGAACAATTAACTGAGGAAAATAAGAAACTCAAATTTACCACTATGGATCAAGAAACTTCTATTGAAGAATTGCAAAAAGAAGTTAATGATTTGAAAGCTAATTTACAACAATCGGGAGATCAACTAAATGTCACCACTAGTGCATTACATGATGTTGAGGCTAAATTAAAAGAAACCGAAAATAAACTTACCCTTGCTGAGTCTAGAATCAGATCGGAAGCTAACAGCAACAACACATCTAAAACTGGTCTTCAGTTTGCAAATTTTCAATCTTCATCTGCCACAGCATCACCAATCCCACCTGCATACTCAAATAGTACAATTAAACCAGCTGCATCTAATGGCAGGGATTATTCCCCACAAGCTCCAGTAGTTGATCGTGTTCTGCTAGATAAATGGCGTAATTGGAACGTGGACATGACTTCATGGAGAAGTATTGGTTCTGGTCCAATTGTAGAACTATAAAACCCTATCTATATAACCGAAAAGATATAATAAAATTTGGAATATAAGTTTTTATATCTATAAAGAATGCTATTACTATGAATTTATATGTTTGGCTTCGACTAGTTATTTCTTACTGGAACCGAAGCTAGCAAACCCCATCATTTTATTCATTTCTGATTCTACAGGTTGAAGGTTGGGGTCCTTTTGTACTTTCTTCTTCTTACTCAACCTATTACTTTGAGAATTGGAAGTTTTCACCGTTGTATCATTGATCTTTACAAACTGTTTAATTTCGTCTAAATATGATGTGCGGAACTCTTCCAACGGTACATCATCGTTATCCCTTTTATTAAAAATCAAATCTTCATGAAATATAGTCTCAAACTTGATCTGATGTGGTTTACTATTCAAATGATCGATGAATTGTAATGTATCTTTAAAAGTTAGATTACATATGTCACAATAAAACCCAAATTGTTTCCCCTTCTTATATTGGGACACATTAGCAAACATAGTTCTTTGGTTTAACCCTTTAATTGAATCCTTCATCAATTGATTGTAGTCTGTATATTTCTTCTTCAAAAGTTGTAATTGACCTTCACTAAGATCAGCCAAATGGTTATCATCATATCTCTTCGATGATTCACCATCTGGGATATAGTCTTCTTTATTCCAAGTTCTTCTACCAAACGTTGAGCTCATTATGAAATATTTTGAGTAACACTCCAAAAGGTTACTGCTTTGTTTATGTCTTACAAGATGACTACTTTAGTGGTAAGGCTTCAGTTTTTTCATTAGAATCCATTAACTCAAAGTGAAAAATTAAATGAAAAAAGGCAAAATGTTATTGAAATATTCATTAATAAAATAAATATACATAGAGCTAGATATACTTAATATTATATTATAGATACTGTTTCTTTCCTAACAGCTTAATAAAGAACACTAGCCTTATTGAATAGTTGATCAACAACATTGTTTAATTGTCCAACCAATTCTAATGCAGAATCATAAGTAGCATCTTGTTTTGGAGTTTCATAAACATATAACCATCCATTACCTTGGTCAAGAACACCGTAGAAGACCTTGTCCAAGATCATTTGAGATAATTTACCTTCTACTTGATCGATATCTAGACCAATCATCTTAGCAATATGAGACACTTCCACACAGTCAAATGGTTCAATGATCTTGCAAAGATTGGATTCCAATAATGTATCATATAATGCATTGAAATGAGATCTAATCAGATCGTCATTCATTAGATCGTCATGGTATGTTTTTAAAGCATTGTTAAATTCCAATAAAGATCTGTTATTATAAGCTTCAGCAATGGCCTTCATGGCATCAATTTGGCGTGATTGGTATGTTTCCTTTGTATATTTAGCATTTAATATTTGTTTGACATCATCTATTAAATTTAGCATAATCTTGGATAATAACATATATTTTAACACTTGGCATGCTCTATCATATGAATTATGTGTTGTTAAATTATGGTAACTTTCGAAACTTTCGAAGAAATATGAGAATGCTGTCTTATAATCTTTATCTTCACAATGTAAGATACCACTCATCAAATCCAATTCGGCCATAGTTATCGTTGGACAATAGATGGAATTGGCGGCAGTTCTAGAAGCAGTTAAAGCAGCCTTGGATTTGGTTAGATTTCTCAATTTGTGGTAGATTTTACTTTCCAATAAATGAACATCAACTAAAGATGGTTTATCGTCTAGTTTCTTAAATTCAGTCAGCAAGGCATTGATCAGGTTTAGTGAATCTTTATATTGTTTCTTTTGGTAATGTAAGTTGGCTAGCTTGATAGTTAGAGAGTTTTTCAAAAACATTCTCTTTTCCCTTTGAGCAAATTCAATACTCCTCTCACAAACAAATATTTGGTCATCAAGGGAGTTTGGTACTTGTTCGAACTTATCAATCAAGATTTTCAAGATCTTGGCAGTCTTGGACTTGGCTAATTTCATGGAATAATCGGTGGATTGAAGTATAAACTCACGTAATTTAGCGACGTTTTGTGTGGTGATGTAGATTCCACCTAGTTCCAATATACACGATTCTAATTCGTTCTTAACCTTTTCGGTCAAATCAGTAGTCTTCATATCACGGTTTAAGATGGCCATATATTTAGCCTCAGCTTCATCATATTTTTGGTCCTTGACCAGCTGTCTTGCAATTTCCACTTCTGACATATCTTGTTGATGATAATAACGTTGTGTGTAGTGTCTCGGTTAGCTGCTATCACTAAATTGTCACTTTGTAAAGGTAGCAATCCTTTATAGCTTTAATTTATATTTTTTTTCATTCTTTTCAGTTTGCCACTTTTAAGAAATTGGTAACAAGAGAGTTACCCGGATCTGGGCTGCTCTAAAGTGTCACAGACATGCATGGCAGATAGTTATCAAATGCGGTTAGCAAGTATATATATATATGGTTGGTGAAGACTATTAAATAACTTATAGTGATAACTTAGAGCCTACCTATACAGAATAAATTGGGACGCATAAAGGAAAATTACAAGAAGAAAAGTAAAGTCACAGTATATATTATATTATGTTACAAACTCTTTAGTTGAGAGATTATTAGTAATTCAGAACCTAGGACCATCAACTCTTATTCTCCTTTCTTCAAGCTTCTTTGGTTCAGGATGTTCCATCCATAACGTTTGCATTCGTCTTTGCAACTCTTGCTGGCACATTGAGAAGTCTTTTGAGCAATGGCAGCAGCTTCTGTACGATGAGAAGTCTTCTTTGATATCCTTTTCCTTGTAGATCTGTAAGACATAGTTTAATACACCACGAATAGTGACTTGACCGGAAACAGCATCGGCTTCACTGAATGTTAAAGTCATATAATCTTCAAATAGTTTTGTTTCTGGATCTTGATCAACAACCACCCAATTACTAATACCACTTGGGGATAGAACATTATAGCCACCGCAGTTGTTGTCTTTAAATTCCAACCTAACACGTCCATCCCAAAGTCGATGTTTGGTGTAATCAATTCCAGATGATAAACACCTTCGGATTCAATTCATTAGTGACAATGTAGGTCTATAGAACCTTGCACCACAACCACAATTCTCAACATGGCTCTTGGGGAACCCAACCCACATTCGCTTATTTTTAACTTCTGGTAACACGTCAGGTAATGGGATGTATTGGGTACCACCTCTGATAGCACTAGAACCACCTTTCTCAAGAGCTAAAGTGCCGGCATCAAAGATTTGTATGCAAGCACCAGTAACTAAAGAACAAGATAGTATTTCCAATGGATTATAATCATAAACAAAAAAATGAACCCGGGAGATTGGTTGTTTGAGTGGGTTCTGCCTGGATGAGAAGAATGGTGACCAGTTCTTTTCGTTACCTCTCATCTTAGTATCCTTCGATATCAAATATGACAATTGGATCAATCTTTCTATGTGGCATCAAAGCATGTACTCTTCTATTTTTATGAGTTAACATATTGAAAATAATAACAGGTTCTTCTCCCTCAGAGTCCTTTTTCAAGACTAAATGTGGATCTTCTGGTCCATTCCATTTTTCACGCATTTTAAATGGGACATCCATCACTGTTGGATATTTTACAGAATACTTATCTAATAAAGTGTCAATTTTTTTTGAATCTTTAGAGTTTTTTATTGGTCTTACCATGACAATCTTCTAATGAATTTGAATTCCCCCCTGGCCTGAACAACTAGTCTTATACATTTTTGCTTTTCCAAAATGCAATCTGTTCTTTCACTTCATTTGGGATGGGTACATCTCTATAAATATTCTTTCCCTTGATCTCATTCCAGTTTTCATCATATGTTTGACCCACGATGGTAGAGATATACGAACGAGCTCTATTTTCATACTAGAATAAATCATTCTAGTGTATGCAACATAACAGTTTTCAGTCTCTAACCAAACAGCAACAGTGCCAAATGCGTACCATCTCTTTTCGATGATTTCAGTTTCAGACATTTGATCTTCATCTTTCAATTTAAATTCTTGAGCCAATTCATTATCCATGGTCAATAACTGTCTTCTCATGGATATGTAATCAACGTCAAGATAGTTTTCGCCTACCAGGTATTCTAAAGTGTTTGTATATTGTAAATCAGTACAATTGACAGCATTGGCATAATCATGATACACACTTTTAGTCTTACCAGAAGCTAAATCTTGTTTAATAGAATTTTTATCAATCTTTTGTTCCAAATTATTAAGATCCAATTGGAAACATAACCAGTGACGTCTTTCTTCATAAAATTTTGATCACGAATCGTTTGATTATATCCAAATTGCTTCCAATTTTGATTTTCTAATCTCTTCTTAATATTGACATTCAACAAGCCCTTTTTATCATCAACAACACCTCTTCGTCTAATACTCACCGGTAACAATGTACTAGAATGAGTCGCGTTGGAAAGATTATAAGCATTGAAAAGAATGAATCCACATAAAATCAGCAGTAAGAGAAGTTTTTTCCCTCGAGGAAATCTTCTCCACCCTGTCGGCACTATCATGATCATATTCGTCTTGGATAGATGTGTCTGATATTAAATATATGGATTAAATACCGCCCAATGCTTTATATATCTTTTGTATCAATTGCCAATGGCTATTAATAAATCGAATCTGTGATAGCGAGAATGGAAAAAAAATTCAAATTTTTCAGATGGCCAGCTAAATAGAGAGAGAAATATAGAAAGAGAAATCAAGTTTGCGATGGGTGTTTAGATCGGGATGTGTGGGGTGTAAAATGGCCAGTCTGGTTAAGTGGCAACGATCAAATCAAAGATCATTGGAATTGTGTGGTCAGTATCTCATAAATTAGTCAGGAACAAATATCAAATCCTGCTAAAAATATGTGAGAACCGAATGAAGAAATGGCCCAAATTAAATAATTCAAAAGCATCTAGGTGCACTATTACCGAGGTAAATAAAAAAGGTCGCTGTTTAGCTTCTTCCCAAACTTTTATCATTGTAAATGATCATCAATTTTCGTCTTATAATCAGGTCGCAATGTATTATTAATTCTTTAAACGTTGATGATACTGAGAAATATAACGTTTCATTATTATCATCAACATATCTAGAAACTAAAGATAAAGAAGTCAATATTTTCAATTTGAAAAGGAATGGTAGTATAACACATTCTCATGTTAAAATTATTACTTCACAAGCCCTTGCACTAATAAAAAGGCTGTGTTTGAAACTAGTCAAGGGTACCACACCTCCACATTAATTAGTGATGTAAAACATACTTTCATTTATATCCGGAAATGAAGAGATCCCAAAGCAAAACAAACAAATTGAACTTTAAACTGTTTATTTTATTGGCAGCTACAAAATCGTGTATTTCACCAAACTAAGCTAAACGATTGGAATATCATGAATACTATGAAAACAGTGTATCTTTCTAATCAATCTACCACAATTTTCTGGCACAACAAATGTTGCCTCTTCTTTATTTGAGATCGAACTTTGACAAAGATAATTATTTCTCTTGTTATTCATTTTATTTCATATTTACATTTCTTAATGATAAAATGCTTCTGTTTTCAATGTGTTAATGTATATTTTATGCATATATATGTCTCCGCACTTATCTATCAAATGGACTTATGAATTTTGCTATTGAACTAGAGAATTTAACTTTCAGTATTTTCAGAAGAAGAAATCAATCCACTACCACATATATATACATATATTAGTATTACTGCTGTGAATTAATCGAACATATCTATGGCAGTACTTCCCACTTCAATTCTTTCAATCAACCATCCTTTTGCCAAGACTGTTTTGTCGAATTAATAGTTGTTGAAAATAAGCACTGTTTTTCATTAAAATCTTCAATGTGTTTTTTATAATTTTTATTTTTAGAGACTTGAAATCATAGGTAGTTCAAACATCAATAATCAATATAGTTAGCTTTATTTATCCACACGATCAAATATATCAGCATCAGGGAAGCTTTAATATCGTCTTTATCAGAGTATAGATAATTATCGACCCATCCCATATTACAAATATACTATTTTCCCGTTTTGTTTTCCATATTCTCTGAGTAAGTAAGAACTCTTTGAAGATATCAATCATTTTATAAACAAACAATAAACAACAAGTACACAATTACTACATGAAATCCACATTTACTTTCCCACCCCCTGCTCCAAACCAGAGATTGAGTGATGAGGATGCTAGCACAAACAATAATGTTGAATCACATTTTGAGAATGTAGAAAATGATAAACAACATGTTGAACAAGTATTTACTGGTAATGTTCCAAACAACATCAACAACAACAATGACAACAACAATAATAACAATAATAATAATACTATAAATATCCCTTCACCCGGGTACGATTATCCTGTCTTTAAAACAAATATATCAGAATATTCTTCAACAAATCGATTCCAAGATCAAAACTTCAATGACCAACAAGTTTACCCACTACAGGGCAATGATGTATTACTTTCACCAAGCATAGAGTTTCCAACTATCGATATACCGTCTCCTATAGAGGTTCCAAAGCATATAAGAAGAGATCTTTCTACTCCTTCGACGGATACTGTCTATCAAAATGGATTAGTGACAGAAGCAATTAATATAAATATAGATTACGACCAGTTCTCTACTGTAAAAATTGAACAACCTGAGCCTTTTCAGGTACCAAATTCAGCTCCAAAAAATATTGAAACAATTAATACTAATACTGATAATAGTAGTAATAATAATATTATTATTAATAATAACGATGGTGAATATAGCAGTATCAATAATAACAATAATAATTACAGTAACAATGATAACAATAACATAAATATGCCTCAATATGACATTTCTAATCCAGCAACTAATATCCAAAGAGAAGCACCTGTTAATAGCGTGACACCAACCAATCAAACAATCCAAACAGGCTACATGAGTGGGTTAAGACAAGAAATGGCTACAGGAATGAAGAGTCCTTCAGAATATGCATTACATATCCTATTTACGAAATTTCTTCGCCAAGCAGAGGAGAAACTTAATATGTGTTTGGAATATCCATTAGAAGTAGAACCGCCCATTGGTGAAATGCTAAATGAAGGTGTTGATCTTAAATTTGATAAAATTGTGGAATCCCTAGGTCATATTGCAAGGAACAAACCAAAACCTGTTATTGATGCTATGATGTTTTGGAGAAAGGCCAAATCTGAATTAGCAAATGCTGCATCTGAGGAGTTTGAGTCTAAGGTAAAAGAGTTTGATTCGGATATCTCATCTCTTAATCGTTTAACCTCTACAGTTACTAAATCGCAAACAACAAAATCTAACACTTTAAGAAAGCTTTCTACTGGCAGTTCAATATCCATACCAAAAAGAGTAGCTTCATTTAAATCAATTCCTACCCCGAATCCAAATCCAGCTGAAGATACGGCAAGGCTTATAGAATTGCAAAATATGATTGAAAAGAAAAGAATTGATGCATTACAAGCTAGTCGGAAATCATTAATCAGTATCTATATTCTTTGCCGAGTTCTTATTGAAATTGTAAGGCAATCCCCTGATAATGTGGATGAAACTATGAATAGTAAACTGGAAGAAATTGTTTTTACTCAATTAAAAATTACTGATCCGATGTCTATTTCAACAAGTATCATCAAATCATCAAACTGGAACTCGTTTGCTAAAATTTTGGGGAGTATGTCAGAAAGAAGCTTTTTATCAGTAAGTGATAGATTTATTGCAGAATTGGAAAAGCTTCCAAAAAACCCTTCTCAGGAGAAGGAGCCACACGCTCATTTACTTATTTTGGGGATGAGGTACTTGACATTAAAGCATTATCCATTAGAGAATTTTGAACAAAGTGCCGATTTCATAAAGAGTATCTCCAAATTTTTTTCCAGAACGGATAATGTTTCAATACGTCTCGCTTATGCTGATGTTACTACTCAGTTACTGTTATCATTAGCCGGTGTAGTTACCGTTGAAATAAACCATCCAATATGGATTGATGCAATGGAAACATTATACAAATGTACCAAGAAGTTAATTCAAAATACAAAATGTTGGTCAGTTGGCTTTACTTTAGCTGTTTCTATTTTATGTGTATCTCCTCCTCAATTTTTTACTGAAAGATGGATGGAATTACTAGAATCTAATAACGATAAGATCAAAACAAAGGATATTACTGAAAGAGGGATTTATGCCGTTGGCTTATCCCGCTTGGTTTGGGTTTATTTATACCGCTCCTCGGAAACATTAAACAACACAATAAGAACATTGACTACTTTATTACAACTTTATTTGAATCCTAAGAAAAAAGAAAACTGGCTTACAACAGATTTCTCATTAATTAATCCACTATCAGACAGTCTAGTATCTATAGGTTTTCTTTACCCAGAATTTTTAATGGAGACTGCAATGTTGCCGTTAATTAAACAGTCTTTTAATGGTATGAATTTGGATATTAATAACTATGACAAGCTGTTACTTGCCATTACAACTTATAGAAGATTTTTAATAACTGATAGCAAGCCATCTTTCCCAGGAGCTACCTCCAGAGCATACTTAACTGATTTGAATAGAATTTACATAACGGTTAATGATCCATTATACTCAAGTCATGAAGAGATTTGTCTTTACATTTATAAATTATTCATCTTACTTGATTCTAATATTGGATCTGAAGTATGGTCACCAGAGAACCTGCATCAAAAACAGCCATCAACCCCATTTGGCTCATTTTCCTTTAGTTTTTCAAACGATAGTGAAACTAATATTCAAAAAAGTAACTCAAATTTTGTCCTATTCTCTAAAGTCATCGAAACTATCCCATGCTGTCTTTCAGTCACTAAAAAGATTCCTTATAAATCTGCAATTGAGATATTAACCAGAAACGCTGTGCATGCAAATAAAGTAATTGCTTCAAGTGCTAAAAGCTCTTTGAAGGCACTTGCTTCTAAAAAAAATCCACACACCTTTATAACATGGTTTGCCAAATACTCTTTTGATTTTGATGAGAAAACACAATCCAGTTATAATATGCAATATCTTTCATCCAATGAATATTCGGTTTTATTATTACTATATGTTGAACTACTAGAATGTTGGTTAAAAGAGTTCACCTCCTCTAAAACAGAAGAGAAAGAAAAAACTATTGGCCTAGACGGTATTCGTCTATTAAGTCCTGATACTAACACCGATACTGTCAGTGAATCGGAAAAAATAGAATGGAAAAATACTGTTACTGTAATTGAAGAAGTTGAAGGGAATGGTCTATTCTTTTTATGTACGCATGACCCTAGGTTGCGTAAATTAGCTATAAAAATTTTAAGAATTATTTCTAAGTTCGATGAAGCTATGGCGGAAAAAACAGAAAAAATAACAAGTGGTCACTCTAGATCTTCGTCTTTCCATTTTGCTGCAGACAGAGGCAGTAGATTGATCGATTTCCTCAACGATGTTAATGTCATTTCCTTATTAGGCCCACAAAAGATATCTTTAAGTGCGGCTGAAAAAAGTAGACTTGTCAAGTTGAGTTCAAAATACAAAAAAGGTTTATCGCTGAAGATTGCTGAATCATCTTATGGAATAGATGCTGCATTGTGGCAAAGGATATTCCCCAAGCTATTAGTTGAAATATTTAAGTCATCTCCGATTACAATGGCTTTATGCCGTTCGATTGTGTGCATCAGACTTGTTCAGGTACACGAAGTAATTTTAAAGATTGCGAATGATCCAGAGTTTAAGCCAGCGAATATTCTTCCCGAGACAATTGTTAATCAGTGGAGATTTTATTTGATAGCAGCATGCACTTCTTTGACATCTACATCAGATCAGAAGCTACATATCCCCATTCAAACCAAACAGCATGGGAGAAAGAAAAGTCAGCAGATTTTTACAGTGCAACATCAGAAAATCAAGTCGGCCAAAGCCATCTTTAAGATGGTATTGCCACTTTTAAGTGCCAAAAGGAGTATTGTCAAGGAGGCTATTATTATCGGGTTAAGTTCGATGAACATTAATATATTTAAGACATTTTTAGCAAGTGTAGAAGATCTTTTAACAACATGGGATATTAAAAGTTCTAGCAATCAAACCAGAATGGAAGTCTTCCATATAGTGACTATTTTATCTCGATTTTTGAAGGAACCAGCAATCGTACAAGATCCCTGGATTTTAAGGATTATATCGAAATTTCTAAGGCAAGCAAAATCCTTGTTAGAAATCGATACAGTACAAAGGTCTTATGAATTTCAATTTTTAAGAGGGTATTTTGCAGAATTGTTAGCCAGATTCTATTCCACAATCCGCCAAAATACAGATATTGATGACCTATTCCCCTTTGAAGCCCGTGTTTCTTGCTTCAATTATCTCAAGGAATGGTGTGGATATGGTGAATTCAGCAATATCGCCATCGAAAGGTACAATAATATGATTAATCAAACACAAAATATCAGAGAAAAAACCGCTGTTACCACAGGTATTGAATTCCAAAAAAATCGGTTAGAAGTCATTTCACTGGAAGCTATGGTTATTTTATGCTCTGAACCTATTACTCACGTTTTATATGATGATACCATTCCTGTAGTGGTCTCTTTTAACATAACTGCTCTTTTATCCTGGATTGAGTCTCTTTTAAACGCTGAAAACGAAAGTGTAAGAGTTTTAGGTGTGAGAGCATTAGAAAACCTTCTTGAAAATAACACAACCAACGTTCAACTATACAAAGATGTTTTCATGCAATGCATTTCTCCACATAACTATTCTTTTGTTGGTGTATATTATTACATTACTTTGTGTAATTCCATTATGAAGTTAGAGAATTTAATATTGGAAGAACATGAATTAGTTACGCTCGGTTTGTATGGTTTAATCTCGGATAAAGAAGACAGCAGAGCTTGTGCTATTGACCTATTATCTGCTGTTGAAACAAAGGTTCATAACTCTTCTTACACCAAAGTGTTCAAAGAAAGGCTGACCAATTCGTCAAAATCTGTTTACAAAGCTACAGCAATGGAAATATCATCAATATTTGTGGAGCTACTTTCTCCAGACCTTTGTCTTTGTATTTTCTCAAGCCTAGTTAAGATTTTAGATCTTTTCCCATTTGAGATTAAAAGGGATTTACTGGTCCTAATGGTTCCATGGGTAAATAAATTCACTTTAAAGACGAGCGATGATGTAGATACTTACATGGTATTAACTAATTTGTTTTATGTCACCATTGAATTGAATGATCGTCTTCCCAAGGAGGTTGAACAGCTTTGGAACTCTCTAGGTAAGGGCAATTCTTTCCTTAATATTCATGTTTGTATTGATTATATCATTACAGCTTCCATGGCACATAAAAATCCATTATTTGTTGAAAAGTCTAGAGATGTTGTTTTGTATCTGGCAAACATATCCGGTGGTCTGGGTTTGACAGAACTTCTTCTTAATAACCTCGATCCAAAATCTATGATACCAGATTCCAAATTTCCTAGAAGTATTCTTACCAATGATGATGATAAATTTTCTTTTGTTGCTGATATCTGGGGGCACTTAAATTATACTGGTCGTTCTATAATGTTCTCTAAAGCCCAGCTATCAATTATTTTTTTGGTTAATCTTCTTACTGATATCAATGAGTTCGTTCAAGCTAAGATTCCAACACTCTTACATGTATCGATTTGTTTGCTAGATCACTATGTTCCTCTAATCCAGGATAGTGCTGCTAGAATCATCTGTAACTTAATTTTTAGCTTAGCTCCTACACATGAGAAATCAGAAGAAACTATTATTCTGTTAAGAAATAAGCATAGCAGATGGTCCTATAGTAACTTGGTGAAAGATAAAAAGGGTGCACGTTCTCCTAGAACCATGGATGTGTTGGTCAGAAATATTGTTGCTATTTTATTTGAACAGGACAATTTGCAAGTTGACTGGCAAAGATGCTCTTTGAAATGGGCTACCACATGTTCTGTGAGACACATTGCTTGCCGTTCATTCCAAGTATTCCGTTCTTTATTAACATTCATAGATCAAGATATGTTAAGGGATATGCTTCATAGACTATCTAACACCATTGCTGATACGAATACAGATATCCAAGGCTTTGCGATGCAAATTTTGATGACACTTAATGCTATTACTGCAGAATTGGATGCAAACGATTTAATTTCTTTTCCACAATTATTCTGGTCATTGATTGCCTGTTTAAGTACCATTCATGAACAAGAATTTATTGAGGTCCTATCTTGTGTCACAAAGTTTATATCCAAGATTGATCTTGATTCCCCCGATACTGTTCAATGTTTAGTTGCTACTTTCCCCTCTAACTGGGAGGGCCGTTTCGATGGGTTACAACAAATTGTTATGATTGGTCTTCGTTCGTCGAATTCAATCGATATGACAATGAAATTTTTGGATAGATTAAATCTACTAAAGGATAGCCGTATTATTGCAGATTCTGAATCTCGTCTACTTTTTGCTTTAATATCTAACCTTCCAAGGTTTTTATACGCTATGGATCAAAATGATTATTCCTCAATCCAAGCATCATCTGACAGTTTAATATCTCTGGCAGATGCAAATAATGAACCTTCTTTATCTCGATTAATCGACTCCCTTTCTAAAAACAAGTTTAGATCCAAGAAGGATTTTTTGAGTCAAATTGTTAGCTTTATTGCAAGAACATATGTCCCTAAGTATTCTGCTCAAACTTTAGTTTTCTTACTGGGTCTTTTATTGAATAAATTAGAATGGATAAAGGGAGAAACTTTGGAGATTCTAAAGTATATATTTCCTTTAGTCGACCTTACTGGTGAAGAGTTCACTGGTGTTGGTGCTGATTTAATTTCTCCATTACTGAGGCTTCTGGTTACTGATTATGAAAGACAAGCATTGGGAGTTTTAGATAATATATCTGAGGTTTCTGGTAGTAAGATGGATAAAGATATTTTACGTATTACCATGGGTAATAATAATGTAAGGACATCAAACAATAACACCACCACCTTGTTTGGTATTCCAGAAGAAAGTGGTTGGTCTATTCCGATGCCTACCATGACTGCAGCTATGACACGTCACAATGTGCACACAGTTTTTATGTCATGTTCAAACACTTCGGAAAACGAAGAGATTCCTCAAGAAACCAGTATTATTGAAGATGAGCCTGTTGAATTTCACAATGATATAGATGATGGTTTGAACAGAATGGAAACCATTGAATCATATGCAAGTCCAGTGGACAAAGATCCTACATTAAGTCACATGTGGGCTGAATTGGATAACCTTGATAGTTTTTTCACAAAACCTGAAAATCCATCCATGTTAGATCCACATGTAGAAACCGATCTTCCCCATAATAGATCCGATTCCATTGATACAACTGTTACCATGACAACAAATAACGAATTGAACGGTGGTAATAAAATGAAGTACATCTGGTTTTAATATATATGAACATTTTTTTATAAATTTTTATAAAACTTACACAACATTCAAGGTTTTTTTTTACATTTAGTTAAGGTTCTTTACATATTTTTCAGTAAATCATACATCATGTATCTGAAATATATAAACATTATCATTATTAAAATTAATTATTAGTTATTATGCTATTTACTATTGTTATTATTAAATTTTGGAATAGGAGAAAAAACATTACTGTCAAAACTACAACCTGATTGAAGTATATTAATTAAACAGTTCATTTATTACCGGCATTTTGATCTTGATCATTCTTTGCTAAATTTTGAAATTTGGAAGTAGTGTTTAATTTACCAAATAATTGAGCATCTAACTGGTCAAAAACATCAAAGATACCTAAATTATTTTCAGTAAACTCGGGTTTTGCATTGTTATTAATACTGGCATCCATATGCAACCCTTCAGTCATGCCTGATTGAGGTGGCGTATGGTTATACGATTCAAAACTTGGGGTGGTGATTGATGGAGCTGGGACACCAAAGATTTCATTTTGATTGCCACTTAAGCCAAACATTGATGACATTGGTTCCAGTTCAGTCTTGATAAACAAATCGTTATCATTTTCAGATGGTGGCTTATCAGCTCTTAATTTATTGTCGATGATGCTACTATTCATAAAGTCTCTTGTTGGGTCAATATTACTAGCATTTTTATTTTGTTGAGTATTATTAGTATTAGTATAACGACTAGATGAGGTTGGATCTTGGCCCAAATAAGAGGGCAGCCCCGGGATATCCATATTATAAGTACATTTTTGACTCCCACTCGTATTAATGTTATTGGTCGTTCCATCTATTTGATCATTTTTCTTAATTGGCGAGCCATGGGTCAATGATAGTTGAATGGTCTTGTGATTTAATTTCTCAAATATTTTGTTTAAAATATTATAAGTTCTGTTAGCAGCCATACTAGTATCTTTCAATTGCATTAGTAAATTCCTACCACATTCAGCATCTTTTAAGATTTCATAATACTTTTTGGCACTATCCTTATCTGGTAAATCAGCTTCATGAATAAAAAATAATAAACCAGCCACAGAGTAAAAAATTGTATAACAAGCATACCAATATGACCCAGATATTAAATTCTTGTTTACCATCTCTTGTGCAAGTCTCACCACTGTTCTAGCCACCACAATTGAATTATTAGCTCTTTGTAAAGATAATTTATCAGTGTTAGCCGAAACAAAATTTCTTGATAAGAAATGAATAAATGGTCTATAAAGTATAATTTGAACATGTAAAAAGGCTAAATGCAATAATTTGCTGGCTCTTTCATATCTAACGGGAACTGACTTTGCATTTGGCTTTAACTCTTCTGGTAATTGTTCAACCCATTGTTTTAATTTCAGTTCCAGATGAGTTACCGTCTCGTGGGAAATAATATTATTTGTCTTCTTTATTGGGTATAAGTCTCTCATTATGGAATCAAGGATAAAAAATAGTTTTGTGTGATGATTTGAAATTCCAGTACTTGATAAAAGACCATTTTGTGCTTCAAAATCAATTTTATCATCAGAAATATTATCATCAGAAATATCCAAGGGGAACGTTTGATCCCAATCTTCGGTAGATATTGATCTTGGCAAACCTAGCATGGCGTTGACATAAATATCCAATTTATAGACAGTAAAGAACAATCTTTTCCTACATTCAATTTCAATTAATGATAATGATGAGTTTTCCGGAACTTTTCTATGGAACCCTTCTCTAAGAACACTTCTCATCGCAACGCCAATATAAGCAGAACATGTAGAAAGACGAGCAGAGCATAGTAAGAAGATGAATAGCAGCAATACAGTTTGAATAGAGTTCAAGTCTCTTGTATTTGTAATATCAGTTAATTTTCTTGCAGCAATGAAATATTTGTAACCTTCGTCTTGCATGAAATTGTTTTTGTTTAATGGACTTGTATTCTTGAGTTTTTCGTTATCATTACCCTTCTTCCTACCTCTCCTTTTACTATCATTCTCCTTTGTAACATTGTAAGGAGGTGTACCAACATTTGTATCTTTATTGTTGTTTTGTTCATACGATTTGGTGAAAAGTGCCCCAACAGCCATAATAGAATAACATAAGGGCAAGAATTTCATTTGTTCGGAAGTATAATTATTTGGATCAGTCTCGTATAACTCTTCTAAATTCTTTAAGAAAGTTGGTCTATGATAAAATCTTAATAAAACACAACAATATTCCCATGTATTTTTAACAAATTGTAATGCTACAGGTTTTGGTGGTAATAAAATTTTTATATCTCTACCTACTAGCTGTGGATTCGAAGAATAACTATTATCTGATTGATCCATCATCATTTTATCTAGTGAAGCGGTACTATTATTTCTGTTGAAACTTTGTACTGAAACATTATCAGAGCTTGGATATTTTGGAGATTGTACAGTTTGTTGTGACGGAGTACTGGTGGTAGTATCGTTGATAATCATATGATATTCTTTCACAGAGTCGTCTAAGAAAGTGTCTGAGTTATTTTTAAAATTACGAACTATCTGCAAAAAAGTTGGTATATCCATTGAATTAATATCAGGCATAGTGGGTAATAATTCTTTGAAAATTTGTTGATATTTATTAATGGTCAATTGCAACTTTGATGCCTTCGTATTATATTTTCTAGTAGTATTGGTAGTGGTACTCGTACTTGGGTTATTTGTAGCTGTAGTGGAGACAGTAGAAGTGGACGCTTGTGAAGGAGAGTTAAAATTAGCAGGATTGAAAGAGATCATAGACGGTTGTAAAGAAGAAGTATTGTTATTATTATTATTATTTTTCATATTATGATTAGTAGTAGTATTTGATAAATTTATATCTGTATTCACATTTGGAATAGCAGAGTTTGGAAACGAAGATAAAGATCCCGGATTTTGATTTACATTGTTATTGTAAATAGTACCAGGGGAAACTGTAGAGCTAATATTCTGAGCCTCATCAAAATTGGGAATAGTGTCGATCGAGAAAGGCTGTTGTGTTCCTTGAGTAAAGCCTTTCTTTACTGGCGTGTTATAAGTACATTTGTATGAATAAACTGTGCAGTGGATACAAGGTTGTTGGCCATCACACTTCACTTTCTTCTTCCTACATTCGTCACAGGCTCTCGTGACTCTTCTCCTCTTTGTCACCTCTTTATGTGGTGACACTTGCGAAGTTATTTGATGCTTTGCGGGACTCTGTGGAGATCCTTTGTCTGCTTGCATGATTTGTTGACTCTATATAATATTTCTTTTTCTCTTTTTTTTTTTTTTGAAGACCAACCCGTAAATATGCCAGAACTTTACTTTCTAAAAAGACTGATGGTGCTTATTTACAGTGGTATGTGGTTCCTTGGTTGGATGACAGTGATATTTGGTTATCAACTCCTATATTTAAAGAATAAAGGTGACTTAAAGTAACGAATGGCACTATTTTGCATGGTTAATTTTTTTTTTTTTTTTTCAATTTTTCATTTTTCATTTATTTATTTTCAAATTTCACTGAAAAATTTGATTCATAGAAAGTGTTCCATTGAGAAGTAGAGCCAAACGTTTCCAGGAACAGTGTCCAAAAGATACGCAATGTATCGATGGTGGAGGCGTTGCCCTATTTTAAAGGTAGAAGCTGCTGTGTATGCTGTGGGATGCTGTGCAAGAACTGTTTCAAACGGATTAAGACGCGTCGACTAATCCTTGAAATTTGCCAATATAATCTTGAAGAAACGTAGTGATGATCTCTTTAATTATAGATTGTTTTTATAGTTGTTTGTACATTGTAGATGAGACACACATGATAGAACATGTGGATAATCTTGACATGGAGGGTGGTTTGGACACACAAGTGCTTGAAAGACAACTTGAAACCTCAATTTTATTTAAAAACTTTTCATATAAGACAAGATGCAAAGAAAGATTTGAAAGATTTGTTTCGATGGTAACAGTAGTGGCAGAACATAACTATACATATACTTATAGCTGAAAGTTGTCAGCTATAGCATTGTACCATGATGACCTCCAGAACGAAGAAGAAGAAGGATTCTAGCGCGCAACATATTTACACAGGTCCCTTTCATGAAGTGACAGATTTATCAAAATATTCTACTACTGATCAATGGGAATTTATTAAATCTGTCAAAAATGTATTAGACCAATCCACTCCAGCAGCAATGGTATCCCATTTATACCCAGATTCCCATCATTTATTCGACAAAGTAGACCAAAATGTAATAACCATATATGGTAAGAACTGGACATTTCACAGTGATTCCAAATTATTGAGACAAGTGATAATTGGTAGAAATTGTGATAATGTATTACAAGAAACTATAGAATCACATCAATTGAGTTTGAGAGAGGGGAATTTACCCATTGATATTGATTTAGGTCCAAATAAAGTTGTTTCGCGTAAACATATTTTGATTCATAAAGTTCCTGATAATAATAACGATTGGTATATGACCATCTTAGGTAGAAATAGTTGTAAGATTGATGGGAGAAAGATATCAAATAAGAAATTGAAAACACCTATTGGTCCATTGAAAAGTGGTACCGTACTAGATATTGGTGAAACTCAAATGATGATATGTTTCGATAACGATCCATTCCCATATTTATCATTACCATATTATCCACACTTGATTCCCAAATTAATGACCATGTACGGTTTGAATGGTAATAACAATCTATTGTTGAAGGATATCATCAACACATCGACTTATGTGAAGGGACAAAGTATTGGAGTTAGTAAAGTTGAAGTGGATCAGAATGAAGTCACTGAAGAAGGGAATAGGTCAGAAACCACAATGATAGAAGACAATACTTTTGCATCTTCGCCAAAGAAACATCCATCAGACGAGGTAAAGAAGGAGCAGGAGCAGGAGCAACAGGAAAAGTCACCAAATAGTACTGAGGTTACACCTTCTGACACTCCGCCTTCTAAAAGACCAAGATTAGATTCTAATATAGCAGCTACAAGCTTTTATTTTAATGCAGAATCTGCTATCACCACACCTTCCACTGAAAGTATAGCTCCCACCATTCCAACGGCACCAACAATAACCCCAATAAAAGAGCCATCGAAGCCAATTGAAAAGGAAAGTCTTGTTAGAAGATTATCTAGAAAACATCAAGAATCTACGGATAAAACTAATTATACTCACAACCATAACGCAATCAAACGACCAAGTTGGCCATACACAACATTGATAGCTCGTGCTATTTTATCCTCTCCTGAAGCATGCTTGCCATTGAATGGTATCTATGAATACATTTCCACTTTACATCCATTCTATAGCATATCAGAAAAGAAATGGCAAAATTCAGTAAGACATAATCTTTCTATTCATAAAACATTTGTGAAGATAAGACTTCAAGAGAGTGGATCAGTATGGAAATTGAATGATGATGTTATTCAAGAATTCTTAGAGAATTGGTACCAAGGTAATCTGATCAAATTAAAGAAAAGTTCAGGTGGTGTCACCAAAGAATTATGTTTATTTATGTCTAAAGAGACAAATAAATTTCCAGGACAAAGGGAGCCAGAATATTATAGAGATTCATACAAGAAGAGATTAGAATCAGAGAAGAAGAAAAGATAATTAGTTAAGTAGGATCATTAACTGATAAAGAGACACTATTGCAACATACATTATGGGGTTTAATTTTTATTTATAAATATATATATATATTTTTTCTCATTTAAGTCATTTATACAAAGTAAATAAAACAAAGAATCCACTATTAATTACTCTAAGATGAAGAATGAGGAGGAAGACTTGCCACTTTACCATGGGGAAAGAAGCTCAATTGTCATTATGGATTCCACGAGATTTCAACGAACAGTGTTCACAATATATTCATGACTATTTATGTGAGGAAGCCACACATATTGTGTATTATATCGATAGTATAAACTCATTCCCAATTCATGATTTACAAAGAATCACTAAGGACACTGCAATCTTTGATAGAATACAGATGATTACATGTCTTGATATGGTTGAGTTACAAAGTATAGTGCTGAGGATAGTAAAAAGTGGTGGTGAAATGGAGGGTAAAATAATAATTCATGGGATTGATACAATGATGACCAACAGTACAATTCAAATGAGTAATAATAAAGATCAAATCTATAAGATCTTGAACCACATCTTGTTACAACTACGATTTTACCCGATTGGCAGTAGAATAATAAGTGAATACACTCCTGCGGTCGGAACAGCAAAGAGACGTCGTGGGAATGATAAGAAATGGAACGATACAAGATTGGATAATAATGTGATGGAGTATATAAATAAATACTATTGTGATGAGGAGGTTATATAGCAGAGATGGAATATTTGTATGAATAGTGCTGTGTTAAGGAGGTTATATAGCAGAGATGGTCTATATAAATGAATAGTGTTGTGATGAGGATTTTATATATAAATGAATACTAAAGATGAAGAAGAGATAGAAGAACAGTATTGTCTTTATAGATTATTTACAGTTTCATAAATGTAGAAAGTTATACATGTGGATGGGACCGATTTGAATAAATTAGTCAATAAACCTTTATATAAGCCTTGAATCCCATTTTGTTTGATGATAAATGGGACCAGTTTCCTCATCGATTGATATTCCTTTGTGGATGAAGCTTCTATGCTTTGTTGGTTTGATTTTAATAATTGCAAAGGGTATATCAATGACATCGATATCATCTTTGCGACAGAGGAGGTGGATACGACTTGTGATGTGGAAAATAGGTTGTTGATATTAGTATCTTTCATAATATAATGGTTCTTTAGTGTATCATAGATCATAAAATACAATGCACCTTGAGAGACCCCCAAGATTGCAGGAGTGATGCCGATCTTAAACAGTTGCCAACGATGTTGCTTGATTGCATTGTGCAGACTAGACGTCAGCGTCGAGTATTTAACATCACCGCCCACTTTGTTTTGGGACATGATTCTTGTCTTCAAGATCCAGATTGGGTTGGTCAGCACCGAGGTGGAGATCCCTGCCAACGTGCCCGATGCCAAATAAAGCAATGGGTTGGGAGCATCATCACCAGCATGTATCAGTTTATCTTTAAACGCACGGTATAACCCAAAATATAAAGCCCAAGCTATCGAATTGCCCATGACATTGATCGAAACACCACGATACAATTGCGAAACCCTGCCAGTAACGTTGCCAGCATTGCTATCGAGTATATACTTGACGGTGGTCCACCAGGTGGTCGTTCCCCTGGCAGCATTCAATTGCAATCTCAACTTGACCAGGTCGAATGGATGAACAATCATCGACGTCAACGATCCAGCCACAAAGCCAGATACAAACTCATGTTTCAGCGAGCCTTTGTCCCTCGACATTGTCCTACAAGAGAGTACTGTTTATATATATATACGTGGTGTGGTTAAGTAACTAATAGTATTGCAATTGCGGTTTTCACAGTGTCAGTCGTGTGTTGTAAAATGGTTTCCCTGTCCCAAATGCTTGTAATTAAACGGTGCAAATGGTCCAATCAATACGATAACGCAGTGTTAAGTCATCATTGTGAAGGTGCAATATAAAGAAAATAATACAAGGTGGTCAAACTCCACTGGAGCATAGCAGAGTGGCTACTACTAGCGAGTGGCAAGTTGGGATTGGCATTGAAACTTGGAACTTGGATGGATTCGATGGCTGTTTGCGCTGCTTATATACTGATATCTGCGCAAGAGCGGTTACCCGGCGGGCTGCCCCGGTGGGCATTAGGGTTTCAGAGCTGAAATATTTAGGAGTCGATTGCTTGGATGACTAGTTGTTTGTGAAGCAAGGAGCCAGAGGAGAGCATTATCCAACAAGAATAGCCGAATGCTGCACACCCATCCAACGTCAACGTCAACGTCAACGTCACCGGCCACTGGACATCTGGGGAAGGATGCCAAGAACAAGAGCGATTCCACTTTAACAGATGCAAATCCAGCGTCTTATATTATCTCTCCTCGTTCCAATTCGCAGTCTGTATCGCCTTTGAATACGACACCTAGCTCTCCACACAATCGCAGTGAGTCTGTGATCTGCAGAGACAAGTCGATCAGTGGTGAATTACTGAATGACAGGGATACGTTAATGAATTTCAAAAGTGAATCTACAAATAAATATACAAGGGATGATTCGATAAATAACGATATTGAAGACGGCGATAGTGATTCTATGATCTTTGAAAGGAATGTCGAAGACCCGTACTTCCTCAATAACTTTGCTCGAGGGTCGCATTCAAACAGTACAAGAACCAGCAGAGCTGCATCGATTTATAGAGTCCCCACTTCTGTGTCAATTCAATCCGATGTGTCAAATGCTACTTCTACCATGATGCCCTTGGAAAGACATACCACTCTAGAGAACTATGTCCCGCCTATTCTAGATGAAATGGGGTCCTTGGTCACTGATAATGATACAAATTTGGAAGATATAAGCATGATCTATAACCCGAGAAGACCTTCGTCCACTTTGGGACTAGATATGGCGTTAGGAAGAAGAACTAGTTCGTATTCCAACGGTGATCCGCAGCCATACTCTCCACAAGCTCTCTCTATCAGTGGTAGCAATAGTAATAATAATAATAATAATAACAGCAATAAATTATTAAGACTGCATTCGTATGCTGATATATTGTATAATGATAATCCAAGACCAAACTTAAAACCGCATCATGCTTCGTATAGTGAAGCTTCATCTCCATCTCTATTACTATCGCATCAAAATTCACATTCACATCAAAATGCACTTCAACAACATTCATCTTCACATCAAAATAGTATGTTTATACAGCCAGGATCAACAGTGAATGCTATTCAAGAGACCAATATAAAGAATCCATTTATGTTAAGACATAGTGAAACGTCAACAAGCTATCTGACATCATCAAAAAATAATCATCTATTTCAATATAACAGTCATCAAAGTAGTAAAAACCATCCCAATAATAATAATAAATTCCATATTGAATCCAGTGAAGAAGGATCTAATGATGACGAGAATACCAAATCCGAATAATAATAAAAATAATAATAATAATATACAAATATAAATATATATATTAAAACATTCATTCATTCATAAAAAAAACCAAACAAATCTGCATATATAATAATAATAATAATAATATTAACTGTACTAATGAAGATAAATTTTTGTTTCAAAGACTTATTTCTTTAACTCTTCGTATTCATCTTTAGCAAATTGAGCAGCATTCTCACCCCAGCCTTCCAAATGGTCCATAGTTTTCTTTGCTAATTCACTTTCATCAAAATGATGTTTAATCCTGTTGGTTAAGGGGTGCGAAGTAGTATAATCGTTACTTTGTTCTGCCTCTTCACGAGCAAACTCGGCTGCAGTATCACCCCATCCTTCCAATCCGTGAGCAACAATAGAGTCTACCGTATGTGTTCTTGTGTCCGGCATATTCCTTTTTACCATATCAGTGGCCTTGTCTTGTGCTTGATTGAAAGTCTGTTTGATATCTGATCCACCATGCTCATAGACCCAGTTATTGAAACTTTGAGTGGCATCGATGAGTTGAGTTCTCTTATCTTCCAGTTGTTGTACCAGTTGATTGATATCTTTACCAGTAGCCTTTTCCAATTCATTTCTAAGAGTATTGTTTAAAGAGTAGAATTCCTTCTCTATAGCAGACTTCCCCTGGGTTAAAGCTTTATATTGAGTGTCAGTCAAAGTGACTTTCTCCCATTCAACATCTTTCTTGGTTCTTTGGCCAGTGATGCATTTCCATAATGTGGCAGAATCGTCCTTGACACCACGGTATAATGCTGGGTACCAGCCATCTTCCTTGTTTAAGTACCAACGTCTTAATCCAATGCCACTAATAAAAGCAAGAGTACCACCAGAAAGCAGTGCTGTATTGATCATTTTGCGTATCTATTTAAAATATCGTATCTACCTGTATATTTACGTTGCGTATATACTCATTTGAACATACCTACTTATCCAGTTGCACTAAAACATACAACCTTTTTATACTTGTTGCCCATTCCGTTCAGTTCCCCTTCCAACGCCCTTAACGACCCTTATTTATCCTTTGTTGTTGTGGTTGTTGTTGTTGAAGTGGTTGCAAGGTCTCATGATTAAATTCATTGTTATTCGTTATTGAAGATTTGAAGTGAAAAGTTTTAATTCCAACGTTTTATTATGGGGCCAGGCATAGGTGAAGCAAGGACACACACAGAGAGAGCCAGTCAGATCATGTCAATTGCGTTGAGTAACAAGGTGACACCACAGTGTTACGATTTGAAGCTAGAAATCGACCCGAAGAAGGAGAATTTCAAAGGTGAATTGACCATCGACCTTTCGTTGAACGACAAAGACGACACTGTATTTGACCACTTCATATTACATGGAGACCAATTAGTCGTCACACATGCTGATATCAACAACTCTATTGAATTGAAAGTGACGTATGATCATGAGAAACAACATGTCATCTTCACTAATGAAAACTTGTCTGAGTTATTGCATGCTCTTACAGTGCCAATCGCATTGAATTTAAGTTATATTGGCAAAATTACCACCGTGGAATCTCATGAGGGGAAGACTAAAGGTTTGTTCAAGATCATTCAAAATGGTAATACTTTGTTTTCAACTCATGCGCAACCATCGTTTGCACGTTTGATCCTCCCATGTGTTGATGAACCATCGATTAAGACCTATTTCCAATTGACGTTGAAAACATTGTCTCAATTTGAATCCTTGAGTGTCGCTCCAATTGAATCTACAACTAATGAAGGTAAATGGAAAGTGACTACTTTTGAGAAATCCATCTTATTACCTGTGGCATTATTTGGGTTCACCATAGGTGATATCAAATCAATTAAAGTCGTTACAAAGGATGATAAGATTCCAATCTCTATTTGGGCCATGAAGCATGAAAATGTTGATTTAGCCACATATGCATTGAATGTGGTCTCTAAATATTTACCACTTGTTCAATCTATATTTCAATTCGAATTCCCTGGTAAGAAATTAGATATTGTCATATTACCATTCTTAAATGATATTGTCATGGAAAATTTTTCGATGATTACAGTTCATAAACAATTAGTCCTTCTGAGTTCAAGAGAATTGGCTACTCGTGAAATTACTTTCCAAACTATGCAAATGTTAGTTCATGAATTAGTTCATCATTGGGTTGGTAATTTCATTACTTTTGATTCGTGGACTCACTTATGGTTTAATGAGGCCTTTGCCACATGGTTAGCTAACCATCTTATTGCTACAAATGAATCAGATTATGCTGATTTATGGGATCGTGATGCATTCTATTGGGATACTTCTTTGAAGCCCGTTATGGAAAGTGATTCTTACATTGAAACACCATCAATTGTAAAATTACAAGAAAGTAAAGCTAAAGATTCATCAAATACGTCAACTACTAATGAATTATTCGATCCACATTGTTATAACAAGGGTATTGTTATCCTAAGAGATATGCAATTGACCATTGGTATGGATCATTTATCCACTGCATTCAAACGAATTTTCAATGAAAATATTGATCTTATTCATAATAAATGTATCAAACCAATGGATTTATGGAAATTAATTAGTGATAAATTAAAATCTGAAAATATTATTAATTATTTTGTTTCATGGACAATGTTACCAGGTTTGCCAATAATTTCTGTCACCACAGATGATCGTAATGATGAAAAGAATATCAAATTGGTTCAACATAGATTTTTACCTTCTAGTGTCACTTCAGAACAAGAAATGTTTGAAGACGTTCCATTCCATGTCCCATTATTAGGTCAATTAACTGATGGCACTCGGGATGAACAAAACACTATCATGACTGATAGATCCATGATATTAAACTATGATATTACTCTTTTGAATAAAGATAATCAAAGTAATGTCATTATTTCCTATGAACGTGAAGAATCGTATGATGAATTTTTGAAAATGATTACTCTTGGTACCATGAAGGATCATGACTTGTTCAAGATCTTTTATGATTTGAATTTGATTGTGGGTAATATTAATTATCAAAAATCGATTCATATTGATGGGTTCTTTAAGATTTTAAACCATATTGGTTCATTAAAGGAAGATATTACTTTTATCAGCTTAAATTATTGGAAATCTTTGAGAGAAGGTATGAAATTATTAGAATTTTTGACTAGATTCTATACTTTCAATCAAGACGCTGTCAAATTAGATAAAATTGCTAAGATTACCAATAAATTATTCCATAAATTTTCATGGGATATTAAATGGGTCAACGATTATGGCAATGAAGATGAATTAGTCATTAGATCATCGTTGTTATTTTTAACTAGAGCCACCGATGAAACCTATGATATTTGCCACAAGATATTCCAATATTTAAAGACTGGTCAAGATAAGGATCTAGCCAAGATGACCATTCCAATCATGATTGTTTCCAGTGTTTACAAATGTATGGTTAGCCATGCTGAAAATGTCAAAGACTGGAAAGCAGTGTTAGACATGCATAAAGCCAGTGTTATCGAAAAGATTGTCAATGGCAACCGTGTCGAAGGTATTCCAAGTGTGGACACCACCTCGCTATTGACCAACCATGCCATGGAATCTGTTGGTTTCATCACTGGCGGTAAACCAGAATTATTAGATAGAGTTCTAAATTTCATTGCTTCAAATATTACTGAACCTTATGTGGACAGTGTGTTTATGGGCTTAATCTACCAATCTTCGGTTAAAATCAGTGATGACAAGACATTTGCAGACGAAATCTGGGAACTGTTCACGAAGCAACACAAGCATTGGATCAAGAAGTTGGATGAAGAGTCCATTTATTTCATCGAATTTTGGTTGATCCAAATGTGGATCCTGCACGGTAAGACCGTGGCAGAAAAAGAGCTTATGGAGACTGTCGAAGAAGTCAACGAAGACGTGATCACCCTGAAGATGCGTGCATTGCAACTGTTGTAGTCAAACGTGGCATCTTATCACTGGTCTTTCCTCACCAAAAGCTTGGCTTATACCAGTGGGAATTAGCGCAGGGCGTTACCCTCATCTTTCAGCCTAAGACAATTTTTTTTTTCTTTCAGAAAACTGAAACTGAGATCAAACGATTTGTTGTTTTCTTTCAATCAATTTATTCATTTATTAATCACTGGAGGGAGCCCCATTGCTTTAAGGATTGCACATTCACTTTATATTATTCTGTATACATTTATTTATATATCATCAACTCAATAGAACTCGAATAAACCAACATGGAAAAGATTAAGGAAAAGATTGCTGCTTTCAAATTAGAAGCCGAAACATGGCAAGATAAATACGAAGATTTGAAAGAACAGTACAAACAATTGGAACAAGACAATACTGAAAAGGAAAACCAAATCAAATCTTTGACTGTTAAGAACGAACAATTGGACACTGAAGTGGAAAAATTGGAAACTGAATTGGCTGAATCCAAGCAATTAGCTGAAGATTCCACTACTTTAAAATCCACCAATGATAACTACACTAAGAAGAATGAACAATTAGAAACCGATTTGGAAGAAACTGATTCCAAATTAAAGGAAACCATGGATAAATTAAGAGATGCTGACTTGAAGGTCGAAGAATTAGAAAGAAGATTGAATGCTGTCAACGAAGAAAAGGAAGCCATGGAAGAAAAGAATGAGCAATTAGCCACCCAATACGCTGAAGCTAAACAAGAATTAGACGACATTGCTGCCTCTTTAGAAAATTTATAAGTACATTGAATTGGCATTTTCTAAATGCCACTACTGCAGATCATCATGACGACCCAAATGATAATGATTTTTTTTCCAACAATATTACCACCCTAAAAGATGAACCAAAAGAGCACAAGCGTTTATTCGATGATATCCTTTTTGATTTAATCTTCGTCTTCTTTTTAACTTTATCAATCATCTTATATATACTTATATCAAACGACAACAATGTGTAAAGAGAGACTCTTCAATTCTTTTTATCCATAATTATATCGTTTCTATATATATATATTTATCCATTAAAAATATAAAATCGAATAAGAACACAAACGAATACAGCACAGAGCTTGGGGGATGAATAAATGGGTTCATAAATGGGTACAAGTATATTTAAAATGTTATATCAATCTGATATTGTACTACAGAAATGTTTATCCAAGTGGATCATTCGAGTTGACAACTTTCCAAGGGTTTAATTTGCCACAATTTATACCTATGACAAGACATCCAGGTTTAGAAAAATATATAGAAGATTGGATTCAAGATATCTTGACAAAATTGACGCATATTTATAAAGTGTCTATCTTAATCTTGGATCAAACATATGATATTGTTTTGGAAAGGTATATATTGGATTTTAGTGAGTTCAAACATCTTGAAGACATGAATCTGAATGAAACAGAGGTATTCGATGAGTTTAGATCAAGTTTAAACAGTTTAATAAATAAAGTGAGCACCTTATCAGCGATCAAAGATAATACAGTAACTTTCAATTTCATGATCAATTCCGTTTATATGGAATTAGGTCATGGGAAAGATGTTGGGTGGAACTTATCAAATCAAGAGCAATTACAGAAGTTTGAAAATGATACAAATTGGACTAGAGTACATGACGAGGATAAACAAAATTTCATAAATGTTAAGGAAAAACCTGTCATCAAAATGGTTTCGTTAATTGGTTGTGATATTGGGTCTTTGATTATACATAATTATATGGAATTGTTACAATTAAATAAGATTGAGCAAATCCCATTGAAAATAAATGATATTTATGATGTCCCTTCGACAAGTTTGAACTCGACTCCATTTTAAATATTAAAAGTGTCTTTTGATAAATATGTATATATGCTTATCTTCTATATATAAAAAAATATGAAGAATTGATTAATTATATCTGTGATAAAAAAAAATTTAAACGGATGGTTTGGGTTATTAATTATTAATAAAGAATATTGTTATAACTATTGAATTGTTGATTATTTTATCAAACTAATTCGGCGACATGGCCTTCAACGTCGTGAACTTGTCCCACATCAACGTTACTTTGAGTGGATAATTTCACAAATCTTTTTTGACTTGGTTTTCTTGTTGGTGAATTACGATGAACCCAATTGAATGTTTCACCTTCCTTCACTGGAACAAAATCATCAGTTGAGGATGTTGAGTGACTGGCATGCGATGATGGAACAGATTGTGTGCTTGGTGATTCTCTTAAAGTTTGTAAAGTTTCTTTGTTAATGGCAGCGGGGCCAGTTGGAACATCAAGGTTCTTATTACTGCCAGTACCACTGTTGTTCCCCCAGAAAACAGAGTCTCTTAATGCAAATGTTGACTTTCTTGGATCCTTTGGTATAGAACCATCGGCCTTTAATTCGGTACTTAATAATTCAGATGTGGAGACGGTGTTTAATGTGGCCATACTTTCTCTGTTTCCATTGACAGGTCTAGTTTCTTCACCGGTATAATCTGGATTATATCTCCATGATTGTTTACTTGCTGGTAATGCATCTAAATAAAATGATGAAGCTCTGTTGGCAAATGGATTCGCCATCGATGTAGTCTTGGTTTGAGCCACATCTGCTGGTAGTACTGGTCTCTGAATATTACTATTATCGTCATAGGAATCCATCTTTTCATCGACAAAATTCTCATTACTATAGTAAGAATCTGAGCCAGAGGATGACAATGATTCCTCGTCTGTATTGATAGCAGCTGCACCTACACCTGCACCACCTGCTAATGCTAGGTCAATACCATCCAGATTAGATTTTGAGTCATTATCAAATGGATTTTCTAAAGAGGTTAAAGTTTGGTTTGGATTGTTTGCGGGATTATTTAATGCTGGACGACTAATATCTCTAGTCATACCGTTCTTCTTTTCTTCAAAATGATTATCATTTGGTCCATTATTATTATTCTTTTGTTGTCTTCTAGATCTCCACAATAGGAATATGATAATTAGCGCTATTACAATGACAGCAATTGGAATAGCAACACCACATGCAATGGCCACAGTTTTCTTATTACTTGTATGAGATGATTTATTTTGTAAAGTTGATGCTATTGTAGCGTTAGTGGCACTAGTCGAAGGGTTAGACACTGAACGTGTCACGGTTGACATGGTGGTTCTCACAGAACGATGTGAGTGATGTAAGGCAGAAGATGAGGAGCTAGAGAAAGAGGTGGAAGATCTTGTATGATTTGCACTAGAAGTATGGTTATGAGTGGTGTTATGATTTTGAATTGAATCCATACCCATGATAGTAAAATTCAATTGTTGAGCAAGAGTAGCTTCTTTAGCGACGACACCGACAGATAAGAAATCGAAATCCTTTGGCACTAACCCTTGCAAAGTTAAATTATTTGATTTGAAGTTTAACCAGGAGTTATCTTGACTTGAATTTGTATATACCATTGAGACGTCTGTCTTTGAATAGTTTGTAAATTGGGAAGGTAAGAAATTGTATTCGAACCATTCATTTCTAGTAGCGTTAATATTTGGTAAAGATTTGACAGCAAATAAGTCTGTGGTGGATTCGACTTCAAGATTTAAATATATGACATCTCCATATTTATCGTAGACAGCAACACTGAATTGATTATCTGAGGTATTATCATTGGAAGATAAAGTACCGGATAAAGTATAGACATCTTCATCATCATTTGATATGGAAACCCAAGATGGGGAGTTGACCAATTCGACATTACCTAGATCAGTGGTGTTTATTGGAGAGCCATCTAAATAGACATAATTTAACGGTAATTCGTATCTGAATTGACCCGTCTCGGTGACATTCAAAAGGATAGTATTTTGGATTGTGGTGGTCAATTGATGAGCCCCGATGACCAAACTGAATGGGATCTCTACATCTGCGAACCCTTCGATTTCTGTGGCGATCAATACAAGGTCAAAATACATTTCAGGAGCGATATGTGAGTTGATTACTGGTGAAGTACCTGAGAATTTCAATGCATTTGAATCGAAGAAAAGCCAATTTGGTAATGGAGCGTTGTATTGTTGTGTACGTCCATACACGTATTTAACAGATTGATTATCTTGGAAAATGGTTCTGTCAAAAGTGACATTGAACACTTGATTAGGATTTAATTTAAGTCCATTGTCACCGTTAGTATTACCGAAATTCTTCAAGAATGCTAATAGATTGAAATTATCAGATAATTTTATTGGTGTTGAATTGGAGATGACAAATTGATAAGTGGAGTTCAAAGCGGATTTGTCAGAATCGTCTGTACCTTGTAAGATGATATCGAAGAAATAGTTTGAATTTGAGTCTAATTTGGTTTCAAACTCGGTTGGTACCGTTCCGGAAAACGTACGTGAATTAGAGTCGAATGAAAGCCACTCTGGTAGTGAGAAGGCGTCATACGTTATTTGTGTAGTCTTGTCGATATCAGATTTGTATGTGTCGTTAGAAATCTGGAAAGAGAAAGCCTGATCGAGTCTTGCTATGGGAGGATATTGTTTTGTCACTGGATAAGCTTCGTATGGTTTAGCAGCTGCCCAATGTGAGAATATAAAGATGAATTGTATTAGATAGGGCAGTATGTTCACTATGCTACCTGCCATGATTGTATTAGTTGTTGTAAGCGATTGACTGGTTGTATATTTCAATCAGTTGTCAAGAGGTGGAGGAGGGCAGAACTTTTCTGCAAAGTTCCTGAAGCCTCGTGGACTGACCTGTCTTATATTTATGCAGAAATCGCAGACTGTAGCTCTTCCAATTTGCAGCATCCTTGTCAGTTGTCCTTGCCCAGAAGGGAAAGATAATTGGTGTCGTCTCACTGCTGCCAAAATGCCACTGATGTTAATATCATTAATGTCATTAATATCATCGTTATCGTTGCTATTTTATTTCGCTGCGAGCAGATCTGCCTGCTCGAGCGGGACAATAGCGGTTATTGTTCTGGAGTGGCCCCACCCTGCAGGCGGCTATTGTTCGGCCCTCACCTGCTATTGTTCGCGCGGTATGTGCTATTGTTCGGCCTTGACACGAAACTTTTGCAGGCATCGCCAAAAAAATTCGTGCCAAATATTTCTCGACGTGTTTTCGTGAAATATTTCAGTTTGACGACACAAAATCCATGAAGAATGGCCACAGTCTTTGAGACACATTGGGAAGAGGTTTGCAACCAGATGTGCAAATGGTTATGCTTCAAATATGGTAGAGGTTTGATTTGGGGTAGATTATTATTATACATAGGAGATTATATTGTATACCCCCCGTTTCGAGGAATGCGATTTTATGTAAGTTACGTCGTTTTGTTATATTTTGGTTTTAGTTTTAAATTATCTATTGGCAGTTCTTGGCTTAGCACGGATGATGTTATCGACTCTTAACAACACTTCGGCAGCTTCAGAGGCAGAGGAAACTACTGCCTTCTTTAATTTATAACTCTCAATTATACCCAATTCTCTCATGTCAGCGATGGTACCATGGTTTAAATCAAGACCAGAAGTGGAAATACCATTATAGATACTTGATCTTAATTTGGAAACCAACTCACTGCTATCATAACCCGCATTGTCGGCTAAGATAGTAGGTAATTGTCTCAAGGCACGAGCAAACGACTCGACTGCAAGCGCTCTCTTACCGTCAACATTTTGAGCTTCAGTGTCCACAGCTTTGGACATCAACATTTCAGCGCAACCACCACCAAGAACAGTCTTCGTTTCCTTGGTCGTTTGGGATAAGACAGACAACGCATCGTGTAACGATCTTTCAGACTCGTCCAAGACTTGATCAGTGGCACCTCTCAACACAATAGTACAAGCTTCACCAGCTTTACAACCACTGAATTTCAAAAAGGAGTCTTCACCAATCATTATCTCTTCAATCAAATCACATTCACCTAATTTACATTTTTCAGGTTCATCAAATGTAGAAACTACTTCACCACCAGTGACTAGCGCTAATCTTTCCACACCTTCAAAATCAGCATGTTCAATAGAATTGATACCCATATCAGTCATCAACTGTTCTGGGTAATCGTAAATTAATTGTCTATTAATAAATGTGTTGATACCAAATTTAGAAATCTTGTTAATCTTAGTCTTCATCTTTTCACGTTCAGCTTTTTCCAATTCAGCTAATTTCGAGGTAGAATCAACTTTAAATTTTGTACCAAAAATCTTAACTTTATCAGTGTCTAATGAAGTGTTAGCAATTAAAATCTTGGCATTTTCAATTCTCTTTGGTTGATTATTACCAAATTTCTTACCTAAGATAAAACCTTCATCTAAGAAAGAATCAGATAGTTTACCACCAAGAATCTTGATCACTTGAATATGTTCTAAATTGGTAGAACCATTCAATCTTAAAATAGCATCAGTGGCTAATTTAGCAAAATATTCCTTATCTTGAGATAAAATTTTGGATGATAATGTAGTCTTAGCAATTTGAATCAAATCGTTATGGAACTTCTCTTTGTCACCTGAATTATCAACAGCAGCTTTTTCTAAAGCACTTAAAGCAGCTTGGGATGCAATTCTATAACCTTCAATAATAGTTTGTGGATGAATCTTATATTGATCAATTAATTTTTCAGCTTCACGCAATAATTCAGCACTCAAAACAGTAACACTTGTAGTACCATCACCAACTTCATCATCTTGAACTTTAGAAATGTTAACTAAGACTTTAGCAGCTGGGTTATCCAATGGGATTGACTTTAAAATGGTAGCACCATCATTGGTCACTAGTGCAGTATCACTGGAAGCACTTTGTAAAAGCTTATCCATACCCTTTGGACCCAATGTAGTCTTCACTAAATCACCAACGGCAATAGCACCAACAAATGCTGACATACGAGCATTTTCAGCTCTTTCTTCTGTGACTTGATCACCAAAAACTGAATTCATCTTTGAGGTTCTGTGGGGAAAGTTTAACAATGGTTTATTTCAAGCTCAAGCAGTACCACTTATCTTTAAAACCAAATTGCAAATTCAGTGTGTGTTCTCTCTCTCTTTAATTATTATTCAATTGTAATATTTTTTTGGTTTTTTTGCAATATTCGATTTGGAAAATGTCAGGCCGGGTAACGTCAACTATCTATGATAAATATACCCAAGACACACACAAGAGGTAATAAACTATATTGTATCCCAGTCATAATATCGATTAAACCAAAATGATAAATACTTATGTAAACGTTACATAAATGAAAAAGATATATAGATTACTGTTTCTTTCTTATTTACAATCACAATGCTGGAGAACGCAGAAAAAAAAAGTTGTTCATTAGTTGGGGCTTGAAAATTTAGGTTACAATTCAACCTTCAGTGATGGCATCAAGAGCAAATTCAATAGCTTTAGAGGATAATTCACCCTCTTCTTGTTTGACTAATTTTAGAGCAACCATCTCATTTATTAAATCACCACATTTAGCCAAGTATTCAGCTGATTCGTCGAATTGTTCATCTAAGTTTGGAACAGACTTGTAAGTGCTGAATTCAGTGGCAACTAGAGCTAAAGCATCATTCTTATTATTACCATTGTGTAAGTATTTTTGTAAGAAGAATTCCATCATCATAGCCATGACAGTGTTAGGTAAATTACATTTGAATGGCATATTTTGTACAATGGAGGATTGCCATTCTAAATTAGTAATAGATACTCTGTCGAATTCATTAGATGTCAATGATGAAACCAAAAGAGCCTCAAACATATCATTCAAATTATCTCTCAAAAAGTCTAAATGCTCTCTGAAGATCAGAGTCTTCTTATCAATTGGGCCATGATAAATAGTGGTTGGTTTTTGATCAAGTTGGAATAAAGTCAACAAACGAGTTAAAATTAAAATATATTTAGATTCTTGTGGATAAGATCTTAATGTATGATCAGATAATGCAGAACGAACATTTGGACGTGCTTCTTCAGAAATAGATAGCACTTTACTTTGTAAAAAGACTAATAAGATGAATAAATGTTCATAGTATTGTTCATTTAGTTCCAATGTGGAAAAAAACTTCAATAAAATGGAACCCCAGGTAGTTGGTTTCAATGATTTCTTAGATAAATCAAATTCAAAAAATTCTAATTGAATTAATAATCTTAAGAAACTGGTAGATAATAAATCAAAAGTGGATTTTAACTGTTTTTCTTGTGGACCACGAGAAGCAATAATAGGCTTTTCAACAATGAATTGGCCTGATAAGTTGTCAATATTCTCATTCAACAATTTAATAAATTCATAAACAGTAAATGGAACATTTTCACGGCCAGTATTTACGACAACATTCTTCAATTGTTCTATAATGGAAGGAGTAACTCTATTAGTTAATTGGACTTTATTATCAGGGGAATACCATTTAACTTGTTTGATTGGTTTCATTTGGAAATATCTATTAATTTGTTGGGTTAATAAATTTATTTCTTTATTTTTGAACATATCGACAGACTTAACAACTAATTCTCTATATGAATCGGAAACACCACCATCCAATGGAGGTTCTTCAGGATAAATACCAGTAGTGATAGCATCAAATAATTTGCCGGAAACTAGGCCTAATGATTTATAATAATAATATTCGGAAGGTAATCTTTGGCCTACAAATTCGTGGGCATCGTTGGGAATTGGATATGGTCTAGTACTGTCAACAGAATCAGGACGCGGTGATGAACTTTTCTTGTCACCAGAACCATCAGTAGTAGAGCTTTTATCGTCTGAAGAATCGTTATCTTTCATGGCATTATCAGTAGCATACATTTCGACTCTACCGTTGGATTGTAAAACAGGCATGTGTCTTAAAGAAGCAACACCTTTTTGGTAATCTAAAGCATTTGATGGAGCTGATTGGCCTTTTGTGGAAATAGTACCTGGCATACTAGAAAGTTGGTAAGCATAAAAGTTAGTACCAGTGGTCAGTACCATTTCTAATGCAATGTCAAACAATTTGTGGCTTGGGTAAATTTGTAAAGGTGGTAAAGTTGATGGTTGTAAATCGTTACCGACAGCCATACAGATATCAACAAATTCATTATAAGAAATTTGGAAGTCCTTTAACACTTTTTTCTTATCAACGAAACGGAAATCTTTGTTTGGGAATTCCATACCAAGAATGAATTTATCTAAGTTTGGTAGCATAAGGCAATCAGTTGGACCATAAATAGCGTCAATAAATTCATTTTGAAATAAGTAATCCAATTGTACCCAAGAAGTGAATGGTGCGACTTGATATGTTATATTATGTTGGATGAAATACTTGATCAAATCTGATTGGTATCTCTTGGGATCGATAATATTATTGTATCTGAAAGGTTCTGTAGGTCTTAAAGGTTGATCGATGTATGTACCTTGATTATTACTCATTAAATTGGTCCATTGGGTCCAAGCTTTGTGTCTCTGAGTCAACACCAATTCCTTGTTGGACTTGAAATTGGAATTACCAGTAGAGGTTGGAGAATCGATGCCACTAGTAGTCCCCAAGGATACAGATGCAGCGGCTTCGTCAGCACCGGCAGTGAAATAACTATTATATTCCAATTGGTTTAGTGTAGCAGACCCATTGAAAACAAATACAGGAGTGATGTTGTATTCTTCAAAGATTTTTAAGTCACTTTCCAAATACATTTTCAAACTAGTGGGGAACCCACCAATGGCGTCTAAAAATTGTTCCTTCTTGGCAGATAATAAACGGGAGACATAATGGTTAACATCAATACCCAAAGTTGATCCTTTCAAAGTCTCGATCGGATGGGAGCCAACTAAGCCTCTTTCAAAAAGGAATAATTCTAATGAATGGATAGGCATATTGAAGGTCGAATCTTTTGTTGTTGTTGTTTTTCTAATAAATTTATTTTAGATAGGGAAGATATGAAGCTTGTGTCGATATAAGTATTCGGTGAATATTTACGATATTTAGTAGATGTAAGAAGCAATGAAATGGAAACTTACAAAAAAAAACAATTTTAAAACGGATTCGATATTCTTTCCTTAATGGGGCAATATAACTTTAGCTAATTTTGGCCTTATTAAAGTATAGTTCAATGAAGTAGTAATAAAAGTTGAAGTAGTAACTCAAAAAAATATCAGTTCAAATCAATCAGTGTTGTTTGGAAGAGGAATTAATTCAAATTGCGTTTTTAAAGGTAGCTTAAGCACAAATCGCAGCGGGAAAAAAAAAACCAAAGAATCAATCTATATTCGGGCAAAGAGAACTATGTAAAACAAACGGTTCTTATAAACTTCCTTGTCTAGTCTCAGGTACTAATATTTCAACTGAAGATCCAATCTGGCGTTGAAGTGGCTGTATCTCCAATATATATCAAACTGTTAAATCAAGCCTTTTTGAAGTTATTTTTGTTTGAATTGAAATCTCGAAATTGCTGAAATCTTACTTGATCGCGCTGGGAAATCACCTGCAACGGCGCCGCACTGGAACAATTTCAGGCAAAAGGAACTTTAACAACACATAATTTGAATAATAAGAGCAAAAAAGGTTGACTTGAAATATTTCCAAATCAGCCAGAGTAGTAGCCACAAGTAAGTCAATTGATAAGATGATGTTTGGTAAAGGACTGTTGACTGGACTGGTAGCCGTGATTGCCGTTTTCCAAGCGGTTTTAGGTCAAGAATTCGCTATAAATGAGGCTAGACAATATAAGAATGGTATAATTAGCTTGACCGATGAAAATTTTGCTGAAGTGTTTGAGTTGCCAAAGAAACGTTCATATGGTGTTGCTGTGCTGTTTACCACTAATAACATGGATTTTGGCTGTAATACATGTGTCAAATTTGATCCAGAATATGAATTACTTGCTCAATCATGGTTGTTGGATCATCCTGAGTTTACCTCTAACAAGAATCCAGAATCACAATTGATCTTCGCTAGAGCTACAATTGATTCACCAAATAGTATTCCAAACATTTTCAGGATGTTTAAACTAGCTCAAATTCCAAAATTATTATATTTCCCACCTGGTGATGATATTCAAAATTTTGAAACCATTGATATCCCACCAGAAGATGGTTTAGAAAGAGTTATCCATATTGCCAATTGGTTAGGAAGTCTTGCTGGCATCCCAGATATTGTAATTCATCAACCAACTGACTGGACTAACCTTATGTTAACAGCTTTTATTGGCTTTGCTGTGGTTTACTTGTTTAGAAAACATACCGATGTAATCCTAGGTTTCATTGGTTCTAAATGGATCTGGACCATAATTAGCACTATCTTTATCATCTTCATGATCAGTGGGTACATGTTCACTCAAATGAGACAAGTTCCAATTGCAGGTTCTAACAGAAATGGTGGGATAATATACTTTGCTGAAGGTGAATTCCAAAATCAATTTGGTATTGAAACACAAATTGTTGCTGTGTTTTATGGTATCTTAGCTCTTTGTATGATCTTTTTGATAAAGATTGTTCCCTCTTTTGAATCAGATACCACTGACTCTATTGCGACTGTTTCTGACAATAGTAGCACTAAAAAGAATAAGAAGTCTAAGAGAAAGAATACTTTCATCAACTCTCCATATTTTGCTTACCTCTTAGCTGTTATTGGGGCTACTGTATTATATTCCTTCTTTGCCGCATACACTAACATTTATAGTATGAAACAAGCATATCCATTCACTTTCTTAAAGTTAGCACAACTATTTACTGCTTAAATGAATTATATATAATTTTTTTATTCAAATACATATATATATGAAGAAACGACATTACTTCATTAACATCAAATAGATGAAATATTTTTTTTAAATTATACAATTATTCAGTTAAGGAAATAGAAAGTTCATATTTAAAAGTTCATTATTTAGTAGTATGGCTTCATTTCAAACAAAAATTATCATTGAGTAAAGTTTATTAGACTTGACTCATCATTTTTTTCTTTGGTTCTTTTATTCTTCTTCAATGGTTTCCTTATGCTTCTTCTTGGATTTACCAATACCAGCAACACCAAGAATACCTTTACCGATCTTGCCTACAGTGTCAAAACCAGCACCAACAACAGTGGTACCAGCTTTAATACCAGTACCCAGACCCTTGGCTGCAACATCACCAACGTTAGTTTCACGTTTAGTAGTAGTGATTATATATCTTGGATTGAATTCAAAATCTAAATGAACAATACCACCATCTTGGCCACCATCCCTGATTTTAACATCAATGCTTGTAATTTCATATGGGATCACTTCGCTCAATTTAATTTTACCCCAACCAATACAATCATCACCTGAAGTGGCGTCCCAATCCATTACTTTAACATGCAACACGTCCATAACACGATTGGTGATTTCACAAGTTTTACTTTCATTCCAAGTTGGATTCAAAGTCTTCTTCTGGGTACGTGTCTTAAACACAGCATCTTCTTCATCATTGATGTAAAATTTCAAATATGGATCAGAATAACCGTTAGTATCAGCAGAGATCAAGTTCTCAGCGCTCTTGGCGGTGACAACCAAATCACCTTGATTAGTAATTAAATCAGTTTGTGGTAATTCTTTAGTATCTAATGGGAACCATTGGGCTTGAATTAATAATTTGGCACTAGCATCACCAGATAAGTTTAAGACAGATGGTTTATAATAACAATTCTTCACAATTTCACTTGTTGGAACAGTGACTTCACATAAACAATCCTCGGCTTTATTAGCATTTTTGTGCTTTGTGACTCTAAAGGTTGTGATAGAATAGTCTAATTCTTTAATAGTAACATCACCCGTCCAACCATCTTTGATAACAGTAGAATTTAGTTTTGGTGACACAAAACGGTAATGACCATTACTGTCAAAGAAAGCTTGAACATAGGTTTCCCTTTGTGACACATTACCATCTAAGACAGAAATAGCAAGAACACCAGATTTAAATTTCATTAATTGGTCTAAAGTCAATTTTTCTTTCTTTTTAAACATATGTTCAACTCCTTCGATGGCTAAAGTATCTTCCTCAAATTGTTCTTTTTCTTCTTTGGATAATTTTTTCTTTTCAGCTTTCTTTTGGAACAATTCTAATTTCTTCTTTTCTATCTTCTTTGAATCTTCAATTTCTTCCAATGTAAGTACAGGAATGATTGGATAAAAGGAAATATAATATGTTACATTACCATGGACACCCTTCTTAGTAATAAGACGACCAATATGAGGTTTATCATCAACAACAGCTTCATATTTGTCATCTTCATTCTTTTCAAATAATGTTTGTAAATTAATATCAAATTTACCTACACTTCTATCCTTGTCTGCAGATTCAACATCCATAACTTCTAAAGTAACTCTTTGATTTGGGGATGTCACGGCAACATAAATAGATTTTTTCCAAACTGGGTTCAATGTAGAACTGACTTCATCGGTTCTACCTCTTGATATACCATTAACCAAAACTTTAGCATATGGATCAATTTTACCAATTTTCTCTAAATTCAATAAGCTATTGGCTTGTTGAATAAAGACTCTAACAACACCTATTGGTGGTGTGTAAGCGACTGAATTGGAACCAAAATCTAATCTTACCGGTCTCCAATATGCGGAGATCTTTATACTACCACCATTTGAATCCTTTAATGGGATGGACTTCTTATCGATTTCACTTCTATCGATTAATTCGTTCAAAGTTTGAACAGTGGAACAAACCACTTCATCTTTTGAATTTTTAACGACGAATCTGTACGTTGTCTTACGACGATCTGCAATCATTGCTTCATATTGCTCCGAATACGCCATTATACCATTGATATCATTTTTCACTTTAGAAGTCTTTAATACAGATTTTGCATTCATAAAGACTTGAACAGAATAAGATTCCTTTAATAGATCGGTTTGTTTCTTCTTAATTTCATCCTTTGCCTTATCATCCAAATTGTTCAAGTTATCTTCATCTGCAAGGGTAGAATTCATGCCTTGAATTTCATCGACAACGATCTTGGCAATACCAGTGTTTAGATCTGGTAATTCTTCCACGGTACCGTTAGGTAATCTTTTTGGTTGTAAAGTTGGGAAATATTTAAGATTGAAGTTAAGTGTACCGACTTTTTTAGAGTTTCTCAAGAAATCAGCTTTCAAATCCTTTTGCATTGAATTGTTGTTGTTGTTGTTCTTACTATCCTTATTATTATTACTATCATTTATTGAATTTAAATTAAATTCAATTCTACCAAACAGTTTATCCTTTAATCTAACTCTTTTATCTAGTACTGAAATTGTTAATGGATCCGTTAAAGAGTTGACTAAGATATAAGAGGTTTCGTTCCAAACTGGATTTAGAGAGTCTCTTACGATCCGAGTCTTCCCGACGAACTTACCGTTAACTTCGAATCTTAAGTAAGGATCGACAGAGGTTTGTAGGAGATCACCAGCTCCTGTATGTAAATCTGTAGCATTTTTGATTGTTAATTCTACGATACCGACGGATAGGTTAGTATTTGAAAGTAAACTTGGTATATTCAATTGGAGAGAGAATGGGGACATGAGCATTGGACCTAGATATTTTTTGGACATGATCTTGATGAATGGATATAACCCTGGTATAGCCATAATTTCCCAGTTGAAGATTGTATTGCCTAGCAATTGAGCGATGAAATCTATGTCTGGGATATCGATCAGTTGGATGTTTACGGTTTCCATATGAGGGAACGATTCCATCAGTTTGAATCTTAATCTTATGTTAATTTTGAATGAAACATTTGAACAAGCGATGGGGATAGTGAGAAATTTGAATAATTTCAATTTCAAGAGGACCAATTGATTAACATAGTTTCTATTTTGTTTTGCGGTCATATCAGTTAGATCGTGTGGAGTGAATGATAAGGACCAGTCCATGACGACGACGTCGGATTCTGTGTTTTGGAACGTCTTGACTGCTTCGATTCTTGGTGGTTTGACCCCCAAGGTGAATTGGTCGATCCACAAGTTTGTGATAAACGCTGGTATCTTTGGATGTGTGGCGAGGATATCGTTAGCCTGGGTGACGATCATTTGGGAGACGGTTGGTTCGATGATGGGCCAGTATGTGTCTAGGAGTAAATTGAGCCATTCCATTGATTCGTAATCGTCTTCTATATCTTGCACGGTGAATTCTTTTTGGACCAAGTCTCTAATGCGTGTTCTATATTTTCTTGTTGACGTTCTGTAGTAGAGAGAGGTCAAAAGGATAACGAAGAAAACGGGAGCCAAAGACCATTTGAATTTCCCCATAGCGAAGGAAAGCAAACCAGCTACGGCGACGATTGCCATTGTATGGTACCAATCACCGTAGAGGGCTTCTGGGATGACACTGTCTAGCAGAGTATCTTTAGTTAAATCGAGCAGGAAATCGTCATCGGTGAGGACGTCTTTTTCTTCCCAATGGCCAATTTGTTTCCAACCGATATAGTTAGAGGTTTTTTTCTTTCTAATTGTAGTTTTGATCTTATTCTCATTTTTTGCGTTGACCTTGTCGATATGCGATGACGAAGGTTTGCCAGTTTTACTAATTTCACCAGTTTTACCAGTTTTACTAGTTTCACTAGTTCTACTACTAGTATTGCTAGCAATCATAGTTACTCTCTGTGTGTTCTCTGATTGTATGGAGGGTTGAATTGGTTCAAATTGAGTAATCAATTGCAGATTGTAAATGTATATAATTCAAACATCAATGGGTTGATCCTTATTTATTTCTTGCAAAAAAAAACAAAGAAGAAGTCGATGGTTGCCTTTTTTTTCATCTTTTGATATTTTTTCATGTTGTTATGTCGTGAAAAATTTATCAAAACATCGAGAGCGCAGGGGACGCTTCGAACGGGCGCCATCCCCTATTTTATTGCATCGAGAGTGGGGTAACCTTCTGTGATATATATATATATAGTGGTGATGGTAGTGTAATATAGCGATGTGTTACAGTCGAGGGTCTGAGTCCTCTACTCGCTCAATAGTGTGGGGAAGCATCTGTATATAATATATATGGAACGGTGTAGGTCGGATCCAGACATGTTTATAGCATGGACGGCTGGTCTCTAGAGGACGATTGCGACAGGGCGTGCCCACTGTTTGGTCTCTAAGGGCATAGCCACCTGTTCGATGTGTGGCCCGCACTGGCTCACAGCGTTGCCGCAGAGACAAATCTGTATTATCGCCTGTTCCAGCAGAATTGGCAGCGGCGTGGCCGGGTTGCGCGGTGCGATCTCGCAGCGGATCTCGGAGCTGGGACAATGCCGGCATGCAGCAGCACAATACACACATGCAGCAGCACAATGGCCTGCGCTGCGGGCTGGGGCAGCTCCATTGTGTCCCCACAATAGCGCCTCCGACAGATCAGATCCAGCTGTGATTGGTCGTCTGCCACAAGCACAACTACATCTACAACTCCATCTACAACCACCATATATATACACACACGACTACGAGCACGACGAGCAATGCCACATCCAACTGGACAACCACGCAGTGCAGGATGTTCAACAAGGTGTACCGTGCCAACGGCAGGTTCCCTGCCGACAACGACGTTAGACAGTTCAAGTGTCCCCTGTGCAACCGCGGCTTCTACAGGCTGGAGCACAAAAATAGGCATCTGAGAACCCACACGGGGGAGAAACCGTTCCAATGCCACGTCGCCCACTGTCGCAAGCGGTTCAGCAGGTCGGACGAGCTGAAAAGACATCTGAAGATCCACAAACAGGTCCAGTCGCCGCCGCAGCAGCAGCATCCACCTCCACCCGCCATCGTACTGCAGACGGAAAAGGAAAAGAACAGCAGTCACTACACAACAAACAGCCATAAGGACAAAGCATACAAATATTCAATACCAAAGACCAAAGTGCAACTGCCACCCATCCAGTCGCTGTTGAAAGAGGTATACAACTTCAATCAATCCAAATAACCTCTTACCTCATTACCTCATTACCTCATTACCTCTTTTAAATAAATAAATAATTATATATTCAAATTTGACTACCCGGATTTCACTATTTCACTATTTTCAACATTTTCAACATTTTCAATGAAATTTTATTGAAAAGTTTCACAGGACTACCCCAGAAGAATAGATAAGGGAATAGGACCATCGAATAACTATACATCTCTGTATATATCTATACACTCATATATCGGTGTGTATAAAAATATGGAAGGTTTGCAAAATAACAGTAACGACATGATCGACGATTCAGGCGATCATATCAACGACACCTTGACACAATCGTTCTCACAAATGAACGTCGACAGTCCAAATGAATTGGAACCACAAATACAACACACTAGCTCAAACAGTATCACACAAAGCAACAGGTCCAGATCAACGCTGATCTTCGACGACGACGAAGAAGAATCGTATAATAACGCAGACGACGACGATGAGGTTCTGTCAAATGCCTCGTCACAATTCTCCAACGATAGCAGTCTCTCCTATACAAACGACCCCCCAGCAGCTTCCACTCAACAAACACAGCCTCCGGCTCCTCCGGCTCCTTCAACCAACAACAACAACAACAGTGCAATGGTGCCCGTCGATATCGTATGGCAACAAGGCGGTAATAAAGCGTACGTCACAGGTTCTTTCACTGGCTGGAGGAAAATGATCGGGCTGGTGCCTCTTCCGGGGAAACCAGGCATCCTACACGTTAAATTACAATTACCACCCGGTACTCACAGATTCAGATTCATTGTAGATAATGAATTGAGATTCAGTGATTATTTGCCCACTGCCACAGACCAAATGGGGAATTTTGTCAATTATCTAGAGGTTGTCGCCCCAACTCAAACTGGACCACCTGCCGATGAATCGATTTCTACAGACGGTACTGCTGCTGCTGCTGCTCCAACCGCTCCAACCGCTCCAACCGCTGCTACCACCACCGCTACTAAGACTGCTCCACAGGCGGAAGAACAACCTACTCACGATAATCAAAAGAAACAAAAGAAAACAATCCCAATGAGTGCACGTTCAAGAATTGCAATGAAAATAGAACAAGAACCAGACGACATGGGAGACGGGTACACGAGATACCATAACGAAGCTTTATCCCAACCAGACTTGGAATTCACTCAAGATATCCCAGCAGTGTTCACCGATCCAACAGTCATGGAACAATACTATCTAACTCTAGACCAACAACAAAATAATCATCAGAATATGGCCTGGTTATCACCACCACAACTGCCTCCACATTTGGAAAACGTCATCTTGAACAGTTATTCGAATCAACAAGGTGAAAATAATGAAAATAATTCAGGTGCTTTGCCGATTCCAAATCATGTCATATTGAATCATCTAGCCACAAGTAGTATTAAACACAATACGTTATGTGTCGCTTCAATCGTGAGATACAAACAAAAATACGTCACACAAATATTATATGCTCCATTGCAATAATCGATAAATAAATATATCCACAACTATATATATGTACATTTCTATATCTTTTTTTATAGATCATATCCCAATCTTGTATTAAAGGTGTGTTTTTTTAGAAATATTCAAAATACAACAACTATTTAAGAGACCCCTTTGGCGGCAACACAACACTGCACAGCACAACAACACAGCACAGCACAGTACAGAAGTGTCTAGTTGCTGTAAAATTAACATGTCAACAAAACAACCTATTATGAATTCTATTCCAGAAAATCAACCTTTACTAGATTCTCAAATCATTAATAACAGTATTGATCAGGGGAGTTCAAATAACAGTTATAATGCCACCACTCAAGACGATACAGTCATTTCGACCCCTACATTAAGTAGAAAGGCATCTTCCTTGTTCTCATTTGATACCAGTCCATTAAAACCACCTGATGAAAATGACATTCAATTGTTTACCTCTGATCAATATCATTTCTCATTGATAAGAAATTTACATTTGGCAGATTGTGTCACTTTAATGAATGGATTTAGTGGTTTTTTCGCCATTATAAGTTGTTTAAGATTTGCCTTGACTGGTAAAGCATACTATGTACAACGAGCACAACTTTTTATTTTCCTTGGGATGGTTTTTGATTTCTTAGACGGGAGAGTGGCAAGATTAAGAAACAAATCTTCACTTATGGGTCAAGAACTAGATTCATTGGCAGATTTAATTTCATTCGGTGTGGCACCTGCCACTGTAGCCTTTTCTATTGGGTTTCAAACTACATTTGATGTAGTCATTTTATCTTTCTTTGTCCTATGTGGGTTGACTCGATTAGCTAGGTTCAATATCACTGTTAATCAAATCCCACATGACGATAATGGTAAATCCAAATTTTTTGAAGGGTTACCCATGCCAACTAGTTTATTCTTAGTGGCAGGAATGAGTTTATTGGTAAAATTGGGATTAATTGATCACGATTTACCTTTGGGTATCCTTAGAGAAAATCAAAATTTTGAAGTTCATCCTTTAATTATTGTATTCTTTTTACATGGATGTGGGTTGATTTCAAAGAGTTTAAAGATTCCAAAGCCATAAGTCAATCAGAGAAAAGTCGCTAGAGTGCGTGATTATTTTAATAATATCTTAAAAAAATAAAAAACATCTATCAATATATTCATTACTAAACAATTTACAAGAGCTATATACTTTTATATCAACAAAATATAGATTGATTGTAGGTTATTTTCTTTGAATAGAAATGGTTATATACGTTTGAATGTCATCTTGGAACAGGGTTGCAGTCGTTTTATGAGAAACAAACTAACTATCACAAAAATAAAAAATAAATGCCATCTCCTAGAATCGAACCAGGGTTTCATCGGCCACAACGATGTGTACTAACCACTATACTAAGATGGCAGGCTTGAAAATTTAAATTTTCACGTGGTCGCCTCATTCTATGTGTATCTGCAGCTGATCCGCTGTATTATTTGAGATTATTCCATCAGCTAATCTTAATTTTCAATATATTATATCTCTACTGTTTTGTTTTCATTTGAAGATATTGAATTTCACAGTATATGGACTCTGCTGTAGTTAAACACCAGCCTACTACTATATTTCTCATTAAGTTAATTCCAAAAACATTTACTACATATGTATCTTGCTCAGCAATTTCACCTTATACAGCTTAAAGTTTAATTGTCTAAAGTATAAGCAACTCTATATTATTATACTCAAATGATCATACATTATGAAAATATTTTCATGAAAAACTGTGTTTGCTTAATGGTCTTGAACATGATAACAATGCCATGTCGTATTCAAATAATTTCAGATTTGCTAACTGTTACTAAAACAAGTATCTTCATTTAACCGAATCTTTACGTAGATATTTGTATGGCGAAATGTTCAAAACATTTTAGATGTTATGCTCATATTTTTAAGAGAAAAAAGCCAAAATAAAACTGTATGGAATCGTTACTGCTTTAAATGTATATATAAATATTGAAACGGTTATTTTTGAATTTTTATATTGGTATATTTTACTCCAGGATAATACTAATACTATTTTATGTTAACGCCCCATCACACAACAAACAAAATTGAAAAAAACATTTTTTTATTATAATAATTAGAAATAGTCATAAATATATAAGTATATATATAAATTAAAAGAAAGTATCAATTAATCAATTTATTGTTCTACAGGTTCGACATTCCAAATGGTTTCAGCATATTCTTGAATACAACGATCGGAACTGAAGAAGCCGATATTAGCAACGGAAAGAATACTCTTCTTAATCCATTCATCCTTTTCATTATGGAAGACTTGGTCAACAAGTTCTTGAGTGGCAATATAAGAATCGAAATCATCGGAGATTAAATAGTAATCACCGTGTTGTTTAACAGCGTCGACAATTGGTTTGAATTCAGCAGGGTTATCTGTGAAATCACCACGTTCGATGTATGCCAACACTTTTTCCAAATTTTCTGGTAATTCTTGTGGATTGTATTGATGGTTGTATCTTAAATCTTCGACATTTTCAGCTAAATTACCGAAAAGGAAGATGTTATCTTCACCGATTTCTCTTGTGATTTCTACATTAGCACCGTCAACAGTACCGATGATCAAACCACCATTCATGGCGAATTTCATGTTGGAAGTACCGGAAGCTTCAGTACCGGCAGTGGAGATGTGTTCACTTAGATCACTAGCAGGGATGATAATTTCAGCTTTAGAGACGTTATAATCTGGGACGAAGACGACTTTTAATAGGTCGCCGATTTCGGTGTCGTTATTAACCACATCACCGACAGAATTGATCAATTTAATGATCAGTTTAGCCATGTAATAACCTGGGGCTGATTTACCACCGAAAATGGAGACTCTACGTGGGAAAACCTTAGCGACTTCTTCGATGGAAGCACCGTTATTGATCATTGTTTTCATTGCCAAGTAACGGTAGATGATACCGAAGACGTTTAATTGTTGACGTTTGTATTCGTGGATACGTTTAACTTGAACGTCGAACAAAGTGGTGGCAATATGTTCTCTGTCGATGATATCGACGCCATCGTTTAATTTTTTGATCAAATCTGCCAATCTTAATTTATTGTGGATCTTGACATCATTCCATTTGGTGTGGAATGTTTTGTCGTCGATGAATTTATTTAGCATTGTCAATTTTGGCATATCTAAAAGATAATCATAATTTGGATCGTTTAATGTTTGACTAATCAATTCCGATAATTTTGGATTAGCTTGTCTTAACCAACGTCTTGGGGTGATCCCGTTTGTGACGTTGGTGAATTTTGAGGCACCGTAGAATTTGACGAAATCGTGGAAGATTGTCTTTTTGATCAATTCTGAATGTAATTCGGCGACACCGTTAACTTTATGCGACCCGACGATGGCTAAGTAGGCCATTCTAATTTGTCTTTCCGAGTCGTTCTCCTCGATGATGGAGATACGTGATAGCAGGTCGACATCCTTGGGGAATTTCTTGGCTACGTCTTGTAGGAAGAACCAATTGATATCGTAGATGATTTCCAAATGTCTTGGTAATAGATGACCGAACAGGCCGATTGGCCATTTTTCCAACGCTTCTTGCATGACGGTATGGTTGGTGTAGGCGAATGTGGCAGTGACGATTTTCCAAGCTTCGTGCCAATCCAATTTTTCCAAATCGACCAAGATTCTTTGTAATTCGACAATGGCCAGAGTTGGATGAGTATCGTTCAGTTGGATGGCGACCTCGTCAGGGAATTCTGTCCATGGTCTTTTGGATTTTTTGAATCTTCTGACGATATCGTGCAAGGATGCGGAACACCAGAAGTATTGTTGTTTCAATCTCAATTCTTTACCTTGTTCGAAGTTATCGTTTGGATACAGACACGCGGTGATTGATTCGGCACGTTGTTGTTGTTGCACGGAGTTTTGGTAGTCCCCGGAATTGAATTTGGCGAAATCGAATTCTGTGGTGGGTCTTGCTTGCCACAATCTTAGATTGTTGACGTTGGTGGTCTTGTAGCCTGGAACAGGGAAATCGTACGCGACAGCGATGACTCTTTCGCCACCGATCCATTGGGATGGGGTCAGCGTGCTTTTTTCGTTGTTGCTGTCCTTATTATTGTTTCTCTCGACGTACCCATAGAAGGTGATTGGGATTTGGACTTCGTTTCTTTCGATTTCCCAAGCGTTCCCGAAGTTCAGCCAGTAGTCTGGGGTTTCGACCTGGTACCCGTCGATGATCTTCTGGGCGAAGATCCCGTATTGGTAACGTAGCCCGTACCCCCAGGCCGGGATGTTTTCGGTGGCCATGGAGTCGACGAAACATGCGGCCAGACGGCCCAGCCCACCGTTGCCCAGCCCTGCGTCTGGTTCTTGTTCGAGGACGTCTTCCAGTTTGAAACCTAGCTCGTCCAAGGCGGAGGAGATCATTTCTCTTGAGTTGGTGGTTTTCTCGCGTGGGTCGCTGTCCTTGTTGACGGAGACCTCGTCGTTGTCGTCGACGTTCATGTTGATCAGGGCGTTGTCTAGTGCTCTGCCCATCAGGAATTCCAGGGAGAGGTAGTAGACTCTCTTCGGGTCTCTGGTGGTGAATTTCTGCTGTGTTCTGTTCCAGTCGATGATCAGGTTGTCTCTGACGGACATGGAGGCTGCCTCGTAGGCGGCGAGGTTGTCACAGTTGTACAGCGATCTGGCCAGGGTGGTTTCGACGTGGTCGATGAACCTGGACTGGAAGGCCTCGGCGTTGTTGAATTTCTTCACCTGGTTCTTGTTCCAAAGCGACCTGGATTTGAGCGGGATGGTGGAGTCGATGGTCTTGATCTCCTGGGGCAGGAACCCGGTCAGTCTTCTCGTCAATCTTGGCAGTTGGCGAGGGGACGAGGGTTCCTCGGTGATCATGTCGTTAGTGCTGGACGTGATTGGCGACATTGAGTGTTTGTTAGTTGAGTATTTGAGTATATACAAATATACAATTATACAATTATACAAATATACAAGTGTTCAATCAATCAAGTATGTGAATAGATCTGAGCAGTCGCCGGTTTAAATAGTGCTCGAGTTGTTGTTCGCTGCTGGCTCTCGAGGAGTTGAAGTGGGGCCAGGGGCTGTTTGTTAGGGATCGCCCCATTTTTAGCTGAAATTTCCACTGCAGAGGGAGTTTTGCAATTGCAAATTGCTCGGTGTTATTGAAATGAAATATTGCAAATGCAAATGGCGCATTTGCAGTGTTCGCGCGGAGCAAACACTGTATTAATACTGGAGTGTATTGCTGTATTGCTGTATCAATGTATTAACATAGCAACATTACAACGGTTGAAGCCGCGGATGCTGTGTTGTTGAGTTATTGAGTGATTGAGATATTGAGAATTGAGATATTTACAGTCGAGGTGATCTGCAGAGAGTGGTGAGAGTATTGTGCTATATGTTATACTAGATTATACTAGACTATCCTATTATATCAATACAGTATATATCGCAGGGGTATGATCAACAACTTCATTGTGCCAAGTGTATTTCATTATATTCATGCACTATTCATTCGTATATTTATTTGTATTATTATAATGTAGTAGACTATGCTATATTATGCTATGCTATATTATGCTATACTGCAATATACTATACTATCAATACAGTATGGCAGAGTGATATTGAGGACATTACTACATTTGTATTGATCCAGAGCAGTATACGTCCAGAGCAGTATAGCACTGTGTCAAGCAATCGAATATACATCTACAATTAGAGGGGCCACCCTCATTTGTCGATGCGCGCGTTCATGGTGATAGCGCCCCTTGAGGTTGTATCACCACTATAGCAACCTATCCTTATTCTCAACCACTTCTTATCAGCTTGAGGTATTATATATTGCACATTGCAACACGGCACCCTTCCCTATTGACTCTATATCAATATCAATATCTTAATCTCTCAAGCTATTAAGCTATTAAGCTATCAAATACTCAAATTAATATGTCCGATATTGACTCCGTTGACGAGACTCTAGTAGAACCCGGTAAAGACACTCCCCAAGATAAGAGCGAATCTGTTAAAGACACTCCCCAGGATAAGAGTCAACATGACAACAATACCGTTCTGCCAACAGAACTTTTCATCGAAATCATCAACAACATCAAATTCAACTCGAATCAGTTCCTAATAGACTATATCAACATTCTCAACGCTATCAAACAACTATCTAATAAACCTTTGCTAAATTATTTAACCAAAAATATATCAAATAGCATTGATATTCTTAATTTCGTTAAACTCGATACAATCCCAACAAACACATTTACTTCAAATTTATACAAATTTTTCACAAACTGGAAACCATCCATCACCAAAAAGAAAGATAAATTCATCCTAATAATTGGCCATTCTCTTTTAAATTCAATTGAAAACTATACCTCATTTAAACAAGGATTTCTTGACAAATATTTTACATTCAAGTATGATGATTATTGCAACATCTCATTCGATATCATTTATATCCCCACATTAACAGAAGTTTCCCCCCAGGATGAACAAGGGTATATGTGTGCCACCACAAACAACAATTTAATGAAATTCATATCCTATTTCCCACAAAATTTCATCTTGGATAATTTAATCATCGATTTTGATCATGACAAAGTCATCTTACCAAAGGATTTATTCGGCATATACACCTCACAATTCTTCATCTTCCATGACGATTTAGACATTACGTCGCATAATAATAATAGCAGTAAATGGTTACAACCAAGATGTAATCAAATCACGTTCCCCAATGTAACACATTTTGCCATTGATTATATGGCAATGGACACCTTTATATCAGATATTTTTGAGAATTATGGTATAAGTCAATCAAGCTACCATTATAATGATCCATATGGACACTATGGTAGAGGCTCGCCATATTATAGTCGGAGTAGCACCCCATTACAATACAATAGTTCTTATAGTCAAAATGGTAGCGTCTCGCCAGTACAATATCTTCTCAACATCTTCTTGACCAAAGTTACATTTTATTGCCCACAATTAATTGATTTGAAATTTAATGACAAAAACTCTCCCAATGCAACATGTAATTTCATTGATTTATCGACTAATATCTTATCAAAATTATTGAAAAATCATTGCGCTTTAAAATCATATTTTGAAATGCATTCATTACCAAATTGGCAAATGAAAAATTTAAATACATTTGGTGGTCACAGATTCAAATTCGATGTCACTACAAAATCACAATCATCTGAAGATTCAATAGTAAAAATCACAGCTAATATAAAATATCTAGCCAAAATGATCAACGATCAAACTAAAGATGGAGTTTCATATTTAAGAGTCTCTTTATTCCCACCCACAACAAAGAAAAGTAAAATCTTGAATTGGTTACCATTGGGGTCTAGTGAATCGTTACAAGAAACAAGTGAAACAGGAAGAACTGTGTCTCCAACAAGAACAACAGCTTCCAAAGAAGTAAAACCAATCCTATGTTTGAATTCATCATCACTGGAAGTTTTGGAATTAAGAGTCCTAACTGTAGATTTAAATAAAAATAATCATATCCAAGGATTATTTTTACCAAATTTGAAGAAACTTATTTTACAAAATTTCCAATTTGATGTTAATTCACCATACAAAGTGACAAGTAATAATTGGGATGATAATGATCAAATCATGGTTAATGATATGAATCTTTATCCAACAGGATTTTCTTCATGGAATGCATTACAAAATTGTGAATTGATTACTCTAATTGATAATATTCAAAAATCAGATCAAAAGAAATGTCATTCCATACATTTAATCTTTAATATAAAAAATTTAAAACAAACCATGCCAAAGATTAAATTAAGGGAAAGTTTTTATACTTTTGTAGATGAAAGACAACAATTCATTGTTGTTTGATAACTTTGTGTGTGATGTTGTTTATTTTTATTTTTAAATTTTGGCCTTAATTTTTTTAATCAAATACGTTTAATCATTAACAAAACTTGAAAAATCAGTAATCTTAAAATAAACAAATTTTATTGCCATAGCTACACACATATACTCTTTCCTACCTTAAATCCATATCTATTGTATAACTGGTTTATCTTAATTATGGAATGTCTGAAAATAAATAAAGTAATAATTAATAACTAATAGATATGATATAAATTATTATTATTGGCTTTTAGCTTTTGATATTTTAACTTCATGTCATATGGAAATACCCCCCTTTTAAATAAATAAATCGTGCTTTTTCGTAATCATATTTGGACTGACTTTTCAAATAAATGATACTATGTTGTTATTATCACAATATTAATCAACAGTTGAAGTTCTACATTCTTTAAAAATCTGAATGTACATTGCAATTATGTTGATAAACTCATTATTATGATGCAATAACTTTTTCCATTTGGGCCTTCCTTTACCCCACTGTATCATTTTATTTTTACGCCTGCTTTACCACCATTTAATGTCATTTTTGGAAGTTAAAGGTCATCAACTAATAACCATGGGTGAATATAAACAAGACTTTCAAAATGGCTAATACTAATGGTTTGGTGAGTGTCATTGTAAACTAAATTTCAACATCTCTTTGAAGATATTCAAAATATTTTCGAATTTAGTGGCAATGACTGTGTTTTCAGTTAGTGAAACATCATCACACATCAAAATACGTTTGCCCGGGATTTGCTGTATACAATTGAGATTGATCTTTGCTTCCCGTGATGTAAGTTGTTGGCATTATCTAATTAATTTTTGTTTCGCTGTACTGTTGTTCATCAGACTTAGCTAGTTAGAAAATTCCAAGTCGAATGGTTTAGCATTACTTCGATTAGAATCGTTTTGGCGACTTGTCCCCGCTCATAACATCATCACAATGTAAAGGAAGTATACAGCTACTGAAACAAAAACAACTACAGTAACCTTTTCCAGGTTAAATAGGCAAAATGGATAACAATTCGTGTATACAGCAGACCAGACTTGTCTAAGAGGATAATCCACCAAAAACGTATTAAATACGACTCCATGGCCAAGTTGGTTAAGGCGTGCGACTGTTAATCGCAAGATCGTGAGTTCAACCCTCACTGGGGTCGATTTATTATTTTTTGCTACAAGTATTTTTTTCAGGAATATTTTTTGCCACCAGAAGAAATTACGTAATAACAGCCTTCAACACAACAAGAACTACTTGAACACTGCTACAACCCACCACCACCACGACAAGTCAAGTCAAGCACAGGGATTCAATATAACAAGAACGGGCTCAAACAAACCACTGCTTTAACACCGGTTTATTAGCTAATATTGCACTGCCCATTTCCCAAAAAAAATTATATTGAATTACGTACAATAAGACAAGGCACATATCGAAGAAAATTTTTTTTCTTCACTGAAAAGCTGGAAATAACAAGAAAATCACTCGATAATTCGATCAATCCATTTTCCCTGTTCACAACCATCCCATAACATTTTTAGTTTTTTATCACCGAATTATAATATCTGTCAGCGTCTCATATCCAGTTTCTTCTACTCTCAATTTTGTTCTGTCCCCATCATTGCCTTGGCGCTAAAATTTTCTTTTCCAACTTTTTCCTTCCTTCTCGTTTTTGGGCTCATTTCTGGAAGTTTAGTCAGTTACAAAAGACAGTTCTAAATTTCATTTGTCATTAGCTCCAGTCTAACAAACTAAAAAAAATATACCACACACACACTCACTGTATTATATAAACGTATCATTAGCCAAACAGAGAACTGGCAACTTTATTAGATCTTTTACAGTGTTACAATCATAAAACATAACCAAATTTTTTTTGCAACAGAATATTTATATCCAAAATTTAACATCTCTGCTAAATTGTATTATTACTAGGCTATAAGTCTATTAGTGTTTGAAAACATTAATTTTTTAGATATTATCTACAGGTCAAAACAAAATAATAAGAAAAACAGAACGGTTTCCTATTTTAACAATGGCTACTGTCTCAGTTTCTTCCCCAACTCCCTCCCATCCATCTACTCCCTTAGCACATCACCAAAATGAGTCTGTGTCAAGAAGAAATACTCTTTCCAAAATGAAAAAATTCTTCTCTAGTAACAGATCCAACATTGATACTGAACAAACTACCTCAGCTTCTATTACTCCTCCAAAGGAATCTTATTTAGCAAAGGAAATGGATTCAAGATCTTCTTCAAATAGATACAACAACAACAACAACAATAATAACATCATCACTCCAATAACAAGTTCTAAACAAATGTTTTCCCCTACTTCATCCATACATTCTACCTCAAATATTATTCCTGCCCAAGAATACGCATTATCACCAAACTCTTCGAGACTGGGTGGTGGTGGTGATACTCATTCTCCTCCAAGATTAAGTAATCATCCATCTAACACTCATAACACTGCAAATCAAACAAACCAAACACACGGGTATAATAGTTCTTCTACATCAACAGTGACTTCAACGACTTCTTTGGAAAAATTAAACACAACCAAGAATGAAAAGAAATCAACCATGACGCAATCACCAAATGTATCTAATTCAAACATCAGTACCATGTCTGCAACATCTACAACAACACAATCTATGGCTTCTACATCAATTTCTAATAAAAGATTTGTCATCTTTGAAGATGGTTCCCATGAACATCATTTGAAAAATGCAAAGAGACAAGAAAAATTGACTACCATGTTGAAAAATATTATGGGTTCTCAAAAATTAAGAAGTGAAGCAAGATCAGCTGTGCCCGATATCATTGGTGATAACAATATTGCTTCTCCTATCGGTCAAAGCTCCTTGAAACCACCAGGTAATTATCCACCTACTTTAATATCCGGGTTTGTCAAGCAAATGGAAAATGATAAAGTTAATGGTGTGAATCTTCCCATTGAATCAAATCAAGAAAAAGTATTTCGTCATGTCAATTCTTCATCTAAACCATCCTCCACTACTAATACCGTTCCAAAACAAAAAGAACCATTATGCTTTGCTGAAAAATATGGTCGTTGTCAAGAAGTATTAGGTAAAGGTGCCTTTGGTGTTGTAAGAATTTGTCATAAGAAATCTGCTAATAAAGAATTATTATATGCTGTCAAAGAATTTAAGAAAAGAAATAATGAATCTGTTGAAAAATATTCAAAGAGATTAACCTCCGAATTTTGTATCTCATCATCATTACATCATCCTAATATTGTCTCTGCATTAGATCTTTTTCAAGATGCTAAGGGTGATTATTGTGAAGTTATGGAATACTGTGCTGGTGGTGATCTTTTCACTTTAATTATTGCTAATGGTAAATTAGAATATATGGAAGCAGATTGTTTCTTTAAACAATTAATTAAAGGTGTCGTCTATATGCACGATGTTGGTGTGGCTCATAGAGATTTAAAACCAGAGAATTTATTACTAACTTCAAATGGTATCTTAAAGATTACAGATTTTGGTAATTCCGAATGTTTTAAAATGGCGTGGGAAAAGGATATCTATCTAAGTGGTGGCATTTGTGGCTCTACTCCATATATTGCTCCAGAGGAATATACTCAAGAAGAGTTTGATCCTCGTCCATTAGATATTTGGGCATGTGGTGTCATCTATATGGCAATGAGAACTGGTCGTCAATTATGGACCTCAGCAAAGAAAGAAGATAAATTCTATTTAAAGTATTTGAAAGGTAGAAAGGAAAAAAATGGATACGAACCAATTGAATTATTGAAAAGAGCTAGATGCAGAAATGTTCTTTATTCAATTTTAGATCCTGTACCACATAGAAGAATTACTGGGAAACAAATCTTAAATAGTGAATGGGGCCGTGAAATTAAATCATGTAGTGATAAACTACGAAAATAGAATCAATATTATCATTCTGCATTTTTCTCCATTTAATATATTCCCAATTCGCATATCATTTCAATCTCATCGCATTATCATCATTGTAACATTATTCCCATGCCTTAACTAGTTTCTTTTTCTTTCAACAAAAAGCGTTAGTCTAATTGTTTCCTACTCGTCCTTTATATAAATACATCTTATATTCATCATTATTCTATCAATTGGAATTAATATTGGAGGTAGAGAATCATCCAAACTTATTCATTTTATGACCTTATTTCATTGCTATTTATTTGTTTATTTGTTTTCTTGATATTTACATATCATGAATTCATATATAAATGAAAGTGTTTTAGAACGTTATGAATTATTTTATTATTTGGCCTTTGAGCCATAAACAATAATACATCTTGTTAATACATCAATACATAAAAATTGGCGGGATAAATGAGGTATATACCCTTCCACCTTTCCCCTCCCTTTCCACATCTATTTCATATGAAAGAAAGGCGAAATAAAGAGAGACAATAAGATAGAATTGAGCTAGACCATTTCTATTTGAACCCTAATGCACATATATCTAACGTAGACATTTGTTGTAAAAGATCGGCAATCTTATCATCAAGTAACCCATTAGCATAATCATCTCTTGATTGCATATCTAAATATTGTTGAATTTGTGCTAGTCTTGTATACCCTTCAGTACAAAATCTTAATTGAATTTTTACTAAAGCTTCAAAACTTGGATCATAATATGGAACTCTTAATGACACTAGTTGCGGTAATTCCATTTTCAATTGATCATTTAAATTATCAAAGATATCTTTAGCAAATTGTAATTCTTTCTCAGCACGAGGAACTTTTGAGGCATCTTTAGCAGGCTTATCAATAAGTCTACGAACTTTAGCTTTGGCAGCATCATAATCTTGTTTCTTATGAGCTCTCTTCTTAATTGCTTCTTCAATCTCTTTGAAATATTGTGAGAACTTAGTAATGGGATCCAAGACAGTTTCTCTAAATGGACCGTCTAATTGTTTCACAGTCTCTGAATCAAAATCCTGAACACATTGTAAATAATAATTACCAACATTATACCCACCACCACTAATGAATTTAGAATCATCATAAAGATTGGAAACAACCTCAGCAATGGTGACTTGAGAAGCAGTAACGGCTCTTAGAGAATCTAGATAGCCTTTAGCCTCCTTTTGTAACCCATCACCAGCTTTCTGTAGGACTCTGTATCTACGTTCTTCCATATCATATTCTTTGTCTGTGGTTTTATCCACACTCTTTACAAGAACCGTATTACCAGCTCTGTTAATGGCTTTTTTGAACCCGTCCCAACTCATTTTTCACTTGTTTTATTTTGTTTGATTGATTTATAGGTAATCTTGCAGGGTCTAACAGCGATTAAAAGTTCAAATTCCTTCCAAGATCCTTACTTTGCTTAATACATAAATATTATTTGGAGTTGTAATTCCAGTTTTATTTTATTTTATTTAATTTTTTTTTTCATCTTCCAGAAAATAATTCCTCATAATGATAATTTGATGTTATGAAGACACTTCATGGCTGTTTGAGACTTGTTTCAAGTTGGTATTTCAATCTGAAGTTAGTTTAATCAGATATTAATACGGAGTGTGTTTTATACAGTTTTATTTGTGGGGGACAAATGTCCATAATGCTTAAAAATTAATTATATTACATAGGTGCCACATATTTATTCTTCATTCAGAATCGTGATAAATACGATCCAATATTCTATTCAAAACTAAATTAACACGATTTTAGCACACCATTTTTCATTCGTGGCATCGTCGGTGGAACTGCTGCCCATCGATCAAACTCACTAAAGACACAACAACGACTTAGTTACAGTTTTATTACCCTTGTACCCAGTAAATTTCTCAGTTCAAAACACACACACACACACACACACGATATAAAGCAGTGTGATACGATTATCTTCTCTTGAATCCTGGTGGTGGTTGAAACTTTCTTGGTTGTGGGATATTTTGTGCTAAAGCTTCCCCTTGATTAAATCTCTTGGAATTATGATGGTCAGGTTTCGACACACCTGCACTCTTCTTCTGGCTACTATTCTGCTTCTTTTGTTTCTTGATGGCTTTGTCCTGTTGCTTCTCACTGTGCACTCTTTCCTTCTTTGTTGTTGCTGGCTTATCTTCCACCACAGTAGTCAAAATATTTTCACCACGTAGAATGGTTAACCCTAAACTCCTTTTCTCCACTTTAATATCATTCGCACTCTTGTGCAATTTATGTAATTGATTCTTTGGGATTCTTTCTTCAACACAGTCTGAGAGAATAAGATTCATAAATTTATCAAAGGCCAACAGTTCACCAATATAAACCTTCCCATCTTGCGTAAACACTTTTAATTTGTAATTGATCAAATCAGCCAATCGACTGTTATCCTTGATGTTAACTGCAGACATCCTTGCGACTCTTCTTCTTGTACTACCTCTCTTGTAAATGATGGTGCCAGTATGGGAATCCCAAACATTTTTCACTTAATAAATTTTTTCATCTTTTAATTCTTTGCAAATATCACACTTTAAAGGTTTTCATTGCCAAGTATTGAACATTCCAACTGGAGCCCCCACCCACACTCCATTGGAACTAACCAATTATGGCTGACGAGGAACAAAAGATCGATGCTCCAGTAAACGCTGCTGCCGTTGCTGCCCCAGAAACGGCAAAACAAAACAAGCAGAAACCCAAGAGAAAGAGAAGAAACTACGATGACTACGATGCTGAAGTGAATAAGGAAGAGCAAGAACTAAAGAAGAAGAAGAAGAAGAACTCAGAGGCCGGTGGTGCTACCCGTGTTGGTGGTTTGGATGATGACGAGGACGATGAGGATATTGACGATGCTAAATTGGACCAATTGCTAGACAATGAGCTGGACAACGATGTTGACGACCTGGCCGAAATCGATGCTTCCAACATCATCACTGGCGGCAGAAGAACTCGTGGTAAGATCATCGACTATAAGAGGACCGCCAGAGAAATGGACGCTGCTTCCACTGGCGGAAAGGAAGACACTGAAACCCCAGTCTCCTCCGTTGAGCAAACACAACACTCCAACGGTGATGATGAGGACGACGACGACGACGACGAAGACGATGTGGATTTCAAAGAATAAATATTTTAAATCGCTATCTTACCATTCGTATATGTTAAATAACCTATTCAATCAAAAAAAAATAAAATAACAACCCCATACCAATATTATTTAGTAGTCTCAAATTGTGAGTCAAACATAAATAAATCTAAACCAGCTCTGTAGATCTGATTGCTGCTCCCATTTGTAGCAGTGTGCAATAATAATTGGTATTGGCTCATCATTTTGAGACACCTGCCTTCCTCTTTGGGACATCGAGCGCCAGATCCCAAAGCGAACTTTTTTTGTTTACATTTTTGCCCAAAACAGGAGCCATCTTGAAATATTTTGTTATACAGAAGTTGATACAACTTGCAGCAAAGATACACACACACACACACACACACACTAGGTCATCGAGGCAATCGAGACCGTTAGCTAGACTAGTACACATTTGCAATGTCCACGCTGGACAACAAGAATTACTCACCCCAGAGAGAGATGGGACACAATCCAAATAATAAACAAACAAACAACCTCAACCTCAACAGGGGGTTCATACAGACCATCCCATCGTTGCCCTTTCAAGGCAATGCTCACGGTACACTACCGCAACACTTTGACCAGCAGTTGAGACATCCAGTTGGCAACGAGGGAAAGAAATACAAATCGGTTTCTGAGATGAATTCTCCTAAAAGTCAAGTTAGATTCTCTCTCCCCATTATTGACGCTATCGAATCTGATTCTTCTAACATGTCAATGAGCACATCTCCAAGCAAGATTGTGTTTCCAAGAGACAGTAGTGATGATTCCATGTCAGATTCAAGCATCACTCCCTCAATCACAAATAGTGTCAACTCAAACAGTAAGGTGATATCCACAGAAACATTGGTTAGAGCTGCCATTGAAGGACATTTGGTTGATATGCAATCAAAAGTGATGGTTACTGTACCAGAAAGGATTTGGTCGTTCCATAACGAAAGAAAACAAACAAGTAATAATAAGAAGTCACATCAACGTGCCCAATCAATGCAAGATTTATCATTTGATAGAGAAATGGATACCAAGGAAAATAACCCTGTTTACCCCAATAGAGGTCACCACAGATCAAGATCACTACAATCATTAATTTCCCAAACTGTTATGGAATTTAACAATACTATTAATGGTGATTCAATGAATGATTCTCAAATAAGTCAAGTATCTCCATTAAATTTTCCCTCATTCAATAATAGTAGTAGTAATTTGAATTTGAGAACTCCAAGTAAAGCTAAAAACCTATATTTAACCTCAGACTCTCCAATCAATAAACATAAAGTTCCAATTCCATTAGAAATTTCTTTACCACCATTTTTATCACCAAGTAATAAAAACAAGAAACGAAACAGTTTAATTTATGATGGTGATTCATATAGTGTCTTCAATGAAGACAGTACGTCATTGTCCGAGTCAGAATCTACATCCGAAATGGTTTCTGAGTCTACAAGTGAAATTGTTCATGATTCCATACTTTCTAATAGTTCCATAGCGTCAGTAACATATAATATATCATTTGACGCAAATATAATGGATCCAGATGCATTATTAGGCATAGATAACGATGCCAATGTCAATTTAAAGGATCAATTCCATAATTTAAAGAGACAAAAGGCTGGTTTAAATACCGTTAAACCTCCTAATAAACAAATAGATATTAACGTTTTACCACCAGTCCCACAAATATCAAACAAACCTGCCATAAAGAATAATATCGGTCCTCAAACAGATGTATCGAGTAATAATCATATTGATGTCACTCCTGTGAAGGTTTCAAAACCAAATGCTCAACCACATCCGATTTTGAAAGTTACTAAATCACCAAATTATTCAGTTGACCTAGATGCAAGTTTGGCTCTTAAGAATGATATGGCTTGTTCTTCCAATGCTATCTCTTCCTCTCACCCTATTTCTCAATCAAATACTTCATCTCGACATTCAAATTTAAATTCAAACAGATCCTCAAAATATCTTTCTCCTAATCATGCAAAATTGAGTGGAATGATTGATGAATATAATAATTCAATTTCTCCATTCAACAAATCAACTTCATCAAGTAACTCTTCTCAAAGAAATAGTATGGTTTCACCAGGAGTTCAAGCTCAGAAAACCGCTTTTACCAGTAAAACCGATTCAATCGCTATTTTGAACACACCATCTAAATCAATTGTTATACCTGACTTAGATAATATTCCTTTTAAGACACCAGATAATTCATCAGTTTCTTTCACATCAACGAACACCTCCAATGGAACTTTAAAATTCTTTGATCAATTTGAACCGTTATATCCAAAAGATAATGATACTTCCCCAATTAACAACTCTAACCGCCAAGGACAATTAGACACTGCATTCAAATTCCCACTAATAAAGGATCCTTCATTATCGACAATCAACAACAATAATGCCAATAACTTTGTCAAACAAAATGATTCAGATTATCAAAAGACACCACAAGGTACAGTCAAATTTGAAGAAAGAAGACAGAAATTACTTGCATCCCATTTGTCTCCTAATAACAAAGTAGGTCACGCTCATAGAAGAAGTAGAAGTATTCAAAATATGGATTTCATGAGTCCCCATAAATTAATAGAAGAAAAGTTACCTCCAACACCATCATTACCATTTGATGCAACATCCACTCCACCTCCAGCTGAACCAATTGCCCCAAGAAGATCATCCTTGAGAGCAAAATCTCCTTCACCATCTCCTCAAAAGGTCGAGCAGATTGATAATATACCCAACATCAAAGTACCAACTTTCAATAATACACATTCCAATCCGTCACAGTTTCATAATACAAAATCATCAATAAACCAAACTCAAGCACCAATAAAACCATTATCATCGTTCCAATCATTTTCTACACCTATTAATAAGATGAATTTAATCCCAAATATCAACGCTAATGGGGTCAAAGAACAAAGAAAGGCATACAATTTATTATCGCCAAGAAGACAACTTTCAAATTCAGGTAGTAATCAATCATCGACTACAAATTCACAGTTCTCTAAGGACTCTCATGCAACACAACTGACAGAATCAACTAACCTATCAGTCAATAATGAAACCATTCAACAGGTCAAACCTCATTTCCCTATTAGTGATACTTCAAGTAATAAAGACGATTTCAAAATTATAAAGGAAAGACAAAAGGATGGAAACCTTGTGGACGTCATTGTGCTTGACGATGATGATGATACAGAAGATCTAATACCGACAACAAGAAAAATTCATAACAACCGGAGGACCTTCAGAGATAAACCGACCAATTGTTCTCCAAAAAAAGTGAAAAGTCCATTCAGAAAAAGATACAATTCTGATACAAGAAAGGAGCACTTAGAAAATTACCAGCAATTATTGAATATGTGTGAAACCACTGCAGCAATTGCCAAAGAGACAATATATGGACTGGCAGGAGCCAAAATCCCATCAAACATTGATAATAAATAAATTGTTATTATGTATTTTCATGATATGTATCATCAATGACTAATATATATATATACTTAATATAATATTTTAAAGTAGAGCCAAAACAGACCGTTCACAAAAAGATCAAGATAGTTTTCAAAGGTCTCAACTAACACTCTAAAAGGGCATGCATAACTGTGGTGAATATCTATAATTAATTATTACAAATTACATATTTGTTACAGACTAAAAAGGTCCTGCTCAGTAATGATTAAAGTCTCCTTATTTTCTGTCAGGAGAGCTTGTAGTAGAAGTTGATTCTTGAATAGGGCTTAAAGAATATTGACTGTTGGATTTATATTCAGGAGATGGTTTAGAGAAAAAGTTCAAATTATCATCACTCACCTTTAATGGAGAAGTCAATGGAGAACGAGGTGGGGGAGTTATACTTTCCATATTACCAACATTGACGATGTCAAGACTGTTACTAATATTATTACTATACGGTTGATTGAAAAATGTCACTGTTTTGTTATTGATTTCTAATCTGTTATTGACTGGTGTATTTTCTCTTGAAACACCTATTGGCTTTCCATGATAACTGTGGGTCCTACGGAAACTTAATGGAGAACCAAACCCATTTCTCAGATTTCTTGATTTGCTTCTTTCTATGTCTGCCTCAGAAAATTCAAAATCTTCAGGAACTGTATTAATTTCATCTAAGTCGTAATTATACGCATCATCAATACTAGTATATTCCTTCTTATTGTCATTATAAATATCTTCTTCAGCTTCATCGATAAAAAACAAATTGCTTGTCAATCCTGGAACCTCTGCATCAAAATTCGAACTTATATCATGATATTTTAAAATATTGGATCTTGCGGTTGGTGGCAAGGGCTGTGAACTCAGTACCTGCGATATAGGGTGTGTTGAGTTTCTCGTCGTATTTGTTGGAGATAACATACCATTCTTAATTGGAGTAAAATGTCTAGAGTTCAACGGTGATGCAACGTCTAGATAGGACGTTAATGGTGTTAATGATTCATTTTCAGTATCGTCGTCATCATTGAAATCATCTGAAATAATTGGAAAGAGTTTGTAAGATCGAATATATGGTTTTTTAACTGGCTTGGTATTTGTTAATTTGGAGTTAATATTAGTGGTTATTGACAATAAGGATTTTTTAGCAGGCTGACTGTTTTTGAAACGAGCTATATTCCTATCTCTATATTCTTCAGGAATTGAGTTGCTCGGAGAGTTGTTTTGAGTTGGAACCTCACTTTCATCATCATAGTTAGCATCGTTACCAAATCTGCCATCTTTATCATCATCATCATCATCGTCCGACAAATCAAACAAATCACTATATTTCGACACATTTTTGTTATCCATAACAGGTCGACTTACTGAATCTTGTTGTGTACTGGTCTTATGATATATATTTGATGTGGAATTATTGATATTTTGAGAATATTTATTTTGCCCAGAAAAATTAGTACTTCCAATAGTATCTTGATTGATTTTATTACGAATTATTTTGTCTTCTGAACGCTCATATTGAGCAGCATCATATTCATCATCATCGTCATCATCGTCAGACAAATCAAAAAAATCATTATAAGACTGTACTTGACCTGACGTTTTTTTCTGATCACCAGCTGAATCGCCAATATTTTTCTTATTCAAAGAACTGTTTTCCTCAGTAAATCGATTCACTTTACTTGAGGTAGTATTATTTTGTACAGCAATTTCTTCCTCGCTCTTAGGCTGTAAGTTACATCCGGGTATAATATCTTTAGTGAAATTATGCCCATCGTTGTTTTTTCCATTCGATGGTAATACATCCTCACAGCCAAGCTCATAATCGTCATCATCACTGCCAAGCTCATAAGCGTCATCATCACTGCCATTAGCAAAATCATCATTGACTCCATCGTCATCATCATCATCATCGGTGATATCAAATAAATCATTATAATTGCTCAACTTTGCTGGTCTGTTCTCCTCTTCTTGATCAATAACATTGTCCCTGCCTATCGTATCACTGAAGGAAAATTCCGACACACTTGGTTCCTTTTCTTCCTCTTCTTTTAAATCAGTATAAGTATCACATAAATTCATATATTGATTTACTGAATCGTCCTGTGGTTTTGGCTTATCATCATCGTGCAAGTTATCATCCAGAGCAGGACTTTGGATCTCTTTACTAATAGAATTATTACTGTGAAAATCATAATTTTCATCATAATTCATATCTTCATCAAAATCTTCATCATCATAGATATCATCAATATAAACTTGATCATCATCTACTGTATTTTCCTCATCTTCTGGTTTAGAATAGTATTTAACTGATGATGTTCTACCGTTTAAACGTGAGTATTCAAAAGAGAATTCAGATGAAACACTTTCAGAGTCACTTTTATCAGCATTGATATCCTCTGGAATTGGTGTAATTTCAGGTTTTGTTGGCTCTTGAATAGTAATACTTGGAATCACAATAACCTTTTTAGCTTCGTCAATTTTTGATTTAATATTCACTCCATCTTCATTCTCTGAGTTTACTTGCAAGTTTAATATATCTTCATTCGAGTGTATTCTTGCTTGTCTGTTCTTGGCTTTTTGTAGATTAGATGAGCGCCTTGTTCTTACTTTTGGCATATTTAAACTTTCCAGCTGTTGCTGAGGTTTATTTGACGCAGTTCTCTGAGACATGCTATCAAGTATATTTTCATCATTGTACTCACCAGGATGTTGCTTTATCAGAAGATCTGGCTTCATAGATAGTTTTACCGCTGGTTTCAAATCGTTATAGCTACTCGCTCCTTTATGAAAACCACTCTCATTGGTGTTTGAATTCAAGTGAATAACTTGTTTCTCAATCCTCGAATCATATATGTTTGTGGTGCTAATATTATTTATCATACCGTCTACACTTCTTCGTTTATTCTTTGTTCCCCAAGAATGAGTGATTGTTCCTTTTATAGAAGGAATCCCATCAAGATCATTGTATTTATCTAAAGTGGGAAGCGATGACGATGAGCTCATGTATTTGTTGCTGTGCTCAAATGAGCCAGCATAGTTTGATCCACCAGTGGCTTCTATATTAGACCGTAAATTTGAATTAGATGCTCTCTTAAACAATTTCTGTGTCCTATTAGCCAACTTTTGGAGTGATTCAATAGTGGGCGAATGCTTTGTTGGAGACGAGTGATGTATATTATGTATTGATGCTGGAGGAGTATTAAACTCTTGAACAATGGGCCTCTTTGGGCTACCCAGTACATCCAATGTACCGCTCTCCATGCTATTGCTAGATGATATGATAGAAAGTGGATTGTCAAACTGACTATTCATTCTACTCAGACTAGTTTTGCTTCCATTATCATTCGCATTTTCTCTTATGCTACTATCGATAGACGGTTGTGAATAATTGTCTACAGAGTTTGATGATCTATGAGCTCTTATAAATGATTTCATTTTGTTGGGGCTAGATCTATTTATATATATGTTGTTTCACCACTTGGCGGGTACTAACGACAAAACGAACAAACAAAAGGTTGGGAAAAGAGCAACAACCAAAAAAGTTATTGCTTGATACTACAAAACTAGTTTGAAATGCCTTATGATATCTTGGGCTGTAACCCCACTTGCGATGGATGCCTTATATTTTGATCTCTGCCCTGTCAATTGAATAAATTGATTCACATTGAAATGTCAATTAAGAATTTCTGTATTGAATTTTTCGATATTTTTCAAATTTGATATTAAAAGAGCTCGAGATGTCAAAGACTAGTGATATTATCACTTATAAGTAGTTGAATCAACAAGCAAGATAGCCAGTTACAGACTGATATAGTTATATAATAATGTGGTTAAGCGAGTCTCAAAGTATGTGTTATTTTTTGGTGGTGATTTACGGTAGCAATTGCAAAAACAAACAAACTAACTACGTGTTGCTACTTTGGCGTTGCAAAATCAATTTACTAACAAACTTATATCATTATGCCCTTATGATTAATCATACGTAGAGTTCGGTGTTGCATTCACCTTTGGTGGGTTTGGGTTTTTTCTATTTGGTATCATTACTTTTTTTGACAGAGCATTATTAGCTCTTGGTAATATATTATTTTTAATTGGTGTAGTATTGATTATTGGTTTACAAAAGACTACTGTGTTCTTCAGTAGACCAACAAAGAGACGTGGATCTTTATGCTTTATTACAGGGATACTTCTGATCTTGATGAGATGGACTTTTGTTGGGTTCATGATTGAGACCGTGGGCATCTTTGGCTTATTCGGGGATTTCTTTGGAATTATCGTCCAATTCCTAAGATCATTGCCAATAATAGGTCCTATCTTATCACACCCCATGGTGGCTCCAATTGTTGATAGAATCGCTGGTGTCTCCGTCTTGCCAGTGTGATCTTCCCAACAAGTAAACAAACAAAGGACAAGAAGAATATATTTGTATTTGCTATATACCATTTTATATTTATATTTACACGACGGTTTAAGTTAAGACATTTGAATTTATCATTACGTTCTTTGCAAAATTTAGTACGTTATAGTCATCACCAAATTGGCCCACGACTTGTATACCTAAATTAGATTGGTGGCTCATTGGGATTGAAATAGTGGGCAATCCTGCAAGAGACATCGGGACTGTGAAGAAATCATTTATATAATTTGTGATTGGGTTTTCTTCCCTTTGTTTGCTAGTTTGATTCTTCACCACATCGGCAATCTTGGGAGGTGGTGTCAAACTTGTTGGTACTAACACCATATCAATACCTTCCGTTGTCAATTTTGGGTTCTTTGTTTCTTCTTCCTCGCCCATCAACACATTAGGTAATTTGAATAATGAATTAAATTCATTAATTAGTCTCATTCTTAACCGTTGAGCTTTTAAATAATTATTTTGATATGATTCTGACGATAGGGTATAATTGCCTAACATAATCCTTCTCTTCACTTCTTTACCAAAATGTTTCGATCTAGTCAAGGCAAAAAGTGTAATATCTTCGTCGTTATCTTGATCTTCATATTCATTCTTTTCTCTGGAACCATATCTAATACCATCATATCTAGCTAAATTTGAAGCCACTTCAGAGGGACATAGTGTATAATAAATTGGTAATGATAATTTCCAAGACGGAATGGATATAGGATGTAATGAAACTCCTGGAATCAATAATAATTTATGTAAAGTTTCTTCAAATTGCTTCCATATTAAAGGATCACAAAGATCAATACAGATTTCTTTTGGAATACCAATATTCCATTCCTTCTTTAACTCTTGTTTTTGTGGCTTTAATCTTAAAATTTCAGGTAATGAAGTGGTATCGTTGTGATCATATCGATCCAACAGTTGGAAAACATCATGAATAATATCAATATCATTCGATATCACACCTACAGTATCTAGTGATTGTGCCATATCTGCTACACCGTATCTTGATATTTTACCATAAGAAGGTTTGAACCCCATGGTACCACACCACGAGGCAGGTAATCTCACACTCCCACCAGTGTCTGTTCCTAGGGCAAAATCTACTAACCCAGAACTCACACTAGCAGCCGCACCAGAGGAAGATCCACCAGGGACTCTATCAGGAAATAAAGGATTCAAAATTTCATTTGGATTGAAATTGGGACCATTAATACCCATTGATCCCATGGCGAATTCATCTAATTTTGTCTTACCCATAAATTTGAGACTTGTTTCCTTGGAAAGTATATCATATATGGTCGAATTGAATGGAGATTTATAATCGCATAACATTGATGAATTACAAGTTGTTTTGGCATTTTCATCTGCTACACAAATGTTATCCTTCAACGAATATGTCAATAATTTCTGCCCTGTTGTTGATTTCAATGGTGTTTCGAGATTATTCTTCACTGAAACAAAGATATTATTTATTAATTGCTGTTTATTCATAGATTTTAAGGTCTCATTAATGTGTGTTGGGGAGGGTTTTGTTGCTTTAATAGTCTTGTATAATAAATTAGAAAGAAAGTGGTATTGAAAATAAAATATTAAAGATCATTATTACTCTTAATATAAATATATATTAAGACAAACAGAAAAGGATAACTTAATATGCCCGTTGAGATCACTGAAGAGGATATATGTGGATATGATGAAGGTGGTATTGAGACTGGAGAAACCATTATTTATGAGAGTAAAGGGAAAATACATGACAAGATCAAAGAGATGAGAGATGTGAAGACTCATAATAATAATAATAAGAACAGTTATTTGAACGATGATACAAGAGATACTTTGCAAAGAATTGAACAAGAGTTGTTACACTTGAAGGTCGAAGATAAATCTTCAGAAGAATACCATAGAGTTCATAGTTTATATCAAAGGATATCAAATGCATATGAAAAGAAAGACGATAGTTTAGTTTCAGTCGAACCTGGAAAAGATATTAAACAAGACGATAACGAGAGCAATTTCAGTTTTGATTTCCATAACATTCAAAGGTTAACTAAACTGGAACAAAAAATATATTTATTGGAGAAAGCTGTTGGGTTTGATATAGAAGAGAACAAATCATCAAATATTATTTCCCGAATAAATAAATTGTATTCACACTTGAAATTAATTAAGAATGAATTGAATGAATTGGATGGGAATGAATCTCACGAAATTAATATTGGTCGTCAAGATTCAAGTAGTATGGATAATGACAAGATGATCAAATCATATGAACAAATCAAGAAATACTCTCCATATATGGATCACATAATAACTCGATTAGAAACGTATAGTTCACTTTACGATGGCATGATTGAGAACAATTTAAGGTTACAGCAATGGGATGAAAAGATGGATGTAATAATACGACAACAAGATCGTTGGATAAAATTATTAGATCAAATAGATGGGAAATTAACGAATTGATATCCATATGATATCCCGTTTTACATGAACTCACACCGAGTAGTGAAAAATAATTACATGATACACAATATTATCACTTCAGATGGATTTATAAAATGATACATCATTAAATCCTCGAGGCTACAACAGCAAATATACTTAAAAACTTTTTTTTTCCTAATAAAGGTATATATATATATATATATTTAATTAAAATGAAGAATAACCAGGAGTGTATAGATAATATGATAAGAATGTTTATTTATAAAATAAGATTTTGCTTTATTATTTCTTCTTTCTGCTAAAGAAGTTTCTCTTCTTCTTCTTTTTCCCACCGTCTAACTCGTTATGAACAGGAGGTTGATAGACTTGTTGTTCACCCATCATCATTGGCATTTGTTGTTGTTGTTGTTGAATCATGTTACCTTGTTCATCGTACATTGGCTGGCTATTGATATTGGTATTGAAATAGTTCATGAAATCAGGTCTTACATGGAACCCATATTGGGGTGTTTCCAGTTGTTGAGCCCAGGATGGATCACCGGAGACAGCGTATTCGAAGGATCTGATAGTGTCCAAAGGTCTTTCGTCACGGGCTCTAGTTGGGTTTGACACGTCTGGAACCGTGATGGGTTGACCAAAGACGTCTCTTAAGATCTGTTGTTGACCGTCTTCCCCCACGGAGAAATACGACTGTCTGTTCATGTTGTCATGGAATGTATCGGCAGCTTGTTCGAACGGTTGTGCTTCGTGGACAGCGTCCAAGATCGGATCAGCGACAGAGGCAGTACGAACTTTTAATCTGGCAGCATCCTCCTTGGAGACCTCGACTCTGGAATGACGATGTTCGTCACCTTCCCCACTGTGGTTGGATAACCCAGATTTTCTTCTGAAATGTTTCATTGTCTTTGCTCGATTATAACTATACTGTTAGAACACTTGTGATCAACAGTAGCAATGGATCTGATCAAATGGGAAGTTGCAACCACCAGATCTGAACAGTTTTAATAAACAAATCAAGAAATCATGGCGTTGGAAAATATTTGTTATTTTATTTTCATAATTTTTCACTGAAAGATCGCGAAACTTTTTCAAATTTATGGAGTTCTCAAAGTGTCACAAATGGTTGATTGTGTTGATAGTGATGATATATTGTGATGATTATTGTGTTGATATGTAATTGATGATAAATATGTGATGATATGATTGTAATATTGAATGATAATTCACGTATTGACAAGAGACTCAAATTTATTAAATGGTAAATGAATATATCTCAGTATGAGAAACAAACTATTCATTATTGTATGATTATATACGCTTATATATTATTATTATGTGAAATAACCTTCTCCGTAGACACCAATGATGGATTGCGTCAATCCGGCAATGGAGACGACAGTAGTCACCAACAACTTTCTGCCAATGGAATTGCAAAACAATGCATTGTTTTGTACTGTGGCCTCATTTACAGTGCTGGAACGGGAGGATGGAGCGGAGGAGGATGGTGGGGTGCTCTTTTGACCCAGATCTACCACGGATCCGTCTATGGACTCGTCTACGGTGTTATTCTCATCAGCGATATCGATTGGTTTTGAGTCTGTCTTTGCCTGTTGCAGTCTTAGTTTATTTTCTATTGACTTCTTAACGTAGTATAAGTATAGAGTGGATAATGGGGTGGTTAGCATTGCATACAGCAGGTAAGGATGTCTCCACCGTTTGGGGGCCCCCCAGTAACTTAGACCGAACAGAGTAGTGGAGATGGCCCCGATAACGTTCCCGACTTTGAACACCTCATTGATCAGTGTCGTCAGCTGAGCCTTCGATATGATATCTAGACTGGCTAGAATGGTTGACGTTGGTTTGGTGAAGGCGATTATAGTTGACGTGGATAAAATACCCGTGTAGATTCCCAGAGACGAGATGGCAAAGCCCTTGATGACCCCTAGACACACAGACATGTTTGGTGATTGTTATTATTATTGAGCTGTGATATACAATGCGGTGGGTGTGATACAAGTGCAATCTGATACAAGTTCAAGTGCAATCTGATAAGTGTGCAATGTTGCAATGCGATAAGAACCCCTTCTCGATTTGCTAAATAGCGGAAAAGTGGCAGTGTGCCACTGCTATTGGAGGAAACACGTTTGTAGTGAATGAGTGGATGATAGCAAGTTGGCAAGATGGCAAGATGGGAAGATAGGATGATAGCAAGGTGGCAAGATGGCAAGATGACTACCAATAACTAGTGACAGACTCACACGGACAGGCCTCGTTGCGCCGGGACCGGAGTCGGTCAATCGATACACGATAACGCATTCCTTCATTCATTCATTCATTCATTGTATCGATTCATTCATTCTGCAGTGACTCACTGCACACTCACCGCAGTGACAGTTACATCTACACACACACGATTCCACTACTCCACACAGAAATACTCCACACACACAGCAGTCATAGTGTTATGACTGATTCACAGTGTTCTTTTGCTGTTGCTGAAAATTTTTCAAGCTCGAATTATTGCCAAACAAACAAACAAATAAATAAATAAATAAATAAATGTATATAAGGAAGGAGAAGTTTGCTTCGTTGTGTTGACAATTGTAGCAACTCAGCAACTCAGCAACTCAGCAACTCAGCACACAGCACACAGCACAACTAACAATGTTGAGATCCCAAGCTACTAGACTAATCGCCAACTCTCGTGCCATCGGCGCCAAGAGAACTTTCTCCCTTGCCACGTCAAGCTTCAACAGACAATTCACCAAACCTTTAATTCCAACTAGAGGTTTGAAACAAATCAATTTTGGTGGTACCGTCGAAACCGTCTACGAAAGAGGTGACTGGCCAAGAGAAAAATTGTTGAACTATTTCAAAGACGATACTTTTGCCCTTATTGGGTACGGTTCGCAAGGGTACGGCCAAGGTCTAAATCTAAGAGACAACGGGCTGAACGTTGTCATTGGGGTCCGTAAGGACGGTGCCTCTTGGAAAGCCGCTTTGGAAGACGGTTGGATCCCAGGTGAAAATCTTTTCACCGTGGAGGAAGCCATCAAGAAGGGGACCTATGTCATGAACTTGCTATCCGACGCAGCCCAATCCGAAACTTGGTCCACTATCAAGCCACTACTAAATAAGAACCAAACTCTATATTTCTCGCACGGGTTCTCGCCAGTGTTCTCCGACTTGACTCATGTCGAGCCACCAAAGGATCTGGATGTCATCCTTGTCGCTCCAAAGGGGTCCGGTAGAACCGTCAGATCTCTTTTCAAAGAGGGGAGAGGTATCAATTCGTCGTACGCTGTTTGGAACGATGTCACCGGTAAAGCTCACGAGAAATCACAAGCTTTGGCCGTGGCCATTGGGTCTGGGTACGTTTACCAAACCACTTTTGAAAAAGAAGTCAACTCCGATCTGTACGGTGAAAGAGGTTGTTTAATGGGTGGGATCCACGGTATGTTTTTGGCCCAGTACGAGGTCCTTAGAGAAAACGGCCATTCCCCATCTGAAGCGTTCAACGAAACCGTCGAGGAAGCAACTCAATCATTGTACCCATTGATCGGTAAGTACGGTATGGACTACATGTACGACGCTTGCTCCACCACTGCAAGAAGAGGTGCTTTGGACTGGTACCCCGTGTTCAAAGACGCATTGAAGCCAGTCTTTGAAGACCTGTATGCTTCCACCAAGAACGGTAACGAAACAAAGAGATCTTTGGAATTCAACTCGCAACCAGATTACAGAGAAAAATTGGAATCTGAATTGGAAACCATTAGAAACATGGAGATTTGGAGAGTCGGTAAAGAAGTAAGAAAACTAAGACCAGAAAACAAGTAATCGATTGTATGCCACACAAACATATAGCCCACGATAATAGTCAATTGAATTGACAATAATGACCACAAATAACAATATAGCATATCTTTTTTACAAATTCTTACTCTGTGTCTCCCTAACGTAATTATATATATAGAGTTTTATTAATTGAACAAACCTATTTATTCATACAATTATTAATGCGTTGATTCTTACACTGATTAATGCACTGATTTATTCATAGATTCTTACATTGATTTATTCATAGATTAGTCATTCCCACACGGAAATGAGGTAAGAACCAGTGGCTATAACACCGATTCCAACCAATGGCTTGAGCGGTTTCTTACTGCAAATTCCTCGAGAAATTAAGAAATAAAGACCAAAAAATTTCAGATCAAGAAAGAACAAGAAAGAATCCACCGAAAACGAACCAAACAAGCAGACGGTGGGCTTATATTACGCATTAGTAAGGATTACTAAGACGTAGTGGCCACATGACCAGGCTGCTGCTAATTTCGCCACTTTGGCAAACTCTTTCCTCTCAGATCTCTCTTCTTCTATCCATTTGTAATTCTGCCATAATGCCCTCGAGCAGTTCACGTAAACATGGCAACAGCGATCAATGCATCTTGTGCCCCATCAACTAGCACCAACAGGAGTGGGCTTCCTCGTCTTACCACCCGGTTCTTCCTGCTTTGTCACCTTTGTAACACCGACTTTTCAGATCACCTATCACATCCCCCCCCTCCTCCTCCCTTCCCAGCATATATAACTGGGGAATTTCACTCCACTCACTCCCCTTTCAATGTAGAACCACTTCTTATCCTTAACCTCCTCTCAAAGTAACTGAATATCATTCAAACACACACTCTCACACACACATATAAACATAAAACATGGCTCCTGTTCAAAAGAAACAAAAGACTGGCTCTTCTCTAGACCAATTAAAGGCTACCGGCACCGTCGTCGTCTCAGACACTGGTGATTTCGAATCCATTGCTAAATATACCCCACAAGATGCCACCACCAACCCATCTTTGATCTTGGCTGCTTCAAAGATCGACACCTACTCTAAATTGATCGATGTTGCCGTCAAGTACGGTAAAGATCATGGTAAGACCACTGAAGAAAAAGTCGAAATCGCTGTTGATAGATTATTAGTCGAATTCGGTAAGGAAATCTTGAAGATTGTCCCAGGTAGAGTCTCCACTGAAGTCGATGCCAGATTATCTTTCGACAAAGATGCCACCATCAAGAAGGCTTTAGAAATCATTGCATTATACAAAGAAGTCGGTGTCGAAAAGGAAAGAGTCCTTATCAAGATCGCCGCCACTTGGGAAGGTATCCAAGCCGCCAGAGAGTTAGAAGCCAAGCACGGTATCCACTGTAACTTGACTTTATTATTCTCCTTCGTTCAAGCTGTCGCTTGTGCCGAAGCTGAAGTCACTTTAATCTCTCCATTCGTCGGTAGAATTATGGATTGGTACAAAGCTAAAACCGGTGAAACTTACACTGGTGAAACCGATCCAGGTGTGAAATCCGTTAGAAGAATCTTCAACTACTACAAGAAACATGATTACAACACCATCGTCATGGGTGCTTCTTTCAGAAACGTCGATGAAATTAAAGCTCTAGCCGGTCTTGATTACTTAACCATCTCCCCAGGTTTATTAGATAAATTATTAGAATCCTCTGAAGCCGTTCCAAAGTTATTATCCATCGATCAAGCTAAGAAGGATGGTGACGCTAAGGTCTCCTTTGTTGATGATGAAGCTAACTTCAGATTCGGCTTAAATGAAGACGCCATGGCCACTGAAAAGTTATCTGAAGGTATTAGAAAGTTCTCTGCTGATATCGTCACTTTATTCAAGATCGTCGAAGATAAAGTTAACGCTTAGATATATATTTAATAAAAAATCATCTATTCCTATATAGCCACGTTTTCTATATCCTTTAATGAAATGTTTTAGAATAATTTAATTTATAATGAATGAATATTTGTCTTAATGTATTATATGATTATATATATATATATATATGCCTTATTATCTCGTAAGTCCCACACCAAATCCTATACCAACACATGCAATAATTATTACAATCTCTGCGATACCAATGATTAGGGACATAGTGCGCAACCAATTCAAATCAATATCCCAAATAAACCCTCTAAATAATCCAATACGATGTTCATTGTTTAATACAATTTTCATTAGTTTCTTATCATCAATACCACATACTGAACCAGCATATATCATGAAAAATAAAGGTGGAATGATCAAACACACTAAGATTAAAAGGATTACACGTTTCAATGAATATATGTCCCAAAATTTATAACTTTGGGAATCAAATGAATGGATCGAAGGAGAATCAATATGTTGAATATAAATTGGTCTCTTGATAAATGGTGAAACATCTTTTGGTATACTAGCTTCATCACCGGATACCCCTGTAGTATTAAATCGAAAGGTAGATACACCAGCAGGTAAAGGCGGCGTCAATGTTGGGTTTTTCTTTGTATGCACATGTTCTGATGCAGTAGTTGTTTTTAATGCGATTGGGATATCTTGTTCTATATCATCATCAATAATAGGTTCTAATTTAGGAATATTATTATTTGGAACAGAAACCAATTCTGTTGGTTTCGAATCAGTATCTTTTTTATTATGATCTAATAGCATATCTTCATGGAACGATAATTTTTTGATGGGGCTTCTAAATTCATTTGAACCTAACAAGGAAACCATTTGGGCCTTAGTTGTTGGATTTGGTTTCCATTTATTAGGTCCCGAAACACTTTGCAAAACATGAACTTTTGGTATTACACTACGTTGTAACGATCCTGTTGGGGAGGATACATTTGTATCTAATGATACTCTACCATATAAGGGACTTATCTTTGCATGATTTACAAATGAAATGTTTCGTTCATGTCTTTTACCAGATGAGAATGAAGATTTTTTCTCAGGTGACGGTGTCACTAAAAATTTATTAATCAGTGATGGGGATCTAGGAATATGTGATTCTGATCTGGCGATAATTGGGGTCGGTGGATTACTTAGTGTCAATTTGTTAGGAATAATCAATTCATGGGGAACAAAATTACCTTCTGAATTTGTGGAATTTCCTGATTTACTTGATGATTTATCCTTATCCGTGGACTCATCTTCATTATCTCTTTGTCTGTTCTGTTCTGAATAAATATTATTTCGTTGATTACTGGAGCCAATATAATTAACTGTGGGTACCCTAGATTTAATTTCTCTTTTCAAAAGTTGAACAGCTTGTTCAATATCTGGTTCAATGGTTTCATCGAACTCATCATGTTGAAACAAAGAAGAAAATGAGGACTCTGTTATAACAGAGCTATTAGCATCACCAGTGTGGTGGTTCGTATTATTAGTTAAATTTCTGTTTTTATTGCTTGCATTATTAGTACTTACAGAGGCAAAACTAACATCTTTAGATGGCGTTTCATCAGATGCTGAAAAAAGTCTATCTCTCACTGATAATTTTCTCATAGGAGAGCTACTACTATCTGGTTCGGGCATAGTTATACCCAACCCTTTGTTCAGTGAATCTAGGTCATTTTTTGCTTTTGAATCAGTGATAACTGATGAATCGGGATCCTGGGTTAAGATCATAGTTGAAACAGTCTTGACACTATCACGAACATTTTGTATAAATGATTGTGAATTTCGTATTCCTGTATCTAAAATTTCGGTATCCTGTGTATCGATCGAGTCAGCAGAATCCTTATCAGAATTAGCAATGTTATCATATCCATCGTTATTATTTATGCTTGTTTTCAAAAGTGGGATATCCTCGGTATGTTCGTGATTATCAGATGATAGGAAATCATCAGCTTCGAAATATTCAGTATCATCTGTACCCATTGACTCAGAAGTATGATCCCGTCGAAGCATATGCTGATTAGTATGTGATTGATGTATTACTGGTGATATTTCTTCTGGAGTCAAAATTTCCATGAGTCTATTATTAGTTGATTTTGAACTTATTGATGGACAAGAATCATCGCGTGAAGAACTTTGTGGTATATTTGAGGATGTGTTGTGAGTTGAAGGGTCTGTTGGATTAGTGTCATCTTCCGTTGGAATATGGTCATCGGTATTACCTAATGCTTCCAAGTTATTGTTCATTGCATTATGGCTAATATTGTCGCTACTATTGCTCAAAGATCGAAGGAAATGGTATTTTGAGTCATCAATAAAGACAGTAAAACTATGAGCACTTGATCGATTTATGCCATTTGAGTTGGGGTATATTGCTGTTGTTGGTATTATAGAATCCGTTGATTCTTCAAAGAAAAAAGAACCTCTATATGGATTATTGCTATTATTAGTGTTTTGTCCAGAAAAATCAATAGGGTCATCGTCTGAATCACAGACTTCTGGACTGGTAGTATATGTAGATGTCGTTCTCGACATTGTGGTTTTAAAGTTTTTATCTCACCTGTAAGTTTTTTTTTTGGGGGGGGGGGGGGGTGGGATTATTTTTGTCAAAGGAATGTAATTTATCAATATTGTTTTGATATTATAATAATATTATTATTGTAAGCGAGTGTACAGTTTGTTTAAAAAAGAATAGTTAAATAAAAGGAATGGAATACGTCAATATTTTTCAGTTCATCTATTGCGTAACTAGATTGGTTGGGACTTGGTTTTGTTTTGCTATCAGCTTAGATCAAAAACGTTAAAGTTATGTATATATCGTACAATTATTTGAAACTGTCTCAAATTAGTCTAGTCCTAGCAAACACGGCGGTAGTTCAGAATTTGAAGAGACGGAGTTGGATCACTGGTTTCACTAATAGATGATGCTATCTCATTAACTTCAATTTCTTTGCAAGCCTCAAGCTGAAGTTTCTTCGAGAATTTGAAATAAAAATGGATTTGCGAAATGTAAACAAAAACAACGTGAAAAATAACAAAAAACATAGCAATACGCGTAAATACCTTACCTAAAGCAGAAGTGATGGTGATAGGAGGGCTGCCAGCGATATTGTGACACAAATTGTTATTAAAAGGATAAATGCAATTAAATAATTATGAATAGCTAATATAAATGAGAGTGTGAGATGATGCTACTGATGATTAGAGCGGCAGAAGTTAAGTTTTCAGACTATAATAACGATACATGCCTCTCTCAACACACCCAAACGTTTTGTATTCGTCAACGACTTCGAAATGGATTTGATATCTTTTGCTTGTCACATCATCATTTGGATCGTATATAAACTTATCTGGGTTTTTGTAATAATCTAGTTTGGGTTTATGCACACCAGATATATCATATGCACTACTACTATGACGGTATAATGATGGTCTTTCGAACATTTCGAAGGTACCTTGCGTTGATGGGGTGTTAGTGGCGAAGTTAGATGGTGACACGTGCGAGTGTGGAATATTATTGTGTGTATTAGTACGATTTCCTCTATTTGTTGATTTTAATCCATTAGGCAAACGACCATTCATATTATAGGGATGGGTTCTTGATAAATGTAATTGTGATCTTCTTCTTTGTAGTTCAGGATTGTTCAAATATTCTTCATCATTATGAGGTTGTGCTGCTACATTACCAATGATATTATTATTCTGTATTGATAATGCTTGTAAGTCATGGATAGATCTATCCCAATATAACCCTGTGGGAGCATCATGGTTTGCTCCGTGTTCTTGTGAGTGTAAAGAATTTAATCGCTCAGAATCGTTATTCTGAGGTTGAGTATCCGTATTCTCATCTTCATCCTCTTCAGGTAAGACTCTCCATCCACCAGGTGGTAAAATTGGTGCAGTAAAAGGTGGAGAAATATTACCAAATGCAATCCCCCCATTTCTAGTCAGAAATTGTGAAATAGGTGGCTTGAAATCTTTATAACATTGTTTCCTTCTTATTGAACTCTTTGTAACCAACCCACAGCTTAAAGAGATTTTAGTCTGTGCAAACTTTAAGAAATCTGGTTGTTTTATAATTTCAATCATCTTATGGCCCTCTGAATCGAATCTTGTCCCTCTATGAGATTTGGTATCAATATCATCTTTATTCAAATATGGATCCACTCTATAAATCCAATGTCTTCTACCATATGAGACATCAAGGAAACATTTCCATTTCACAATTTTGTTTTGTTGTGATTTGTAATCATAGTTCATTGAGATGATTTCATGCTCATTATTCAATGTTTCGATTTGTTGCCATGTATCAAAATTAACTTCAATAGCACATAATGAATCTGAACATGTTAATAAACCGGGGTCTTGAATTGTCCATTTGGAAACATATGAATTTCTTGAAAGATTGATAAATTTCAATTTTTGTTGTGGTTGTGATACAAGGTCTTTTAATTCAGGATATTCTTCAATGTACTGGATTGGAGATAAGAACTCGACTAATTTATTTATTGGAACATTGTTACCCCTAATACTTAAACTTTTCAAGTTAGGAAAATTCAGTTTAATGAAGATTAATGTATCAGCACATTGGTAATAATATTCAGTCTTAACCACTGTGGAAAAGATAGTTTCCCTATGATTATTTTGGGTAGTTCCATTGTTCATGAATGCTGATATAGAGTTTGATGAATGGAGTGGAGTAGTAGCGGCTGAACCCGGGGAATGTGTTATGTTGGCTTGATGTAGTGGTAATCCATCAATGTTTAAATATTGCAAAGTTTTATTATGACCATATTGACAAAGTTTTTTCAGCAAAAACATTGTATGAATTTCATTCCATAAGGCAGAATGTGTAATATCACTTAAATTTAACCATTCTAATGTGGTAACATTATTTTCATCGGTCACTGAAGGATGATGTGAAAAGAACTCTAAGATAGAACGAGACGTTAATTGTGAGCATAGGGCAAATGATAAATGTGTCAAATTCTTTAAATGAGGTAAATAATATCTCAAGATATGACCATCAATAACAGTATGTGCCAAATCTAGTTTTTGCAATTCAGGTAGCATTTTCAATAATTTCCTCAAGGCAATACGCGGTAAATCAGTACAATCATTCAACCCAAGACAAGTGATCTGTGAATTATAGGCAATTGGTTCTTGAATTGAAGTGTCGGCAGTTTCTGGTTGAGGTGGATATAATTTGTTCAATGCCATTATGAAACTTTGTGACAAATTTTCACCAGAACAACCACAGAAATCTAAGATAGATAAATTTTTACCTGGCTTTAATAGCCAATATATTATATTTTCGTCTAAATCATCTTGAATATTTTCACAAGCCAAAAATTCTCTTAAATTACCCTTGGTTAGAGTTAAGAATTTAAATACAGTCTCATTAGTTAGATTCTGTATAGATTTATTCATTTCATTCGATCTTCCCAGCCCAATAGATGTCAATTCTTGGAAATCTGCAATTTGAATAATATTTCTCAATTCAGGACAATATTTAATGGATTCCAATAAATTATGGAACCGTTTAGCTGTGGTGAAATTACAATGTTTATAAATCAATACTCTGCATACATGATAGAATGTCTTGTTGACTGTTAGATTACTTCTTAAGAAATTTCTCAAATTTTCATTAAACTTTTCTGATGTTGGTGGATAATCATTTGACATATAATCTTTGAATTGATATGTTAAAATTTCGTAGATGATTTCCGGTGGAATGGTCTGTGAAAGTTCAAGTTTCATATCGTTTCGATAATTTTGATTGTTCTCCTGTGGGGGGGTATCCTCAAGCGAGTCTTGTGCCAGTGAAGAATCTTGCTGTGATATGTTATTCGAACCCATATCGGATTGAAATGGGCGTAGAACAGAGGGCAACATTTGAAATTGTCGGGGGAAAGGGGACTGTTCTGTTTAGCTTGGCTAATGATATAACGAGATCAGTATTAATAACTGAACCATTCAATATTTCCTGAACAATCTTCAATGGAAAGCATCGATGAATATAAAAGGGTTATATGTATATATTTCTCTCTTTGAAGGTAAATTTTACAACTTCCAAAAAATTGGCAAAAAAACAACAAACCTGAAATATTGAAAGGTTTTATGTCAAGTGACTATAAGGGTCATTTAAGATTTGAATACTGTAGGTTTTAGAATTTCACTGGTGTAAACTCGAATATAAAATACAATAAAGAAATAAAGATGTCCAAGATTTTATCTCAAAAGATTAAAATAGCATTAATCCAATTAAATGGTTCGAATCCAAACAAATCGGATAATTTGAATAGAGCTGCTAGATTTATCGATATGGCAATGAAGAAACAACCAGATACGCAGATAGTAGTACTTCCCGAATGTTTTAATTCTCCCTATGCCGTGACTAAATTTAGGGAATATGCTGAAGTGATCAGTAACGAGCATAAATCTGAATCGATTGATTTTTTATCTAAAGTTGCGTCAAAATATAACATTACATTAGTTGGTGGGTCTATTCCAGAGATTGATCCAGTGAGCAATGCTGTTTATAATACATGCCCAATATTCAATGGTAAAGGTGATTTAATTGATACTCATCGTAAAGTTCATTTATTTGATATTGATATCCCCAATGGAATCACATTCAAAGAAAGTGAAACGTTATCTCCTGGTACCAAATTGACTACATTCAAGACACAATACGGTAACATTGGTGTTGGTATCTGTTACGACATGAGATTTTCTGAATTGAGTACCATTTCGGCTAGGGAACCAAACAATGCCTTTGCGATGATTTTCCCGAGTGCATTCAATACAGTGACTGGACCGATGCATTGGCATTTGATGGCACGCTCGAGGGCTGTCGATAATCAAATGTATACGATACTATGCTCTCCGGCAAGAAATATGGATAGTTCATATCATGCGTATGGTCATTCACTAGTTTGCAGTCCAAAGGGTGAAATTATTGCAGAAGCTGGAGAGGGCGAGGAGATTGTTTATGCTGAACTGAATCCCGAAGAGATTGAAACGTTCAGACAATCGATTCCATTGTTGAACCAAAGAAGATTTGATTTATATAAGGATATATCTAAATAATTTGAGTGTGTAACTAACTATATTACGCCAAATAATAAGCTAGTTCATGTGTAAAATAATACATACTAAAACAGACAGGAAATTTTCATTCCAATATAAAATGGCAACTTGGCCGAGTGGTTAAGGCGAAAGATTAGAAATCTTTTGGGCTCTGCCCGCGCAGGTTCAAATCCTGCAGTTGTCGTTATTTTTTTATTTTTATTTTTAATTTTTCACTTTCAACTGAGTGAAAGACGGCTGTTAACAAAACTGGTCCGGAAAAACATTATAACACCGCCTTTATTGCAGTGTGATTCGATTGAAAGACGTGAATGACGTACACACAAGAGCAAATTAGCCCTTTTCTCCATATTTTTTGTGTGTGTGCTGCCGACGCGTGACCTGCGGTTTAGAGTGGAGGGCTGGTTTTCACTCAAGCCCTAGCTGTGGTGGCTGCTCTGTTGGCGGGGGGTTCAGCAAGCCCTAACTGGATACTAGGCTGCTTGGAGGACTTCCCGGCAAGGTGTGGTGATATTTTGAATATATATCGCCAAGCCCTGTATACGCTTCTTTCCCCTGGTCTAAACCCTCTTCGGAAGATGCGAACATGCAAAGATCGAGCAACAAACGCACAACTGCAATCATTTGGGCTCGAGCTGGCATGACCACATTGACGTTTACATGTTTACATGTTTACATAAGGCATCTTTATATTTTGACACTTTTGTAGTGAATGTTGAATGTTGAATGACCCCACTCTTTGGCATCAGCATGGTCTCGTTGAAAAGATTACTTTTATATAAACTGATTGTACCTTTAAGTCACAATCACGGAAACTAATCATCCTATATACCTATATAACTATACAACTATACAATGACACAACAAGGCAAATTACAAAAACAGATTAAATATCCATGGTGGTATGGTGGTGCTGCAGGAATATTCGCTTCTGTATGTACGCATCCATTGGATTTAGCCAAAGTTAGATTACAAGCTGCCTCGTTGCCAAAACCTACGCTACTTAAAATGCTATTAAATATTGTCCAAAACGAAGGTATATTGGGACTTTATTCTGGTTTGAGTGCTGCAATTCTAAGACAATGTACATATACTACTGTTAGGTTCGGTATTTACGATCTGTTGAAAGAAAAAATTATCCCACAGAATCAATTGACCAATATGGCATACCTATTACCAAGTTCAATGGTCTCAGGTGCCATCGGTGGTCTTGCTGGTAATTTTGCTGATGTGGTTAACATTAGAATGCAAAATGATTCTGCTTTAAAATCAAGTTTGAGAAGAAATTATCAAAATGCATTCGATGGGGTTTGGAAAATTTATAAGAATGAGGGCGGGATAAAGACTCTTTTAACCGGATGGAAACCAAATATGGTTAGAGGTGTCCTTATGACCGCGTCTCAAGTGGTCACGTATGATATTTTCAAGAATTATCTAGTCACCGAATTCCAATTCAACCCATCCCATAACTCTACACATTTCTCCGCATCTCTACTAGCAGGGTTAGTCGCAACCACAATCTGTTCTCCTGCAGATGTCATCAAGACTCGTATCATGAATTCAAGCGGTAATGAAACTAAATCAGCTATAAATATATTAACAACCGCTTTACGTACCGAGGGCCCATCGTTTATGTTCAGAGGCTGGTTACCAAGTTTCGCGAGATTGGGACCATTCACTATGTTGATCTTCTTTGCTATCGAACAACTCAAGAAACATAAAGTAGGCATGAAGAAAGAAGACTATATATAATCTTATACATATCAGTATCTATTTAATTAAATATCTTGCGGATAATCATCCTGCACGAGCGTTTCCAATTTTTTTCCAAAAAAAATTCAAGAAAAAAAAATATTATATTATTAAAAACAGTTGAAATATCATTGAAATTTCAATTGATGACATTGTTTTGGTGTTAAAACAGTTAGAACCCACTCTAACCTCACAAGTTCTAGAATAAGACTCTAATTGATATAGTCGTTTTCCTCCCTATTAAAAAATAGTATAACTTTTATCATCCATTTTTTTTTTCCCCTCTAAAACTATTCTGTTGTTTGTTTATTGACATCTCATCCCTTGTCGACCCCACGCACAAACTTATCTCAATTAAAAAGATACAAACTCTGATATCCATAAAAAAGTCACAAAATATATATATATAATACACATTCCAACATGTCCACTGCTGAAATCGCTCAATTATTGGAAAATACTATTTTATCCCCAGACGGTAATGTTCGTCTACAAAGTGAAACTCAATTGAAAACTTTATCGAATGAAAATTTCTTACAATACGCTGGTGTTTTATCTCAAGTCCTTGTAGAAGATTCGTGTAAAGTAGAAGCACGTATCTTAGCTGCTCTTTCGTTGAAAAATGAATTGATCGCTAAGGATTCTACTAGATCCAAACAATTCGCTCAACGTTGGATGATTCAGATCGATGATAATTCTAAACAATTAATCAAATCTAATGCTCTACAAGCCCTTGTATCCTCAGAGGATCGTGTGGCTAATGCCTCTGCACAACTGATTGCCGCTATTGCCGACATAGAATTACCTCTGGGTAAATGGTCAGACTTAATGAAATTAATGGTAGATAATACTAACCCATCTCAACCAGAAAATGTTAAAAGAGCATCTCTATTGGCACTAGGTTATATTTGTGAAAGTGCCGATCCACAATCTCAAACTTTAATTGCTGAGTCTAATAATATCTTGATTGCCATTGTACAAGGGGCTCAACCAACTGAAACCTCTAAAACTGTCAGACTAGCCGCTTTGAATGCTTTAGCTGATTCTTTAATCTTTATCAAAAATAATATGGAACGTGAAGGGGAAAGAAACTATCTAATGCAAGTCGTTTGTGAAGCAACTCAAGCCACTGAAAATGATATCCAAGCCGCTGCCTTTGGTTGTCTTTCTAGAATCATGTCATTATACTATTCCTTCATGAAGCCATATATGGAACAAGCTTTATACGCTTTAACTATTGCCACCATGGAATCTCCAGATGATAAAGTCGCCTCTATGACTGTGGAATTTTGGTCTACTATTTGTGAAGAAGAAATTGATATTGCTTATGAATTATCACAATTTCCTGGTTCTCCATTACAAAGCTTCAATTTTGCTTTAGCTTCATTAAAGGATGTTGTTCCAACTTTATTAAAATTATTAACCAGACAAAATGATGATTTTGAAGATGATGATTGGAACGTTTCCATGTCTGCTGGTGTTTGTTTACAATTATTTGCACAAAATTGTGGTGATGCCATCTTAGATCCTGTTTTACAATTTGTCGAACAAAACATCACTGACACAGATTGGAGAAAGCGTGAAGCCGCTGTGATGGCCTTTGGTTCCATTATGGAAGGTCCAAACAAAGACCAAAAGACATATTATGTGCATCAAGCTTTACCTGCTGTCTTAAACTTAATGAATGATGAATCTTTACAAGTTAAAGAAACGGCTGCTTGGTGTATTGGTAGAATTGCTGATATTGTGGTAGATGCCATCGATGTTCAAGAGCATTTACCGGGTGTTGTCAATGCTTGTGTCACAGGGTTGGCTGATCATCCAAAGATTGCTACAAATTGCTCTTGGACAATTATCAACTTGGTCGAACAATTAGCTGAACAAACTCCATCTCCAATTTACAATTATTACCCAGTTCTTGTAGATGCTTTAATTACCGGTGCTAATAAACCTGATAATGAGTTCAACGCTAGAGCCTCCGCTTTCTCTGCTTTAACCACTATTGTTGAATGTTCTAATAATGAAGTTGCTGAAACTTCCGCTTCTATTTCTAGTTTTGTTATGGATAAACTAGGTCAAACTATGACCGTTGATGAATCTCAACTAAGTTTAGAAGCCTTACAAAGTTTGCAAGAATTACAGTCTAATATCTTAACTGTTTTAGCTGCTGTTATTAGAAAATCTCCAAATTCAGTCGAAACTGTTTCCGATATGTTAATGGAATTATTCATGAAATTATTGGACAAAAAGGATTCTGCTTTTATTGAAGATGACGTCTTTTATGCTGTCTCTTCTCTATCCTTCTCCTTAGGTCCAAAATTTGAAAAATATTTAGAAGCTTTCTCTCCATATCTAGTAAAGGCTTTGAACCAAGTTAGTTCTACAGTGGCTATTACAGCTGTTGGATTCGTGGCTGATATTGCTAACTCTTTAGGTGAGGATTTCAAGAAATATTCTAACGCCTTTATGAGTGTCTTAGGTCAAATGATCTCTAACTCCAATGCCAAGAAAGAATTAAAGCCAACTGTCTTAAGTGTTTTTGGTGACATTGCCTCTAACATTGGTCCAGACTTTATTCCGTACTTAGGTGACGTTATGAACTTATGTGTGGCTGCTCAAAACACTAAGCCAGAAAATGGTAGTTTAGATGCTATAGATTATTACGTCAAAGTTCTTGAATCCGTTTTAGATGTTTATGTTGGTATTATTGGTGGTCTTCATGCCAATCCACAACCAGTTTATGAATACATTGGTACTATTTTCCAATTCATATCATTAGTAGCTGAGGAACCACAATTATGCAGTGATGATTCTACTGCTAGATCTGCGGTTGGTATGATTGGTGATATTGCCACTATGTACCCAGATGGTTCTATTAAGCAATTCTACGCTCAAGACACCTTGACTGATTTCATTAAGAGAACAAGAAGTAATCCAACCTTTTCTCAATCTACTAAGGATACCGCAAGATGGGCTAGAGAACAACAAAAGCATCAATTATCCTTATAATTAATTTTTGTTAGTCCCATTTTTTTTTACTATTATTTCTCTTTTTGCATGCATTTTCCACAATTACCAAGATCCCTGTACATTTAATTATATTTTCAATTATAGTTGATTGAAAATATTATTCCCTTTCTCAATTATTTTCATCATTATTCTCTATTTTCCTCCTCTTTCTCCTTCTCCTTCTCCTCCTCCTCCTCCTCCTCCTCTTCCTCCTTTATTTTTTTATTTTTTTACTCTATCTCTCATTTTTAATTTATTAATATTATTTTTACTCTTTTTTCATTTTTTGCTTTCCTCCTCTTTCTCTCTCTCTCTCTCTCTCTCTTTCTCTTTCTCTCTCTCTTCCTTTTCCTCCTCTCTCTCTTCACTCTTTTTTATATCTGTTTTTTTTTTCCTTCTACTTTCAACCTTTGTTAACTCTATTACAATATGTACCAGTGGATTCATGGTACAAATCGTTTGAACTTGTATTACCAAATTTCTTGTAACAATACATCTACGCTCATGTAGGTTGCCGTTAAAAGAATAAACTATAACCCTTTGGATATCCCATGCTCTTGTTTTGTACATTTCTTGTAAATTATCAAAAAAAATCTTATTACACATTTTTATATATATTTTTTACTTATATACACGAATTATTCGGTTGGAGTCATATCAGTAACAGAACTCTAGATGTCTATGTCAGCTTGATCTTCCAAATTTTGGAGGTATCCTTGTTCACTCTTAGTTTTCCGTAACACCAATGTCTTAAATGAGAAAATATTGTACTTATAGTTGATTATGGCAAAGATTAATGGTATGAGAAATAATGGTAAAGTGGTGAAAACATAAAATATCCATTCTTGTGTGTTTAAATAATTACCCCTATGTGCCAAATAACCAACGACTCTAATAATATCTCTAAGAATGATCAAAATACTTATGGCAGCAAAAGTGATAGAAAACATCTTAATATGAGTAGAAATAGTACCATCAGGAATACGGTGATGATGTTGGTGAAATTTAAATTGTAAAAAGATAAAATAAGTAAATAATGAAATTTGAACGAATAAACCAGCAACCAAAACAGAAGTGCCTGTGTGATAATTGCTAGCTAAATATGAACTGCCAACAATTTGTAAGACTCTTGCAACCATGTCTGAATAAAGGAAAAGTCTAAAGTTAAACATTATTTTGAGATCCAGCCACTGAATGATATATTTAAAACATAACAATACGGTTGTAGTGTAAAAAGTTGGGGCAATGTAAAGTAAAACATTTTCAGCAATATATAAATTAATTAGGTTATCCAAGCCTAAATTTTTGCTTTTACCAATAGAAACACATCTGATAATGCATGATACCAAATAAACTAGTATACCTAGTAGCATTGATACATTAGAAATCTTGAGTCTTATTGATTTAACATGCGGATATTCTACATTAAATCTCTTGGCTTGTGTATACATTTGAAAGAACAGGACAAAAAATAAAATACCGAATAAAACGGCAAATAAAATCGAAGCGCCTAGGTTAGGGATATAGCCCATGACAGTTTTAATGATGGAACTAGACATTTAGATGTAGTAAGGCCATCAAAGTTTGTTGCTACAGTTTTGATAAAATGGACATTGATGAAATGGCTAAAATTGGATTTGATCTATTTCTAACTTTATGGTTTTTTTCAATTCCATTATATAAAATCGAAGTTTTGGGACTCGAAATGTTGTTCTAGTTGCATTTCTAATGAGATCTCAAATTTCACTTTTATAATGCTGAGAAAGAATAACTATTGTCTCATCGAATAATAGCAACTAAAGTTTATCTATTGAAAACAATTGGATATTTTGTGGCATTAATGATTATCGTCAGTGGATTTTGGTGCCAGTTTAATTCCATTTAGGAGCCTATTGTTTTTTTCTCCTTGTATGCGAAAAAAAGAGAACAAGCATTCCAGTACAGGCTTAGGTCGACACCTAAGCCACACAAATCTTAAGCAATGGCTTAGTTTATTGATGAGCTATGCTTATATCAGCCCATAGAGGTATTTTTAATGGTGTCAGTTTTTCTTCAGTTAGAGATGGGTCCTGTCTATTTAGCAGATAAAACAATCTGAACGAAACTTCTTACTTTTGTGATTCTGAATAAATATAATATGTTGAATTTTGTATAATATCAAAAATAGATGATACTCTTCGTAATTTTTAGTTAACGATTCTTGATCAAGGAGGATTCTAATTTGTCATTGAGTTAAACCCATTTAAATCACTACCCGATTGGAATTCTCTCCACTGTATTAGAAAATGGACCAAATGTGATTTCAGTTAATACATTCCTTGAAAATTCCAATTTGGGTACGTCCACAGAGGTGCAAGCTAGTAAGTAGCCATACAATATTCTCAAGGTCGATTCATGCGCAATCACTAATACATCTCTCTTCATATGTTCCAATTCTAATAATAGCGGTTCCATTCTCACTGCCAAATCATGATATGATTCAGCTCTTGAGAATCTATAATGATATGGATCTTTCAAACATTCAGCAAATTCATTAGGGTATTTTGCTTGAATGTCTTCAACGGATAAATCGACGATACTACCAGGTTGTAGTTGTTTCAGTTGGGATCTTTCATGGACTGTAAACCCCTCCTTGGCAAAAAACACACCAGTATCAATGGTTCTCTTCCTTGGGCCTGCCCAAATAGTAAGGGAATCTGATCCCAGTTCTTGGCCCTGCCTATTCAATTTCACTCTATCCAAGACCAAATCAGTTAGCATTTTAGAGTAATGTATGCCTTCATCATTTAGTGGTTCATCATCTCCATAATTATCCGAATTACTTCTACCGCATCTAGCCAAATAGACACGACTTGTTTTATTTCTTAAATTCATAAGGAAAAACACAATTTTGTTGATTAAATAACCAAACTGATTATTATGGTTTATAATTAATTGTTTACCAAAATTGATATATTTCAAATAATTACAATTCTCCTCGGGAGTAACTTGTTCATATTGTGCCTCTGTGATTGAAAGTTTTTTGGTATAGTAATCTACAGCGTCTTCTTTCCTCCAGTTAAAATATTGGTTTGATTTCAAAGCAATTTCAATATTTTCATTAACCAACTCCGTTTCAGTTAAAATAGATTCAATAAACAACACTTTAACATTAATCTTTTCAAAAATTTGAACCAAATTTTGTCTATTAGCTTTTAAAATATTTAACGAATCAAATATTGCAATTTGCCCTCTTTTATTTTCAAAAAAATCTTTCATATCATTAATCACCTCATCAACCATTTCTTGTTCGAATTGAAGATTTAGTGAAATCTTTGGATTGCTCTTGTGTCTTCTATATTCTGAAACATGAAATGATCTTGTTCTCACCCCTAGCCATCTAGTATATCTTGTCATAGCCACGGCTAACAAGGTTTTAGAAGTTGCAGGTAACCCAACCAAAGCAATAAGGATATTACCAGCATGGAATAGAGTCCCTGCTTCTGTTGGATACAATTGTCCAGGTGCCATGGGATGTCCATGATCTATCGGTTCATGAACTGCGTCTTGTTTACATTCAAACTTTTCATTTAAAAGTCCATCAGGCAACGAGTTTCCTTGTGTATTTTTGATATTACTCATTCTTAGTTATGGATCTTTGAGTTTGAAACTTACGTGGTTTTGTATTAGACAGTGCTTCATTATCAATTCAAATAGAGGACCCCTTTATAATATAGCCTTGATATATTCATTAAATTCTTATATCTTTCCCCGCAACTATAAAAAATACAAGTTTTTGAGATATTTGAAAAAAAAAAAAAATTGGAGGAATTAATACTATAAGCATTTAAAGTAAACCAATAAGGTTACATGCAAATTGAATAAAGATACGAGGTTAAAAGAGAACCAAAAGCAAATATAGCAAAATTAATAATTTAAAGATTGGTTTAATTTAAAATTTAATGTAATGATGTTATATAGATTAGATATTTATAAAAAAAGAATTAATTTTATTTTTTTGATATTGTAAAAATATTTTAAAATATTTATTCTAATTTACCACCCTTTCTTTCAATTAAAGCCTTTCTGTCCTTGTCTAAATGTAATTTGGTAATAACAACCTTAGATGGATGAATGTTAATTGGGACGGAAGCACCGTTAGATTTTTCCTTGGAGATCTTGTCAACTTGGATAGCGAACTTTAATCTGTAGACGGAAGAAACCTTACCTTCTTCACCCTTCTTGGCACCTCTGGTGACTAAGACTTCGTCATCTCTTCTGATTGGTAAAGTCTTAATACCGTATTGAGCTCTTAATTCCTTGGATAATGGAGCAGATAATAAAACACGACGAACAGAAGATGGGGCAGTGAAGTAAGCCTTTCTGGACTTATTTCTGTCAGCGGAGACGTCTATTTTAAAAAGAGAAAATATAAGTATAGTGATTAATACAACGATCGTATCATATCAATATATATATTAAGTAATTTGTTAGTAAAACTTTGTTTTTGGGTATTGTCAGGTTTAATTAATTGTAATTTGAGATTTGATTAAGCGTGGGTATTTTCGGTTTGTTTATTTGTTTGTTCATCTGTGTGTTTGAAGTGCATTGACTTATTAAAAGTATAAGTATTATTGTCCTTACAATAACGTGTGATTGTAATATTCTAGTTTCAACTTTTCATTAAACTTTGTAATCTTTCCACATTTCATTTCTCAATTTCATTATTCAGTAGTGCGATATTGAAGACATACCTAGAGATTGTTTAGCCATTGTGATACAGTTATATTTGGGGTTATTACTCAAAGGTCTATTAATGTGAAATATTGCAATATACCTATAATTAACATATTTCAATAATAAATTATTTTGAAATTCGATAATAATACAAACAAAATTTCATAATGGTAGTGTGAAGTTACCAACAAACTATTCCCAATGCGATGAGCTGCGAGCCCACTCCCTGTCTGCGTATCTTTCGAGTCTGCTGCTGGGCCCGCGATACAGAGATCTCTGCCTGGATGCCCCAGGGACAGCTCCAGTCCAGACGAAAACCGCCCCACTGTTCTCTCCGATACCGTCTCCCCGTACTCTGTCGCTCTCTCTCCTAGACAGACGGAGTCCTGCCTAGCTGCCTAACTTTCCACCCACCAATTGGCAGTTACTCCCACCCCGTCTCTCTCTGCCTCTCTGCCTCTGTCTGCCTCTGTCTGTCTGCGTTGGACCGGCCAAGCCCCAGCTGGCAAATGTCTTGTTTGCGCCTGGCACCGCAAGCATTTCCGATTTTCTGAAATTTTTGCGTCGGTTGTTTCCTCTTTCTAATTTCCTATTTGGGAAACACTTCAAAAATCTACAACAGAAAAAAAATAGAAATGGTAAGACTCAAAAGGAGGTATGGGTGTCAGAGCAGTCTTCAATAATTGTCGGTTCTTTAGGAACTTAAAGGAAAAATAAAATTAGTTTTTAATTCCAGGCAGATGAGAGAGGTTTAATGACAACATTGTTGATTGCAATTTCAAATGTTGAATGTGGCTTAGAAAACACCACTGCTAATTATTCAGTTGCAATATTATTAACAGCAGCGGTAATACTTAATTATTAAAGCCAAATGTTGCCCTCTTAAAAGTGAGATTAGTGAATTATTAATGCTTGAAATTACATCAAAGATTTACACAGTTTCTGCTATTATCACCATCAAGAAGAACTTACAAATTTGGGGGGAAAGTTCTGTTATGAGTACACTAGAACTTTAGTTATGCTTTCCGGTCATCAATATTATGACAAACCTCTTTTCATTTCGTTACTTTTCGGACTTCTTAAAGGTTGACTCAAAAAGAAAGAATAGATGGCAAATAAAATGAACAAACTAAGTTTGCTGTTAATAGAGTGCTTTTCAACTTAAATCTGTTTGCTATGTCATAGCCAGTATTTGTCTACTAAACCAGCAAAAAAAATATTAAAAATTAAATGTAATAGCCCCTCCCGGGACTCGAACCCGGATCGCAACCACCGGAAGATAGCATGCTAACCATTGCACTAAAAGGGCATTTTCAGTATCTTTTGTTGAACAGAAGTTTCTGTTTTGTTCATCGCCAAATTTAGTGGATCATGTTAAAAATTTGCTCAAATAATAATAATTAAAGTATTAACAGTAATATATAGTAGATAGCTTTATTGCCCATTTGCAAAAACTTGAAAATGGTCTATATATTTTACATATTTGCTTTATTAAAAATTGAAATGTTTTTACATTGCCAATTTTGTAGTAGAGAGTATATGTACTGTTTTATACTGCTCTGATAAGTTATTAGTTGGTTTAAGAAAAATTTGCTGCGCCTTATTATACGCATATTAGCTTTGAAAATATTAATCATTATTTGTAGCAATAAAAATATCTTACTCTTCTAAAAAAAGATACCAAATTGTTTGTTAACTTATCATCTCATCTGGTTTTTTGAAACTATTCGATAACACTCATCATATTTTCTGATTTATTGCCTCTTTTTCTAGGTGCTGAAATTGGCATCATAAATATGTTGGTCCTTTGTTATGATTTGATCACTTGGTATAATGTATTCAGACCATTAAAATATTGTAACCAAGTTGCTTTATAGATCACTTAGTATGTTTGATTTCAAAGTAATCAGAGGTTTAGCAATAGTATCTTTTACAGGTATATAAAAAGAAGAATCGTATAAAAAAAAACAATTAACTATTAGGTTAGAGCCTACAAATTTTAAGTTATCAATTAAATAATGCCAAACAATTTAAATTATATTGAATAATAAAACTGAAATAAAAATTGCAAATACAATATAGGTATGTGGAATCAACAGATTACTCACTGAAGTAGATTTTTTATCATCTTTTTTTTCTTTAAAATCATTCTTTCTTTCTTTATTAATGTTTAAATTTTTAAAATATTTTGAACAGGTATCTTCACTTTGTTTATTTTTAAATTTACTTTGGAGTTTCCCAGAAACCTTAAATGCCATATCCTTATCGCTATATGGGCATATTCCCATTTCTTCATGTTGCATATAATACTTTGACAGCTCAAGTGATAATTTTTGTTCAATTGAGCAATCTGAAAACTCACCATAATAGCCTAATATACCATCTGCTTTAATATCAACACAATCTACTTCACCACAAATAAAATCAAACATTTTTTTGTAATATTCTTTGTCTTCTAATGGCAAGATCACACAAGGTTGCGTTAATTCAATACAGTCGCATTTGTCTTTATTTGGTGTTGGTGGTAATTTGTCATTAGCTTTCCAACTATGTGATAAACTTGGACAATTGATAGTGAATTCATTTTTGTCTTTCAACAATCTAGTGTAATTTTCTTTGTTAGTTGTAATAGGTGATACTTTCTTGAAGGAATCAGATAAAATTTTAAAATCATCTAGTTCTCTTGGGGTGTCATTATCAGATATCACCTCTACTACACCATATTTATTTTCTTCCTCGAAATACATGTAAACAATGCCACCTGACCAAACATTTGCCATATGTGGCCCATATAAAGCATGAATTTCTGTAAATGGTCTTGGCCTAATTAAATTACAACCAAACTCAGAGAAGAATATTGGAACAGGATAATTCTTAAATTCTTGTGTCCTTTCTTTATATCCACTAATTTCAAAAGAAGAATACCCGCACCATTCGTACATATTAATTCCATAGAAATCGACCTTCACATCACCACAAATAAAATACTTAGATAATGAGCCTCTTGTTTCAATATCGTCATTTGTAGAATACCCAACAGGAATTGTTCTATAATTTCTTTCTTTGATGTAATTCTTTGTGTCTCTAACGGCGGCTTTAACAAATGCACTTGCTTCCGTATTATCCTTATCATTTGTTACTTCATTTCCAGCAAAAAATCCCAAAACATTGGGATAACGATTCATTGCATCAATAACATCTTTATACCTTTCCCAAATCGTAATATCCCAATTTGGAGTATCTCTGTTAATAGAAATGTTTGGTTCTGAAAAATCTAAGATAACATAAATTCCAGATGCCATTAATGAATTCATGCAAATATCATGGTTTTGCTGTGGATCAATGGCATAGACTCTTATTGTGTTAACTCCTAACCTTTGAAAGTATGGAATATCCCGTAAACAGATATTTGGATCTGCTAAGGGATCTATATATCTTGATATTGTTTGATTCGATTCTTCTTCACCAAGTGCAATAAACTTTGATATCATTTTATTGGCATTTGGTTTTGGTTGATAAGCAATACCTTTCATAAAAAATTGTTCGCCAGTGTCTGAATAAAAGAATTTACTCCCATAAACTTCAATGGAGGCAAAATTATTTGTTGATTCCTGTGCTTTGCAGACAATATTTAATACAGCAAATACAAAAACCAATATAATAAACATTTTTGAGGGGTGTGTACTGAATCGATAAGGTTTATTTCTTTGACACACTGATCTCAAATTATTATCGTTCTTTGTGTAAACAAATTTGTTTTACCCGCTGAAGTTTGATATATGAAAATTAAACATCAAAAGATGTTTTTAACTTATTTGACGGAAATAGAAAAGAGGAGCAGTTTATAACGACATAGGGAAACCGTGTTATATTAAATAATAACTAAAATACATAAACCTTTTTATATAATATGAAAGAATCTGTAATAAAAATATAATCAAACAACTACGCACATATTTTTATCCTGTAGTTTGCATTGATTGTTCATTACCAAAACATTTTTTTTTAAAAATAATTACAGAAGAATCCAGTAATGATTTAGGAATTGATCTATTTGATGGTAGACCAAGTCTTCATGGAAATGGTGGTAGTGAAATAATGACTCTTGTAAGTAGAGATACCGAAACCAGTATCGTTGTTAGATAGATTTCTTGGTTGGAATAAATTGTGAGCCACACCAGTTAAGCTTGAACCAATTGAATGGATACTAGAGGAAGCAACAGCTGGACCGATAATACAAGCAGCAAAAATAATCAAAATTAAGAAGTATAATGAAGCGTATTTTCTGACCATTCTCTTACGAAGACGTGCTTGTTTCAAAGAGTAAATTGGTGGACGAATTTGTCTTGATGGTTTCAACCAGAATAGCATAACGGAATGGAATCTATCAATTTGTGGAATCAATAAGAATGGTAAGTGGCAAATTAAAATGATGTGACCTAAAACAAAATCAGCAGCAAATTCAGATAATTCAATGACCTTAGCGGTTAATTCTCTTGATGGTTGAGACCAAGCGGCCCAACCTAAACCTTTACCATACCATTTACCAGTCCAGAAAGCAGTATTAGCAGAGTCATTCTTAAATTCTCTGGTTAGCATTAAGACGGTCATACATTGGAAAACCAATCTTTGACATTGGATACAAGTAACAACACCAATTAACATTCTGGCAAAATTGAAACCTTCCAAGACCCACATAACAATGAAGAAAGCAATGTGGATAACAACAGCAACACCATGAGCAATACCGGCCATGACAGCACCAGTCTTTTTACAACATAAGTTGAATAATGGACCGGAACACATGGACATACCCATACAGAAGAATAAGACACCTAAATTAACAGCAATTGGAGCTAAAGTACAGATAATAACTCTTAAGACAGAGTTAACAGTATCATCTGGACCGTTCTTAACACCAGTTTGAGCATTAATAAAAGTGAAAGCAATGAAACAACCAGCAGCGTAGACAGCACATGGAATAATTTCAGCCATAATCAAATTAGATCTATGGGCTCTACTAGCATCACCAGCACTCTTTTCAGATTCGTCACCAGTTAATTTACGTTTGAAACCAGTAATACGAGATCTGGACATTCTGACATAACCAATCCAGGAATTTCTATGGTATTTACTATTACCTCTAGACATCCATCTGATGAAATCTCTGTAATCTAAGAAGAAATCTTCCCAAGAAAATTGATGTGGATTGAAAACAAATGGAGAGAACATTAAGGCAGATAAAGAAAGCCAGAACCATAATAAGGCAGCTTGCCAATGAGCAACAGTACCAAATAACAGCATTAACATAGATCTAGAACCCATGTAAATAGCAGAACCCGCGAATCTTGAATACAATATAGAGAATGGAATACGAGAAGTAGCGAAACCTCTACCAGTGGAGATATATCTAGCACCACCGACAGTTAAATCACTAAGTAAAGCTGCAGAGTAAATTTGACCAGCGAACACTTCAAACAGTGGAGATAAGGATAACATATGACGACAGAATCTTTGAGTAGCTTTCCAAATACCACGTTCAATTAATTCTTGGATAACCATTGGAATGAAAGCAATCCAGAAAACAATGAAAATGGATAATGTATAACGTCTAACCCAATCAGTAACTGGAGCTAAATTATAACAACCAATTGGATACATCACATCAGTAATTGGTAAGTTTCTATTATAAATACAGATAATAGATTCATGAGCCAAAGCATGTAAATTAACCAAAGTTAACATAAACATTTGTAGAGAGATTTGAATGAAAAGATTATTCAAATGGAAACCTGGATGCGCGTAGTAGAAAGTTAAGAAACGATCAAGCGGCAACTGAGTACCCAAGTAATAATATTCACGGGATAACATTTGTTCACCCATACCAGCACCAATTTTAGTTGTGAAATTCAAAATAGTACCAAAACCTAAATCTCTACCTTTACCACATTGATAATATTCAACATGCTTAATACGACCACCTCTTAATAAAGCATTCATACCAGCATAAATATCTTCGTTTAAATGTAAACCCTTTTGAGCCTTGGATACACCACCTCTTGTAGTCATATAAGCAGCATTAATGAAATCAGGATGACCATAATGTAATTTACCACCAATTTGAGATAGTGTACGAGCGAAAAGGGTACCAAAAGTTTGTTCTTTACCAGCAGCAACATCACCTAAAACACCAGAGTTTTCAGAGAAAATATATTCTCTAGCACCAACAATGGCCACAGGATGATTAGTAGTTTGTTCTTCATATTTCAATTCAGGGGCATATGGATTAACTTGTTCAACATTTAATTCTTCAAATTCAGCTAAGACGGATCTAATCTTCAAACATTCTTCCAAATAATTATCTTGATTAGCATCAATTAATTGAATATATTCACCTCTGTAGAAAATTAAAGCATGATTTTGATTATCAGATTTACCATCACCTAAGATTGGATTACCAGATAATTGAACTCTAAACTTTGGACGTCTTCTACCATTTTCAAGGATTTCACAGTGACCATCGATTAAAGCAGAGTAGATTCTTGGATCTTCACCTTCATTTAATGGAGGTTCTTCATCTAAGTAAGCAATTTGTAAATCTGGATAAGCTCTTAATAAGAATTCAGCATTTTCTAATTCATGTGGTTTAAATTTAGCCAATCTTTGCATAGAGACCAAAAATTTAAACTTTCTTCTAGCCATCTTTTCTAATTCTCTTTCAAGACCATCAGCATTACCACCAAACATTTGAACAATTTCAGGATTTTCAACACGATATAACAATTTAATAGCTCTAGAATAATTCATGAAACCAGAAACAGTACGGTACAAAGTTTGAGATCTTAAAGAAGCCCAAATTCTTGTTCTTAAAGTATATTCAGGAGCAGCAGATTTGAAACCGATACAGTAGAATGGTAAATCATCAATTTGAGCCTTTAATTCATCAGATTTCTCTGGATCATTTTCATCATTGTCAAAAGCAGCAGTTTCTTCAGCTAAAATCTTAGTATCTTTAACAAAACAATCCCATTCGACAGGATGTAGTTGTTTCAAGTATTCTAATAGAGTAACTCTTGAGAATTGATCATCTTCACGAATAATTTCTCTTAAAGAAAGTAAGATTCTTTCAGCATAATGAGGAGTTAAAACAGTGAAAGTTGGCATGTTATCAACAGGTAATGGTTCAGGGATAGGAGTAGCTAAGGATTGAGCAAAGAAAGAAATACGACGTTCAGCTTCGGAATCCTTTGGAAAGAATTCAGTTTCGAAATTGTTATCATCTTGAGATGCAAAGAAAGTTGGAGCTCTTAAAGTTCTCTTACCTTCAATTTCAGATGGAACTTGATGGTATAATAATTTTTGAACATGATCAATAGCTAATAAATGTTCTCTGTACATAGAAATGACAATAGCATTCCAAACTTGAGAAATTAAAACCTTTGGTTTATATTTAATTTCCATATCAGTGGTGGCCAAAATTTTAGAGTAAATTCTTTTTGGTAATCTAGTGAAAATATTTCTCCATGGAGTCAAAATGGAAATACCTAAATAGAAAGATTTACCAATGGAGAAAACAGTATTAACGATAATGTACCACAAATAAGTATCTAAGAAGAATAAAATGAAATCAGTAGCAATCATTAAACCTAAAGTAATCTTACCTTGATGTCTACAGATCTTTGCCCCCCACCAGTATTCACCAGTACATCTCATGGTCATCGTGGATAGAATTCTAATTGGGTCTCTTAGAGATAAGATTAAGAAATAGTAGGATTCAGCATATTTGGCAGCACCAATGGTGAACCAAACAAAGTATGATAACCATCTATCTAGACCATGTAATGGAGCAAAAGAAGCAGTAAAAGTTTGAGATGCGACATAACGTCTTGAATTCTTATTCATATAAGAAGTGAAAAGACCACCTAATGGCATCACAGAGAAGAAAATAATAGTGGCGACGGCGACGAAAAACATAACAGCACCTACTACATGAGTGGCAGTTGAGTATACAGTATCTTTATCATAAGCGAAAATGAAGATGATTGGACCTAAATTTACGGCAAAGATAACGACTAGGAACCAAAATCTACGTGAAAGATGTTGAGCTCCGGCCCACTTTCTTGGAACGAATAACCATTCACAGATTGTAGCTAATAATTGAATTAAAGCTGCGATGGACCCACCTAATGCAGCGGTAGCCCATCTGTAGGCGGCTAGAGGTTGATTATTGACTAATTGTTGATAATTGTGAGTATAGAATGCAGGAGCATTGTATGCGACATACATCCAATAAACACAAATATGCATGACCCAGATACGATTGAAATTGGTGACAAGATGTAACCAAGAACGAGTTTCTTTAAATGTCTTGAAAAACACATTTTTCCATTCGATATCACCTAATCTTAAATAACGTTCTTCGACTGGGAAATCGATTAAATTTGTGGAATCATCATCTGAAAGGATAATCTTGGCAATCCCCTCGGGATACCAAAACAGTTGATTGACGTCATCGTACCCAACGACTTGATGATGATCTCTTTCACGTTTAACGAATCTACCATCTTGAACTTCATAGACTTGATCTCTAATGAATTGATAGATTGGAGTGATGATTCTATGTAAGAAATCACCTTCTGGCATTGGTTCTACTCTTTGTTGGCACAGTGGTGATTCGAGATAATCGAGACCACATTTATAGATGAAACAAAGACATTCTGGGGTGAATCTGACTTGATTAGCTTCCCCCCACATCAACAGGTATAGAGCGATATGTTGAGTTCTTTCGAATGGAGACAAGGCGTTCATTTTGGCCTTCCATCTGAAATCGGCGGCTTCCAACGAGTCGTCGCCTTCCAATTTTTCCAAAGTGGCTTCTGGAGAATCACCGTTTTCCAATGATTCCTTCATTGCCTTCTTGGCCTCCTTCTTGGCTTTACGTCTTGATCTCCAGGAGCCCTTTTTCTTACCATTTTTATCTGTGGATGCAGCATTACCTGCTGCGGTGGTGTTTCTGAAGCCGACAGCGTCGTCTAGATCTAGTTGAGCAGCGAAGTACCATTTCTTGTAATTGGCGGTATCACCACCGATATAGTCGGCGTGCAGGGATAATAGTGCTTGGTCCGGGGACATACGGGAGGCACGGGAGTCCAGTAGAGTCATGAAATGGTCGAACATGTTTCTCATGGAGTCTCTTTGGAACCCGAATCTGTTAGTCAAGTCGATGAAGATGTCTTCGATCTGTTCGATGTTGATTGGGGCCTGCGTGTCTGCGGTCCATGCCGGGTACGGGTCGTTTGGCAACGCCATGGCGATGGTGTTTGGGTCGTACATCATAGCCGGGGTGGAGGAGCCTGTGTTCATCCCGTTTTCGCCGTAGCTGAGTTGGGACGGAGTGTACTGCTGGTTTGGATCGTTTGGCATGCCGGAGTTGTTCATGTTGTAGCCCTGTGGAGGTGGGCCGTACGAGGAGAAATCCGAGAAGTTTTCCATGTTGTCCTGGGACATCATGATATTTGGTGGGTTCATGTTTGCGTCCTGGATGTACGAGTCGTCGTAGTATTGTTGTCCCATGATGGGTTGTCCGTACTCGTCGTACTGCTGTTGTTGTTGCTGTTGTTGTTGTTGGTAGTATTGTTGGTCTGGGTACTCGCCACCACCATTTTGGTTGTTGTTGTTGTTCATATCGTTATAAGACATGATTTATAGTGGGGAAGAAACAGTCTTACAACCGTGTGAGGATAGCTTAATGAAATGTTTTGTTGATCTGTACGATAGAGGGGAAATCAGATAAGTATACAGAGAATGGGTATATAATATTAGTTCTGAGACTAAATATATACGCAGACTATAGACCAAAAGCTAGCTTGAGTATCTTTAAGGAGAGAATAAAAAGATAGAACGGGAAAGATATTTATACTATATAAGTAATTATATATATATATATATATATATATAGAGAAAATAAATTTGATCCGAGAGTGGGAAGATTGTTTATTTTTATGAATAATTGGAAATTAGTTTGATTTGATTTATTCTTTCGAGAGATGTAACTTTAGTTGTTGCAGATTTGAAGTTTTCGATAAATTTTTCAGTAAATTTTTCACTAATTGCAGTAAAATGTCGACCATTCAGTGCTTTTCCCGCCACAGAGGGAAAAACTTTCCAAATTTTGACAAATTTTGACGGCAAATGCGAAGAAACGCGCAGTTGACGCGTTGCGACACGAAAAACCGCTCAGCAGGAGGCGGTTGTTGCAGCAAAAGTTGCATTTGGACAATGCAAAAATGCAAAATGCAAAATGCACAGCGGCCGCAACGCGAAACGGGAAAGCCCTGGGTTACCCGATGCGGAATCTCCGGCAGCATTGCATTTTTGCATTGTATGCTGTGTATTGCACAGTGCCCAGCACGAAAAACTGCAACTGCAACTGCAACTGCGGGACCAGCCACGGGACGGCGGCCGCGGCCGCGGAGCGGCGTTCTGGACGGCGTTCTGGACACATCGCAACAATGCCATTATATAATACAGCACAGAGTATTTTGTGGCGTCTGGGCGCTGTTACCCTATTGTGCCGCTGCAGTGGCGCATTGTTGCCGCCGACAGCGCCTGCCCGCTGCCCAAAGGGGAAACACGCCATTGCCCCTTTGGGCTAATTGCACTCTTGCACTATTGCACTTTTGCACTATTGCACTATTATCTATTATCAGTTATCCTATTATCAATTATTACTACACAACAATACAGCAATATATAATGTCTCGCACACACCCAACAACCCATCGGTATATCTCTGAATACCACCGACGGGTATCATCAATAAGATCGTCGTCAAAGTATTCGCAGCTCAACGTCCCCGCCGGGCTACACTCCAGAGTCCCGGAGTTTACTGCCACCGTCTCGCAATCGCAGTATTCTCGTAACAATATACCTTCCTCGCCTCGACTCTGCAGCAATCGGTACAATGGTATTAACAGCTCCAGCATCTTCGTAGCCATCGATATCCGTATGTACATACCAATATAACTAGTGTACTCTGCCCGGCTGACATAGACCTCGACCTCTGACAACATACTGAGTTGAGTACTCATAATGTCAAATATCTGTGTGTTCATACCACCATCGTACTCTCTATTAAACCACTCTTCAAACTGTACTGTCTTATCCAGTGTAAACATCTTACCGTTCAGCTCCAATCTACTTCCCTTGGCATAATCGTACAATACACCAATATCACTTCTTCTTACAAACTCTTCGAACACCACATCATAATCATTCGTGTCATTGCACTCTTCTTCCTTTACTTCCTCTTCCTCCATTACCCCGTCAATAGAAACAAGCGAGTACGTAACAACACTATCGTCAAAACAATCAATAGTATACCCCCTCATATCTTTGTCTGTATATTCTTTGGCCATATATCGATGTATGTATATATTTATATATATATATACCCTTTTGTGTCACTTACACACCCATATCAACTTTATATACTTACAAGTGTTCGTACAGCATGATATTCCCTCACAGGCGCCATACATTAATTTCTCACTTTTAAACCATTGATAACCAAAACCTTTACATACAAACCATCCAAACCATACAAGCAAATCAACCAAATCAACCATGGATAGAGACGCTCTGCTCAGCCAGATCAGGTCCGGAACGAAATTGAAAAAGGCTCACACTAATGACAGATCCGCTCCTCTCATTTCATCAGGCGGAGTAGTATCCTCTTCTTCTTCAAATAATAATAATAGTAATAACACTGCTAACACTGCTACGTCGGCCCCTCCAGTGCCTCAACTCGGCGATATCCTCGCAGGAGGACTGTCACGCCTAAATCACGTCCCATCAAATACACCAAGCACACCCAATTCACCATCGATCCCGCAAAGAAGACCGTCAAAGAAAACAAAGAGCCCCAATCTACCTCAGAATAGACCCTCGCACAGATCACACCAAAAGAAACCCTCCGTCGCAAGTATATCTGCTCCATCCGCTCCATCTGCTCCACCAGTGCCAAACATGGCGGCTCCACCTCCACCTCCAATGCCTGGTATGGCGGCTCCTTCTGCACCCGCTGTTCCTAATACAGCGCCTCCAGTGCCAAATATGAGTGCGCCTTCTGCCCCTGCTGCCCCCCACCACCTCCGATGTTTGGTGCTCCAGCTCCATCCTCGAAATCCACAACTAAACCATCCGCACCCGCTGTTCCTTCTGCAGCTCCTCCAGTGCCAAACATGGCGGCTCCACCTCCACCTCCAATGCCAAGCATGAGTGCACCTGCTCCTGCTCCTGCTCCTGCTCCTGCTCCTGCTCCTGCTCCTGCTCCTGCTCCTGCTCCTGCTCCTGCTCCTGCTGCCCCTCCACCACCTCCGATGTTTGGCGCGCCAGCTCCATCCTCCAAGAAGTCTGCTCTATTTTCTTCTACTGCTCCTGCTGCCCCCCCACCACCTCCGATGTTTGGTGCTCCAGCTCCATCCTCGAAATCCACAACTAAACCATCCGCACCCGCTGTTCCTTCTGCAGCACCTCCAGTGCCAAGCATGAGTGCGCCACCTCCACCTCCAATGCCTGGCATGACTGCTCCATCCTCAAAATCCACAACTAAACCATCAGCACCCGCTATTCCTTCTGCTGCCCCTCCAATGCCAAGCATGAGTGCGCCACCTCCACCTCCAATGCCTGGCATGACTGCTCCAGCTGCTCCATCTTCTAAGAAGTCTGCTCTATCTTCTCCTGCTGCTCCAGCTGCTCCCCCTCCACCTCCAATGTTTGGTGCTCCAGCTCCATCCTCTGAATCTACAACTAAATCTTCTGCACCTCCACCTCCGCCTCCAATGCCAGGTATGTCTGCTCCATCCGCTCCATCCGCTCCATCCACTCCTCCACCTCCACCAATGTTTGGTGCTCCAGCTCCATCCTCCAAATCTACAACCAGTTCGTCTAAAAAGCCTGCTGCATCAGCTTCTGCACCAGCACCTGTAAGCGGTGGTGCCTTACCATTCTTAGCAGAAATTCAAAAGAAAAGAGATGACAGATTTGTGGTGAGTAAAGAGTCAAACTATACCACAAAGGTAGAACAAGAAACTATACCACAAGTATCTGCTGCACCTATTCCTCCATCTCCTCCATCTCCTCAACAACAACCTTCTTCTTCTGGTGCTGCTTCTGGTATGTCATTCTTAGGTGAGATTGAATCAAGAATGAAGAGCAGGCATCATGAAATTGATCAACCTGCACATGCCCCTCCTTTACCTACATCTGCCCCACCTTTACCTTCATTGGCTCCTCCATTACCTTCCACTATATCATCTCCACAGCATAAAAGTCCTCAGATGGCAAAGGCTCCTCCATTACCAATGGCTGCCCCACCTTTGCCATCTAACTCTCCACCAACTGCCCCATCTACAGCACCACCACTCCCTACCTCCGATGCTTCGAAATTACAGCATTCTTCACCAACTATTCCAAGTACAGGTGCATCATTTGCTAACGAAATAGCAGCTTCGCTATCACATCATTACCAACCACCATCTTCACCAGATAATGAAACCCATTCGCCAGCCATACCGTCGGCGGCTCCACCAATACCATCTTTTGGTGCTCCACCATTGCCTAAAATGGGAATTCCACCTGCACCTCCTGCTCCTGCTCCAAGTATACCCTCTGCTCCTGCTCCTTCTACGCAAGCTTCTTCTGCTCCTGCTCCACCTTCTCCTCCTCCCCCACCACAAGCACCTCCAAGTCACTCGATTTCTACACATCCACCACCTCCATCCCCACCTGCTGCCCCAGCGCCAAAACATTCACAAGATACCACATCTATCTCCTCTCATACCACAACAAACAACAATGATATGAGAGAATCTTCCTCAAACTTAAAACAGAGATTATTTGCATCAGAAACTAGTTCCACTACAACTAAGATTGATCCAACAGCATACACGATTAACGGCTCTTCCACAACTGGTAAGATATCTAATGGTGACAATTCTACTGGACAATCAGGTGTGAAAGTGGTCATTGATGATTCAAGATTTAAATGGTCCGCTAATGAATCCCAAATGCCTGCACCAAGAATGTTTCAAAACGTTACAAAATTATATCCAAGTGGTGGTGGTAGCACTATTCCATTAGATTTATCTTTATATGAATAAATAAATATATACTACTTATGTCCGATTAATGAATAATTTACATACTTTAATAATGCCCACAAGGGCTGTTATTTTCTTTAACATATCTTAAATGTGATGGTTAGTTGGGTTCAGAATATGATTGGGCTTAGTGTTATCGTACTGCTAGTATCTTAAAGCTATCTTCATTTTTTTAATTATGAGATGTTAAGGTGAAGATGGCTATAGGGATATATTTAAAAATGCATAACAAGAATATAAACAAAAGGATATGAGAATATGTATCCCATTCATCTTGGGCAAATTTCAGTGAGGCTATGTAAGAATTACATTAACCATCATCTCAGGTGACGACTAAAACCATTATCTTGAAATAATAACTCCTATCTTTATAGGGAAACTAGCAATAAGTAATAAATGTTGAGATGACCATTTTTAATCAATAGTTCTTTGCAGAAAATGTGATATTTTTTGTTGTTTTATATTAGCATATGTTGCTGTAAGGAGTGGTCATATATTTAATAAGTTCTAGATAAGATTTCTCTTTTATTTTTTACCACATAAATGTGGTACGTTTGGCTTTTAGAAGGTAGCTAGGATGTGTCCTTTATCACAGATTGAAAAGCTGTTTTAATTTATAAATCCTTAGTAAGGTATCTTTAAATGGACAAATGGTGCCATGTGTTCAATATGAATGGTTTTTCATTCCTTCTAGATTGTACTTGAGAGTGTGTGGTAACAAAGTGACCTAATACTGAGGACTCTGTTTTATTCCGTAGCTGAACAGCGACGTACTAATAAATAAAAATTCAGTGAATGAGTAAGTATAACTTATTGTTTCTCGAAAGAGTTTCTCAAGCTTATGTGATAACTTTAAAGAATTTGAACAAAAAATTGTTACTACATATAATGATAATGCTCAATCCAATAAGATATCGATAAAGGCAAACTGTATGGTTCCACAATATCAGTCATCAAACTACTTAAAAAATTATATTTGCCATTGAATGGATATTCAATTAATAATATTTTATTGAAACAATTTAGGGTCAATTATGCTCTATATATACATGATAGCTTTTCAATTTTAAATGAATATTAGTATTTTTTCTTTTCACTCCCATCCATTGACCCATCTGTCCTCCCAGAATTTGGAATCAAATGCCTCTTTGCCCAAATGAGAGTTGATAGTGTTGTGATACTGATTTAACCACAGACCTAGCGTATTTCTATTGGTTGCATCGATGGGTTTTGACTGTATATAGTTTGTCAAATCTTCACCGTGTTCCTTCACAGGATAAACTTTCCCAAACAATTCAATAAATCTAGTCATTTCTTTTCTTTCCACATCATTTGGCTCCTCCTGATAACTAGCAACAACACTATGTAATAGCATCCACGAATCATGTCCAACTTGTTCTTTTGTTGGTGGTTGAATCTTTCTATAAGTCCGAGAACCAGGTATCAAACCTGTTAAAGCACCAGATATGAACTTTGATTTATTCGGGGTTGTCTTTAGTGAAGTTTTGGCAGCTTTGGGATCTATTTTTCCTGTGGCAAACTGGAAATCTAATAATGTGTTACAGGATCGACATGGTTTTCCATCTTTATCATATATGATCTTTCTCCCTGTCAAACCAGTGGTAGGAGAAGATGATTTTTCTGGAGGTAATTGTGTCATATTATCTATATCTATATATATATATTTCTATCTCATTCCAGTCCTTATGTGGTATCTTAGATTTGACTTAAATGGTTGATCTCGAAGTAAGGATATCATTATTAATCAACCTTTCTAACAAATTTAGGATTCAAAATTTCAAATTCTTTAATTTTGAAAAATTTGCGATGAGCTTCAAATATAAAACAAAAAGTATTACTGTATAAAAGGCTAATTACTGTAGATATCATTGTATCAAAATCAACTCAGTGCAGTACAACCTCTTGTCAAGAAGATCGCGAAAATGTCAAAAAGACATGGTATTAATATTCCAGGTATTATCCTGGATGAATTGAAGGATAAGGATTATTCCAATGATACAAGATTTCAAACAAATAATAAGAAAAGAGGCCCATCGAAACAATTGAATAGAAAAGATAGGAGAAAACAGCAAAGAGCAGATAAGAAACAAAAGAGAGTCCATAAGGAACTAGTACCACAAGAAGAAGAGGAGACGCAGGAAACTTTAAAATCCACTCACAAAAATTCTATTCAAAAGCCAAAACATGAAAGATCTGAGAAGAAGTCCCATTCTGAAAAAGATAAAAATGTCGAGCTACCTTTCTCTTCTGATGATGAGTTGTCAGAAGGTGATTTTGATGAGTTTGATGAAGAAGATCTGGATGAAGAAGAATGGGAGCAGCTACGTGATTTAGAAGATGACGGTAGTGATCAGGACGATGAAGAAGAGGAAGAACTTGAGGAAGATAGTAGTGAGGGTGAACAAGAAATAGATGATGAACCTATGACAGCAGAACAAACTATGGCTAAACTAAAGAAATTGAAAGAGCTTAAGAAATCTAAGAAAAATGAATCCTCAATGACACCTGAAGAAACTATTGCTGCTTTAAAAGCCAAGAAGCAAAATAAAAAGGATAAACCCAAGAAAGAAAAGAAAGTTGAAGAGGAAGAAGAAGTTGTTTATCCTTTGGCACCAGCTGATAGAGCTGCCCTTGAAAAAGATGAAATGGATATGCAATATTACGCTAAGAAATTAAAATTGAAGGGTAAAAATAAAAATATTCGTGCCAAGGATGAATTTGATGCCATTGGTGGGTTGTTAGATGGTCTTGAATATTTTGAGAACTACGGTAAAGATGATGAAGACTATGGTGAGTTTGCTATTGCAGGTAAACAGGAAAAGGCATCATCTGAGGACGAATCTGAGGACGAATCTCAACAGGAATCTGATGAAGCTTCGGAAGAGGAATCCGGTGACGAGTCAGAAGAACATATTGAAAATCCCTTCTCTTCCGATGACGAACTTTCTGAAGGTGATTTTGAAGACTTTGACGAAGATGATTTGGATGAAGACGAATGGGAGCAATTACGTGAGTTAGAAGGTGGCAAAAAGAGCAAAAGCTCAAAGAAAGAAAATCCATATGTAGCAGCTGCCCCAGCAGATGAAACTCAAGCCTACGTTCCACCATCCTTGAGAAAGAAACAATTTGAAGTTTCAAGTGAAGAATCTGCTGTTATTGCAGAGATCAGAAAAAGAGTTAAATCATCATTAAACAAATTATCTGACTCTAATATAACTGTTATCATTACTTCATTGAATGAACTTTACGATAATTATCCTCGTAATTATGTAACTGATGTTATCACAAAGCAAATTCTAGAAATTATCACTCAAAAGAGCAAATTGTTGGATGGTTTTATTATGAATTATGCAGCCGTAGCTTTTGCGTTATTCAGATTAAGAGGGCTTGAAGCAGGCGCATCTTTTATTCAAACCGTCGTGGAAGCGTTTTTATCTCACTATTCGACTCAAAGTGAAGCCTTAAAAAACATAAAAGCTGATGAGGCTGTCAATCTTCCAAAAGAATGTAACAATATTATTACCTTGTTGGGGTACTGTTACAATTTTGGGTTTATTTCTTGTAGACTGATATATGATTTGATCAGATCGTTTGTTTCATCTCCTAATGAACTTACTACAGAGTTGTTATTAAGGGTTGTAGCAGTCTCCGGTCAATTAATCCGTGGTGATGATCCATCTGCTTTAAAGGATATTCTATCTGAATTGTTAGTACATGTGAAAGATCTAAAAGAACAAAGTCCTAGACTACAATTTTTGTTGAGCACTCTGTCTGATTTAAAGAATAATAGATTAAAGGCATCGGTTGTTGCAGTAGACTTCCATCCATTGAAAAAGAATATTGCTTCCATTGTTAAATCTGCAATTTCAATTGAACCTTTACAAGTTTCTCTGGATGATATTAAAAATGTTGATACAAAGGGTAAATGGTGGTTGGTCGGTGCATCATGGAAGGGTAATATGGATTCAGCTTTTGACCAAAACACTGATACCAATAAGGCAAGTACTGAAATCCTAGAAACAATCTCTCTGGAAGACGACTTATTAGATGATATTCCTGATTGGGATAAAATTGCCAGAGAGCAACGAATGAATACAGATGTTCGTCGTGCCATCTTTGTTAGTATTATGTCAGCTCAAGATTACATTGATGCATTTGAAAAACTAGAGAAGCTAAACCTTAAGAATAGACAACTATTAGAAATTCCAAAGGTTATTTTGCATTGTCTACTTACTGATGCCGGCCAGAATGGTTATAATCCATATTATGGTCTTGTTGTTTCCAAGGTTTGTGAGCAACATCACCAGCTTTCAAAATCTTTCCAATTTTTATTCTGGGAAACTGTAAAGAAATTTGAAGATCATGCTGATTCAGACTCTGAAGCCAATATGAGTGATGAAGATGATTTTGATGGTGATGAAGAAAGAAGATTAGCTAGAATTGCTAGTCAAGGTAAATTCTTTGGTTACATGCTTTCTGAAGGACTTTTGAAACTTGACACTTTCAAGCATGTTCCAATAATGGGTGGTTTAAATAATGATGGTATCATATTTATTGAGGTTATATTATTTTTCATGTTATTGTCCTTAGGTAAGAAGTCAGAGAAAAAGGCTGGTAAGGATGCGAAGGGTAATAAAGTATTCCAGTATACTGATGAACATTTGAATTCAATCATAGTCAATGGTATCAACATTGAAAATAAATCCACCATTCTTAAGAGTTTAAAATGGTTCATTACTAAGAAACTGAAATATAAGAAACTTTTAATTGGTAAGCCTAGCGAAAAGGCTTATATTAGAGATAAAAGAAGAATAGAATGGGCAGTGTCGAGATTTACTCAATCAATTGATGAAGAGTTTGATGATATTGATTTATAGATTGTTACATTGCCTCAAAATGGTGATTAGTGAAACATAGATAGTTTAAATTATGTGATATTTTATTTTTTTAGCTTATTTGTATTATTATATATGGTAGTTTTACATGTCCTTCTTTGCATCTTCAATAGACTTAATAAAAGAACGACCATCGGCTTTTTGTTTAAATCTAACGATATAAGTGGTTAATTTACCATCGGCACCTACAGTCGGAGTCTTTACCATTTCTTCTTTTTCGGCAACTAGTGGAGTATAATTGAAAGATTTGACTACAGCTGTATTTAATAGAATGTTTCCCATACCATCTGATCTGCACAATAATCTGATCTTAGTTTTGTCTTCTTTCTTTTGTAATAATTTCATCTCCCCGACCCCTTGAGAATCATACTTCTTGGTTTCTGGGTTGAATACCATTAACTTCGCTCTTTGAGCAAATAATTTAATTTCGTCTTCTTCACCATTTTGTAGGTCTACTGGAGTAGATGTTTCGGTATCAGCAATATCATCCTTTGGCTCGTTGTCTGTAGCGGTGGTAGTATTCTCTTGTTTTGGTTGGGACTCACTTTTGTCATCTTCGTCCTTGGCATTTTCTGTTGTAGCAGGGGTAGTTTTCTGCTCAAATGGTAAACTAAATTTAAACCCACCAGATGGGTTTGTGCTAGCTGTTGTGGAATTATCCGCAGGTTTACCAAAACTAAAGGATGGAGCCGGAGCTGAAGTATTATTTATACCGAAAGAGAAGGATGGTTTAGAATCGGTTTTATCAGCAGTAATGGAACTGGTGGAAGTTGGTTGGCCAAAACTAAAGGATGGTTTGGGAACTGATTTATCTTCGGTAGAGGAAGTTGAACTAGTAGGTTGACCAAAACTGAATGATGGTTTGGTGTCTACTTTTTCAGTATCATCAGAGGCCACTGGTTTCCCAAAAGTGAAAGATGGTTTGTTGTTTTCCTTAGATTCGACATCCTTGGTTTGACCAAAGTTAAATGATGGTTTGGAGACAGAATTTGTTTGAGCAAATGTGAAAGCTGGTTTCTTTTCTTCTGTGGTAGCTAATTGACCAGAAGCTGAGACAGGTGTCTCGTTTTCCTTTTTGTTGTCAGCTTGTGAAGAAGTGGCTAGACCGAATACTGAGTTATCCTTTGTTGTTTCAGTTGTCTTAGTACCAAATGAGAAAGATGGAGCAGTTGTGGTAGTTGGATTGGAAGCAGGAGCAAAAGAAAATGCAGGTTTCTTTTCTTCCTTGTTAACGGCAGAGGTTGGAACTTGTTTCGATAGGAAATTGAAAGCACTGGTTGGTTTATCTGGAGTAGCTTCAGCTTCTTTGGTTTGAGCTGGTTTATTGAATGAAAATGCAGAAGTTGGGGTCTTTGTTTCAGACTTATCGTTGCTAGATGTTTCCATTGGTTTGGCAAAAGAACCACCAAAGCTTGGTTTAGTCACTGGTGTCGTTGAAGATTGACCAAAAGTAAATGCAGGTTTTTCATTAGGTTTGTTATCATTGTTTTCTTCAGTTTTCTTAATACCAAATGAAAATGATGGAACCATCTTATCATCTTCAGGTTTTTTCTCTTGACCAATATTAAATATATTATTTGACTTTTCAACTGGTTCAACTGGTTCAACTGGTTTTTCATTTGGTTTCAATTTGAAAACATCACTCTTTACACTACCAGAAAAGGTAAATTCTGGACCTTTAATTTCAATATCACTTTCACTATCACTATCATCCTTTGGAACCACTTTCTTTGGGCCAAATGAAAATACAGAATCAGATTTAATTGGGGCAGTATTTATTGTAAATTTTGGACCTTCAACCTTGATTTCTTCTTCTGATTCTGATTCTGAAGAAGATTTTGGTTCAACTTCTTGTTTCTTGACTGGTGGAATTGTAGTTTCTGATGTTTCTGCAGAAGTTTTGTTTAGACTAAAGTTAAATCCTGAGGATGGTAACTGTGTCTCGACTGGTTTAACTAATTCCGCAGATTTGAAGCCATTAGTTAGAGGAGCACTGAAGGTGGTTTTAGAGCCATCCAGCTTTGGGTTTGTGGTACCATTAATCTCATTAATATATTGACTATACTTTGAAAATAAAGAGGATAAATCGGAACAAGCATCAGAAGCAAGAACAGTAATAATCTTGGACTTGAATTGTTCATTTAAAGCTTTTAATTTTGCTGGGGTTTCATCATCATTAGCGGTAACACTTGGTTTTGCCTTTTTGGTAAAATTAAAAGCACTTGCAAATGATGATTCATCCTTTGAAGCAGTACTGATTGTCTTGTTACTAAAAGCCATTTTCCTCTTTGGCATGGCAATTTTTCTCTTATTCATGACTTCAGATGAGGCTATAATATTATTATGCTTTTGTTCCTCTTCATCACTGTTATTACTATAGTTCTCTCTGGTTAATTGGTCACCAGCACCTCTTTTGGACATTTCTTAATTGTTCTTTTATTACAGATATAAATACGGTTTTCACAAATTTTTAGATTAGTTCTAGAAGTGATCAAATTGCATTGAAAAGCTTCTATCATTAAGATATGTTTAACAATGAATCCTCTTATGTTTAATTTTTTTTTTTTTTTTTCCAAAAGTGTAATACATCCGGGTAATGCAGATTATTAGTGCAAATGTGTCAAACCTTTTAATGTATTACCATGCGATTAAGCCTGATTATGTTTGTTATTCCATCATATTTGGATTATGTATTAGTTTGAATAAATTACATACGTGTATTAAGAAAGATACGCCACTAGTTATGGAGTATTTTAGAAATATATTTCTTACTAAAAAAAAAATTTAATTTAGGTCTTTTATGATTTTGTGAGGAAACATGACTTTTCAAATGAATTCAAAATAAAATAAAGTTGAATGTGGAATAAACAAATGTTCAAGATAACTTTAAAATCAATTTGCTTTTATTCAATCCTTCAACAAAACATCATCTAATGGAATGATTCATTTGAATAGGTTCGTTATTTGTTTCATTTAATAAAAGTAAAACTATGATGTTTTTTTTTCAAACAGAGATTGGTATCTATTTAAAAAAAAAATAGCACAACTTACTAGTATAGAAAAAAGTAACTGACATGGCAGATAAGGTAAATAAATAATAAAAAGAATTAAAGTCGTTAATCAACAAAAAAAATAATGTTTAATTTACAAACTCCGATACGGGGAGTCGAACCCCGGTCTCCACGGTGAAAGCGTGATGTGATAGCCGTTACACTATATCGGATAATTGTTAAAAAATTTGTGTTGTCGATATTAAAATACAGCAGATCTAATCATGTGTTAGCTTAAAGCTCGATGTAAAATACTTTGGTGCTTTCAAACAGAGATGCAATACTGTGAAATTTATTGCTCTTTCATATCAAATGTGCTCACCCTTGATGACAATTTAAATATGGACACAACCTTCATAAAAGGAGATGTACATTATGGTGAAGATACCTTAAAAGGTCTTAGGCCAGAATGTGTACATCTAAAAGCTATGTAATTGAACACCAGTGGAGTTATTATGTTTAGTTGTGTGTAAAACTAGCTCCTTCTAAGAATGAGGACGGTTTTGCTCGAGGCAAACACCCGCACACCGCAATTCACTTTTCCCTCTGGAACTTCCCGAAACGGTAATTTTAGCGCTTTTCCATCGGCAAAAATCCTAAAAATTTCAATTTTTGCTGAAAAATTTGAAAAAATGTCTTTTTTCTTCATTTTGAAATTTGGGTTTTTTTTCACAGAAAATTATGTTTAATGATAAATGAAAAATGGTATTGTGTTCGTATTAAGTAGTTTCAATTTTTAAATAAACCAAGTAACGTTAGTTTTAGAGTATGTACCAATACGTTTGAATGAGCATGTCGTAATGTCGAATGTCGTAATGGCGACAGAGAGTGGAAACAAACCTCCCCAAGAAATTCGAGTAAAAATTGCAATTCCAGATGAAATATGATGATATATTTTATTGTGGTCGTTGAGATGAATTATTAGGTTATTTTTATTTTTGACAAGACATATGAACATCTGTTTGAAAAACATATAAAGTAAAAAGTCCCCCAAGTACTAACAAAAAGTTTTACCCTTTTTTATTTTATTAGAATTTTATAATGCCTCCAAAAGTTCAATTATCTAAGGCTGCCAAGGCCGCTGCCGCTATGGCCGGTGGTAAGAAATCTAAGAAGAAGTGGTCCAAGAAATCCCATAAGGACAGAGCCCAACACGCTGTTATCTTAGATCAAGAAAAATACGACAGAATCTTAAAGGAAGTCCCAACTTACAGATACATCTCTGTCTCTGTCTTAGTCGATAGATTAAAGTTAGGTGGTTCTTTAGCTAGAGTTGCTTTAAGACATTTAGAAGCCGAAGGTATTATTAAGCCAGTCTCCAAGCATGCCACTCAAGCTATCTACACTAGAGCTTCTGCTGAATAAATAATATAATATAATATAAAAAAAAAAAGTTTCATTAATCTCATATACTAAATTTTTTTTTCTTTCTATTATTATTACTATTTTTTTCTATATAGTTTAGTATCATATTCATTAAATATAAAATAATAGCACGTCATCTCTACACAATTAATCCCTATCTAACAAGTAACCTGTTGAACTTCTTGACTATTTTTACATAAATACATTATAAACCCTAATGGATTTGGTTTATGTTTCGTGGCACATGACTCGTTACAGATTTTTTTTTTTTTTTCAATTTTCAATTTTGCAATTTTTCATTTTTTTTTATATAAAAGCCAACAAAGTTTCAGATATTATTTCAAGTTAAAGATACTTTTTCAACATATATTCTTTTGCTAAAATAAAGAGACCAAAGCCAATTCCTAGACTTTCAGAGGATAGAAACATTTATAATTAAATAGGTGGGAATCTGTTTGATAAATGTATCCATTTTCTCTTCGAAGTATGAGGAATAGCTTTTCTCTTCAGAATATCTCTATTTTGTTGAATTTGATTTTGGAATTTTTTTCTTTCTTTTAGCTGTTTAAAAAGGTTATAATATTTTAGGTGATTATAAAAACTGATAATTTTATTATCGACTCTGAGGATGTATATGCAGGAACAAATTGTTAAGGAATTCTTCGTTTATGATCTAATATTATTTCCAATGCTAAAAGAAAAAAAAGATTTGAAATAAAATCAATGGTATATTACTATTATACTGTTTGTTTACGATTAGAAAATTGTGAAATAAATGAAAGAAAAAAAAGTTTTAAATTTTATTGATGAATAGGCACCACTTTGTCTTTAATATATCCGGCGATGATTCTTTGAATATGTGCCATGGATAATATCATGCATCACCATCTGAATACATTTATTTCTTTTTAATTATTATTTCCAATTTGATTTCTCTCGAGGGGTCTCTAATCTAAAACGAAATTTCTTATTATTTCCATCAAGAATTAATTAAAATTTATTAACATTATTACAATGATGAAAAAACTTATTTTCAGTTCTGCTTCTGAACCAAATACACAGGAAGATAACCCAAATTTACCAAAATTTTATATCTGAAATAATGTTAATCAAATTTTATTTTTATTTTCTAAAGTCTTATCACCTTCTTGTAAATTGATTTGATGTATTATATAATTTCTCCTATGGTCAATAACTTTAAATATACCTTCTTGAGATGTAACACAGATTAGTTGAAATATTTACAACGTATCTTTTTTTTTTATTCACATTAAATTGAATAAGAAAGTCTTAGAATAAAAAAGCACTATAAAATTATAAATTAAGTGATTTGATTGAATATATATTCACACATATTTTAAATCACTGATGTATTGATTTAATTAAGCATGGAGTTTTAGTTATCCTTTTCATGTTGTGTAGAAACTCTTCTCATGGAAGCCAAGAAATCTTCTACAGTTCTTGTAGATTGCTTTTCCTTGGCTGGTAACCCGTTCATTAATCTATCAAATGCCACAGATTCAGAAAGTACATAATAAACTCCTCCCAAAACACAAAATACCCCAAGTGACCAAATCCAAACACGAACTACTGTCACAATGTCATTCCAATTTTGTGACCACCAACCAAACAAAGCGAACATTGTTGCAATCACATCAACAGCAAACACTGCACCAGTTAATTGCCATGATGGAATTGATGACCAAAATGGTCCTGCAGCTCTTGTAATAAAAATTAACCAATTTTCGGTTAAAGATATTTCTAAAAACATCACACCATCAATCGAACCAAAATTTTGGATTATACCACCTTTTGGTAAAAACATTGTTGTTAAAGCAATCCATGATCCAATGGCAAGAATTATACCTAATATGATTGACATCCCCCATAATCTTGGTAAATTCCATTTCACTGGTTGTTGCGAAAATGGTGCATTATCATATGCAATGGCCAGTGTAGCAACATCGGCAAAGATGGCAATAAAGACAATTAAATTTATATCTAAAGATCTGTTTAAGATGGCAATCCATAATCCAAGGAAAATTTCCAAATGTAATGACAAAGCAATACGATAAACCACATAAGAATACATTCTATGAAAAATCTGTCTTGAAGTTTTCAAAGCATCAATAATAGCAGACAAACCTGGGGCCAAGAAAACAATATCAGCAGCGGATCTAGCAGCATCAGTGGCACCTTCAACAGCAATACCAGTATCGGCTTTTTTTAAAGATGGAGCATCATTAACACCGTCACCAGTCATTGCCACTAAATAACCTCTATTTTGTAAAATTTCCACCACTCTAAACTTATGTTGTGGGAACACTTCTGCAAATCCATCTGCATTCTCAACAAAATCAGCTAATTCAGAACCTAACATATCACCACCACCACCAAGACCCAATCGTTCTGCATTATAAATGTTAACACCTAACCCCAATTGTCTTGAAGTTTCTTTAGCAATACCAACGGCATCACCGGTTAACATCTTAACCCTTAAACCAAGATTTCTTGCTTCTTGAATAGTTTGCGCTGTATCATCTCTGGGTGGATCCATACATGGCATAACACCCATGATCTCCCAATGCTGACCTTCTCTTTTTCTAGCAACACCCAAAGCTCTAAATCCTCTTGATGCTAATTCTGCAACTTTGTTCTCGTAATTTTCGTGTACATCTTCTGGAATTGGATGATCCTCTTCAACAGTTTTCAAGACAAATAATGGAGCACCTTTAACACAAGTAATCCTTTCACCTTCTGGAGATTCCACAAGAGCAGTAACCTTCTTGGAAACTGGATCAAATGGATGGAATTCCACTACCTTGTATTTAGTTAAAGCATTTTTGGCAATGGGATATTGAGCTAAAGACTTTAAGAAAGCCTTATCAATTGCATCTAAACCTTTTTTTTTCCTTGAAGCAGCTAAACAAGCTGTCAACATTAAATCATCACCCGAAACACCTTCAACAGTGTATGGTTCATGAAGTGAAAGTTTATTCTTTGTCAATGTTCCTGTCTTATCGGAACATAGAATTTCCACACCAGCTAACGATTCAATAGCGGATAATTTCTGCACAATAGCTTGTTTTCTTGCCAAATAAGCGGCACCAACAGCCATGGTAGTTGTAACGACAGCTGGTAAACCCACTGGAACACCAATAATAGTGATACCAAGCGAGTATCTTAGAATAGTTACAATAGCATCTGTTCTATAGAATGCTGAAGTCCAAACTAACAGCAAAGTAATCATTACTAAAACCAATAAAATAATACCAATACCATTCAAGACTTCTGTGAAATGACCTTGACCACCAGAGGCTTGCCCAACCAGAGCAGCTGCACGCCCCACAAATGTATTGTCACCAATAGCTGTTACAACTATGAATGCCTGCCCAGTCTTGACGGTAGATGATGAGAAGGTTTGATCACCATAATGTTTATCAACAGCCAATGATTCACCTGTAATTGCAGATTGATCTACTTGTAAGAAACAATCTTCTGTTACGATCATACCATCTGCAGGAATAATTGTACCTTCATCTAATTGTAAAATATCACCTGGAACCACCTCGTTGGCCGGAATTTCTACCAATTCAGCGCCTCTAATTACTATTGCCGTATTAGCCAATGTCTTCTTCAATTCATCGACAATTGATCCTGCTTGATATTCTTGAATAAAACCAACACAAGCATTCAACATTAAAAGACCACAGATAACACCAAAATCAACCCAGTCACTTAGACCAGCAGCTAAAATAGCAGCAGCTTCCATAACAAATTGAATAGGTCCAATGAAATAACTTAAGAATTTAATGAACATATTTTCACTTTCTTCACTCATTTGGTTCAACCCATACTTCTTTCTTCTTCTTAGTACTTCATCCGAAGTAAGACCCATATTAGGGTCAGTTTGTAACATTTCTTGGGGTATAACTCTGACTCCATCCACTGCTTGATCTGATTCAAAGGATGCTTCTTCATCATATTCTTTATTAGATTGTAAATCTTCGATCAATTGATCAATATCATCTTCTGATTCCTCACCACTTTCATCATGAGTTTTCTGAATGGATTGTTTTTGTATTGGTGACGTTGTCTTATTCTGATCAGCAGATATTGCTGGATTGAGAGTAGGCGGAGCTTCCCCCTGCGAGGGAATAACTTTTTCTTTGTTACTTTCTTCAGTTGACATGATTTTTGATTAATTATTACTTTGTCCGAATTAGTGCTTTACCACTCACAGAAAAAAACTAGTTAATCTAAAGGTGAAAAGTCTTGGTGGTTATGAATATTTATAGAAAGGATTGAAATTCATATCGAAGATAGTCAATATTTATATATTCATAATTCTGGGTACATACTATGGTTTTCCCCTAAAAAGATTACATGTTAAGATAGAAAACGTTTAAATCTACTTTTGTATGATCTATTTTAAAATGCACGATAATATCCCCTTTGTATATTGTAGTTCCTTTATTAGATTATCGGTCATTGCTATAACTCAGACTCAATTATATCAGCTCAAAAAAAAATCAGTAAGAAAATAAGACCTCACATAGGTGTGAACACAATAGTGACATATGTTACATTCAGCATTTTGCATTGAATACTTTGTGTATCGTGATTATTTTCATTAGAAAGGGTTCTTTCAGTTTTACCATTCTTTCAATCTTTTTTTTCAATAATAATTTTGAGAAACAGGAAGCTATTAACGATCAAAAAAAGGTTATTGAAAAGAAAGGGAATTAAGGGCACACATTAAACTCAATCTTAAACTGATCCCACGAATCTCAATTGTTAAATTGAATAAGATTTTGATTCGTATTAACTGGTTTCTTCACAAAAAAAAAGATTATTGAAGGGATTTGTAAAGCATACACAAATTACCTGGTGAATATTAAAAAATAAAGGTAATGATGAATAATTTAATGATTTTGTAGTACAATTAACCAAAACCAGCCCATTCAATCGAGAAAAATGACGTATTATTCCTTTTAGTTAGTAAATTATCGGGTGTTTTCATTTCTAGCGTGGCACTTGTAGCGTCCCCTTCGCTTGAAGCATATTTATCATCCTTCACACCACCAATTACCCATAATTTTTTGACAGCAGTACCTAATCTGGCCCCACTTGTTAAGGATATAAAGTCAATAGGTTCACTGTAATAATCTAGCGCAGAGCCAATGGTCAAATGAGAGTGATATCTTAATGGGTCACCAGGATATGCAATAAATAAACCACCAAATCTTCCACCTGGAGACATAACATAATTTTGAGATTTTAGTGATTGATATAATAAATAGTTATTCCAATTAGAATAATTTGATACCAATAAGTTTAGTAACATAAAATTCATGGTGGGATCAACACGCAATTTTTCTTGACTATAATATGGTAAAATCAACGAATCATTTTGTGTCTCAACAAATAGTGACGATTCAATTAATTTACTATTGGCAGAATTATCATCTCTTGCTGGATCAATGCCTAATTTTTGAAGTTTCAGTTCATGTTGCTCTTTCTTATATTGTCTTTGTAAATCAAATGATTTCAACAGTTTCTCTTTGGCCACCTTATACAACTCTTCACCTTTTGTCTCCAGTATAGTCGATACTTGAGCTGCCAGTGGACCTTGTAATAATTGCAACTCTGCATGACCATTCAACACAAGCCATATAGTTTCTTCAACCATAAGGTTCAAAGGAATAGACAGAAACATATTCTGCTGAGCGGCAGTGGGAAGTGTCCCAGATAAGATACCACAGACACCTAATCTTCTCAATTTCACCATGTCATCGAGGTTAAATATCATGGGACAAATGAAGGCGTCTGGATCGTTTAGGTCATGGACGATTAGTGTAATGCAAATCTTGGATTTGCTCATATCTTCCATCTGTCTCAATCGCTTTCTTGCTCTTCTTATTCAATTGATAAACTCATTAAACTGTTCATTAACATAGTGAAACTTTCTTCCATTTAAATTTCAAGATCTCCTTGCTGAAATTTTGAAATGCCATTTTTTTGGAATTTTGAAATCGAAATGAAATAAAATAAATTGAGATGAGACGCGTAAAAGAACACCACTTTATTCTAAACTACGTTACTCTGAATAAGATATAAAGTCAACCAAACACACACACACATATATATTTCACAATGAGTGCTGCCGATGTTAAACCAGAAGATGTTTTAAGGTTATTTACCGACCAAAAAAGATATGCTCAAGGTCCAAATGGTGCTTTCCAAGTTCTTAACACCAGGAAATTCGATCCAGCCACAAAGAGTAAGAAAAATATCATTGTCATCACAGATGGTAAATACCATGTCAAGGCTTTGCTAAGAAACAGTGCTGCTGATAAATTTCAAACCAGTGATTTACACAAGGGTGATATTATTCAAATTCTTGATGGTGAACCACATGTTATCATTGAAAAGAAAAAGTTTGTCTTTTTAGTTGATGATTTTACTGTTTTACAACGTGAAGCTCCACTAAATGAAGCAGAAAGTGAGTTTTTAGATCATTATTTAATTGAACATATGGATATGGTTATTCCTGAATTAGGAGGCACTCCTGTTCCAGCTGCTGCGACTGCTTCAACTCCTGTTGCTACAACCACCACAAATTCTTATGCTCATCAAAATGCCACTTTAACTTCCAGATTCCCAGGTAGTAGTTCTCAAAAATCCAAACCTATCTTTGCCATTGAACAACTATCTCCCTATCAAAATGTCTGGACCATCAAAGCTCGTGTTTCCTATAAAGGTGATATAAAGACTTGGCACAATCAAAGAGGTGAAGGTAAATTATTCAATGTTAATTTCTTAGACACCTCTGGTGAAATTAGAGCCACAGCATTCAATGACAATGCTACCAAGTTCAATGAAATTTTACAGGAAGGTAAAGTCTATTTTGTCTCTAAAGCCAGATTACAACCTGCCAAACCCCAATTTACCAACCTATCTCATCCATATGAACTATCCATGGATAAGGATACCATCATTGAAGAATGTTCTGATGAAAGTAACGTTCCAAAGACTCATTTTGACTTCTTGAAGTTGAACACCATTGAAAACCAAGAAGCCAACTCCACCGTTGATGTTATTGGTATTATCCAAACTGTTAACCCTCATTTCGAATTAACTTCAAAAGCTGGTAAGAAATTTGACCGTCGTGATATTGTGATTGTTGATGACTCTAACTTCTCCATCACTGTTGGTCTTTGGAATCAATTGGCTGTTGATTTCAACTTGCCAGAAGGTTCTGTTGTTGCTGTTAAAGGTGTTCGTGTGTCAGATTTTGGTGGTAAATCCTTAACGATGGGGTTCAGTAGTACTTTAGTTCCAAACCCTGAGATTCCGGAAGCTTACGAATTAAAAGGCTGGTATGATACCAAGGGTCGCGATACTAAGTTCACCTCTTTACAACAAGATCCTGGTTCTATAACTAGCGCTAATGCTGCTAAATTTATTGGTCAAAGAATTCCTCTAGCCAAGGCAGTTGCTGATAATTTAGGCAGAAGTGAAAAGGGTGACTATTTCAGTGTTAAAGCTGTGGTTAGTTTCTTGAAAGCTGATAAGTTTGCTTATCCAGCTTGTTCCAATGAAAATTGTAATAAAAAAGTCATCGAACAAGGTGATGGCACTTGGAGATGTGAAAAATGTGAAACTGATAATGCTGCTCCTGAATGGAGATATATGCTAACCATATCGGCCATGGACGAAACTGGTCAAATATGGCTATCATTATTTAATGATCAAGCTGAACAATTAATAGGTGTCAATGCAGGTAAGTTGACTGAATTGAAAGAAAGTGATCCTGAGGAATTCTCCAAGATTACTCAAAAGGTACAAATGGCAGAATATGACTTCAGAATCAGAGCCAGAGAAGACACTTACAATGATGAAAGTAGAATTAGATACACTGTGGCCAATTTACACAAATTAAACTTCAAGGCTGAAGCTGATTATTTGGCTGCTGATTTATCGAAAACATTATTAATCTAATCTCTTTAACAAAAAGTAATGCTACATAAATTATAATATCTGTCTCCACGTTTATTTTTTAATCAAAATATATACATCTATCTATTCCATTTGTAAACTTAATCTAAAAAGAAATTATTTAAAGTATCTTATTTTATTAACATGAATACAATGTTCCAATATTAGATACTATATTCCTGATTGAATAATGATATATGGCTGATGATGCAATTATCCTCATCTTATATAAGTAAATATTACAAACTTTGGCCCAATGATGCTTTTCTTATCTAATTTGATTGGATGTACTGAATATTGATGAAGCTGTCTTTGGTCTTGTTCTGGGTTTGTCAAATAATTTCCAATATCTTAAAGTTTCATCACCAGCACCTGATACCACCGTAGTACCATCTGCAGATAAGGTCAAATGGAGTACTCTGAAGGAATGTCCCTTTAAGATGGCCAATGGTTCTAATGTTGGATAATCCCACAACGTAAGATTAAATTTTGAATACCCATGCGATGTGATAATTTCATCAGTGTTCTTTGACCAAAGCAGATTACAGACTTGAGAGTAAGTATCAACATCATTTAGCTTTGTCTGCTTATTAACATTCCAAATCTTCAAATGACGATCTGCTGTACCACCACCAGTAGCCAATATACCTCTCTTATGTGGAGACCATGCCATTGCCTTCACAGCAGCTTTATGCTCTGTGATGGTCAAGAACGGGTTGTTTGATGTGGAATCGTAAACATTCACAATATTATCATTCCCCCCTGAAGCTAACTTATTTTCATTTACATTCCATTTCAGACCACATACTTCTTGTTGATGTGCTTCTATGGTTTGGAAATAAGGTTCTGGGATACGAACATCTCTATGTAAAATTTTTCTGTCTCGACTACCAGATGATAATATATGATTATTCCATGATAAACACGCCACTCTGTCTACATGACCAGATAACGTTCTGATACATTTCTTTTTTGTTATATCATAAATTTCCACTAAACCATTACTTTGACCCACGGCTAAATGAGTACCTGCTCCTGCCCAACTTAAACTTGTATATTCATCTTCTGTATCACACAAATGAATGACTTCACCTGTTACGTTATTAGTTAGGAAAATGGATTTATGTAATGCTACAGCTACAAAGTCCTGCGATGACCAATCAACTAAATCATAATAGAAATCGTCAGCTAAAGATGGTGCATCTAATACTCTGTATGGTAATCTAGCTATCTTCCTTATAGATTTACCTGGTGATAATAATAATTTTTTAGAGTCGGGTCTTACTGGTGAATTAGAATCCATGAACTGTGAAGAATGAATAAAAGATGATGTAGAGGAAGGTCTTTTTGAATTTGTACGTTCTCTATATGTAAACAAACTGGCACCGCGACCAGTAATACTCGAAGGCTTGGATAGCTCTTCTGTTGGAAATAATCTTCTTGGTGTTGCGGGGGCAGAATTTATAATTTCTGATGTTATACTCCCACTACGGCTACGATAATTACCTGAATCCTCATTTCGATCATCATCAGTATTAACAACTTCATTAGTGGTAGTATTATTATTATCATATGTCAGCACACGATTAATATCATTCACTGGTGTTGCTCCCAACTCAAAATATGAAGTACGTCTTTCTGGAGATGGTGTAGTTGGTTCACTGTTCGTGCTACTATTGAGTTTTGTTGCTGTAAACTTAATTTGTTCCAGACCACTCTCATCACTATCCTTGGATAACAAATCACCAAATATTTCATTCTTCAACAGGGTATCGAATCTTTCATGAGCGTGTTTCTCCTTTTGAAATATAACTTGATCGCCACATTCATTGATAAGACTGTTGGATCTTGGCAATGTCACTGAACTAGCGATCGAAGCAAAAGAATTCAGACCTATATCTGTTCTGGCTGGAATAAATCTGTCAGAATACACCACAGCATTAGATGACGTTCTCGGCCTTCTTGTCGGAGATGAAAGTAATGGGTTTGATTGAGATGTGGGTCTCTTTTGTATCCTCCTAGTTGCACTACCGTGGTTGCTTATACTTGCGCTAGTGCCTGTTGATGGATAACTTCCATTATCATCATTTAATGTTGTAGAGGTGGAAGAAGTAATTACACTCCCAGGGGTAGATATTTTTCTCCCCTTGACTGGAGATGCTTTGGGGGTATTTGTTATAAAGGGATTGTTCATATATTCAGACATCGAGCTCTCTTTCACTATTTTTGTTGTAATTCTATTGGGTCTGTTTTCAATGTATTCATATATATATTCTTTATGAAACGATGTTTAATGTTTTCATTTGAAATTAAAATTGAAATTTAAATGAAGCAAACACTTTGAACAAAATCAATTGCTAATTACACCCAGCAAATGAATACTACCTCGGCATCAGAGTGATGCATTAGTCATGGGTAAATTTAAATGAAGCTGATCTGTAAGAAAGCCTGTTGTTTATAGAGCAAAATGAGCAAAGGGGCGCTTTAAGAATTGTATCAAAGTAACAAGAATATGTCCATATTAACACACACACATATATATATATTTATATATGGGAAGGAATATTAAGAGGACGGACGCTGGTTCAAGGTGATGATTCTTTCATAATCTATTGGAACAGGACATTGATCATGGGATAAATCATTCCCACGAACGTCATATTTCTCTCTAGTTCTTAGATCAATTGGGTCCAGATCTTTATCATTTTTTAATGTCGAGTTGGCCTTCAATTTCTCTACAGTTTCATCAACTTCGTCAAATTCATCTTCTTTCTCTTGATAATCAATATTTTCTTCCACTTCTTCAAAATCTGGTGCCAACGCGCTCCATTTAGGTGGAATGACCAAGGACCAAACATAAACATCACCAGTCTCAAATCCGTTACTCGCAATGGACATTGTATGAAAATTCCAATCTATGTCCATCAATTCTTCTTCTGCACCTTCTAGCACTCTTACTAAAGAGCCTGAGTTTGTTTCCCACAGATATAGTTCATGAGTCGAGGAGCCATGAGTCGAGGCAACAATATAATCACCGGATTTGTTACTAAAGACAATTGCGTTCCATTGCAATTTGTTAATCACATCCTGATATTTGTGTTCTAAATCTAATGTAAATGTAGTTGTGGTCTCTTCATATGATAATGAATATTGTCTAATGGTTCTATCTGAACAATTTACTGCCATTCTATCTCCGTTTTGGGAGATGATAATATCTTTAATGTTTGAACCTGAGATCCTATCTGAATATAACAATGTGAAATGAGGAGAAGCCTGGTTAGAATCATCTTTATATATACGATAGAATTCAATCCAACCTTTAGAACTACCTGTAATGACCACATTATTCAATTTAGGATGTATTGTACTTGTTAATACAAAACCGTGATCTTCTTGTTTTGAATCTCCATTGCCAGTGAAATCTTGTTGTAAAGGTAACTTAAGATTTTTTATTGGATCGATATAGTATGCATAAGGCTCTTCAAATATAGTAGCCACTAATGATTGATGTGATTCTTCGTGGTTGCTCTCACCAACACTTTTTAAACTGACCCATTGAGACCCCCATACAGGACCATCAAAGGATACTTGATAAAGTGGTTTACCAGGGTCTAAAATATCCCAAACTCGAACACACCAATCTCTACCACTGGTCACAATATATCGCCCACTTTGTTGTGAAGCATCGTCACTGATATTACTCCATTCAATAGTATGCACAGCCCTAGAATGAGCGCCACCACATTGAGATCCTAAAACATGGATAGGTCTAAACGTATCCATATCAAAGATCATTACAGAACCATTGACGGAACCCAGTGCCAAATAGTGACCTTGTGGACTGTATTTTAAGCTTGTTGTCACCAGAGGATTTTGAATTGTATGTGTCAGTTTCTCTGGGTATTCTTTCAACACAGAGAAAGGATCTTGCAACAGTAGATTCATCTTATTTGCGTCCTGCACTCCGTTCACATCGGCCAACCCAGCTGAGAGAACCAACGTAACATCTCCCTCCTTCAATATCTCATTCCAAATATAGTTAGTTATTATCGTTTGACGCGTTCAATTGAATTCTGGCAAACTTGGCGTTTATTGAAATTTTAACGATTATTATCATTTTTTTATTTTATTTTTTTTCAACAAAAGTTACACGTTTAAAATATTGTTGTTATTTATGATTCACCAGATAACTTACTGATAAGAACGTATTTACTGGATCAATTGCCATCAAACTTTACAGTAGTTAGAAGAAAGAAGCAAATAGGAAAAAAAAATGATTGCTCGCTCCGTTTACTCTGCTCTTTGTGTGCTTTTATTATGTACACAAAACGTCTTAGGTTTTTACTATTTTAATAATGGTGGGGAAAGAAAATGTTTCCAAAAGGAATTAACCAAGGACACTTTCATTCAAGGTCGTTATTCTGTTTCTGTCTTAGACAGTAACACTGATCAATATATTGATGCTTCTCCATCCGATTTCAGTATTATTGTTGATATTGAAGAAATTTTTGATGATAATCAACGTGTTGTTCATCAAAAGGGTTCTCCAAATGGTGATTTCACTTTTGTCGCTTTGGAATCTGGTGAACATAGAATTTGTTTACAAGCCCAATCTAATGGCTGGTTATCTAAATCCAAGACTCGTGTCAACTTAGAATTTGAAACTGGATCCGATTCTAAATTAGATTCAAAGAAAAAGAAGACTATGGAAACTTTACAAGGTAGAATTGATTTATTAGCCACTAAAGTTGTTCAAATTAAACTAGAACAAAATATGATGAGAGATCGTGAAGCTCAATTTAGAAATTTATCTGAAAATGTCAATTCTCATGCTATGTGGTGGAGTATTATTCAATTAATTGGTCTGGGCGCTGTTGGTTTCTGGCAAATGAAACATTTAGCCACTTTCTTTATCAAACAAAAAGTTTTATAGAGAGCTTTTGTGCTTTGCCCATAAATTTTCTCTAGTCCCTATGTCAAGTAAACTTTATATACATGTATAATTGTTTCATCTTTATATTATTATTAACACACAACGTATAACATGAATCAGTCAAAAAGTAACTGAGAATCTAAAAATTAAATTACGTATTATAATAATTATTACTATTTAATATATTCATGTATCCTTTGGATATGTATATAGTATTTTACATTAAGTGTATATTTTCATTACCTCTAATTGAACTTAATATATCGTTAAAAACAAATGCATGTGTGCTTGAGGTTAATATGTATGTAGAGAATTCCTTATATTTTAAAACACAAACATGGATTTGAATTGGTTCATCTTAGAATCATCAATTTGGCTAGCATCGATACCAGATTTGGCAGGTGTTTCAAATTCAAAATTATATTTACTAGGAGTAATTGTTGTATTATTTATTGTTACACCATCATCATTGTTATTCTCTTTTTTCTCCTTCTTAATTTCTTTCTCGTTATCATTAGATTTTTTTGGAATAGGTATCGAGAACAGTGGTGCTGCTTTAACATCAGGCGTATCTTTCCTACTTGCAATTGAAAACGATGGTTTAATTTCTTCCTTAGATTTCTTTTCATCTTTGGAGGTATCCTTATTACCAAATGTAAATGCAAATGAAGAGTTTTGTGCAACAATTGGTTTGGGTTGTGTTTCTTCTTTTTCTTCAGTATCTTCCTTCTTTGGTTCTTTGGCTTCTTCGATATCTGCTACCACTACATTAGAACGTAATGAAGATGATCTTGCTGGCTTGTATGTGCTACTAATAGTGATATTTGCAGATGAAACAACAGGAGCAGCAGGTGGAACAACATCATCCGATTGTTTTGTGACAGGTTCTTGTTCAGCCTTCTTTTCCAAAGGAACCAATTGATGAAGTTGTTGCGGTTTACGAATAATTGAAGAATATGGATTAGCTAGACTTTTTGATTCTTCAGTAATCGTTCTTGACTTATCTTGTTCTTTATTATCATTACTTGTGTTAAGAGATGGATTAATAGTATTATTATTATTATTATTATTATTACTATTATTATTTTCCAATAAAGTAACTAAAGCAGATGCAACATTGGTCATTCTTTGGCCATTGTTATTTTTTTTAGTTTGTGAACTCTTTGCAATAGGTTTAGTAATTTGTGGATGTGGAGTAGAAACAGATCTACGATGCGATGGATATTTGAATATCACTGTCTTTCTATATGGGGATTTCATTCCAGAGTAATCAAATACCCTTCTTGTTGAAGTTGTTGAGTTTATAGAAGAGATACGGGATCCCATTGTATTATTCGAGGAATCATATTTTGGCATAAATTGTGGCACTTTGAACCCACTTGCAGTATTGTTATGGTTAGTAGTGTTCGCATTTGATGATGTAGAAAGAATTCTAGAGCTTTTGAAGACTTTGTTGTTGTTGGACGAAATATCAAAAGAAATGTTTTCTTCAGTTGGATTTAAAGATGTGAAAGTTGAGTTAGCCATATCATGATGATTATGACTATGAGATGGTAATTGGGGCATTGAGGATTTTCTCATTAATGACATAACACCTTCCATTTCGATATCAGTTAACGGATTATCACCCTTTTGACGAAAGAAATTAGCTAATTTGATATTAGAGATATTGGCCACTGAGATATCACCATCAGTTTCATTATTATCATTTTGATCAGTTTGCGATGATGCTATCATTGAATCATCATCACCATTTTTATTATTATTATTATTATTGCTATTATTATTATGGATGGATCTATTACCTTCTTCAAAGAATCCACCTGGAACCATTGAAACGTTTGTTTCGATATCTTGTTCCGGTTTGTCAGATTCTTCATTCCCAGATGTTAACGAATCAAAACTCTTGTTAATTAGAGTCTTAACTGTATTAAAGATTGAAACTTTTCTACTACGATTGGATTTTCCACTTGTGATCTTGGTCTTTGGTTTTCCATAAGGTGCCACATTTTTAATATCACGAAATGATTTCGAGGTCGTCATGTTGAAGAAGTGTGGCGTCAGTTGTGTTGATGTGTTCTCTTGAATAATAATTGATTGTAATGGTCCATTCAATCAATAATTTATAAATTTTTAATAAATTAATTAATTTTTCATTTAGTAAAAAACAAAAAATACCTAAAAAAAAAAAGATATAAAGGCCAAAGCATAAAAGTGAATAGTTAAATAGTATATAAATAAATATATATATATGTGAATCTTATAGTTTCATGGTCAGTTCTAGCTCGTCAAGTCTTCTTCTACCACGTCTACCTAGTCTATCGTTTTCTCTTTTCAATCTTCTTAGTTTTCTCTCCTTTTCAATTTCTTTTCTTTGAATTTCTTCTGGTGTTAATAATTCAATCTTTGGTGCCCAATTTTCACCTATATCTTCCAGATTTAATCTTACTCCTGCCAAATATCCAAATGCTGCCTCGTTATTTAAGTTTGCTGCGGTGTTTAGATTGCCGTCCATGTATTCCTTTTTAATCTTTAGTAAAGAATCATATAAGGCGTATGTGATGATGGGTAAGAATTCTCTCTTCAGACCCAGATCAACTACCAGAATTTCGGCGAATGATTCAGGCGTTAAGCTTGGATCATTTAAATTCCATTGGAAATTATCTTCTAGAAACCAATCTTGTAAATGACAAGTTAAATTGACTAAGATTTGTAAATCTTGATTAAATTTAATGGAAGCTAAATTTTCATTTTCTTGTATAGTTTCAATAATGACATTTGTAATTTGTTGATTTAAATTTGTGTAATTATTCAAATCCAAATCTTGACAATAAATATTTGCAAATTCTTCAGGGGTCATTGAATTATCATTAATATTCCAAGTGAAATGATCTATTATTCTCATTCCGTTATTCTCGATATTTAATGCTATTGGTATTATGATTGGTTCAGATGATGCAATTGTTGGAGTAATAGTTGAATTCTCTTTCTCCGTGGTGTCAGTTTCATCTTGTTGTTGTTGTTGTTGTAAAAGAGACGACGATGATATGGTATCTTTGTTATTTATCAATGGGATTGTGTTTTTAACGTTTTTCAATAAGTTCAATCTATATGGGGTTGCTAGTTTACTTTGTTGGAAAGTTTCTCTAATCTTGGGGTATTTCAACACGTTTAATAGATCGTCTTGTTCGTCAAGATCGGGCAATCTATCTTTCAAGTTGACTCTCTTGTTGCTGTTATTTTCCTCGTCTGCAGCACCTTCGTCGTTGTCCGCATCGCCAGACGTCCCAGTGTTGTGGTTATTACTATTATTGCTACTATTATTATTATCATAATTGTCGGGTTGTGCAGCAGAGTTGGTATTGTCGTTATCATCCATATCGCCGCCGCCCATATTGACGTCTCCAACACCATCGAAGTCAGCCAGATCATCAAACAGCTCGTTGTCGAACTCAGCATAGTTCACTACTTTAGCTCTCTTGTGGCCACGGACCTGCGTCTTGACGAGAGAGGTGTCCAGTAGCGACAATGTCGGCTCATTTCTTATTCTGTTGGGCAGATTTGTCAGGTACGCTTGCGGCAGTAGCAGGCTCTGGTGCTGTTGCAGTGTGGGCATATTTCGTGGTGTATCTATCTGATATATATCTTCAGCCAACTGATATATCTGATACAATCCTTCAATGATATAGTCAGTCAACAATCCTTTAATGGTAGCAACTTCTGCAGAATTCGTGGAAACCCACACATTAACAGTGCGCGCTCCGTGCGCGGTGACCACAAACTTTTCAAACTCGCAGAACGAAAATTTTTTTCATTCAAATATAAATGCCATCGATATTTGTTCAACAGAGGTTTATCTTAGTGTGATGTGCCCTTCGCATTCTCATGTGAAAAGACACTCCTCCAACCCAACAGTAAATCGAAACATATTATTCACAATGGCTGCCACTGATTTCTCCAAGATCGAATCTATTGCTAACTTAAACAAGCAATTAGCTGAAAACTCCTACGTCGAAGGTGCTTCTGCTACCCAAGCCGATGTTGCCTCTTACAACGCTTTCAAGGCTGCTTACCCAAACTTCACCAGATGGGTCAACCACTTATCTGCCAAGACTGAAGAATTCGAATCCTTCCCAGCCGCTTCCGGTGCCGCCGCCGCTGAAGAAGACGACGATGAAGACGTCGATTTATTCGGTTCTGATGACGAAGAAGAAGATGCTGAAGCCGAAAGATTAAAGGCCGAAAGAATCGCTGAATATAACGCCAGAAAGGCCGCCAAGCCACCTAAGCCAGCTGCCAAGTCTATTGTCACCCTTGACGTCAAGCCATGGGATGATGAAACCGACTTAGAAGCCATGGTCGCCAACGTCAAGGCCATCGAAATGGAAGGTTTAGTCTGGGGTGCTCACACTTTTATCCCAATCGGTTTCGGTATCAAGAAATTACAAGTTAACGTTGTTGTTGAAGATGACAAGGTTTCCTTAGAAGATTTACAAAACCAAATCGAAGAAGATGAAGACCACGTCCAATCCACTGATATCGCTGCTATGCAAAAATTATAGATAATAATAATAATCATCATCTTTGAATTTGTATTCCTCGTTTCATCTATAAATAATAAAAATTACTTAAATATACAAAACTTTTAAACACTTTAAATTTTATATATATAATATCTTTAAACTTTTGTGTATCTCTCTTAAACTTATAATATTATTGAATTATGATATATTATTATATTTGAACTATTATATATTAATGCGATAATACATACTCATGAGCATTCAACTTTTTTAACAGAGACCTGGACTTGTTGTGAAAGTTTATGACTTCACTACAACAATCTCAACAAGCTCAAATATTTAACTACTTTTTATTGCATAATTTGTTTATATTCTCCTCTCTCTCTCTCTCTCTATATATATATCCCCACAAGTTAATGTATATCAGCCATACACAAACATCTTGCAAACTGTAGCAAACGATCAAGAATGCTTTTGCACTAAGTTCAACTAAGTCGTGGATGCTGCTTTTTTACAATGCAAGCTGAATTATGATAGTACTCATTTGGCTATACAAGAATGCCTTGCCTAATACTTTTATACTAAAAAATCTATGTCATCAGGTTACATTTCTCCATACTCTTTGGAATCATCAAAGTTGGTAAAATTGATTAAATCAAATTGCTTAAACCAAAACCTGGAATACCGTTTGGATATTGAAATTTTATCGTCCATCCTAGTGTGGTGTCAACTCTTGTAGATGACATGATGTATTCGGCATTTCTACCACTTGCAGTATTTCAATGCTGAATTAATCATTAAGATTGTAAGATCTATTGAAAATAACTATTTCCCTTCACAAAAGTTGATGATCCTAATGCGATATTGTACTTTTGTGGCAGCAAATATGTACCCAATGCTCGATATAACATCTTCACAGCAATTATTTGATCAAGGAATCTCAGTAAGCATATATATATATATAACTACAGATAAGATAAGATAGCATGAACAACTGATCACGCAAATTAACAGTGTCAAAAAAAAACAAATGGCATAACATGATCGACTTATTTTCTGAGAGGGGGGGTAGAGGAGGGGCATCTAGGTTCAATTAATCATTGAATCTAACTTTACGAGCTGCCAAAAGTTTTGGTATTTTGTTTAAATTGATATGCCGTTCGAGGGCTACTGCCTCCCAGTTTAATTAGCTGATGCTGATAGTTTCAAGGAAAAGGATGCTTCTCTGGGACTCCTCTATCCATTTTCTCGAACGTGTTTACATGTCTTGCTTTATTGGTTCATGTCAGCTTAAATCCTGAATATGTCAACTAATAAACCGTTAGTTGCAATCAAATTAAAAAAAAAATAAAAAAGAGGAAGCAGTCATTAAGGATTATCTTTTTGCTCTCACTAGAAAATATTCTTAATAATATGACAGTCCCTACCCAGCAGAAGCATTCACTCCTTAAAATGTACTCTCTTAATAAGTAATTAATTTATTTTCAAATTCTCAATAGCAACATATAATCATCGCAGATATAGCTGAGGAGTTAGAGATATTCAATTAAGAGTATTACCACAGCAATAGTTCCAATGCAGGATCCCCAATTTACCCTACGACAGCTGTCTATATGTGTTCTGATTTAGTAGTAGTACCCATAAGTAAAGTCAAGGAACAATAATTTGGAGTGCTTCTTCAATCAGGTCAAACCCCCAAAAAATAATTATGATATCTATTGAAGTAGACAAGTAATATGGAGCTGTCATAACAAAATCAAGCTAGAGGTTCGGCTAAAAAATGAATAATCAGCCGTCCAAGGTAATAGTGGGAACCTACTATTCAGTTATCGACAGCATTTTCTTTCTCTTTTCGGGAGGAAGTAGCAGAACTTTTACTTCCAGCACACAGTCTTGGTATAATAACGAATTCTTTATGAAGATGTTAAGATTATTACAGTTGTTGCTGACCCTTAATTAGCCAATTACGCTAGCTATTCTTCAATCTCTTTGTTATAAGGATAATTACTAGAGAGCTTAATACACATCATTGTTCAATGCAGTAAGCCTCTTTGCTGAAGACATTCACCACGAAAGTCTTGCTAAATAGCAAATACTTGACTCAAACACTCCCAAGTGAAAGATTACGGAATTTGTGTCACCCACAGCTGTAATTTAAATTATTCATGTATTTGAACTCTTTTAATAACCTAATAGTTTGGAGAATGAGCTAATCATTTTTTACAAGATCCTACATATTTTGGATGGATCAACTAAATTGCATTTCTTTCACTCCTTTTCAAAACATTGATCCCAGGGCAATCATTACAAAATTAAACACAAGATTCTGCTCTCGAATTATTCCTTATAGTTCAGTTTAGGAAACCTCTCGGTTTACAATATTGTTTACTCTGAGTAAAGATACATTTTCTCTAGAAGTAATATTCAACCAATACTCAAATTATGATATGTTTCCACATTCAATCAAAAAAACCTTCTGTCGATAGCTTCATCCTTCAAGATCACATAGCAATAGTGCCCTATTCATCAGTTTTGATGAATCAAATCAAATCAGAATGTATATCGATGTGTAATATGCAAATTGATCTTCATATATGAAAATGTCTTCAGACATAACAAGGTTTTCATCGCAGTATCTTTGCTACTTGAAGTATATGGGTTAAGTATCATCTACAGTCTGCCAAAAAATTGTTTCCAGTATATTGTATTCAACGGCCTTCCTTAAGTAGTTTATCACAGAGGTAACGTCGGAGTTACAGAGTCCTGAATTCAGTGGCATGGAGTAGTATTAACTTTGAGCACCAAGTATATATAAGATCTCACTGAGATCTTGCCGAGATCCACTACCCACAACAGGACAATAAACCCTGAAGATCCCATCTGGAAGCAATGCTCACAGCAGTGAAGCAATCTGGGGGAAGACCCACTCAAATAGCACCGGACTTTTCATTGAGCGTTACCCGCACACCTCTCCCATACAAAAATAAAAATAGCAAAGACAGAAATTAATTAATTAATTAATTTAATTTAGCAATGACACAAATAATTAATTAATCTTTGAAGATACCCAAAGATTGATATAAAGGACACAAAATGGAACTTAACCTAAAGATATTTCTCTTTCTTTACTCTTATCTCTTACCTTACTTTACTTAAAAACACCGTGGACTTCACAAACTGAAATATTAATATACATTTACGTTAACATTTCAACACATACAAATCAAATTTATATTTTAGAAAGCATTTGATTATTAAAGACACAAAATCTTAATAATCCTACTATATTAATTAAGAGACACATAACGTATTCTTAATTTACTATAATACAAGAATCGAAGTACTCAATACTTAATACTTCGCTACTTTACTCTCACAAAAAAGAGCATTTTTTCAAAAGACCCTAAATCACTATGTCTTCACTAATGTACGCTAATACAGATGAACTCAACACCATTGACGAACAAATTAAATGGTACCATGAAAGTATCATCGAAGTATCCTCATACTTACAGGACTACAAAAGAGACTCAGTATTATATGATGAGACTTACTTTTCAATTATGACTAGCCAACAAATAAGGGCTACTAACATATTAATTGATTTGCAAGCACAAAAGCAAAATTATGTAGTTCAATTAGAAGATTACTACAAATATGAATTGAAGACTGCAAACAAAAAACAACAACAACAGGATATATGCATCGAAGAATTAAAAAATGCCTTGCACGATCAAGAAGAAGATCACAAGGCCCAACTAGATGACGTTAAAAAATTCAGTGACGATATCATCGACATGTTGACAGTGAAATTAGAGGAAGAAAAAGAAAAGGTGTCGAAATTAGAATCAGTGGGTACCAGTTCACCATTGAGAAACAACAGCTTTTCTCCTTTTGCATTCAAGCTGGATGCTTCCTCCATGATATATAGATCACCCCCTCCTTCTTCCTCCATGAGAAGGATTTCCTCATCGAGATACAGCAATGTATCTTCCGTATCCCCACTTTCAACATACTCGGAACAGGACAACGAATCCAGAGACAGATGTACACCTCCACCTCTTCCACTATTAGACTTATTTACATCCTCTCCACTACCGGTGGTATTTACACCACCACCACCACCTCCTCCAATTCCATATTTTGTGATACAACCATCAATCCAAACTAAAGCAGCTTCAAGCTGTGGCACTAAGGATGCCCACAAATTGGTCAATGGGCTAGAGGACCCATATCAACAACCCACCTTGGAGGAGGATTCGTCATTTATTCGAATTGCAAAACTTTCACAATGGCACTTTGACAACGTATGTGTGCCTAATAGGAATAAAGTCACCATGAAAGACAAATTTGTGACAAATACCAAAAAGGTATCGCACTATTTCAAGAACACCTTCCCAAAGATCTTCAAGATCAATAAAAAACAAGACCAAGGGGAAGCTGAGTGGTGCTTTAAGTCGTCAGAGGATACTGAATGCAACCAATCTAACAAATGGTCCGTATCACCTGACATATCTGAGATACAGACGATAGACCTACCAAGGAAACGAGACATTGCCCTGCAGTTGTGGGGCAAATTAATAAAGTAAGATTAAGAATTTGTTTACCATCAAGACAGTTTAGTATGATATGTTTTTAAGTCCAAAATATCATGCTGTCTTGGTGGTAAGCACAGGTAAACCAAGAGTGTACAGATATTCGGTAACATTTCCAGGAACTGTGACCAATTCGTTGGTTATATTGTAACTTTGCTAATAAGAGATAAACAATCTACTCTGTTTGTGAGACCTCCATCGCCCCTCTGGAGGAGCCTCATGAATAGAGATACATGGCCTTGTGCCGGTTGGTTAGTTTTTATTTTCAAAGTTATGATTGATTAGTCCTACATGGATTTGGAATATGTGTATGCTGGTGGTTTGCTTATTCACGGTGGACAAGCTATTTCACTCCTTGCTTGGCTTAATCTTCCTTTTTCTCTTCATCCTTTAAGGTTCTCTTCGGTCTTTGGTGTCCCCTACCACACTGCTAGGTTGTATCTCAGCTATCACTTTTCTGCATCTCTCATATACTGCTCTCTGGTCTCATCTTCATATGCTGTTCTCTGGTCTCATCTTCATATGCTGCTCTCTGGTCTCCTCTCTCATTGTTGTTCTCCCCTCACATCATCATTTCTCATTTACTGAATGAATGAACACATTCATATATCTATATACTTTCTCAATACATGTCTCTTCCGTTGTTGCCTTCTCTACATTCTGTGCAACAACATATTTTATCTGTCAAATACTTTCAATACATTTCTATATAGTTCTTTTTATAATTTAGCAGGTACGAACCACCAAGACCTGAATAAGAGCTTGCAGAAGCGGCTGTCATTCTTCCATGATATTACAAAATTTACTTTTACCAAGCTAACTTGTATTACGATACCACATTGAGGCCAACAGCACTTGAGCCTCTCTTAAGCTGAATAATTGAGAGTGTTGATGATATAGTGTTCGTACCGTATAGCATGTGTCTTTGACCTGTAAGATGGACCAAGGATAGATTGTCCTCTGATAATCCATTATCTTCAGGTTGTATCATAAACCAAGCATCGAATGTCTTTCGATATTTCTTGTGTCTCGATTGTATGGTGAACCAAGTAAACTCTTGTCCTTCGACAATCCTTGACAAGAATGTAGTTCAGTTACTTCAACCGTAGGATTCGTTGTGAGTCGACAAATCCGGAATAAAATGACCACTGTAGGCCGAGTTGTGAGGCTTCCCTTCAGAATAGCACAACCCACCTAAGCACTGCATTCATAGATTCCTGGAATGACACTGGCACATATCTCATATCCACTTTGCCATTCTCTTCTTATCTCTTGCATTCTTTGTGTTCTTTTCTTGTTATTAGGCGCTGACACAATTTCGGTTATTTCTTTTTCGTACTTTTTAGAATATATATTAATATAAAACCATTCTTGAAGATACTCTCTTTTGTGTCACTCAATAACAGAACGCTAACGACACAGACAATACTTCAGATGTGGACGGGAGAAATAGAATGACAGAGAATACAATTGATCAGAAATTAATACCCAGAGTGAATAGAAAACAAAGAGGCTGATGTTTCCAGATATGAACATGATAGTGTGGAGAGGATTAATGCGACCGTGGCAGTTGGGATACGGGATGGAATGTCAGTTAGAATATCAGTAAGAATATCAGTTGGGATACGGGTTGGGATACGGGTTGGGATTCAAGTTGGAATATCAGTTGGAATATCAGTAAGAATATCAGTTAGAATAGCAGTTGGGATATGGGTTGGGATACAAGTTGGAATATCAGTAAGAATAGCAGTTGGGATATGGGTTGGGATATCAGTTGGGATATGGGTATGCTTGGCAGTATATTTTGGGCATGCATTTAGGGGTACAATTATTGGGGTGACTGTGATGTATGTATGATATAATTGAGGTACTAACTCCAGTATAGTTGTGGTATGATATAATTGAGGTAATGACTCCAGTATATTTGTGGTATGATATAATTGAGGTACTAACTCCAGTATAGTTGTGGTATGATATGATGTATGTATGATATAGTTGAGGTAATGACTCCAGTATAGTTGTGGTATGATTCTAATAGGATAGGGTTATGGTAATTGATAGTTGGCGTATATATATTTAATTTGTGTTCATTGTTGCCAGTATAGTTATGGTACTGACGTCCTGTCAGTATTGATTTTGTTATGATTGGCGGTATAGTTCTGCTTTGGTTCTAATATATTCCATGAAATAGTACAACAGATTCTGGAGCTCAATGTTGATAAATGATTAATTAGACCGCGGCTAATTAATAGGGTAAGAGGGTGGGATTTATTCAACAACCAGATATTTTTATTTTTTTAGTAGCAGGCTTAGAGCTTATCTAGTCGCTACTACCTCTGGTATTTACATTTCTACTGGTTCACAAAACCAGTGCAAGTAATTGATTCCAGCTCATTGCAGCGCTGGTAGACTGAGAGAAAATGTAAAATATAATGTCTGGTCCTTCAATTACAAACATATAGTGGTGGTTGCAAGTTCAAAAGCTTATTGTATACAACTATATAAAGCAGTACGTATGTCATCCTCTCGAGAGTGCTCGGAGGTTTGTTTTGGCCGATTCGAAAAGTACGCGAAAGGAAACTCGAAGAGATCAATTAACAAACGGAGCACTCATCGATTCAAGCAAGGTGAGCAAAGTGGAAGCAACCGACACACTGTCCTCTAAATGAACTGCTACATGGCTGGATAAAGGGGGCACGTGACTGGCTACTATAACCACTACGAATGTGTTCCAGTATTCGCTGCCTCCACTGATAAGGTGCTGAGAGCTTATCTATATGGCATTACCCAAAGCCCTGTGTTGGCTGCATTGCTGACTCGAATTTGGGCCACTACAGATGAAAACAAGAGTTGCTGTTATTAGATTATACCAGTAGTTTCTAGATATAGCACATGTGGCTCTCACATTTGTTGCTAGTGTGAAGATAAATGAGAGTGGCGTATGATTACTATATATGGGAAGTACTGAGCTTATGGCTCGTAGTTTTCGGTTCAAGGCTAGTACTGAAATGCAATGTGCTGTAAAGTATTATATCAATAGATTGAAATCACATACCATGAAAAAATGACTGGGGAGGTGACCACCAGTCAAATAGTTTCATTACGTTGGTTAAAACTTGTTTGGCTGAGATTCGAACTCAAGCAGCTTGCACTAGTAAACACATAATTACCTCAGTCGATGTTGATAGTCGAAGTGCTCACGTCCATATTTGCTACACTAGTACATATTTTATTAAGAACAAGAATATTGCAGCTTCAAACCTTACACTATGTGTGTTTTAATCTCACTAATCTTTATGTTTCAAACACAAAAGCAACCACTACCTCTATAAGGTATTCTGATAAAAAGATTAAAAAAATCTCCGCGACGGGGAATTGAACCCCGATCTGGCACGCGACAAGCGCCCATTCTGACCATTAAACTATCACGGATTTTTATAACGTTGTTGTAATATGAATTACGATTAGTTAGAAAGGTCAAATCTAATTATTAATTTCTTATTATGAAGGAATCAAACTTATTGAGGTTGATTATGATATATTTATTGGTTGTTCTCTTGTCATTAAAACCTTCTTCTTCCATTAGATGAAGTTAGGAAAAGACTTTGAGTCGGAAGAAAGATGATATCTTCCTTCCCTAATATAATATTTAAAAACTACATCGTCGTCGTCGAGGCATCTCCTAACCGAGGCATCTCTCTTTGAGGCATCTCTTATTGTTAACTTGTTTCATGATATAATATACAAGGCTCATACTTTCTACTTATGTTTTATGTAATTCTTACTACTATACAAGACATCTTACCGATGTATTATAACTTCTAATATATAAGATAGCTCTCCGCTATCCTATCCGATTTTGATTATAATTTGTTTCATATCATCAAAACTAATTGGATTTCTCTTCTTTGAGGTTTTCTCGGTTTTACTTTATTGCCAATCCTAAATCGTCTTTTATCTTACCTCTAGCCGTGATCGTATCTTACTTGATCGAAATCATATCTTCGATTGAAGATACTATCAACTTGCCATTTTTATTCGTAGTATCACTTTGAGTCTAATATCATATTTTCTCTTAACTGGGATACTCTTAAACTCGAGCTCCGACATTCTCCCCCGTTCTAAAAAAAGCTGGTCCCTCAACGCTCATCTAAACGGAAACATTGTAGTTTGTAGTCCTTGAGGAATGGTCGAAGTAAATATGCAGCAGTGGAATCTTTTACCCATTGTACAGGAATGATCGTAGTGTCACATACTTCTGCGTTTTTCCATCTGACTTCGCAAGTTGCGTCTTTAAATATTTCTATAGCTTTTTCAATTTGGTTTAGTTGTTCTTTTATTTCGTTGTGTTGAATTCTTGGGAAATAACGTTTTGATGCCTTAATGTTGTGTGTGGGGTGTCGTCTAGACTTTTTTGCGGAATCTGGGAGTTCCAGTTTGAATGCAACGTCACTTATTTTTTCAATTATTTTAAATGGTCCATACCATAAGTGGTGGAATTTAGTGTAGGCACCGTTGTTGTAAGCGTTCTTTTTAACCATAACTAAGCCGTTGACTTGGAAAGTAGTGTCCCGATGATCACGATTATATTGTATTGAATAAGCGTCTTGCGCTTCTCCCATTTTTTGTTGTGCTATGTTCCACATAAATTGTAGATCTTTGAGGTGGTCATCGAAGTTATGTCTGTTCGATTCTGTTAGTATTTCACTACCATCTATCATACTTCAGTCTACTAGTAGGTTAGTGAAACCAGGCGTTCTTGGATGATAACTGTAATTTGCATAAAATGGGGACATGCTAATGGCAGAGGGGTATGTGTTGTTGTAGGAAAATTCAGCCATGGTTAGGTATGCAGGCCAATCCTTGAAATCTTTTATAGGTTATGACGCGGATAAGGTCTATCATGGTACCGTTAGTCCTTTCCACTTTTCCGTTAGCCGAAGCGTTATAGGAAGTAGAGAATCGTAAAGATATTCTTAACCGACCATGTACTCGTTGCCAAACTTCTCCATTGAATAATTTATCTCTGTCCAAAACTATTTCATCCAGTATGCCATGTTTGCAAACTACATTTTCTATTATCAGATCTGCGCATTGATAGGAGTCGATGTCTTTCGTAGTGGGTATGAAATAACTCATTTTGGTAAGCCGTTCCGTCACCACTAGTATGGCATCGTAATCATCAGATTTCACAATAGCCGTAACAAAAACAAGACTGATGAAAGACCATGGTTGTCCGAGAATGCTTAACGGTTGGAACATGCCAGGAGGAAGTAATTGCGTGTGTTTTGACGCTTGGCATTCTGGGTAGATTTGAATGTAATTTCTTAACGTGGAAATCATTTTAGGCCAGCAGTAGTCATGGAACATGTTTTGGTAAGTCTTGTGTGGTCCTCTGTGTCCGGCTAGATTGGAATATTATAAGACACTATTCAATAAAAGATGTACTAATACTTTACGTTACAACAAACCCTTACCACTTCAGACTAGCTATCCCTAAGGGGGCCATTCGTCATCACATCATCGTATTAATTGTTTTATTTTGGAAGACGTATTGTAACGAGTGGTGATCCGTTTTAAGTACGAATTTTACACCAATTAGATAGTGTCTCCATTTACGTAAGGAATGGATGGCGGCAAAGAATTCTTTGTCACGGATAGGCCAGTTCAGCTTGTGTCCATGCAAGGCCCGAATTAAATAGGCAACAACGCCATGTATTGTACCATCCTCATTATGAAATTGTAAGATGGATCCAATAGCAGATGTACTAGCGTCTGATATAACGACTATTTTCTTAGAAGGATCGAAAGGTTTTAGTATTGGTGCGTTGATTAAAGATCGTTTCAGCGATTCGAAAGCGTCCTGTTGTTTTGGTCCCCATGTGGTTTCTTTTTGATTTGCAAAGAGTCTTACAGGAGCGGCAATTTTAGAAAAATCTTAGCAGAAACGTCTGAATTAGCCACATAATCCAAGGAACCTTTGTGCTTCCTTAAAATTTTTAAGAGTGGGCCATTCTTCGATACATTTCACGTTTTCGGGATCGGTATGAATACCTTCGGCGGAGACGACATGACCCAAAAAATATCTTTCGGATAAAAAGAAAGCAGATTTACTCTTCTTTGCGTGAAGATCATGCTCTCTTAATTTATCTAAAACTTGTTCCAGGTGTTGCCAGTGGTCTTCTTCCGTCTTGGAGTAGATTAATATATCATCCAGGTAAACGACACAGAAATCATTCAGGAATTCTCTAAGTACATGGTTCATTAACCGTTGGAATGTAGCCGGGGCGTTAGTTAAACCGAAAGGCATGACATTCCATTCATATTGACCGCGGGGAGTAACAAAAGCAGTTTTAGCACGATCGCTAGTGGCAACTGGGACTTGATGATAACCACTAATCAGATCTAATTTGCTGAAGACAGTAGCACCTTTTAGTGAATCAAATAGATCATCAATTATAGTAAGGGGATAGCGAGCTTTGATGGTGATGTCGTTTAATTGACGATAATCGACACAAAGTCTCTTAGTGCCATCCTTTTTCTTAACAAAAATGACTGGAGCAGCGAACGGAGAGTCACTGGGAACAATTCTGTTCTCAGCGATTAATTCCCTTAGTTCGTTATTAAGTTCTTCTTGCTGGGATTCCGATAATCGGTATGGCCTTTTGAAAGTAGGCGCTGAACCAGGTTTCAGATTAATCTCGTGGGCAATAGTGCTTGTGGTATTATTAACGGGAGGTAGTTTATCAACTACCACATCTGAATACTTTTGTTCAATCCTGTCTGGAGTAGCAGGTGCAATAGGCTCATCACTAATCGTCGCCCAGAATGAATAAGTATCGGCTGTTTTGTTTTTCAGCTGTTTCTTTATGTTTCTCCAGGGGACTTCTTTCACCGGTTTTGCATCGTTAACTTGTAGTTGTTCTAAGTAGTCAGCTCTTAGCTTTGGGTACTTTTTGATAAAAGTAGTTCTTAATACCAATTTGTTAGATATTTCGAGTGGGATAATGAAGGCGTGGGTGACATATTCAATATTTTTTGTTTTGAAGTGTAATACGCAAAACGAATCTATTGACATTGGTTCTAACCATGCTCCTTTTACACTAACAGGTACTGTGAGTTTAGCAGCTTTCAAGTTTAGCTTATTAGCCAATGATTCCTGAATGAAGTTGCTTGACGTACCGGTGTCTAATAATGTGGCCACGCGGCACGACGACGATAATTGAATGTTGGTAATAGGCAGATCTTGGATCATGTCAGTTACTTTGACTTGTTCCGTGATTTCGTTAAAAGATAGGTGGCCACCTTGTTTCGTGATCCTAATGTGGTTAAGGTGTAAAACAGGTGGCTTCACTAATTTTTTGGATCTCTAATGTCCACGAAGGAGCTTGGAGATCTTCTTTGGCTCTTGAAGTTTAGCGTTCTATCGTTTCTCCTTTTGAATTTGTTGTTAGACCTGTTGAAACGATAGTCGTTGTTCTGCTTTTGTTTGACAAGTCAAATTAGCAAACTTGATCCGAGACTTACCTACTCTCCCAATCCAACTCTCCTCCTCCTGCCGTGTAACCACATTACTAGACACCGGTGCATCAAGCAACTTCATTCAAAAATCATTGGCTAATAAGCTAAACTTGAAAGCTGCTAAACTCACAGTACCTGTTAGTGTAAAAGGAGCATGGTTAGAACCAATGTCAATAGATTCATTTTGTGTACTAAAATTCAAAATAAAATCCGTGAAATATATTACCACGCCCTCATCATTCCTCACAACCTTTCTAACAAACTAGTATTGGGAACAACGTTTATTAAAAAGTATCCACAAATACTAGCCGAATATTTACAAAAGTTAGAGATCAACAATACCAAACCAGTGCAAGAAGTTTCTTGGAGAAACATAAAGAAGCAATTGAAAAACAATTCAACTGACACTTATCTATGTTGGGTTACGACTAGTGATAAACCCATCGCGCCCACTACTCCAGACAGGATCGAACAAAAGTATTCAGATGTGGTAGTTGATAAACTACCTCCCGTTAATAATACCACAAGCACTATTGCCCACGAGATTAATCTGAAACCTGGTTCAGCGCCTACTTTCAAAAGGCCATACCGATTATCAGAATCCCAGCAGGAAGAACTAAACAACGAATTAAGGGAACTAATCGCTGAGAACAGAATTGTTCCCAGTGACTCTTCGTTCGCTGCTCCAGTAATTTTTGTTAAGAAAAAGGATGGCACTTGCGTAGATTATCGCCAATTAAACGATATCACCATTAAAGCTCGTTATCCTCTTCCCATTATCGATGACTTGTTCGATTCACTCAAAGGCGCTACGGTATTTAGCAAACTGGATCTTATCAGCGGGTACCACCAAGGACCGGTCGAGCCAAAGGACCGATCTAAGAAAGCCTTTGTAACTCCCCGTGGTCAATACGGATGGAACGTGATGTTTTAAATTTAGGTTGATTGTTAGATATTTATTGCTTGCTCTCTTGTCATAAAAACCTTTTTCTTTTATTGAATGAAGTTAGGAATAGACTTGAGTTGGAAGAGAGATGATGCCTTTCCTCGTCTATATAATATTTTAAAGCGCATCTGTTTTTTTGAGGTATCTCCTTTTTGAAACATTTCTTCCCGAGGCATTACTTCATTATTAACTAATTACAGTACAACTATTGTTTTTCTCTTTACGAACAACTTTTAATAGTTGACTATTTTGAGAAGATAATATACAGGGCTCATAATATATACTTTTATCGTTTTATTTACTTCTTAATAATATACAATACTTCTTACCGATATCTTACTAACTCTAATATACAACATAGGTTTTCGCTATCCTATCCGATTTTGATTATAATTTGTTTCATATCATCAAAACTAATTGGATTTTTCTTCTTTGAGGTTTTCTCGGCTTTATACTATTTCCGATTCTTAATTATCCAAAATTGTCTTTTATCTTTCCTCTAGCAGTAATCATAACTTACTTGATAGAAGCCATATCTTCGGTTGATGATAACAGCACTTGTCATTCTTATTTGGAGTATTGTTTTGAATCTAAATTCACTAGTTCTCTTTCTGCGATATTGGTAAACTCGATCTCCGACAAAATTTTAATGTAGTCAAAATATTGACTCACATTCATACCAGCATACTAATGGAATAATTCAAGTTTCTATTGAATATAAATAAGAAGGATTTCAACTTTTACTACGCCTACCTTAAAAGCTATGTTTGCTACCTCTTAATATATGAAGGAACCGTGATCAAAAAGAAAGTTTACACGGTGGCTATGAACAGTAAATTATTGCGTCAATGATGAATATATTCCATCAGAAAGGATGCTGAATCTTCTAATGTATACCCTTTTTTGTAGGAGCTAACCGCTGAGAGTGGTTCGCTTATAATAGATATTATTTCCAAAGTTCGGATTAATTTGGGCGTTAACCCATGATAGTGTAAGGGAACTCAAAAGTACGCTTTTCCATAGCTCATTCGGGAATATCTCTAAAGAGTTACTCTATATGACGGGATGTGAAAATCTGTACTAAAAGAATCTTGTAAATTAACGCTAATATGTAAATGTAGGAGAAAAAAGAGAGAAAAGAAGTTATTGTAATTGTTTAATATTAACTTTATACTGATAGTAAATTATATGATATTATATGCAAAGGAGAATGAGTTGTATGAAGTAAATACAATCTTATTAGTGAAGAAATGATACGAAAGAAGAAGATAAGTGGGAAACTAATAGTTCTTAGCATTAAGTTCGTTACCATGTTCATCATAATATATTTCTTCGTCCATCATTAAATCGTGTGATCTCTCTTGACTAACATTGTTACTATTATTATGCCTGGTACTGGCAGATTTTGTAGTTGTAGTTGTCTTTGTTGTACCGTTTCTTTGTAATAAATCATCGTCGTCATCATCAATATTCATTTCGGTGGCTAGTAAAGTCGAAGGTGATACAATATTGTTATCTGACATCATTTCATCTTCGGAGGCGCCACTGCCCAGAGGAGATCTTGATTCATATTCTTCATCACTAACATTTTTACCTAATAGACTATACCAGAACTTCACAACTTTATTCTGTTTGTATGCTGTCACGATATTACCATTAGAGTCAATGAAATTAGTTCTCTTACTTTGTATACAGAAAATGTAAATGATAAACCCAATAATGATAAGTAATGGAACACCAATACCTACTACACAGCCAATGACAATATTTCTATTTTTCTTAGAGAGACCTTTACTATTATTAGAGTTCTTATTATTTGCTAGTGCAGTGTTTGTTGAGGACGCTGTCACTGTAGTGTAATAATTAGACAGAATAGTTTGGCCATGGATAACCTTGGTCACAGTATGCCTTGGATCTGTTGTTGCATAGCTAGTAGATTGGGAAGAGGAAGAAGAGGAGGAGGAGGGGGAGGAAGAAGAAGAAGACGACGGCGACGACGACGATGACGACGACGACGATGAATAGGACGAAGAGGTTGAAGGGGAGGAGGAGGAGGAGGAGGTAGAAGTCTGTTTTTTAGATGAAGAGATTGATGATGAAGTTTGTGTATGAGAAGAACTGCTTGATTCGATACTTCTTGACGTTGACGTTCTTGAATCACTAGAGCTGGATAATGATCTTGTCCCAGAGCTTGAGGATGGAAGACTTGATGAATGACTTTGAGATGCTGAAGATGATAAAAGTGTAAAGCCACTGCTTGAAATAGGTGTACTAGAAGATGAAGTTACTATTGAAGAGGAAATGATTGAAGAAGAACTTGGAATAAGTAAAGACGAGGAGTAACTTGATGTATGTGAACTTGTTGATCTTTGGGTTGAACTTGGATCCGTTATTGGATTATCCCCACCAATGGATATCGATGATGAAGTTGTTTGTTGATTGACTGGTGTGGTTTGATTATTACTACTATTGATATTATTACCAAAATTCGGATCGTTTTGGGCGTTAGCCCATGATAGTGTAAGGGCACTCAAAAGTAAGCTTTTTCTAAGTATAGTAACCATTTTGCGTTTATGTGACAACCTAATATGAACTGGATATTGTTGCTGGTATAAAAATAAAAGAATAGGTATAAATATAGGTAAATTTGATTTGAAGTACTCCTAGTCTATTGGAATATGTTATGGGAAAAGTATGGATCAGAAAGAATGAGACGGATACTAAAATGAAATAAAAAGATACAGCTTAAAAGAGGGCTGTGTTTAAATGTGTTAGCCTGTAAATCTTGTTGATCTATAGGATAAAACTTGCAGTGATTGCTGGTGGTTGTAGAGTGGTTGGGAGGAGGTAATGAAAGTGGTAATGTAGTTAGCTCTTTTAACCAAATTAAAAGTGAATCTCAATATCAAATGTTGTAATGATTCTGTGAGAGAGCTTGTTGAAGTGTGTTGGTTGCTAGAGTTTCCAAACCTGTTTCAAAACTGTCAGAGAAGATGGCCGTTTGATCTCTTGCATTTCGAAAGCTTTTTCTCATCTTGTGTGGAAAGTCGATTTTTCTTGATTTTTTTTAAGTCAGAAGGCTATTTTTGTCATAATATTTCCCATAACAAACGTTTGAGATCCTCGAGAATTTTTCCGTATCAAGAACAGATCCGCCAAATGTTTTAATTTTTTTTTTCACACCAAAATGAAAACAAAAGAGACAAGAAAAATCCTCGAGGATTTTGTGTTTTTTTCGCGCTGCGCGATCTGGAAATTTTCTTCGGCGAGGGCAGATCTGCGTTTGTTTTTTTGCTATTTTTAGCTCGTCTTCACCTGAAAGGGGAAAGCTAGAATCAATTGTGCATGTAAAATTGGATCTAGGTTTCGATTTCTTTGGAGGTCAACATGTTTGTGCGTGGATGTTTAGCTCTCTGGTTCGATCCCGCAAGGAAGCTGTTCGTAGGACACAGTTTATAAGGCATTTTATATGGCATTATACATTAGATGATACTATTTATACTATACGAAGAGGCAGCTACATGACTTCAAGAATTAAGAAGACATCTAATACTGTAGTCAGGAGCTTTAACGTCTTTTATTCTTCTTTTTCTTATTCTTCTTTTTGTTATTTTTGGATTTACTATCGTTACCATTACTATTTGAAGTAGATTCATTAGTGTTCACATCTTCAGATTCGGTCTCTGTTTCTGTTTCTTTATCTTCACGTTCTTCTTCAGTTGCAATAGTTTCAGCAGTTGGTTCTTCAGCAGTTGGTTCTTCAGCGGCTTGTTCTTCAGCGACTTGTTCTTCAGCGACTTGTTCTTCAGCGGTGGGTTCTTCAGCGGTTGGTTCCTCGGTAACTGGTTCTTCAGCGACTGGTTCTTCGATTGGAGTTTCTTCCATAGCTGGTTCTTCATTTGCAATAGTTTCATCGACTGGCTCTTCAGTAGCTGGCTCTTCAGTAACTGGCTCTTCAGTAACTGGTTCCTCGGCAACTGGTTCCTCGGCAACTGGTTCCTCGGCAACTGGTTCCTCGGCAACTGGTTCCTCGGCAACTGGTTCCTCGGCAACTGGTTCCTCGGCAACTGGTTCCTCGGCAACTGGTTCCTCGGTAACTGGTTCCTCGGTAACTGGTTCCTCGGTAACTGGTTCCTCGGTAACTGATTCTTCACCGACTTCAGTAGCTGGCTCTTCAGTAGCTGGCTCTTCAGTAGCTGGCTCTTCAGTAGCTGGCTCTTCAGTAGCTGGCTCTTCAGTAGCTGGCTCTTCAGTAGCTGGCTCTTCAGTAGCTGGCTCTTCAGTAGCTGGCTCTTCAGTAGCTGGCTCTTCAGTAGCTGGCTCTTCAGTAGCTGGCTCTTCAGTAGCTGGCTCTTCGATTGGAGTTTCTTCAGCAGCTTGTTCCATGAAAGTAGGCTCTTCATCGTTTGGTTCTTCAAGAGTAGCTTCATTTTCAGCAGCTGATTCTTCTAAAGCAGCTGATTCCCCGTCATGAGTATCTTCGACTATAATTTCTGGAGTTTCAGTGGCTTCAGGAGTAGCAGCTTCTTCAGCACCAAATTCATCCTCACTAGAATCACTTTCAGGATCGGTAGATGCTGATGGGAATGGATAACTCTTCAAAATTCCTTTATCAGCATCCAAGTAGAACCCTCTAACACCAACAATTCTCTTTTCAATTGCACAGGCTCTAATCCATTCAGGTCTGACTATTGGAATGTTACTATTTTTGGCCTTGATTAATTCTTCATCTTCTTCGTTATCTAAATCATTACAAATAAAATGAGTGGTGTCAATAGCAACATGTTTTTGTAGATGTCTTGCACCAACAATCTTTAAGCAATCTTTAATTTGTCTTTCGTTAATGTTTAACAATGGATCCAATGGACCTAAGCAAACAGTGATACCAGACATATCAGTCATCTTATGAGTGCGTACTTTGACCTTTTGAGACCAGAACTGACCAGAAGTAGTAACTAATTTCAATTGGAATTCATAAGGAGTGTCAACAGACAACCCAGAAATTTTGGTGGATGTAACCTTGAATGGGTTAGGAATAACAGCAGAACGTACACCTTGTCTATACAAAATCAATTGTTTTAATTTCGCAGAACCAAGGGATAATTGGTCCCAAGATAGGACACAACTGGTTTGAGTTGTGTTGACGATATTCAACACTGGGGCTTGAGGTCTCTTGGACCCATACTTTTCCAAGATAATTTGTTGAATCTCTTCAAAAGTCTTCCTTTGTCTTTGTTCTTCAGGGACATTTTCACGAACATTCATAGTGATGATGGAGCCAGCCCTGACATTGTCAGGTAGCAGCATTGTTGGAAATTCGATAACATGGTGATCCTGCGTAGTCAATAAAGCTAAGGATGCATCCAGCTTACCCACGGTCAATACAACTTCTACTGTGGACATTGTTCAGTTATTTGGTGAGTTTGATTGGCCTCGTTAGTTCTCTCAAATGTATGTAGCAATTGTGTTCTAAGGCTGTGTAAAATCATTTAAAAATATCAAGTTTAACTCGTTTTGTAAATACTCATGTCTTGATGAAATTTTCAAGAAAACCTTGAAAAATTATAAAGAACGTGAAGAAGGTGAAAAGATTATTAAAGAAAGTTGTGCATGGGGAGGTGAAATCTAACCCATACGCTGTTCAAAGGTTAAAGGACATCACACAACGTAACACATATCATAATGGGTGATCTGATATGGGTATGCCCTCAAAATTACCTACTCTCGGAGAATGATTGGAAAAGTAGAGTAAAGAAAAGCGGATACATTCCAATACTGAGGACAGATCTATCTAAATTCAAGCAATCATTACAACAGAGCTTAAAAAATAGACCAGCAGTATTAAATAATGTGACAGTGAGTGAAAATAAAGCGGTGACAGGCTCAAAAAGTGGTGAAACTGATGAGATGAAGGATCAGGCTATATCGACATACAAACCAATAGAGCAATTTTTACAATCTAATCCATCATTAACAACATTTGGTATCAGATTAGTTGTCTACATGGAATCTACAAGTAAAGTTGAAGCTCTATTGACAGAATGGATTGACTATTTGAAGAGCCAGGTTAAGGTTACACAGGAAAAGAATCCGTTGAGGTTCGATTCATGGTCACGGATTTATGCTACTGGCTTTGAAACACAGGATATTTTTGTTCGTGTATCTGCTATGGATAATGACTATACACCACTTTATCAATTTTTGAATCTTTTTCAAAGACTGGGCGATACATCAGACAAATTTTCCATTAACTTCGATGAAAATCTTACACAACGAATTACAGATGAACTGCCAAATAAAACAATTGATCAGTCTACGATCGATGATCACTCACAGCATATGGAAAACATATTAGAAAAGTACATTTCTAGGGGAAATAATACAAGTAGTGGTAATGAATTTGATACTAAAAAATTAACAACTGAGGAATATCATATTGATCTTAATACCTTAAGTGATCTTCCCAGAGAATCATTGGATCAACTTTGTAAAGACATTAGAGAGTTTAGAAATAGAGTGATTACTATCGAAAGGGAGAAGATTATGAAGGATAGCATTGAAGAAAACCAACGTAGGAGACAAAAAATGGTCCAGATGTTTGATGATATTCATAAGAAACAAGCAACGAGAAACACTTCCGTTAACGATATATTGGAGAGTAGTAGCAATGCAAAAGCCTATCCAGATGACTCTCAGTTCAACGAAGATGATGATGGCTCCGCGGCTGAAAAAGAAAGTACAGAAAAAAAGAATATTGAAGCTAAAAACCGTTATAAAAAATTGCTACATAAACTTAATACCACAATCGAACCGGGACTTAAGACTTTAGAACTGCGCCTAACAGAAGCTGAAAATTATGACACCTGGTTAGAAAAGATACGACCTGTGACTATCAAAGAATTATTGCATTTGGGAGAAGACATGTATTATGATTCTAAAAGATCATACAGAAAGACTGAAGAACTACTGGATAATAAAAATAGAGAAAAATGTGGCTCACATGTGGAAATGCCACCACTGGTTATTAAACTATCAGATGAATTAGCAAAGGAGACACATACTCCTGTGGAAACTAACAAGCAAGAGGTCAATAAAGATTCCCGTCCATCACAACCCAATACAGCTTCTGATGTTGCAGATATTAATATCACACTTAATTTCAGCAAAGCTGTTAAATCAAAAGAAGATGGGCAAGGTGTGGAACCTGCTATTTCAAGTATATCAGGTGAACGTTTGACGAAACCAGATGAGGAAGGAACAAAGAACCATCTGCCAAACATTTTGCCATTCAATGATCAAGAATTAGTTAACAAACTAAAAAGACTAAAGGAGTCTAAACTTGTGGATGAACTGATTAAAGAATATTTGGGTGTATATGAAGAAGAATTGGTTGATTATATTTTTGATAATATTAAAGAATTCAAAAATAAAGACAATTTATTGGAAGAGCTTAAAGAAACATTTGATGAAGATGCAGTCATTATTGTCGACAGGATATGGAATAGTGAAGATCTTTCTTCGTAGATTCAAATATTATATATGGCTAGTAAGTAAGGTAAGCTAATAAAAATATATTTATAAGATATTTAAAGTATAATCACATTTTATTTCTCTCTTTGCAAATAATAGAATAAAAGTATTTGTTGCAGTTTTATCTTTAGAAATCATTTCAATGATTGACGGTATTAATTTAGAGGAATTCGATAAAGCATGTGAAATTGGAGCTAAGTACATCTCTTGATTTAAAATTCTTTGCCTAACGAGAGGTGAAAAAACAATTGGAAATTTAAACTCGAACTGAGAAATCATTAGGGAACTAAAAAATTGATTTATTGATTTGATAGCTTCCGAGATACATAACATTTCGTTCTTTTGAGAAGAAAGTTGTTTGCATTTAACTTTATGGAATTCAACATTGATTTTGATTTCAGAAAGGAATTTAAGTTTGTGAGAGCTATTTTTATAATTGTGTGTCTTTAAATCTAGCGGCTTTTCTAATAATTCAGAAATTTTATTAGTAGTCCATAATTTGCATGAAAGCTTCATACAAATATAAGATGTTTCTTTGTTAAATTCAAAATCAATATCATATAATAAGGTTTTCTCCCAGAACTTTCTATTTTCAATAAGATGTTCTACCAAGCTCTGTAGAAATGTAGATGGCTGATTGTTTATCTGTAAAGTGATCTTACCTCAAAAATATTGTAGTATACATTAACTGTAAATGCAACCATTTATTCTTTGTTAGTATATTGAGTTAGAACAGATGTATCCATTTGACTTGCATTTATAACATACAACTAACCTATTGGGGGACTTAGGTGGTAAAATTATCCAAGTGGGATCAATTGCAGATACTTTATATTCTTCACTGAGTTTCAACTCTGTTGTTTCCCATTTGGATATAATGAAGAAAGGGTTAATATTTTTGGTTCCGGAACAATCTTTTAGATATACAGTTTCAAACAGCATTGATGTGGTTTTCAAAATGCTTGAGATCTGCAGTATGTATGATGTTTTATTAGCACTTTTATTTTGACTATAATCCCCCTCTCTTGGCCGTTTCTGTTTTCTCAGCGGCTAACTTTGAAATTCATTTTTCTATTTTTGTTGTAATTTCTGTAATGAAAGAATTGATATAATAGCTTACTCCTCGTAATGAAAAGTAAGTTTTGAACGCTTTAAGATTAAAGTTAATAGCTAAAGGTTATTAAACTCCAATGTCAACAGTTTTTACTTTAGGTACAGAAGATGAAGGAAAGAAACTTTTATGAATAAACTATAAAAATTAAAGAGGTAAAAGGAGGAACACAGAGAAAAAGCATTACATTAATAGCTAGAAAAATGGAAAACGGGACAGGCTAGTTCTATATCTATTAATTGTATTTGATCACCACTAACAAGACTATTTCTGGCAAATAAACCTTTCTGGTGGAATATGAGTGCTGTAAAGATCAAAGGGACGACATGCTTGACAAGAAAAATAGTAAAGCAAGAAAGCTAATGAGTCCGTACATACCTTGAATATTTTCTGTACACAAGTAAATTAGGAGAGGGGATATGACTCAGATCACCTTACGGTATATTTTTAAATACCATTTTTCGTTGAAGTAAACCTTGGATTTGGTTAGAACTTCTCCCCTTGATTGGATATAAATTTACATACCTAACACATGCTCTAATATGTAGTTTTTGTTTGCTTTGAAAATGGTCCAGAAGAATATTGAACTCTATCTCTATTTAATTTTTTTACTTTTTTCAGTCACAGCTTGAAGTTCAGTTAAATTATTTACCAAATAATAATAAATAATTATTAAATCAAAAACAAAGAATCCACAGATATTAGATAACGTCAACACTCCAGAGTCTGTGATAAAAATGAAGGTATACAAAGCAACAACTGATTTAAACAGATATTAGTTACGGTTGGTTATTTTTTTATACTTGCTAGATTAAACAGGAAGGAGAGTAGATGCAAGTGTATGTGACAGCCACTTACCTACCAACTTAAAGCAGTAAAACATCACTTTAGAGGGAATATACTTGGGAAGTGTAATGAGCAACCTATGATCAATAACACTCTAGTGAAGAGAATGTAGTTTTTCTACTTTTTCCAAGATATAAGGTCACTGTGGCCGAGTGGTTAAGGCGATGCCCTGCTATTTCATAGAAACAGTTGTAAGGCATTGGGTTTTACCTTCGCAGGTTCGAATCCTGTCTGTGACGTTATTTTTTGCCATTATTTTTTGCCATTATTTTTAATGCTTTTCATCAAATAAAAAAATAAATTGAAAATCCAAAAATCCGGTTTTTTTTGCTATATTTTTTAATTTTGGAATATTTCTTAACAAGTGGCAGAAAGTTAGACAAAACGTAATGAATGAGTAGAGAGTGCATACGAACCATTATGAAGAGTGAAATCACCATTAGAGTAAGAAACACACCATAAACCCTTGACTGGTTTGCCCGTTTGTCCTTTATACAAGCGGCAGAGACACTTCACAAAAGCCGGTTTCCTGTGTAATCCCACTTAATTAACTACATTATATAGTCACTGTCCCCATTGTTCGCACTGATTAAATTCGCTTTGATAAACGTCTCCGAACCGATTTTCACAGTTTTCTTTCTCCACCGCTTCCAAATTTTTGCGCGCAAGATCGTCACGGCCAACAAACGACGTAAATATACACGCAAATATCTCAATTTGGAAAATTCAGACACACTCGAGATTATAAATAATTTCAATTAACATTAAACATAAAACAAAATCGCTATCAAGAGCACCCAAACCGTCAATCTCCAAGTCATACAGCCCTTTTTTTGATCTCTAATCGAAGAACACTCAAACATTTTATTTTTCTATTTGCATTTTGACACCTCGTTTCTTCCAATTTTTGAGCAAACGACAACAACATACTTACACAAACTTCATTGGCCATATATATATATATAAATATACATCTCCAATTTTCAATAATCATATTAAAGTGACAATATGGACCCTACAAAAGCTCCTGATTTCAAACCACCTTCGCCAAATGAACAATTGAATCCTCCTCCTGATCCAATTTCCATTATCCCAGAATCTGGTCCAATTGTACCGTATGTCTTAGCAGACTATAATTCCTCTATAGATGCTCCATTCAATCTAAATACAAGTTCTAAATCTAATAAGACTAAATCAAAACGTGAAAGCAAATCAAATACCAATAACAATTCTGCATCATTATCTACAACAACAACTACAGCAGCTTCAACTTCTACTACATCGAATAAAGAAAGTTCATCAAGAAAACACAATCACTCGAACCACATACCGTTAAACTTGTTAGATTTCCAACCATTATCTGCTGATGTTTCTTCTGATTCATCATCTTCATCTGATAATGATAATGACTCTAATAGTAACAATAACAACAACAACAACAACAACAATAATAATTTAAAGAAGGAAACAGATAAAGCTAATGATAAACAAAGAGCTAAAAATATCGAGAATGCTAATGCAACTCTATTAAGTGATATGTTGATTAATGTTGGGGTTAAGAAAAATCAAATCGCCGATTTAGAGGAAGTTCCACATGGTGTTGTTAGACAAGCTAGAGCCATTAATGATTATGAATTCCCGACTCATAGACTATCCAAGAAATTATCAGATCCAAATAAATTACCTTTAGTCATTGTTGCATGTGGTTCCTTTTCACCAATTACTTATTTACATCTAAGAATGTTTGAAATGGCTTTAGATACTGTTAATGAACAAACTAGATTTGAAGTTGTTGGTGGTTATTATTCTCCGGTTAATGATACGTATCAAAAACCTGGGTTAGCACCATCTCGTCATAGAGTCAGAATGTGTGAATTAGCATGTGAAAGAACCTCTTCATGGCTAATGGTGGATGCTTGGGAATCTTTACAACCTTCATATACAAGAACAGCAAAAGTTCTGGATCATTTTAATCACGAAATCAATGTTAAAAGAGGTGGTATCACCACATGTACTGGTGAAAAAGTTGGTGTGAAGATTATGTTATTAGCCGGTGGTGATTTGATTGAATCCATGGGTGAACCTAATGTTTGGGCTGATGCAGACTTGCATCATATCTTAGGTAACTATGGTTGTTTAATTGTAGAACGTACTGGTTCTGATGTTCGTTCTTTCTTATTATCTCATGATATCATGTATGAACATAGACGCAATGTTCTGGTCATTAAACAATTAATTTATAATGATATTTCATCGACCAAAGTACGTCTTTTCATCAGACGTGGTATGTCTGTACAATATTTGTTACCAAACTCTGTTATTAGATATCTTCAAGAACATAAGTTATACGTTAACCAAAGTGAGCCTGTTAAACAAGTCATGGGAGGGAAGGAATGAAGTCAAACCAAGAATTAACTAATAAAAATATAAAAATAATTAAAAAGTAGCAGACTTACACATCTACAATATGATGATGTAATTCCATGAACTAATGACAGCCAAAAATAAGTGATCTATATAATTTTTTTTTTTCAATAGAAAATAGTTGTAATATAATAAATTGAATACCTCTGGGTATTTAATACTCCCTTTCTATATCACAGAATTGTCATTTGTCTACTCTTTATAAACAGGGATTATATGTTGCATATTCTTCATATTAAATTCTTTTTTGTGTTCTAGTTATAAACAAAATAAAGTTAAACGAAATGTTATTGATAAGAAAAGCTTTAGAGAAACTCCATTAAAATAAAAGACTACTAAGGATAACCACTCCGGAAAGTGGAAACAACAGACACATTAAAGCCATTCTTGTATTTTGTATATATAAAATTGGAAGAGAAGGTTGATCACTCAGTAATATCATACTGACTCAAATAAGGAGATATCTCCTTTACAGCATAATTCTTACACATGTATCTCACGTATAATTTCCAGTACATTTGATGGATTTATTACCGTGTTCTTATGAAAGGTTGACATATCTGCTTGCCTTATTTTATGCTACTGTAAAATATTGATAATCTAGTAATTGTATCAGTCAAATACAAGGAATATATCATCACATAGGTTAAAAACATTCTGTATTAAAATATATCATCTTAAAGCTCATTTTATTACGATGAAGGCAAGTTTATCAATAATTAATATAAGTATAAAAATAATTGAAAACATCAAATAAACTTGAATCCTCACGGTAGTCACACTATCACATTCTATGATTCAAAATCTCATTTATGCCATCTTGTATTGAATAATCCAGAACTTCAATTCCAGGGTTATGCCAATGGGAGACAGCATATATTTATTCTAATATAATTTCATAGAAAAATAATACCTTAATGAATACCCTGAAGTCACTATTTTTAAGCTGTTAAGCATATTTACCACTTCAATGAAATAATAGCTTACTATAACCAAAGTTAGATAACTCCAAAGCTAAACTTCCAGATAACTATAGCAAATGATGTTCTATTTGGCTCAATATAGAGGCTACGCTTTAATGTTTTTATGTAACCAAATATATTAATAGTATGATGTTTCTTAAATTATTGATAGGGACTGCAAACTTTAATAACTCTTTCAAGGTTAGAGAGATTGCCCTTGACACAAGATGAATTCTTATGTGTATGCTGACATCTATCTTATATTAGAAACTTATCATTTATTATAGACTAATAATAATATATGTAAGTTTCATAACTATAAAACCACTGATGCATTTCAAAAAGTAAAGAATAGTAGATGCTTTATGATAAAAATTTCTTTTATGCAATGTAACCTTCAATACAGACTCTATCTTAGCAGGGAAAATATATTTGCCTATTTGTGTAACAACATTGCTTAACGTTAAATACAGATCCTATTAGCATTTCTCTTACATTCCTTTGAATTTAATTGCAATTTTTTGCGAATTCTTTTAAGACTTTAAAGTACCCCCAGTAACAACATATTGCTTAACCTCAAGCAATATTGTATAATAACACTGTCTAAATACTAAAGCTGGGTGAGCTAACATCATAAAATGCATTTGTTGAGCCTCATCCTTTTTCTAAACGTCTAAAGATTACATTTAATTCAATATACATATGTGTGTAAATATAGTAGTATGAACTCTTTAATATAACATCCTGGCCTCTATATAGGTTTGTAAGAAGTGGACATCAACAAAATATCCCAGAAGAAAGCTTTTGTATATATCATGTGTCCTCTAGCAAAGAACTTTTCTTACCACCTTTGATCATACTAAAATCAAAAATTTAACAAAACATTCTTTAAAATATTTATAAGTAATTATGCACAGTCAGGTGACTAAAATTAAAACATTTATTTAATCAAATATAGTTATTAAATTGTAAACTTATTTGCCTATTCCGGATTTTTAAAATTTGAAAAAGATTATAATTTATTCGTACAGAATATGTATAAAGCATATTTGCATCACATCATATACTACGGAATCACTTTTAATGAGCTTATAAAAATACCATAACTAATTACGAACGGTAAAGTAATGATCAACGTTGCTTATTCAATGTGCCCTTCTCTGTTTTATTTATAGAGATGGCTTTAAGGAGCTATTTTAAAGTGTCTCATAATATATCAAATATGGGGTATTTTGGCTAGAGACTCTCATTGGAGCAGTCGAATTATGTAAAGTTTATGGACATGCTGTGGATAGATTTCTTTCTTTAGTAGTTTTAACATCTAGATCATTAATAGAAAGAAAGTTGATGGATGGCTATTTGCACCTGTTACAATTAACAGGTTTCTTTAAAGTAATGAATGGCTATATTGTGCTGCTATCAAGATTGGCAGGTGAATAGTTCTTATAATCAGAAATATCTTTAAATGCTCGACGTTCAGAACATACCGCAACAGCACTTCAATTGCACCAAGTAGGACAGTATAGTGTTATTTTACTTAATTGTATTAGTAGGGTAATATATTGCAAAACCGCAATAGTATTGAAATGGTGTTTTTTAATTAAATCTGGGTTCAGGGCAAGTTATGCAATATGTTACAATAGGGAAAACACTGAATACAGTGGAGATACGGGAAATACGAAGACCAGTACATTGGCGAATACAGAGCTATTTCAATCAATGTGATTGACAATTGTATCATAATAAATCTTCTATATTTTTCTTTTGAGTTTGCTAAAAGTCTTAAGATTGAACAATTAAACTTTTAATCTTTGAGTCAGTCGTTTGCCAAGTATCTTAAGCTCAAATAACTTTGACTGGGACGCTCTATTTTTTAGTTGGATGTATTTCTTTTACACAGATGATAAGGCTATCAAAGAGTCTTTTAGCAAAACTTATTCATGATAAAATACTGATATTCACATTGAGGAATTTTTGAAAAGAATGCCACAATCAAATACATTCAAATCGAAGTGTGTTAAGAACTCTAACCTCCAGTATTTCAAAACATCAACATATCATTATTTTCTTTGCCACAACTGAAAAAAAAAATCATTGGGGAGGTGACTATCACGCAAGGAGCTTTTCTTTGAAATGGAGATATCAGTTAAACTTTATGACGGTTATGGCAGTTGGTATAAAGTTGAACGCCACAAATAATTGACAAGAGGAAAAGCAAAGAAAAATGATGGTAATGAGGAAAATCAACTGGTGTAGATTTGCCAGAATGTAATATATCAATACTTCAAATTTGGTTATATTATTCTAAATACGGAAGAGTAAACACTCAATAAACATACATAAAAGGTTCAACCTTTAATAGACAAAATTATCATTAATGATATGCACTAGAAGCACATTGCTGTGACTTTTATAAAAGGAAACTATATAAGGGAAGTTCGATATAATTTATGCCAAAGAGTACCCTGTACTAGTAGTTGCTTCCATGTTTTCCATCAAAATTTAAATCACAGATTTTCGTCCTATATTGTTGAACAGAGTATCACATTGATATAATATTCATGACACTCGATAATATTGCATTTCAGAGTTAATTCATGAGCAGTCTGGATCCTGGCAGACAGTTTACAAATTGGATGATCATCTCAATGTTATATATTTATAAATATTCCAAAGAATTTAACATATATATTAGAAGACATTATATCTCCTTTAACTACACTAAATAAAATTTCAAAGCTACATTTTGATAGAAATCAATCTCTAGAAGTTAACAGTCAGCTGTGTATTAAATTATCAACGAACCAAATAGAATTGCCAAGTTAACTATTTTTTTTTATTGTTAACAGAAACCGCTCTTGAGGTGACAACTCTTGCTGTCGATACTTCTTTGAAAAGTTTCTGAGGGGTTATGTAAAAGCAAAATAAGCTTATCTTTATTAACAAGCATGTTAAAACTGAGGATATATCTACTGTTTTTGTATTGATTTTGTATTAGTTAAAAAAATAAAGCTTTACTTTCATGATGATATGGCAAGAAAAATTTAATAAATCATCCATCTAACGCATTGCTACCAAATATTTGTGGTTATTACAAACACCTGAATCAGGGATGAGCTAACTTATTAGAACTTTTATGAATTTGAAACTTCATCAAATAAGTGGAAGCCATCAATCCCCATTATCTAATAATGATATAGTTTGGCTAAAAGATTAGCAACTTCGGCAGTGCTTTAACATAATACTCCAAATAAACTCAGGACTCTGTCCTGTTAGGAAACTTAATGCTCAACAATAAGAAAAATATCTGGACAGTATATTTTATACATATTCATGGGTAATTCATTATTTTACATTGTTACTCTTTAAACATAGACCATACCGTAATGGTAGTCTCAATAGTAAGCCAATTGTTCAAGGATCGATGGCGAATAAAGGAGCTTTCTTGTCTTTACTGGCCTAACTTGCTAGATTTTATCATATACATATAACATTAAGGATTTTCATTATAAATCAATAGTGGGGACATTGTATAGCAAGATAAACTTGCTAAATGATATGGTTTCCCCTTTGATTTATAACACACTGTGACCTAATGCCGTTAGAAGGTAACATTCAATGAAATGTATTAATGACGGAGCAATATCTGCTAATACCTTGGGTAACCTTACAGTTGTGTCAAAGGCGCTTATTTGAATCTAATATTATGATTCTATTGATGAATTTTGTTAAATCTCTCTAACATCACATATATTTCTCAATTGGCATATAGTATTCCTGGAATGGCTCATATTGTTGAAAATATATTGCGACTCTAGCCAATAATAATACTTCAGTTATCTTTATTGGGCCTACTCATTATCTCTATTATTGAGATAATCTATACACGTTTAACGTGTCCATAGCAAAATTATAGTCATAACATAATGCAGTGTATACTTCAGTCAGAAATAAATATCAAAGGAAGTATGAATGGTAATTTAATCCCTGCATTGTGGCTATTTTAGAAATTATTGGGAGAGTAGTCTATTAATAATTATGATATAGTGGCTATTCACAATATATTCCCTCTTTCGAATAGGATGGATAAAACACATAAAAACCCAAATAAACAGATATCAACCACTTGATAACCAACCACACATATATACATATATATGAGCTTTTTAACAATTTCACCCTATTTTCCAATGAAGATGGATGTTGTTAAAGGAGGTGCAACTATTATTGCATTACTTCTCAAAAGTTGGTTCAAAAAATCCCAAATTTACTTTTATCACTAAAGGTAAATGTCAATTAATCGTTTCTATAAAGTACCGTACTGTTTAGTGTTTACAAATGTAAAAATGTCATAGATGCATATATCTGATCCAGTTGCTTGAAAGTTGTTATTTGGCTTCATATTTTTGGTTTAGAAAAAAACAAAAACTAAATTGTTTAACAAAATCTTACAAGGCAGAACAGAAAGTTAAGTAAAATAAAGGAAACGAATCCTTTGAATCACAAGAGTACGAGATTCCCTAACTAAATTTAGTGAACAGAGCAGTATAAAAGTTGCACAAAGAAGATACAAATGTTATATGAACTTATGGGTATTGTCCGTGTAACAAACACATTACAAGGTCCAGTGGAAGCCAAGGAGTTATTGACTTCGATTGGTAAAACCATCCTTTCTAATAGAGGGTTGATTAGGTCTATTACTCCTGTTGGAATCGAACAATTTTCATCTATCATACAGAAGAATCAAACTAGATATTACCGTGGTTATAGATTTGTGATGTTATTTGATTCATCAGTTGGTGTTCAATCTGAAATCAATAGAATATTAAAAAAAGATCCAAGATTAATTCGTTCCTCCATTGTGAAAATCAATACAAAACGTAATTTAGACATTGCATCATCCATAGATAGAGTACAAGGTTATAATTCTATACTACAAAAATTAGGATCAAATAATATATAAAGGAAAATAAACAACAATAACTGCTTACTAGGAATAGTTACGGACCATTTACAATCGGTTTTACTAAAGAAGAATAACAATATTCATATACATATATATATATATATATATATATATTCATGTAAATAAAAAAATAAAAAAAACACACTTGACAATATGATAAAGTGAAATATGATACAAATCTAAACGAAATTAATAATGATAAAATAATCCTTTGAAAAGACAGGGAATTGCTTAATCTATTCTTTTAGTACTATTTAATCTTGGTGGCAATGGACTTACTTCTAATGATACATTTGATGTCGCAGATGATCTTGAAGCAAATGAATTTCTATCAAATATATTGTTTGGTGTCATGCTAGACTGATCATCTAAATCAAACTCTAAAACGTTATTATCATCTGAATTTAATCCTTTTGTATTATCTAGTGTTGATAATGGAATATTCTCAATATCATCACTATCAAATGAATCTAATGGATTCCCCGCTATCATATCGTATTTTTCAATACTTGAATAAGACCATCTACAAAATAGTGATGTGTCGACTAAAGGTAATTGAGTATATTTGGTGTATTGAAAGATGATATACGACAAGACTGAACCAGCCATTAAATCCACAAAATAATGATGAGTTAGGTACATTGTCGACCACCATAACCAACAAACATAAAATATGAAAAGAGGTCTTAAAAATGGGAAACAATACGAGAAGAATAAAGCTTCCATAGTAGCACAACCAGAATGTAAAGATGGGAAAGCGCCAAATATAACAGAAGAATTTTCAAACCCAGTAGTATAAACACTAATATGCAGTAATTTGTCAATTCTAGCCAGCCCACCTGGAGAACCATGCATACCATAGTGAGCGGATTCAAGACCATAAAGGATCTTATACCAAGGTGGAGCCGCTGGGAAAACATTTTGCATGATAACACCAAAAAGATTCATATAACCAAAGGCAAAGGCATAACCTTGTAAAATAGTTGGTGGACCAAAAATGAATAAGATAGCGGCGACCACAAATGGAGCACCGAAATGGAAAACACCATATGGAATCCAAGCAAAGATATCAAAGACAGAATTCGTTGAAGTGGCTAAGATATCAGACAAATTATCACCATAAAGTATAGTTTCGATAGCAGGTAAAACTTTAACAGTGATTGGTGGTCTTTTATCAGCAGGGAAATATGAAGAGGTAAAATAAAGAGCCAACCAAGTGAAAATTGGTAAAGCATTAAAGAAAAATTGACCAGTGAATGGAATTAAACATAAAAGGACCAAAGTGGAATATATTAAACATTTAATGATCCATGGTAATGGATTGGTAATAAAAGTGAATAAAAAAATCGAAGCCATGAACCCGTAATGACATATACTTGACCATGTCCAATGATAATTTTTAATTGATTGAATAGATTTTTGAATGGATAAACTTGTTTCTAATTCGGAAACTTCAGAATTTAGTGGTCTTTGAGATAAAAACCATCTATAAAAAAAATTTGCCATGAATGTAGTAAATATTAATAATTAATAATATAATTGGTAATTTCTTGTAAAATTAAAGAAATAATAATGAAAGAACAGTTTTATAAAAAGGAATACAATAATAGAGGGGTATCAAAATAGGGATATAATAACACACTGAATCTGAAACTTAATCTTGTATACAGTTGAATGAAATTAAAAACAGAGAAATAAACAAACGATGGTATTTAAACGGGCGGCTTATTATTTTATCTATTGATATATATTTTTTTCAAATCAAACTAATCAACTTAAAAACTTGAAGAGATAAAAAAAAACACGTATACGGACCACAAAATATATCTATAGCTGACTATGATACGTGAAACTTCTTATTAAACTTTCAACACACTATAGAGTTAACTTTTGTTTAAACTGTGATTAAATTGAAATCAGTGACTGCGATGAGTGTTTTATAAAGAAATAAATCAAAAAAAAAAATAAAAAAATAAACAAAATCTGTCGTTGAGAAAGAAAAGAAATTGCTGAAAAGACGGAATTCTCAAAAACAAAATCACAGCGCGAGATTGTTTTTCAGAATTTGAAAATTTGAAAATTTGAAATTTGGAAAAGCGCAAAATCGGAAAGACGTCACAATTTCAATAAGACGTTATATGCAATCTATCTATGAATTGTATGTGAAAGAGATGTGAAAGGTGCAACTAGTGATATAAAATACATGCTTGGTATATGGTAATATATACACTTGTATATTGACGAGAGAAACCATATATTATCCAAATTTAATGCGGACATGTATCAGAAAAAGTACAAAAAAAAGTAAAAAAAGAAAAATACTGCACGTGATAATCATGTGACCCGATGGTCATTGGTGTAAAAATCATAATCAGTGTGAATTATATTAATTTTTCGGGAGATGTGTGAGTTCAATGATAGATGATTCAATTATGAATAACTACCTAAATACCAACATATTATCTTTCTATCACACCACCAGTATATAACAAATCTTTGTCTTGAAATGTCTTTACCCAGAAGAGTCTCAAAGAGGAAAACCAAGGGTCAGAATAAGTACTTAGAAACCCTTTTGCAAGAAGAAAATGATTCATTTTCTTTATTGATGTCAAATAATGATAATGATAATAATATTAAGATAAATAGAGAATATACAGTTTATTGTAGTGTCTGCAACACCAATGATGACAACTATGATGAAGCAACCGATCCATTTGGAGATATGATCCAATGTGATAAATGTGACACTTGGCAACATATTAACTGCATTTTACGGCATCAAAATGAACCAATTAATAAATTTTTCAGTGATGAGGGGAAATATATTTGTAATCAATGCGATCCATCAAGATATCCACATTTAGCCTCGTTAAAACATACTCAAACACATGATACTGATTTCAAACAAGATTTTGATTTTGATTCTACTAATGATACTGATACTAATTATATAATTGCTCAAGAAAACGACAATTCCAATGACTTAGATATTATCGATGAAATATATGAAAGCGATGATAATAAACCAAAAAATCAACGGAAAAGGAGAAATAATAATAACAATAACAAGCCAATCTCAAAGAGTAAAAAATCCAAACAATCAACTCAAAATTTAGCTACAGATCAAGTAAGACCAAACCCAAAAGTAAACAGAATTAGAGATAATGCTTCAAAGATGTTCATCGATCTATTCTCAAAATTCATTATTCCAGAAACTATTAACCACAATGAATATGTGTTACCATTGGATAAAACTATTGACGATATTGCACAAGATATGGGTAAATCTTTAGAAACATATTTATTTGACTTTGTTAATGAAGGTAAACCAATAATGATTAACCCTAAAATATATTCAGAAAAGGTTAGAATGATATATTCAAACGTGAAAGATGTTAAGAATTTACAATTAAAATATCATATTATGAATGGTCAATTGACTCTGCCAGAGTTAGTTAAACTAGATTCTGCACAACTGATTAATCCTGATTTACAATCTTTTAAAAAGAGTATAGATTCCAAAATTATGGATCAAGTTGTCTTTGAAACACCTGCGGAAAAACCGTTATATGTTAAGACACATAAGGGAGAAGAGTTAATTGAAAGAGATGGTGATGCTAATAATAACGATGAGTCAAATGGTGCGAATAGAAATAGTATCAATATGGAGAGTGATTTTTTCGTGAAAGATAATATTATGACAACACATAAGGATGATATTGAAGTTGACCATAATACCATCTCTGCCATCACTAGTCCGCTAACTTCTCGAGAATCTTCGATCGATCCAGCTAAAGATAATACTAAAGTTGATATTTTAAAGCCACACACGTTTACCCAAAGAGTTAATATTAAGATTCCTGATATCTTGTCTAAACCTATATCATTAATCAATAATGCTTTGTATTTATGTTGTAGTAACAAACAATCACGCCATCCATACAAAGAATGTCTCTTTGATGGCAATTTAAGAGTGGAAGGTAAATTAACCACCTTAAAAGCATATAAATATTTAAATGAAATCAAGTCATCTAGAAACATTCTTGCATATTATTTGAAGGATTATTCAATCGATCATTATAATGAAGTTGTTGATTGGATGCTACTGAATGATAAAGTGTTGGGCATAAGATGTAGTAAGGTTTATGTTAAAAACATTTACCTTATTGCTAGCGATAGTGGCGAATATCCACCGATTATCAATGATCTATTTCCAGAGCTAGAATTCTCTGAATCAATCAAATATTCTGAACCCAAACTGTTTTTATTAGTGGTGATAAAACCAGAATTGATCCATTAGTTTTAAGTTTCTACCGAATTTATATTCCCATCCATATCGTATCATATGTTTGCCGTGACTATCATACCTCTTCCTCCCTCAACAATATGTAATACTATCTAGTTTATTTCTATATCTCCAAAATTTGTAACTAATATATTTATTCCTCATATATATATATATATATAAGTCTTTATATAATAACATACTTTTTAAAAAAAACAATAATGTTTGAACAGAAAGATGAGTGAATTTTAATTAATGGCAGATACTATAATAATTTTATACATATATTAAAATTTATATATAGAATATATCGTTTGTTTTAATTGATTTAAGCCTTAGCTAAAGTCTTCTTAACAGAATATCTCTTTTGCTTTCTTAAGACCATAACTTGGAATCTTTCGAAATCAGTTAAAGCAGCTCTTCTTTGTCTTTGAGCAATCTTCTTGGCCCAAGCAGTTTGGTTCCACTTTTCGGTGACACCGGCAGCAGTGAATTTCTTAGCAACAACGGCAGATCTAGCACCTCTTGGTAAAGAAAAGGTTAATGGAGTTAAAACAACTTGAGCTAAGAAAAGAACTTCTCTAACGGTTTCTGGACCATCGACTAAAACCTGTATAAAAAAAGATAGAAATAATAATAATGAATAATATTCTTATTCATTAATATATTAAAAATGTTGTTAGTAAAAAAAAATTCATTTGGATAGGTTTTTTTAACAATATTATTCTAAAATAAGAACCAGTGGTAAAAAAAGATAGTTGCAATATAATATATCAACTATTGACATTAGTATGAATGAGAGAAAATTATCTTAAGATAAGTGGACCTCTTAATTCATTCATTATCAAAAAGCTTGAATGATCTTTAAATAGGTTATTATAATCAATTCGCAGTAATTTCTTTATCACCATAGTTCTTATCTTTCAAATAGAGTATTTTTTCAATTATATTATTTAACATACCTTCTTTTGGTCAATGATTTCAACAATGGTAGCTAATTTACCAGTCTTCTTGTTTAGAACGACACGACCGACTTCGACTAATCTCCAGTTAGAGGCCTTAACAATAGTATCAGTGGACATTTTTGGATTGTTATATTATGTGAGGTTGTTTCGGTGTATAAAGAAATAATTGAAACAAGTTAAATATTGATCAATATGGTTGATATAATCATATATAATAAGTGGAAATTTGATAATAATAATGGTGAGTTCATAGTAGTGAGTGAAGTTAGTTTCTTTGGGAACTCCATCCCAGTACAGAGGATACATCACCTCTGCCTACCCAGCGGTAGGAGAGTTACCAACAGACCGACTGCGGTGTGGTCTCTGCCCAGGGCTGAACAGGAATGAAGAGTGAAGTTGCTGGAGCCCAGGAAGGAAACCAGGGGGAAGTGACACGAGGGAGATCGCTCTGCCTGCCTAGAGGGCTTGCCCGTTAGAGGGAGATGGCGGGAAGCAGTGACTGAATCACTCGATATTCCGTATTACTGCGCGGCGCACTGTGCGCAACATTGCGGTAGAAGGCCGCCTGGAAAATAAAGAAATCTGTGCGTCGCGTCGGATTCTGGCATTTGTCTTTGGGCGCCGGAGGGCAATACTGGCCGAAAGCGGAAAAAAAGAGTACTGCGCTTTCCATTGCGGAGTGAAATAAGGCGGGGGTATGGGTGCAAGTGAATAAGCAGTCCTGGAAAGGGTGTCTCTTTTGCCCTACAAGAATTATTTATTATTATTTAACACTATGTTTTTACGTTGATTCCTCATTTCAGTTTTAGTGTTAATTTTTTTTTTATATAAAAGGACTGAAATATATGTTATTTTAAATGCATGTGGTTTACCCTTCATTACAATTATGCATTGATACAAATACAAATAGCATAAACTGGCTATTGCTGTGAAATGTACTGTTGATAAAAATACACAACTACATTTGTTTTATTTTCTTCTGATTAGATGATGATTTATAATTTGCGATTGAGCATTAGGACCTGGTGACATGCCTAGTTACCTTAAGGGATCCTAATAGCATGCGAACACTTTTTTCGACTGACACTAATCAGAAGTATATTTATTTACTATTCAAACAAATCTTGCCCTTATATCGTAGTTTTATATCCAGGATAGGCTCATAATCAATTTTATTGGTGTTACAGTATGTTTTGCATACTTTTCAAGAGGCCGGGTGACCCAGCTTCTTTTTCAATATTTTATTCAATGCTTTGATTATAACCAAGGTATATTGGCGAGAAGACTAGCGTAAGCTCGTAAATTGTAACCATTCCACAGTATCACTGCATCAGTCACACAATATTATATAACCATGTCAACTAGTAGATATTCGGAAATAGAATCAAATGTATGTTGAAACAGTCATAACCCAGACGGTTGCATGTATATATAGCGTATAATAGTTTAGTTTACTAACAACATTATCTTTTCACCAATGTATATATCATTATGAACTTTCCGTTATCCATATAGAATGATCAGAGATTAAACACATTAGCCAATAAATTAGCTACTTTCAGAGGTATAAATGAAGATATAAATCAACAAGCGGTTAATGATGGCTCTTTATTGAATCAATTAAATGATTCTTTCACAATAATGGCAAATAATATTACAGATTCTGCATCCAGATTAACAAGAGCTATGGGCATGGGCAATGGTATCTGGAAAATGGTTGGTCTAGCATTATTAATCTTCTTCATAATATATACTTTATTTAAATTGTTTTAAGGTACACTAATACTACTAAAGCAAAAAAAAAAACCTGGTTTATATAATGCACTATTATCGTAATCAGGAATAACAAAGAAGGTAAAGAAGAGACAAGAACCTACATAACAAAAAAGAATATCACGCTGTGATGATTGCGAAATATAAAAGTGGTAACTATCTATTTCATATACATAAGACTTATTCAACTGACGTTTTTTTTTTTTATCTGTTTGCAGCCTCTTTACCTAATCTATAATTGCCTATAGCTTTACCCCAATTAACCTTCGATCTAGTTACTGGTAATTTTCTTCTTAAACCTTTAAATTGTCTTTCATTCAAGTTTTCAAATTGATTATACAAGTCATTGGTAAATTGGTCTTCCCAATTCTTAATTGTATCGACTAAAGATTTTGAGTCATTATTTTCATTAATATATTTCTTTTGTGTTTGAAATCTTACATTCCCTTCCTCATAATAATGAACATCAACATTGATTTCACCTTCTTCGATAACATTGGCTTTGGAATCCCAAATATATTGCGATCTCCATTCACCATTCCAGAAATTAGATTCATTATATTTATCACTTATAATATATATGATAAATTTACTTTCAGAACCATTAAATGGATAAATGGCAATAGAATGATCACCAGGGAAATTCTTGTAAACATATTCTTTCAAATCGTCATCAATTGAGATTATATCCATCCCATTGGAATTAGTTTCACCTAATCTAGATCCTTGTAAAGTGAATTGGTCCACTTTAATAATTTGATTACCATTATTATAATCGATAAATTTATCATTATCTTCTGGATCTTCTTCAATATGGTTATGTCTGGAGATAATTAATGATTCACCATCATCTAAATTAACAATAGTACCATGCTCCATATTATATTCACGGACTGTGGTCAAAATAGTATCTTTACCGTTGGCCCCCGTAATGGTTAATAAATCTTGTACAATGGCATTTAATTCACCTGGAGAAGCATCATTAATAATATTCTTAATGATAGTATTGAATTCAGACATGTTTTGAAATATATATTTTGTTTGAATGATGCCTTTTTATCCTTTTTAATTGAATGGCTATTTTTATATGTGTAAATGTGTTCCCTGTTAATCTAACTTTTAAAATAATTTGATCTTAATTTTAGTATTTTCTTCTATTTTTTTTTTAAACATGCATTAAAATCACTATATAAAAATAAAGTGTAAGCGCTAATCAATTAAGACTATTTAACACTATTTACGAGACTATATATCATATCATGACTTGTTTTGTTTAATATGATGGTGGGTGAGGGTTCTGTTGGGCATGTTGCGGTGGCTGGTATTGTGGAGCGGCCTGTTGCTGAGAAAAGCCTTGCGGAGGTGGTGGTTGATATTGAGACTGATACATATGTGACTGTGGTTGGTGTTGATATGGGATGCTATCAAACGATTGAGGTGTTGGTGTATATTGCTGTTGTTGTTGAGGGGCATTTATATACAGTTGTTGTTGTTGTTGCTGTTGCTGATAGGGCTGCTGTGGTAGTTGTTGATATGGTTGCTGTGGTAGTTGTTGTTGTCCCACAGTTGCATATGCGGTTGTAGTAGCTCTTTTCATAATATCATTATACGTTGCTTCTGCATTGGCCAATATTTGATGCAAAGACCCTAATTCATCTCTATCCTTAGCATACTTGCCAATCAGTTTTGTAATTTCTGGCCTCATTGGTGTTATTTCACCATATACTTTATTGATGGAATCATCTTGGATTATGGCAACATTGTCTTTTGAGTTTTTCAAATTATAATGTAATTTATCAACCTTGTCTTTAGTATCCAATATTTTGTTTTCAATTTCTTTATTTGTACCAGCATTTATTTCAGTCGTTGAATCCAATGGTGCCACATAATTTAATGGGAATATACCAATTTTCCCGTGTAAACTACCACGCCACCAATCACGGTAAACTTGTTCTAATACGACAATTATATCTCCTTTATGGAAAGATAACTCATCTTTTTCTTTTGAATTTAGATCATACATGGCTTTAACTCTTTTCAATTGTGATTTTTTGATAATGGGTTGAGTGTTAGCAGGGGTAAAATAAGGTTGGATGGGTTGCTCTGATTGTTGTTGTTGTTGTTTTTGATTTGTAGATTCGTACTCTTGTAAGGAAAGTCTCATGACTTCAGCTAGTTCTTTATCTTCCTCTTCCACTACTTGCTTCTTATCATAAGTGATTGAATCATTCGAAGAAACATATGGTTTTGAATCTTTTTGATCGGTTTTTAGCAAGTCGCTGTGATGCTTTAAAATGTTTCTATAAATATCATTCATTGATTTTAAAGAAGGATCATTTTGGAAACTTTTGGCTAGTTGTTCAATACAACGTGCAATGACAGTTTTTAAAGTTATATGAACATGCTTATTTTCAATCAAATCATATAATAAATGTGTAAAATGTTTGGAACTAATTTCTTGTTGTAATCTAGACCCACAATTTTCTGCTAGTGCAATAGTCAAAGAAATGGCTCTTAATATAACGTTTGCATCCCTTTGTTCTAATCTTCTCTCCAAAAATTGAATAACATCCCTCCCATTATCTTCTGGGTCTTCTTTCACCAGATCACATACGATCATTATTCTTTGCCAATTATCAGTGGTCAAAGTGGCGTCTGTAGCTTTCAAAACAGCTTGACTCAATGCGGTTCTCATGGACATATTGAATTTATATTGCTATTAGTTGTAACTGTAGTCGCTTTATTGAACGTCCTAGCTTTGTCCCGTCTTAATTGTGCTGTGTTCTATTGAGCTATACTATACTATGCTGTACTATGCTATGGTATCTCGTTGTATAATCAATCCACTTTTAGAAACATTTCATATTAAATTTCAGCTTAAGCTCTGTATGTCTCTCTTCCGCGGAACAAAATCATAACTGTTGAAATTTTGACATTAATTTAAACAATTTTCGGAAGTGAAAATTAATCGAAAAGAATATATTATGATTAGTGAGGCTGTTGATGTTGACACTTACTGAAAGATGGCAATTGAATATTCTCATTCATCACATTGATTCGACCCCTGTATACTACTTGCCAGTATGATATCTCAGGATGCAGAAGCGAAGGGATCCGGTGTCAAAATGGCTAATATCAGTAGTAATGGTTTATTATCAAGATCAAAACAATACCGTTCCAGACGTACCAGTTCTGTAGGTAAAATTGATATGGGTGATACAATTTCAGGGTTGGCTACAATGAATACTACAAGACAATCAAAAGCTGATTCCAAGAGACGACTGGATAGACTTTCAGATTCAGAAACACATCTTTTACAAAAAACTTGGCTTTCATTTTACGAAATAAATTATAGACATGCATGGATTGCTCCATTGGTTATTTTGATTATTGTTTATTCTGCCTATTTCACTTCGGGAAATATGACTGAGACCAATCCTATCCATATGTTTGTTGATGCATCCTATCAAATTCCAGGGACAGATGAATATGGTAAAGGTATTAAAGATCTTTGTTTTGTCTTCTATTACATGATCTTTTTCACTTTCTTTAGAGAATTTCTTTTAGACATTGTCATTAGACCATTACCACGTTTGTTTGGTGTCACTGAAAAGAGTAAAAGAATCATGGAACAAACTTTTTATGTCATCTACTATTCTTTATCAAGTCCCTTTGGCCTCTATATCATGTATCATTCTGATTTATGGTTCTTTAAGACCAAACCAATGTACCAAACATACCCCGATCTAACAAATCCATATTTATTCAAGATTTTCTATTTAGGGCAAGCTGCATTTTGGGCACAACAAGCTTGTGTTCTTGTCTTACAATTAGAAAAACCAAGAAAGGATTATAAAGAAATGATTTATCACCATATTGTTACACTGTTGTTAGTTTGGTCCTCATATGTTTTCCATTTCACAAAGATGGGGCTACCCATCTATATTACCATGGATATTTCGGATCTTTTATTTGCATTATCTAAGGATGTCAATTATATCGAGTCAGTCCTGACACCGTATGTTTTCACAATGTTTGTTTGCTCTTGGGTCTACTTACGTCATTACATAAATATTAAGATCCTTTGGTCAGTCTTAACCGAGTTTAAATCAGTTGGTGAATATAGATTAAATTTTGCTTTACAACAGTATAAATGTTGGATCTCTTTACCGATTGTATTTACATTGATCGGGGCGTTGCAGTTAGTTCAAATTTATTGGTTTGTATTGATCTTGAAGGTTCTTTATAGAATACTGACCATGAGCAACTACGTGGATATAAGAAGTGATGCTGATGAAGATAACGATACAGAATCAGAAAACATTTCCGACTCTAGTTTCAATGGCGAGGAGAAAGAAAACAAGGAAACAAACAAAACTTAAAGAATAATGACGAATCTTCTAACCAGGTAGATATATTATTCATATATACATCAGTGTAACATCAGCACACAGTCACTATCGACTATCTTATGCATTCATAACTATCGCATCCCTAGCATACTATTAATATATACTATTTTACTCTATCATTACGTACTTTACCACACCATAATATTAATATGTACTATTTTATTTTACTATTACGTACTATACTCTACCGTACCATAAATATATACTACTTTACTCTACCAAACATGGCTTCTCTACCGTAGACCATGTCCTCTTTTTCGAATAAACCGGTCTTTCGTAACCGCAGAGACCACTACTAAAAACTGTTTTTCGAATGAGAAATAAGAGATGCCAGGGATCTTTCATAATAATTTTTTTTCATTTCCAGCGCTGACATTTTATTTAAACTGAAAAAAAAAACACAACAAAAAAAACCAAACACGTTTGAATTTCGAAGATGTGCCACTATTTATTAAGTGCTCATTGCTAGAAGCCTACTAGTATAGTCGTATAGCATAGTTACACTGTTCACTGCACAATAGCTACAATTGAAGCAATGTCTGGTAAGAATCTGCTCCAGAGACCCAAAACGAGACCCAGAAGGGCATCCTCCGTGGGGAGAATTGATTTTGGTGACACCGTATCTGGTTTACCAACGTCAAGAGGGTCACGTTATGCATCGCAGAGGAGAATGAGAACTCTATCTGAAGTATCAAAGAATGATAGGGATTTGATCGAAAAATTTTGGCTTTCATTGCATGAAATGAATTATAGACATCCATGGATTGCTCCATTAATTATCTTAATCATTGTTTATTCTGCCTATTTCACTTCGGGAAATATGACTGAGACTAATCCAATTCATAAATTCGTTGCCATTTCATATAGAGTTCCAGGCACTGACAATTATGCTAAAGGTATTAAGGATCTTTGTTTTGTCTTCTATTATATGATCTTCTTCACATTTTTCAGAGAGTTTCTTTTAGATGTTCTTATTAGACCATTGCCAGGTTGGTTAGGGGCTAAATATAAAAAGAAGAGAATTAGAGAACAATCCTTTTATGTCGTTTATTATGCCATTTCAAGTCCATTTGGTCTTTATATCATGTATCATTCTGATTTGTGGTTCTTTAAGACTAAACCAATGTACCAAACATACCCCGATTCAACAAATCCATATTTATTCAAGATCTTCTATTTAGGTCAAGCTGCATTCTGGGCACAACAAGCTTGTGTTCTTGTCTTACAATTAGAAAAACCAAGAAAGGATTATAAAGAAATGATTTATCACCATATTGTCACCTTATTGCTAGTTTGGTCCTCGTATGTTTTCCATTTCACAAAGATGGGGCTACCCATCTATATTACTATGGATGTATCTGATTTAATGTTATCCTTATCAAAGATCTTTAACTATTTGGATTCTGTATTTACTCCAGTGGTTTTAGCCGTATTCATTATTGTATGGATTTACACACGTCATTATTTAAATCTAAAGATCTTATGGTCTGTATTAACTGAATTCAGAACCGTCGGTGAATATAGATTAAATTTTGCAGTACAACAATACAAATGTTGGATCTCATTACCAATTGTCTTCATCCTAATCGCTGCATTACAAATAGTTCAATTATATTGGTTGTTCTTAATCTTTAGAATCGTTTATAAAGTAGCCACTCAAAGTGTCTACGAAGATATCAGAAGTGATTCAGACTCAAGTGCCGAAGGAGAAGAAGAAGAAGATGATGATTTGGATACTGCTGAATCATTGAAGAAGGAAGAGTAGACATACATTATGCATACTCCTTCTCAACTTTCTCTCTTCCTCATATTTATCTTCTTTTTATTACTTTTAATGATACATTATAAAACATACTAACTGATCTTAATTATTAATCAAATACATTCACGTTATTTCAAATATATGACATCTTTATATATACACATATATCTCTTAGTTACTGTAATAAATTCACTATGCACTATCTCACTTTATCATAATCTTTTCGTTATATTCCCTCATAGTAGGTAAGTACTCTTTTTTCCATGTTTTTTTTTTGGTGTGTTTTTTTTGTATGATAAATGGATTGTACACTTTAAAAAGATAACTAACATTAAATTGACATCTGATTTAAACTGTCAAGAGTGAAACCTACTCAACCTAGTTAGCAAAAATTCATTAGAAGCTAAATAAGCATACCATGAGCAGTAACAGGGATTTTGAAAATTGGGAAACCAGTAGTTATTGTGGTGATGATCAAGATATAGATATCCATAGCGGTGGCGAAAATGAATTTCCATATGATGACCCTGAAACAAATTGGGGAAGGTCCCATGATCATCATGACGATGAAGATGAATTAGTTCATGAACATGATGCTTTCAATTATCATGACAGTGGTGAAGATCATAGTGAAGATGAGCAACACAATGATGAAGATGTGGATGGGATAATCGATGGATTTGCTGAAGCTAACGACAGTGATGAAGAGGAACATGAACATTTCGGTCCAGGAATGACCTCCCGTGATTTTTTAAGTACTTTGAGACAACATATGAGAGACAATGAAAATCGTGGTGATGGACATGAAGTTCGTGATGTGAATGGAAGAATGAATTTATCCGAAGTGTTACCGGAATTATTATCCATGATGGGTTCTGGCGGTGGGTCAGGCTTAAGAAACCGTAGTGATGTAAGTAGCAGAAGTGCAAGAATTAATAAGCTGGTTGATAATGTGGAAAGTGCTGAAGCTGATCCATATTTCGCCATGGAAAGTATTATTGAATTGTCCGAAAATCTGTTAATGGTTAACCAAATTATTCTAGAAAGAGTTTTTCCATTGGGAAGAATTTTGAATGCATTGGTAAATATCCTAGGCTCTTTCACATTGAAGGATGAAATGGAATTGCAAATGCAATGTTGTAGATGTCTTTATAATATTTTTGAAGTCCATCCCGAGAGTATTTCTCATGCTGTTGATAAGGATGTTATTCAATCTTTACAAAACAAACTGACTGAAATCAATTACATTGATTTAGCTGAACAAGTTTTAGAAACTTTAGAATTATTATCCAGATTATGTGGGAAAGATGTCCTCCATAATGGTAACTTATCCTCCTATATTCAATACTTTGATTTCTTTACCATTCATGCCCAAAGAAAATCTATTGCGATTGTCTCTAATGCATGTGCCCGTGTAAAAAAGTCGGATTTTAACAACATTGAAGAATTGTTCATTACACTGAAACCAATTTTCCTTAATTGCACCGATCAAGTTATTCTTACTAGAATCTTAGGCATCCTATATGGTGTATGTGGTGGCTTGAAGGATTCTGGGATGTTGGAGTCGCTGTACACTTCAGATGTCACCGAACATTTAGTTGAACTAATTTCCAATACCGATACTGCTTCCGATGGTAGATTAAAATGTTTAGATATTCTAGCATTTGTTGTTGATTATAGTCCTAAAATTTCTAGTTCCATAATCAAATCTACTGATCTAGCAAGTGTGTTGCAAAAATGCTTATATCAATATAGTAAGAATCCAAATGCTACTCTTCATGAGACGATCATGTTTGTCCCAAAGAGTCTATTGAACTCTATATCAAGGTTTATTACGTTGCTGTTCCCTCCAGAAGAAGAACAAATTCTGACTATTGAAAATGTTAATTATAAGGTCAACAATAAGTTGTTTTTGGATGATTTCAAGAACGATGAAAAAATCAGTGAACTTTTGAAGAAATTAATTCCACTGATGTCTGAAATTTTTATCAATACAGTTGACTTTGGTACGCGTCGTAACGTATTAATCGGCTTAACTAGAATTGCTACCTATATGAATGAACAAGTTGCCATTCACTCTCGAGATGATTTAGTTAGATTGTTAGGCTCTTCTTTAGCTCAATCCAAAAACACTTTGAAAGATGAAATAAACAATCCATACGAAGTAGGTATTTTGATTATTGGACTAATATCGTTGATCAGAATTTTAGAAAGAAAATACACATCTGTGTTTACATCATTATTCAAGAGAGAAGGCATTTACGATCTTATGGAATCTATAAACCAAGATGCTTTAAGCCTTCAAGGAAAAGGAACATTCAATGATGTTTTTGTCTCCACTTCTAGCGACGCAAACGATTGGGAAGCTGACTCTGACAATATGCAAGAAGACAGTGAAGATGATGAGGAGGATTACCACACTGATTATTTAGATGACATGGATATCCCCAAGGAGCTCCTACCTAAAAAGTTGAAATTCAAATTCTTGAAAAAACTGAAGGGGGAAGCAATTCTGGACGCTATTATCGAATATTCCGAACTGATATTGTCTGTTGTTGATTCTACTGGTGATATAGGCAGTGAAGAATTGGAATCAATCAAGGTTAAAGTAAATGAACTTAAAAATATGAAGGTCGATCCGTTTTCAAATGAGGATACACTTCAATTTTTCTCTGCTGTCAAGAACTGTATATTTAGAGAGCAATCAGTGCTGTCCGGTTTTGAATTGATCTCAAGCGAACTACCAACTGTTATTGCAGAGAAACTTTCAGGGATTGATCATAAATCCTGTTTTTACTTAGAGAGGACATTAAAAGCTGCTTTTGGTGATAAGTTAGTTGAATTTATTACCATTCTTCAATCTGCCTTGACCAGAGTTGAATCATTTTCTATCATTGATTCAGGATTGCAAGGTGAGAGTAGTGGGATGGAATCCCTTGGGAAACAAATCAAGATCCACCTACAGTTTGATGGTGAAGATAAAGTATTCACTCCATTATCTTCTGTGGTTGTCTCTATACACTGTATTGCTTCATTTAAAGTTCTAGAAACATTTATCAGAGACAGAGCAGCAAAGGCCAAATTGTTCAGTTGGATGGTTCCAGAAGCTGAGGATAACTCCGAAGAAAGTGATAAGGCTAAAACTTCAGGTGATGTTAAAGCCATTAAGAATTCTGTCCTAAAATTCTCATATGAAGGGGAGTACATAGATAGCCATGATACTATTTTTGGTGCTCTTTTCAAGATTTTGAAAGCTAAAGAAGGTAAAACTGCCAAGGATATGTGGAATGAAATTCAAACCATTCATTTTTCCAAAGAAGACCCAATTGTAATCGGTGAATCCGATTCAAAGGAAGAAATTACTACAGAAGACGACGAGGAAGAAATGATGGATGTCGATTCCAATGAAGGAGAAGAAACTCTTACCTATTTATACTCTGGAAAGGTACCAATTTCTGATCAAAGTAATGAGCCAGCCGAAGATATCCTGAAGGTACTAAAGGCATTCAGAACAGTGGTTTCTAATGAGGAGTACTTTATCAATTCTAAATTAAGTGCTAAATTGACCAGACAGTTAGATGAACCTCTTGTTGTAGCTGGTGGTGTTTTACCTGAATGGACATTAAGTTTAACGAGAGAATATTCATTTTTGTTCCCTTTTGAAACCAGGTTTTTTTTTTTACAATGCACTTCATTTGGTTACGGGAGATTTATTCAACTTTGGAAGAATAGATTAAGTATTGAAAATCAATTAAGCAGCGATGATCCTTTACTACAGTTGGGCCGTATTTCAAGAAGTAAGATTCTAATTGCTAGAGACAATGTGCTTCTAGCTGCTTTAAGAATCATGGATGATTACAGTAAATCAGCAACTATCCTTGAGTTCCAATTCCTCGACGAAGAAGGTACAGGGCTGGGTCCAACTTTAGAATTTTATTCTACTGTTTCCAAAGAATTTGCTCAAAAGAAATTAAACTTATGGAGAGTTGCCAACTTTGATGAGGACAATTCATACGTAACTGGCTTATTATTTCCACAGCCAGTAGCATGTTCTAATAAAGAAAAAGAAAAAGTTGTTGAATTGTTTGGTTACTTAGGTACCTTCATTGCTAGATCACTTCTTGATAATAGAATTGTAGATTTCCGCTTCAACAAGTTATTTTTTCAATTAGCTCACTTATACGCCAGGGGTGAAGCTGTTTTACAATACGATAATATGGATGAAGGTTTGAATATGTTGAAAACTGTTGATGAACAGTTAGCTCAATCATTAAAGTATGTTTACGAGAACAGAAACAACCAATCTGTCATTGATGAAATGAGCTTGACATTTGTTTTGCCGGGAACCAATATTGAATTGATTGATAACGGAGCTAGACTGAATGTTGATGGTAATAACGTTGCTGATTACATTAGGCATATCATTTCCTTTACAATTGGTGAAGGTATCAGAGAATCGATTCAATCATTTATCGCTGGTTTCTCTAAAGTATTCCCATACTCTAATTTACTTATTTTAACTCCCGATGAGCTGGTTGACTTGTTTGGTGGTGTCGAGGAAAATTGGTCCACAGAAACTTTATACAGTTGCATTGAAGCTAACCATGGGTATACTATGGATTCTATGAGTATTCATAACTTGATCTCTATCATGTCTGAATTTAATCTTCAAGAAAGACGTACATTCTTACAATTTATTACTGGTTCGCCTAAATTACCATTGGGTGGATTCAAATCTTTGAAACCTAAACTAACTGTGGTTTTGAAACAGCCAGAAGCTGGGTTTACCTCAGATGAATATTTAGCCAGTGTTATGACATGTGCCAATTACTTGAAGTTGCCAAAATACTCTTCCAAGGAAGTTATGCGCCAAAGAATCGTCCAAGCCATGAACGAAGGTGCTGGGGCATTTTTATTATCCTAGGATACATTCCATCATGGCTTTAAGAAACTGCTCAACACCCTACTATTCATATTAACTGTCTTGACAAGATGCGTTAACCGTATAATTCATTTATATTGAAAGTTAAAAACATTGTTTCATAAATATATCTTTATGCCACTTCTTATTCAATAACTAATTACTTCATATATTTATGGAAATTTTAGATACCAATTTATGGGTTTACTATTTATCCATATATCTGATAAACTTGGCTCAATTGTTTTTTCGATTCTTTTACAAAATAGGACCATATTTATATAAATATATAATACTTTTTTGGGGGGGGGGACAATTGAATGACCTTACCTATTTTACTTTAGGGGGATAAAGAACTTAATTGGTATCAGGGAGTTGTAATCACTGTCTCCAGCATTAACGCTGTTATCTGTCCACTCATTTAAATTCTTAAATCCTGTTTATCACGTGCTTGTCTTCTTTTCTTTTTTAGTTTCAGAAGGTTTGAAAAGAGTTTGATCTTTAATTCGAAAGTGTACCATATCTCTGACAGTGACATTATAAGTCAAAGCCTGTTGTAGTAGAAACATATACACTCTTATTTTAGCCTATTTGTGAAATTGACCAAACACAGATATAAGAAACTAAACTGCCTTAATCAAGGGGAAAAAGTCCCAATTGTTGCATAAAAATTAGCGATATCTTTAGAAGTAGAGAAATACAGTACCATAAAAGATTTTAATAGCGGTTGAAGTACGTCAACATCAATGACTACAAAAGAAGATATAAATCATCACAATAATTGGATAGGACAAACAGAAATTCTTCGTTTGAATACAAGAGAGGCTGATCAACTGTATTCTAAGATTCCAGAAAAGAGTGCAGTTTATTCCATTACAGAGCATTCAACTTCGTCTAATTCTGTAGAAAAAAATAATATGCACCCAGATCCCCATCCAGTATCCTTGGATGATCCAATATACTTTACTAGAATCTCGTCATCTTCCTTGTTAAGTGATTTTTCATCTGCGGAGAGTAATAGTAGTAGTGGTGATAATAACAATCTGAATGATCCTAATAATGATGGACTTAAAGCTCCATTTAGAGTTAATGCAAATTTTAAGAATCCAGGAGATTCAGCAAGAAATACAGAGATATTCGATAATGCCACAGCCGCAGGGGACAACACAAATTCTACCATTCGAATGTCTACAGCAGAACGGGGAAACACTACTACAACCACCATAACATCTGATACAAGTAGTAGTATATTTGCTACTACTGAAACTCCAAAGAGTACATCAATGAATAGAGCCTTTTATACTGGTAGTAATGACAGTTCTACGTCACATAAACCTGGTATGACTGGGCTGAGAACCATCTCTAAGACAGCCATGGAAACTTCACCAGTTCTTACCAATACTAATGCATTCCCAAAGACATCATCTCCTTATATGTCAACTAAGTTGACTTTAACAAGTCGAATGACACCCATTAAAATGTCATCACAGTCCACCCCACCAAAAGGCAATCATACAAGAAAGAAATCTGGAAACATAATGAAGGATGTATTTTCCTCGTTTGTACAGGGAATAAGGAGAAGTCCCGAGACACCAACCTCAAGAAGTAGCATCGATATATCTAGTCCATATGATATGAAGCATATTCACCATGTTGGGTTTAATCGTATCACTGGGGAATACACTGGTCTGCCATTAGAGTGGCGGCAACTATTATCTTCTAATGGGATTACAATGAAAGAACAAGAGAAGGATATGAGCACAATGTTAGATATTGTTCAATTTTATCAAGATGTAACAAAGCATGATGGTGACGATAAAATGATAGAAACGTTCCAACCTTATAATATTGATAAATTAAGCATAAAAGAATCGTCTGCTGACGGTGATAAATCATTGATTTCTGAAACTGATATGTTTCAACCTCATAGAAATGCACCAAGGGCACCAAAGAGCAAGAGCGAAAAAGATGAATCTAAAATACTGAGTACTGGTCCTGAATCGTTATTATTACCAGAATTACCCCCAATTGATGTCGAAATGCCAGTAGATAACAAATTTGAACTGAAATCTGGTCTGCCGAACAACGGATTACAGCTTTTACAACAAAATCATGATATAACAAGCAATAAAAATGATTACAACGAGCCAGCTGTAGTTCCAAGAACTCCATCTCAGGTGGATATCAACAAGAAAGTTATATTTACTGCGAAGTTATCCAAAATATGCAGTTCCGGGGATCCAAGAGAAAATTATAGCAATTTATCCAAGATTGGGCAGGGTGCTTCAGGCGGTGTATATATTGCTCATTCGATAAGTACTGATGATTGTGTTGCCATTAAGGAAATGAATTTAGAGAAACAACCAAAGAAAGAATTGATTATTAATGAAATTATGACCATGAAAGAATGTAGGCATGACAACATTGTCAACTTTATTGATGCATATATGTTGAAAAATAATCTTTGGATTATTATGGAATATATGGAAGGTGGATCTTTGACAGATGTGGTTACATATTGTATGTTATCCGAGGGTCAAATTGGTGCTGTATGTCGTGAAACTTTGAAAGGTTTGCAATTTTTGCATTTACAAGGTGTCTTGCACAGAGATATCAAATCCGATAACATATTATTATCCATGAATGGTGATATTAAATTAACAGATTTTGGATTTTGCGCTCAAATTAAGGATATACATGCGAAGAGAATGACCATGGTTGGCACGCCATATTGGATGGCTCCTGAAATTGTTTCTAGAAAAGAATATGGGCCAAAGGTAGATTTATGGTCCTTAGGTATCATGATTATTGAAATGATAGAGGGTGAACCTCCATATTTGAATGAGACACCACTACGAGCACTGTATTTAATTGCTACTAATGGGACACCAAAGTTAAAAGAACCAGAGAAATTAAGTGACGTTTTTAGTAAATTTTTAAATCGCTGTTTAGTTGTAGATGCACAATATAGAGCGTCAGCATCTGACTTGTTGAATGATATTTTTATTACAGAGTATTCAGATCATAAGAGTTCTTTGTCTCCTTTGGTTAAGTTGGCTCATAATCATAAAGTGAAGGATAAACATAGCACCAACTTAAGTATCGACGATGGCAGTGATGCTGATAACCACTACGTATAAAAAGGGGAAGGTATACAAAATAAATACGTAATATGCATTAGTCTATAAAAGTAAGATAAATTTTATATTCATTTATAAATAGGATAACGATAAATTCATATAATTACAACTGTGAGGAATATAATAACGATAGGAGTAAGGTATCACTGTGTTCAGGATAAACTGCTTGGTAAGCGTGAAGATACAGTAGAAACATCTGATGATAATGATGTAGGAGATCCGTTATGGGATTCAGGATTTCTGTTTTTATCCTTTTTTGAGGTCTTCTTATCAGGCGAGTGATTGAAGTTTTCTGGGACTATAACTTGGACAAAGAACAGTTGAACTTCTTGGAAGCCTTTATTTTTAAATGCATATCTATTGAAGGCAGGGACTTGGAATGTGGAGCCCGATGTCACAATGAATTTTTGTTTGTTTAAAGTTACTTCAAGGATGCCTCTGATCATGTAAAATGTAATAAAGGCGTTTTGAGAGTTGGCTACAGTTCTTTTACCATCGACTGGTAGTTTTAACATACCGCTGGCAAAAAGGTCTTTGTGCTTATCAAAAGTAACTGCCAAAGAGTATTTTTCAGTATCATTTTGTTTTAGTTTCTCCATTTGGTATGTGCCTGGAGCGTATGCTACCGTTTCATTGATTAGAGATGAAGACTCCTTTGACTTAAACACGTCTGCTTTAAATTCACCATCTTTTAACCAGGACCCATTTCTGGTATCCTTAACTATGTCCTTCTTAAGTCTGAAGTGATTCTTATGAGGTCTAGATCCCTGTTCAGTTTTGGTGTCACTTAACTCTTTGAGTGCATCAGAGTCGTACTCAAACTCAGTTGTGTTATCCAATCTATTATCTTCTCTGCCATCGTCCTTTAAATTCAATGGTTTATCGTCATCATAGGTGACTACTTTAACAACCTCAACTGCTGGAAATTGACTTTTTCTTTGGTAGACAATCTTTTCATTTCTCCAATAATCTAAAGTAGGGATCTTTATTCTGTTTGATTTTCTAATTCGCTCCGTTTCATTCTGTTCTTCTTCAACGACCTGATTATTTCCGTAAGTATTAGAGATTGGAGATGATGGTAAATATGTAGCATCGACGTCGCCATCTTCCTCCTGTTGTAACATTATATTATCTTCGATTATGTCATCATTATCTTCTTCATTCGAAGAGAACTCTGATTCAGGTGTAATTGATGAACGATCTGCAGACACTTCATTTTCAAATCTTGCATCGTCTGAGGTTACTAACGATGTATTATCTACAGTAAGTTCATGAACTGTCAAATCTGGGGCCTCGTTAGATTCGTCATCGTCATCCTGTAAATAGGGATTTATCCCGTAATTGAATAATGAATTATTGTCGTCTCTCTCTTTATTATATCTCAAAGATTCTCCTTCCATATCATGGCTTTCATGTGGTAGCATTAAAGGGGTTTGATTGTCATTTGTTACAGAACCATTGGTGGTTGGTGTGACACTAATACCATATGACGTTTTATAATTAGACATTAGTGCAGATGAATTGTTCAATCTCTTTTTTTTCTTAGTATGTACATCAGAACGATATTTACCAAAAGATTCACCTTCTTCTCGTATTGAATGTAGCATATCACTAGTAAAATTATGAGTGGAGTTATTCTTAGTTATTGGAGTTCTCCGAATAGAAGGTGACATAATATGCGGTGATGATAATTCATTATTGTAATTGAACTGAAATAGAGATGATTGTCTCCTAGACTGATTAGTCCTTGAAGACAACAACCGTTGTTGTCTCGGAGAACGTGTGACTATAGGCATCTTCTTCGTTGATGTTATTGACGCGTTATCCTTAAAGAACTCATCAACATTTTCCATATCAAACTCATCTTTGGCAATATCTTCTTTCACAGAAATACCAGTCTTACGAGACTTGGTCCCCAAATTCATATAATCCATGATAGGTAGGTGATATCTTTCGTTAAAATCCGTGGTATGTTTTATGGTTTGTCTTTTATTCTTAATCATCGTAATGTCAATATTAAAATATCTTGAATTTAAAACACGAAAATAATAAAGTTATAACATTAAAGTACCTTTTAATGAAGAATTATGGAAAGAAACTCAAAATAGGTACATTGATTGGCGATTAATGTTTTGCGATATTATTCACACAAAGGAGTTTGATTTATTTACCACGTTTCTTCCCATAAATCTCAAAATAGGATGGTTCTTCATGGTAGAGATATCCGTTTAGATCTAAATATCGTTTCACTTGAAATCTAACAGGACTCCTACCACCAATAGAATGAATCCCACGACCAGTAATGACTTTCAAATGTTCTAGTCGTGCCACTTTTTGTTGGTGCAAGTTGATCTTATTTAATTCTCTTTGTTTCAATTCTTCATCCCACCAAGAGGTAACCACTCGATTTAATGTGTTTACTGCCTGTTGTGGGGTATACCCATGAAAATCCAGTTTGAATCCATGAAACACGTCAATAACGCTAGAGACAGCGTCGCCAGGATAGTTTGTACTTGGTCCATACTTGTTCTTGTCGTTTTTGTAAGTAGAATAGGTATTATTATTATTGATCGTAATCTTATTCTTGTTCCTTTTGTTGGTTACAACGTTCCAACCTTTCTCGTCTACGTTTGTACTTCTATTAAAAGTTAGTGCAATTCCATTGGGATCATCTAGCACATATGATAAGACTTGGAAACAATTTTGTAGATTTGTTTTGGAAGTAGTAATGTCAGATTTCTTTAAATTAGATTCTGGTTCTTGGAAATATTGGAATAATTTTGAAACAAATTGTGGATTGATCCCCTGGCATTCTTTATCTTGTTTGATGACAGATAAGAATTCGTTGTAACTGGTTAATACTTTTTCTGAAGAAGACACATTCGCATTATTACTGTTATTTGAGGCGTTAAAATTCAAAAGAGATGGTAATGATTGCTTGACAGAATCTTGATTTGTACGATGAGCAAAGCTTCTATTAGCCTGTACTCTGCCAAACTTATGTTTACTGACAGTGACAGCTGGTGTAGTAGTGTCATGTTTAGGATGAATATCATTCATTATCATTGATATGATGGTTCTCCTTGGATTAAAATGATTCTCTTGGTATTGTTGTATCACTAGTGAATTATTTTCTGGCCAATTCAAAAGACTTGAAACCTTCCCAACATCCCCCTTGGTATTATTCCAAGGAGATGGAGTAAAATCCTCTTGTACATGCTCAGAAGGATTCTCAACGTCATCTTGTATTGATTCATTCTTCAAATATTCCAAATTTAACAAGTGAGTGATCACATTTGGTACCATTGCCTTCTCTTGTTTGAATACTTCCTCCACTGTGGCAGAGTCCATATCTGGAAACATTTGTTTCACTTCTTCTAAATGATCCTGTTGTCCATCAGTGTCATTCAAACTGTTGCTTTGGTCATTATCATAACTCAATTCGCTAAGAAGCATGGACGTTGCTAATTCTAAATCACCTTGTGCACTGTCCAAGATCAGGTGTAACTTTTGTTCATCCACATTGGGGAACAATTCTTTCAATGCATCCATGATTTATTTATCTTTGTCTTAACTTGTCTTATCTCGTCTTGGCATTGGAAAGATCAGTTGATAGTGTATTTGATAAATATATAAAAGTTATACATAAACATAAACATAAGATAGAAAAGATTTCAAGAAGAAGGTAAATGAAGAAGAAAAAACAGTATACCTCTTGAGAGTCTGAGTAAAACTAGATATAGTTAGAAAGGAGGGGGGGAAATTTTAACCAATTCTGTGTAATCCCACTAATTGATCAATTAAAGCCTTTGGATAAGCAGCACCGTGACCATGACACATTTCATGACCACGTAAAGAGTTCATAATAGCGTTTATATCCATATCAGCATCATCCATATTTTGATATATTTGTGATAAATATTACCAAGTGGCTGGAACGGTTAGTAGGACATTCCCTGCGTTATCATTATATTCCAATGAACTAACAGGTCCATTGGAAGATCTATGTTTTGAATCTTGGGCGATTAATTTATCGTAGAATTCATCCCTAGATGGGAATGAAACATCGAAATGTTCTTGGTCTTGAGTATGAGAGGGAAGAGGTGGAGTAGACGTGAGTGAGTGAGACCGTGGCTGTTGTTTATATAAATGACGGTTAATTTTATTCATTTCAATATTATCCCGCCTTAGTGTATCGACTTCTTTATTTAACTGTACTTGCAACTGTTCAGCCTCTTGTAATTTAACCTCCAACTCTTGTAATCTGGCCTCCTTTCTTAATCTGAAAGCCTTCTGTGCCTTTCTATTCTGTAACTTCTTCTTCCAATCCTTATCGCCATCATCGACGTCCTGTGGAGACGTTGTATTGTTGGAGGTTGTAGCGCTACCAATAGTGGCAGGACTAGTATCAATATTGTTGTTATTATTGGGGAATGTCATAAAGTTGTCTGTGGAGGAAACATCAATAGAACAAGGAGAAGGAATCAAAGAGCCATGTTGGTCGTCGGCGTTTCCCTTGTACACATCCACCATCCCGTCTAGCAATAACTGGTCAGCAATCAAATCCATGGTAATATCGAGAGTGTGTTGCTGGTGATACTTATTTATTTATCTATTTATCTATTCTTTCCTTCTCTGAAGTTGACTATATCGGAGGAGAATCGTTGATTTCATTCCAGTTGTTGGCGATCTTTCTTAAAGTTGCGTTTCCTTGAGGTTTAAATAATAAATTTTGGAAAAGTTATAAATCGGAAATTGATAAAAAGTTTTATTCAAAATTGATAAAATAATATGATTTACCTATCAAATATTAGATTGTATATACAGTTACTGTTAGTATAGCAACAATATTAGACGATGTTTCAATGGTTTTTTGGTGGTAAACAGATGACTCCACAGGAGAGACTAAGAAAGAATATACGATCATTACAACGGACACAACGTGAACTGGATAGGGAGATTGCCAAATTGCAACAACAAACGAAGAAATTACAAAATGATATAAAGAAATCTGTGCAAACAGATCAACTAACTGCTGCAAAAGTTCAAGCTAAGGATTTGATTAGATCAACAAACTATATTACAAGATTCCAAAATGTTAAATTGCAACTACAAGCCATTGAATTAAGAATTCAAACGATAAAGAGTAATGACGCCATGGTTAAATCGATGACAGATGCAGGTCGTATCCTGAACCATATGAACCAAGGTATACAACTACCCAACTTGCAACGGATTGTAATGGATTTTGAGAAACAAAGTGATATAATGGACCAAAAACAGGAAATTATTGACGAAACCATGGAAGACACAATGGGTGTAGATGAAGACGAATTAAATGAAGATGACCAAGCCAATGAGATCATCAATAAGATTGTGGATGAAATTGGTGTTGATTTATCTACAAAGATGAATAATTCAACAGTACCACAGGGACAAATAAATTCAAATATTGTACAATCAAATTCTCCACAAAAGGAAGGGATTGCATTAGGCGGGGACGATATTGATGATGCAGATGATTTATTACAACAGAGGTTGAACTCATTAAAGAAATAATTTCTTATATTAATTAAATTTTATGTTACAATATATATATATATATATTATATCAACTTCTCATTGAGCAAGTATTGATAAATGATTTCCACACATTCTTCTATGGATTTTAAATCAGTTCTAAGATGTACTTCAGGAGATAATGGAGCTTCATAAGGTGCAGAAACACCAGTAAAATCTTTAATAACCCCATTTCTTGCCTTTTTATAAAGACCCTTTGGATCTCTTTGTTCAGCGATTTCCAATGGAACATCAACAAAGACTTCAATGAATCTTAAACCAGCCTCTTGATGTAATTGTCGAGCTCTATCTCTATCGACTCTATAGGGAGATATGAAACTTGTGATCGAGGTGCTACAAGAATCAGCAAAGAGTCTTGACACCTCACCAATACGTCTAACATTTTCATTACGATCTTCCACAGAGAAACCTAAATCTTTATTAAGACCAAATCTAATATTATCACCATCTAATCTATAGGCTGCAAGACCTTTTTGTAACAATAATTGTTCTAGCCCACTGGCAATGGTAGATTTACCACTGGCAGAAACCCCAGTCAACCAAATGGTACAGCCTGATTGTCCTCTTAATTCTTTGCGTTCGTTATAAGACAAATTTGGATGCCAAGTGATGTTAGTAGCCATAATCAGTTACTGTTGTGTATGTATATCTATATCGTGTGATTCTTGCAACGACTCCTTAATCAAGATCGCTGTATAAATTTACCCATATGTATATATATATATGTGTGTGTGGGTGAGTGTGTTTGTCAATATTCATGATTAAATCTCATCAGCATCCACACTTTAATTGATATGACTATTCATATCCAGATTGGTTATTTGTTGATGTGATTTCTTCCCACTTTTATTCTTGTGATACTATTAATTATTTTTCAGTTACCTTCAACTGTGGTGGATGCTTATTAAAAGTGCTGATAATAACACGATTTATTAAAGATTCAATTCACAATAAACTGTGTCACTATTAAAATTGAGTGTCAATATGAGACTCCGTAATGTTCCAAATAAACAAACAACCGGACATTTATCGTAACAAGCTAGTTTATATTTATATTTATATATTTATGTATTAATATATTTGCATATCTGCATTAAATTTTCTAGTATATAATGTGGTTTTATTCAAGTTTAAACAGACGCAACAATCTCATTGGCATGTCTTAGGATGTCAACCATTCTCTTACATTCCTTTCTACGTGTAATAGTAGCATCATTTTCACGAGTTAATTCTTCTAAGTCCACATCGGAACCATAAAGTTTTTCTAATAACACTTTTTGAATATCTTTCTTGGATTTAACAATTAATTTTAACATTAGAGCCTTTGGAATTAAATCAGCAACAGTACGTTTCACAATGTTGAAATAACTTGTAATTAATAATTTAATCACTTCGGTTTCCAAAGTTTCACGTTCTGTCATTTGACCAGTGGCCTTTAGTACAGGTGGTGGAGCTTCTAATGATGCTAATTTCTTCTTATTTTTGGAAGAAAAGAACCCACCAAAGAACCCATTCTTATTATCGGCATTACCTTGTGATAAATTGTTTGGTGTCATTGGAGCCATAGTACCTTGTAATTGTTGTGGAGATTGGGCTTGTTGTGCTTGTGGCTGTTTGTTTGGTGGTAATGGTTTACCGGTCTTTGGATCCACATAAATTTGTTGTGGTTGTTGTTGTTGATTAAATTGGTTTTGTTGTGGATGTAATTTTTCTTGAACCATTGACATAGCTTCAGACCCGTTCAATAAGTCTGGATGAGCAGTATTAATATACGTTTGTTCTGATGAAATAATATCCAAAACAAATTGATTTGTTGGAATGATGGCATTCTTTAAGAAATCAATAAATTCATTAGAAATGGCTTCACGCAACGCTGGATAACGTGAATATTTAGGTTGTGAAATAATTTGCTTTAACATACGAACCAATTCTTCAAAAACCAAATTAATTAATCTAACAGATGGATCCTCAAATCTCTTAATTTGTTGTTTCACTAAGACTTCAAATGCATCAGTACCAACAAATAAAGATGGAGCAGAACCAGAACTATTGTACATAATAGTTCTGATATCACTATCTTTAATTTGATCAAATGGATCTAAAGAGTTAATACCATTCTTAAACACTTCGTGGAAAACAAAAGAAATACGAGCACCACCAGATAATTCTTGACTGGATAATTCTTTGGCTTCACCGTCTAAGATACCACTATATTCATTAGCAAAGTCGGTGATCATCCCTAAAACAATAGAGCTAGTAGTACCCATATCAGTTTCTGGACCTAAAGAGGATAATTCATTTTGATAAACTTTTAATGTAGCTTCAATCTTAGCTCTAATATCAGGTAACGTGTTTCTAATATGATGTAATAAGATAGAATTTAATTTCTTGGCTAAATATGGAGTACCACAATATTGTGCCTTAGTACTATATGATGAATGAGTTTCAAAATATTTCTTTTCATCTTGTAAAGCAGCTCTAATGGTCTTTTTTTGTTCAATATCCTTTTGACCACGATTAATCACAGGAATGTAACCGTAACGTAATGGAATGACTCTACCAGCTAAGATATCGATAACATCAGTACCTTGATCCATTAAGTCGACTTTGGTTAAGACCCCAATGGTTCTTAAACCTTCTGGGTCGACTTCACGAGCTAATTTTAACCCATCAGAGTTGGCCAAATCTGTGTTGGCAGCATTAACGGATAAGATAATAGCATTTGGTTTTGAGATATATTTCAATAACATATTTTTAATTTGGACTTCAATGTCAGGTGGTTGATCACCCACTGGCACTTTGGTCAAACCTGGTAAATCAACTAAAGTTAGAGTTAGCACGTATGGAGAATAAATTCTTAAGTTGATTGGTACACTAGAAATACCTAAATTACCACCAGTGACTTTCTCAGTTTCTTTAACAATTTCCTGTCTAATTTCATCAAAATTGAAAAACTTCTTACCTGGAATATGTAAGAATTCACCCCATTCTTCTTCATTGTCTTCACTTTGACCTGGAATAGAAGAGTCGGTCTTACCTTCACTTTCACCTTCCTTTTTGTCATCTTTCTTAATGTCTAAATCCTTCATTTGATCGGTAACATCGCCCTTCTTTCTTCTGTTAATCAATTGTAAGACTAATGGTCTTCTGGTCACAATACCAGTACCACGAGGTAAGAAATCTCTACCCACAACATTTTCTAAAACAGAAGACTTACCACTCGATTGCGAACCAACAACGGTAATTTGTGGTAAATCGATAGGGGATTGAGACCCACCGCCTAGTGGCGCCAAGGCATCTTGCAATTTGTTAATAGTAGAAATTAAATGTTCGTCCATATTTTGGTCTTTCTTTTCTATTCGTACTGCTATTAGTTGATCACTGCAACGCTCTGTTTGGCTCTCTCTTGACAGCTTTGATCTAGTTAATCGTCAAGGCGTTGTTGTTTGGATTTCCAGCTTTGGTGGTGGTTTTTTTTAGATTTTCGCCAAAATTATCATTTTAACCGAATTTCAGTCTTGAACTACTTTAAACATATATGGATAGTAACTAAGGTGTTTATGATTGATAGAGCAATAGAGACAAAGAAGGCATCCAGTCGGTTCAAAGGTGGTGGTTTTGAAGTGCAATAAAGAATGAATTATCAAAAGGTGTATGGTATCACAGGACCTGTGTCTACTGTGGGTCCTACTGCAGCTGAAAATAAATTAAATGACGAATTGATCACTGAATTGAAACAAGAAAACTCATTCGAAAGTGCTCAAGAGACCCAAAATAGAGTCGACACGCTGAAAATATTACAAGAACTGACAGAGAAATTTGTCTATACCGTGTCAAGAAACAAGAATATGTCCGATGGGATGGCCAAAGATGCTGGTGGTAAGATCTTCACGTATGGTTCGTATCGTCTTGGTGTTCATGGTCCTGGGAGTGATATCGATACTTTGGTTGTGGTTCCAAAACATGTAACTAGAGAAGATTTCTTCACCGTTATGGATAAACTATTACGTGAAAGACCTGAATTGGAAGAAATTGCTCCAGTTCCAGATGCCTTTGTTCCTATTTTAAAATTAAAATTCAATGGTATTTCAATCGATTTGATTTGTGCTAAATTAGATATTCCACAAGTACCCATTTCATTAACTTTAAAGGATAATAATTTATTAAGAAACTTGGACGAAAAGGATTTAAGAGCTTTAAATGGTACTCGTGTTACTGATGAAATTTTAGAATTGGTTCCTAAACCAAGTGTTTTCAAGATTGCATTAAGAGCTATTAAATTATGGGCCCAAAGAAGAGCCATTTATGCTAATATATTCGGTTTCCCCGGTGGTGTTGCATGGGCCATGCTTGTAGCCAGAATTTGTCAATTATATCCCAATGCTTGTAGTGCAGTCATTTTAAATAGATTCTTTAAGATCTTATCAGATTGGAAATGGCCACAACCTGTACTTTTGAAACCTATTGAAGATGGTCCTCTACAAGTTAGGGTTTGGAACCCGAAGATATATGCCCAAGATAGATCACACAGAATGCCAGTTATTACTCCTGCATATCCATCTATGTGTGCTACACATAATATCACAGAATCAACAAAACAAATCATCTTAAAAGAATTGAAGCGTGGTGTTCAAATGACTAATGATATATTTTCAAATAGACTACAATGGAAGGATCTTTTTGTGAAACATACTTTCTTCCAACAGTATAAATATTATTTGACCATTACAGCCATGACCAATTCTACTGATGATGAACATCATTTGAAATGGAGTGGTCTAGTAGAATCCAAGGTTAGATTATTGATGATGAAATTGGAACAACTATCTGGGATCAATTTGGCACATCCATTCATTAAGCCTGTGGAAACAATATATACCACTTCGGCTAATGAATCCATAAATCCAAACATGTTTGTAGATATTATGGATAAATATGGTACTCTTACCATGGAACAACAATTAGATAAGAAATATACTAAAGTGACTGACGAGAATAAAGACCAATACACAGAGGCTAATAAAGTATTTGTCACAACAATGTATGTAGGTATTGATGTGGAAGAAGATGCACTAACCAGCAGTAATGCTGATCAAAAGGGGGAGAAATATAAATTAGATATTCATGTCCCTTGTGCAGAGTTTTATAACTTGTGTCACAATTTCAGTGATGAATATAACAATAACGATAAGTTCCAATTAGTCATTAGATATGTCAAGGCCGTTGAATTACCCGATAATGTGTTTGAGGAAGGCGAAAGACCACCAGCAAAGAAGAGAAAGACAGTCCCCGCTACCACCGGTGCTACAAGTGCCACAGAAAGACCGAATAAGAAGCCAAGAACCCAGACGGCTCAGAGCTAATTGAGCAAGATATAATTAACCTATATAATCAGATGAATATATATCCAAGCTATATATAACGTCTACTTCATCTGATTTCCTGGTCACTCACTCATTATGGTCAGCATTTTTTCATTGCTATTCACAAAAAAAATAAATAAAAATAAAAAAAGGACAGCATTTAATCAAGAACAGGTTGGAAATATATCCAATCCTGATCCTCCTTTTACACAAGATTGTTAGCAATTCAAATATTGTTTTGGACAGATATATATACATTTCCGTTCATATACTATAAATAGGTAAGTGATTAACAATTTTATAATTTAATTTTAGTCAAAATCCTGATTTGAATCGCATTCCCATTAAAAAAGGAGTATATATAACCATGTCATCATTATCCAAATTGAAAGTCAAATCTGGCGCCTCTCGTGGATCGTCACCTAATAGATCTTCCGCCTCTTTGCATTCTCATGAGAAAGTAGCTGCTGAAGAAGAAGAAGTTAATACAGATGATATTGATGAAAATGATAGTGATGGTCAAAGCATTATCCTTAACATTATCTCTCAATTAAGACCAGGTGCAGATTTATCACGTATTACATTACCAACTTTTATCTTAGAAAAGAAATCTATGTTGGAACGTATTACAAATCAATTACAGTTCCCTGAAATCTTATTAGATGCTCATAATGAAACTGACTCTTTAGCCAGATTTATGAAGATTGTGAAATGGTATATGTCCGGTTGGCATATTGCCCCAAAGGCTGTTAAGAAACCATTGAACCCAATCTTAGGTGAACATTTTACCGCATACTGGGATTTGCCAAACAAACAACAAGCTTTTTATGTTGCTGAACAAACAAGTCATCATCCACCTGAATCTGCTTATTTCTACATGATCCCAGAATCTCATATTAGAGTTGATGGTGTTGTGGTTCCAAAATCTAAGTTCTTAGGTAACTCTTCCGCTGCTATGATGGAAGGTATGACTGTAGTTACATTTTTAGACAAGATTGATGAAGTGACAGGTAAGCCAGAAAAATATACTTTAACACAACCAAATATGTATGCTAGAGGTATTCTTTTTGGTAAGATGAGATTTGAATTGGGTGATCATATGATTATTAAGTCTTCTAAATATGAAGCAGATATTGAATTTAAGACTAAAGGTTTTATTAGTGGTACATATGATGCTATTCAAGGTACTGTTTCTGATTCAAAGGGTAAAGCAATTTATTCATTATCAGGTAAATGGAATGATATCATGTATTATAAAGATTTACGTGTTAAACTTGGTGCTAAGAATCAAGTCTTGTTTGATACACATAGTGACCGTCCAATTAAACCAAAGGTACGTCCATTGAGTGAACAAGGTCAATATGAATCAAGAAGGTTATGGAAAAAAGTTACTGATGCCCTAGCTGAACGTGATCATAAAGTAGCCACTGAAGAGAAATTTCAAATTGAAGATGAACAAAGAAAATTAGCAAAGAAACGTGTTGAGGATGGTGTTGAATGGTATCCTAAACTTTTTAGAAAAGTGAAGCCAGGTTCTGACTTAGATTATTATATCTATAAAAACATTCCAAGTGGAACTGATAATGTGGAAGAACAAATTAAAAGTATTCTAGAAATTGCCCCTATCTTACCAGGACAAAAATTTACTGAAAGATTCTCCATACCAGCATATGAGAAACATGGATTGCAAGAAAAAGCAGAAACTCATGCTGAGAAATAATAGACCGTCATTGATAAATAAATATATATGTATTTTTTATGTTCTATGCTTCGTATGCTTTACTAATTGATTAACTTGAATATTTATAATATCACACTACACTACTCTTGCCAGATAACTTGTTTAAAAAGACTAGTTTTTGACCCAAATGAAGAATCGATTCATTCCTTAAATAATCATTATCATGCTCTCCTGAATTGATGACTGGAGTAAATCCGTTATACAATTCAATTTTACCGAATTTAGATTCAAACACATTAATATCTTCAAGCCATTCATTTTTAATCTGAGATATTTTGTCAGTCAATTCATTTGAATAAACAGAGAATATTCTTAATAAACAAAGGAAGGGAGGCCACGTCTTAATGTTGCATCTGCAAATATGATTGCAAATATTTTGGACTAGCTTAGAAAGATCCATTTGAAGCCAAACTACTTTCCTTTCAGAAGCTCTCCCAACTAAGATACCCTTCAATCTATCAAAGTCCTTTATGTGATATACGTTTCTAACCTTGTATTGGCATATCATATAACTTAAGGTATCCCACGAAGAACAGTCAGATAAATTTTGAAAACAGAATGATTTTATAGCATTTATAAACAGTTCCTTTGATTTTAGAGATTCCATGTTATCAAATATCCATCTTGACGTATTCCAACTATAATAATTAGCAAAATGTTGCTTGCCTGAGTCAATAAACAGTTTGGAGGTTAATAATAATTTATCAATCTTATTATCAGTATGTTCGCTCACGTAACCTTGCCACAAAATAAAAAGTTTCCTATACCATATGTAAAGAGATGATGATTTATTAACTTTATTAGAAGAGCATGTAAGGAGCCGAGTAATGATGAAAGTCTCTTTTGATAGAAAGTCTATTCTCTCATTGTGAGATTTCAACTTATTCAAAAGAACAAAGAAAACATCACTATGCATGTTAATATTTGTCTTATTTTCTGTTGTAGTTAGAAGTAATCCAATGGTAATTTGATAGAAGGAAAAAGGGTTTACATTGGTATCCAAATAAGTCTTGAACTGCATATCAGGTACAAACTTCTTCAAAAATATATGGCATTCTTTGAAAAGGGATAAAAACGTGGATTTATAGCAAACAATCTCGACCTGGTTGTCCTCTTGAAACAATTCGAAACGGTTTCCATTTTCGCTGACTTGGGGGATTATAACAAATTTAAAAGTATCATAAAATTTTGTGTTTGATAATAAAGTAACCAATTCTTCATTGTAGGGACATAGGCTCATATTTAACTATTTGATAGTTTCAACCGTTCATACCTGGAAGAATCAAATCTCGTTTCAATATTTGTTCATCGTGTTGATTTATGAAATGACTTTTTGATGAGTGTCTCTCTATTATTCTTCCAAATTTTTTTTAGTTTCAAAATTGAATCTTTAAGTAAGCCCAAAGTGACACAAAAGGGTACTCTTATCTTAATTGGAAGGTAAGTTGCATGACAAAACCATAACAAGATCGGTATAATTAAAAGAATGAGAGCATATGCAATTTAAAATAAAGTAAGGAAAACATTAAACTAGTAAAAATATATAGTAATAAAAAAGGAAGATAAATATATTCAGCAGTTGACTACTAATCAACACCTAAATTAACGATCACTTCATCCAAATGTGATTCCCTGATAGGCAACTTCTTCTTAGTTGAAAACATTGGGATGGCTGTAATATGAGGGAAATAGGCAAAACCAAGAATAATTAGGGAAGATAAAGATATTGTGGCCAACAACTTTGTAGAAATTCTACCAAAAACTAAAATTCTTGAAGCACCGGATGTGGCCACAACTTCCGGAGAAGACATATTGGAAATATTGTTACCAGAAGTAATGATTGTAACATTTTTATGCACAGTGGCATTATTGTTTTTAATTTCCAATTGAGTTGTAGAAGTATTCACTGGATATAAATCACGTTTGAGTAAAGTAGCAGTACTGTCTGTACGAAACAATAATCTTGCGCCTCTTCTTCTTCTATCTGCTCCAACCTGACCAGTAGTAGTGGTTGTAGTAGTAGTTACGGTTACAAGTTTAGTTTTGGTTACTTTAAATTTTTTCTTAGTACTCACAGTCGTTGTTGTGGTTACATGTGTAGTTGTTGATACTAGCTTCTTTTTCCATTTGGTTTTTGTAGTTACACTAGTGGCAGTACTTACTGTGATTGATGTGCTTACACTGGTGGTAGTACTCACACTAGTGGTTGTAGCTGTATCAGTGATTGTTGTCTTCTTGAACTTTAACTTAAATTTAGTACTTGTCTTAGTTATTTTGGGAATTAAGACAGTCTTTGTAAATTCATCAACTTCAGTTTCAGTGGCGGTAACAATATCATGTCTATATCTTGTTCTGGTACTAACTTTCATATCAGTTTCAGTTAAAGTAACGATAATAAACTTGGCTTCTGTCTTAGTTTTCCATTTCTTAATAAATTCAGTATCATACTCTGTTTCATACTTTGTCTTCCAACGAATTGCATTCTCAGTTTCAGTTTCAGTCTTTGTGGTGGGTTTATATTTGACATCATGATCAGTCTTTGTCGTCACTTCGTGTTTTGTGGAAGTTGCAGTTTGAGTTTCAGTGATTAATCCCTTTGTCTTATAGATGGTTTTTGTGGTAGTAGTTGGTTTCAATACTGGTTTGTATTTAGTTGTAACCTTCAATTTCCAGTGTGTTTCAGTGTCAGTGTCAATTTTAGTCTTTGTGATATAACCTTTCTTTTTTTTCTTCCACCAATCTGGTTGAACCAACTGGTCACCATTAGAAATTGATTCTATTTCTTTATTGTCTTTATTAAAATCAATATTACTCTCACTATCATTATCAGTATTTGCTTCGTTTGTGGTTTCTTGTATTTCTGTTTGCCAAAATGAATTATCAGCCCAATGGTTCAATAAGGACTGCACTAAATTAATTTGTTCAAAGGGTAAAAAATTTCTAAACATTGTACCGGTTTCATCGTCAGTTAAATATTGTAATTGACTGTTTTGCTCTAATTCTGTCCCGTATTTGTTAAAAATTCGTTCTTTAATCTCTGTATTATCGATTTTATATTCTTCTGGATCTTTCAATTCTAACTTGGTACCATTACACATATCTTGGAAGCAGTTATTATTTGTTAAAACATTCATGACACATTTGACACATTCACAGTTGGATTCATCTTCCAAAGAGGTTGGGTTGACAAGAACACAAAATGAACAAAATTTGGAACTTTCACTAAAATTAGAAACAAGACATTGTTGAAGTTGTTCGTAATTTTCTTTAATGCATTGACCATTTGTTGTGTCCATGACTGTGAAATCTAAATTAGAATTGATACATGAGTGGGTAGGATTTTTTGTGGTCTGTTTAGAATCGATAGAGACATTTTCTAGAGTATAACCTCTTGTAAGTCCAGGAATCAAATAAACCAAACAGGCCAAAGTGCTGGAAGATAAATGCATATTTATTGGCAGATGGGGAGTTAAAGTAGTTAATTTATTGTCAACTGTTAAGAGTGTAATTAATCACAAAGTGATGTCTAATATATTTCAGGCTATTTCAAAAATATGAAATTCATACTAAATTTTGTATTACTTTTCGATTTTGTGTCATTTTACATAATATGGTTAAAATACCGTGGATTACTTGAACATGAAGGATAACACATATATTGTTGATATAAAAAGACGTATATGTATCAATAGCGTTTAAATTATTGTGTATTTATATACAGGATAGAATATATTTATATGAGTGTACATATTAAAATGATGATGAAAAAGATGAAACGACAATAATAAAATGCATTATCATTATTAAGATACCTGTGATCATTTCTCTGATCTTAATCTTTGAATTTCTTCCATGGTATCCTTTTCTTTCAATGCTTGAACTTCTTGTAGAATAGAGCTAAACTTTTGCTTTTGAGACTTAGAAGTAACTCTCTCGGTGACACGAATATTTGGTTGATTGAAACTCTCTTTTGTCAAATATATGGCATCAGGTTCCTTTTCATTATATTGAAGTAGTTTACCAGAGATTATATTGTTCATATAGTAAGTCTTGAATTCTGCAGGAGTGTTTAGCACGGTTAATTCATAATCAGGGATTGAATAACCAGATAGAGATTGTAGCTTCTTAACAAAATTAAACTTGGTGGCTAAATCTGGGAATGGTTCTGTTTCAGTAACATTACTGTTCAATACTTCTTTGCATGAAAAAGTAATCAGTTGATTTAACTCTTCAGGGCTTTCCACCTTTTTAGATGATAGCCAGTTATTCCAAGGGATGTCATCTAAATTAACAGTTTCTACTTTCCTGGTACCAATGATGTTATCTGGGGTCAAGTCTAATTTCAACATCTTAGACGAAGAATCCTTTGTCGAATCATCTAGTTCTTTACCAGACTCAATATCCTCGATAATTTCTGTAGTCTTTCTCACTTTAGCTCGTTTATTAGATCTAAACCAAGACATAAAATCCTGTCTTTCACTCACGGTATGAAAAGATCTACCTGGAAGTTGTCTTGAGCAAAGATGAGAAAGTGTTGGTTTAGGTAAAAGATATGGCCTCATTTTATTTTATTTTATTTTATTTTATTTAAAATTATTCTAGTAATTCTATATTAGCCAAGATCCACTCTCTATCTTTTTCAGCAACCGATAATCTTTGTCCAGTTAGTTGGTATGAGATAATTCACTTGTGATATGTCTATCCTGTGGTTGTTGCTTTCTCTTTGCTTTGTAGAAGGAAAGTTTACTCGTCAAAAGGCTAATTTTACTTGTTAATTTAATTTCAAATAAAATCGTTAATTCAACTTTAAAAATACTAGGAGTTACTTGAAAGAAAGACAGAGAGATTCTTGGTTTGGAAAGTTAAAGAATAGATATATTCGAAGTGAAAAAGAATATTTGCAGTGTGGAAAGATTATGGGTGTTGCGTTTAGTTGTTGTCCCCTTGGATCCTCGTCCAATGGATCGGATGAAGAAGCATTATTAAGAGGTCAGCAAGACGGGTATGGATCCACCCACAACGGTGAAAACAGTGAATATGATGCCGTCCAAGAACAAATGAGAGAGCATGAAAGACGTTTGCAAGCTAGAGACCAAGAATTACGTGGTATTGTCGCTAACACAAATGATAAATTGATTGATATCTCCATGATAAGTAATAGTGGGATAGTGGTTCAAAAAAATGATCTATACACGGAAGATCTGGATGAAGACATAGCTTCCCTGTCGAATGAAGAAATTGAGACGGAAGGTACTAGTAGACAAGGTTTAGAAGGTAACCCTACTGCTAGTGAGTTGAAACAAAATGATATCTCGACGCATTTCAATGTTTTGACTGGGGAAGAAATAACTCCTGCCATAAAGCAACAATTAAGAAAACTTCATGATGAGATTATGAGTCAATTGAACCAACAAATGACTATTGAATCTCCTCAGGACTTGACACTAACCTTTTAACTATGGAACTTCTTATGTTGCCCATTGTCAATGTCATCGGAAACGACCGCTTGTAGGAATTTTTCAATATTTTATTTTGTTGTTTTTTGAAGTGAAAGCTGGTAATTTGATTGAAGCGTTACGGTTGATGGTGAAGTGTCAAGCTTATCATTGATTGATACTATTTTAAAGGGGCTCTTAATTCAATTAATTGTGAACTGGAAAGGTTGCTGTGTCATTGCAACAAGTATATCTATAAATTAAAGCTGAGTGAAGCCAAAAAAAAAAAGCAAGGAACCAAGTCAAAAGAGAAAAAAAGAGATAAGATATCAATATGGTTACTAAGAAAAGAAAGTCATCGACCTCGTCCCATGATATCGACAATGATAACGATTCAGAACATGTGGAAAATTTGGAGGTCGCCACACAACGTGAAGTGACTAAATATGTGGCAGGTAAGAATCCAAGACGTCAAGATTTCGTCCCAGTTTTCTACGATAAGCCTTTACATCCTAACTCAGAATTATATACAGATGCAAATTGGAACATCCCAGAATTTAATATGTTTATTTCTTTCACTATAGATAATCTGATTGATTTATATAGACCTATCTTTAAAGATTTTATCAAACTACCAAGTAGAAAATTTCATCCTCAATATTATTATAAAGTTGAACAACCAATGTCTTTAAAGGAAATTAAATCTAGAGATTTCGAATATAACGGTGGTTGTAAGAATTTCTTACTAGATTTGGAATTGTTAGCTAAAAATTGTAATTCCTTTAACGAAGAAGATAGTTTAATTGTGAAAAACAGTTATCAAGTGGTCAATTATGTTAAATATGAAGTTATTAAGGCCAAAAATGCAAAGAGAAACTACTTATTAAATAATGAGGTCAAACAAAGATTAATGAAACAAATTGAGAAGATAATCGATTCCACTGAAAAGGAGATTATTAAAGAAGTTAATCATGGTGATAAATCCGGTAGAAATTTTAAGCCTAGTGAACCATTTTTAGAATTTGTTGATGAAGAGGAACTTCCAGAATATTATGAAGTTATTCACAAGCCAATGGCTTTAAACAAAGTGAAAGAAAATTTAGAAGAAAACAAATATGTGACAATCTATGATTGTGTTATTGATATTATGCTAACGTTTGATAATGCCCAAGTATTCAATGATGAAGAATCTCCTATTTATGAAGGTTCTGAATTGTTATTAAAGTATACCAATCATCTGTTGAATCGTAAATTCTTCCCTGAATTACAAGACGCTAAAGAACGTGGGGAAATTGCACTTGATTATGATAAATTAGCATTCACTGTATACAACAGTAATATAAATGGTGCTCTGATCAACAGAAGTGGTGAATCAGGGAGTGGTGCTGCAAATTTCTTAGCTGCTGGGTTACCGATAACAAGTGAAGCAGATGATTACGATTTCAATCATTTTGAAGGGCTCGGTAATGGGTATACTAAGAATCTATTAACATCTGGTGGGGATTATTTGTTAGGACCAAATTCCAAAGTTAACAAAGATAATGACGTGAATGATCAAAACAAAAGGCAGAAACTAGAGTCAACTGATGATAAACCAGAGATACTGAAATTTAATATATTGAAATCTTTACAAAAGACTTTTGTCTCTAAAGAGCATCAGATATTGAAAGAACCGTTTAGACTAATCAGTCAAATCTCAGTCTCTTCATCTCACGATTCATACCAACAGACTGTTCATCCTATGACTACAACAAGACCACCACATGCCCAAAACTGGTTACAGTATACATTTGAATTAAAGGAAGCAAATAAGCATGAAAATATGTATACCATATCGGTTCAGCCTAATCAAACACTTTTAACCTTAAATGTATCCTTAAACATTCCAAATTTACAAAACTCGCTAGAACTCAACCGTAATCCAGTGGCCTCCAACAGACCAACATCACAACAGCAGCAAGAACCTCAACTTCAAACTAATGGTAACGAACCATATTTGGATTTACCTCCAAGAGATGGAAATGAGAATAAAACTGAAAGCTATGATCTAAGGTTACTAGAGGGTATGAATAGATTAGAGTTTAAATCAAATGATCAATCTGTTAACGAAACATTTAACCTTTGGATCAATGTTTTGCCATGATGAAATGTATGTATGCATATAAAAAACAAAGTCAGTGTTGTTGAATATAACAATATGACCTATTTAAATAGTGTAATTGAATAATTCCTTTAAGATTCTTAACTTTTCTCATCAAAACAATTGACGATGGCTTATAAAACTGTGTTTATGAAGAAAGAAATGTTTGCTGACCGAAGCACCGCTCCCTTTTTTAATACTAAATAGAATCATATGAGTGATTCAGCCACATTTCAAATAGTTTGAAGACACTGGATAACTGCAACCACTGCGAAGTACATGGTACAGATTTTGTCTAAGGTACAACAATATAAAATATACTAAAAAAGTATAAAACCAATATTTCTCAGTAAAACCAAACATATGTCAAAAAAAATATATTGATACTGAAAGTGAACTAGACGTGATGTATTTCACTACAGGTATCTTGTCAGTATCTTGCTGTCTTACCAGACAGCAAAAAAAGAAATCGACCTCAGTGAGGGTTGAACTCACGATCTTGCGATTAACAGTCGCACGCCTTAACCAACTTGGCCATGAAGTCAAATTTTCTTGTTTTCCGTGAGAGAGCTAGAATGTTAAGCGAAGTAAATTTGAGTGAGTGAACGCGGTTATTTTTTTGCATTATTTACTAGACTTTGAAGTATTGGGAGTTAAAATACTATGAATTGCATATTAATGATTAAGCACTAGTGTCTGTCAATCTTTATGTCAATGTAGATAACGTATAGCAACTTTGTTTTATGATTAAGAATAATAACGCCTGTAGCTTAAGTGATTGTTTTTAATATGTGGATGGACTAAAGTGGCCTAATTTTAATATTTTGAATAATCTATCTGATGCTTCTGTATGTTAGTCAACTTGATAATATTTATTACAGATTCTGGGTCGTTTCTAATAAATTGGAGTCCATCTTTATAAGTGCTACGGTTATAATATATATATTCGAGCGCTATAATACTATAACAGTCTGAGTTATAAGCACAGAGTTTTCAAGCTTGGGTGGCAATTGAACAACCTTATTGTCAAGTTTTGTTATGGCTACTATTTTAGGTATAAGCTCTAATAGTTAATCTATTTTATTGTTAATGTGTATATCTCTAAATAATATATTAGGAAAAACGGGATGTCTAAAGCAAAGAAAATTATTTGGGTGATAAATGGACTATATTGGCTGTACTGTCATGCTCTTGAACTCTTTATATATGCATATATGTGTATATTTTGTTATTTTTCAGAAAAGTTTTAGTATTTGTTTTAAAAGGCTGTAATCTATAACAAAAGGTAAAAAGAGGTCAGCTAAAGTAAACAAATAAACATAAACCGAATTAAACAACCAAATATAGAAAACGAAATAGGCAAGTGGTATTATTGATCATTTGGATTAGTTACTTTTAAGTATAGATTGTTTTAATTCGATGTATGCGAGTAGAGTAAGATAGTCAATTAATGCTTTCAGCACAGTCAAGTTATCAAATCTATTAAGTTCCAGTCACTTGAGTATATCAAGTTGATCAGTTGATTAATTCGATCAAGTTAATCTATGTGGCTCTCTTCTTGTTGAGACAACTTTAGCGGATCCAAGAGAAGACGGAGAAGACGGAGAAGACGGAAATGGCATTCCGGAGATAACAGTTCCTGGCACATGACTCCGGTCATCCGAGAAGGGCACATGACACATTTGATAGAATTGCGAAGACTCGTATTGAAATGGACTCGTATTGAAATGGACCCATGCTGCAATATTCAAGGGGTTGCATAGTTACTATGAGATGGACTTACCTAATGAGGTAACTATTGCGATACTAAAGATCCAGGGGCTGGCGGCTATTTTGAGAGAAAAGAAGATTATAGGGGGTGCAGGGAATACTTCAAAATTGTATATAAAGGAGAGGTTCGAGCAAACAAATCCTCGATATTTCTTACCACTTTTCCAATCTTGTCTTTTCCAGAAAATATATATTCTGACCATTTAGTATACCCTTTTACTTTGTTTGGAATACCAGTTGTTTGTTTGACATGTTAGTTGTTTATTTATTAATTGTTTATTTGGAATATTTATCAACTTAATGATTATATTCTCTATTGAAACTGACAATGATTTTGACCAGTTTACATGAAGCCAATACAGCACCTAAATGGATATTGGAAATGCAAATAGCAAAAAGTTTGACTCTCCCACACCTGTGAGTCCTAATATTTCAAATTAGCGTTTCAGGTGATATAATTAACGCACAGAGTAGTGTCCTTAGCCGTATTGATAAACAAACACATTTATATCATGATGATTTAGTAAATGTCCAATCTTATTTAAAAATTTACGAGAACTACATCCAACCAAATGAAAATTGTTTCTTTTCTATTTTGAAGAGAAACTAGAGTCTCTGTGGCCATTTCTTGCTGGCCACAAATAAATGAAAAGAATGACTTTTCATTTGGTTGGATGTACCCCTTGAAAACTTTTAAATAATCTTGAATATCTACTAAATCATCATGACAGGAAGAAATTTGCCTATCCATCCTTTCAGTGATTTCCGTTTTAGTTTCGATGTCTGAATACATGTTATTTTGGGTTTATTAAAAACAAGCTCTTTTTTCTGTAAAAGTGTTGTAACAAAGTAATAAGTCTTCAATACCTCGATGTATATTTAATTAAGAGTACTTAAATGTTTCTTAATTAATATATTATGATTCTTAAACTTTGCCTATATAATAATCAAATGCTTTCAAAAATATATATTTGTTTCGTATGTATTGAAAATATTATACACCTCTTCTCTTTCCCCTATTTCATTGATTTTTTGTCCAACGATAAACCTTGTTTGTTGATTGAATTAGTAGATTGAGGTCCCTCAAAAATAAGAAGTATACACTCAAATATAAGCATGCAACCACAGCTGCATTAGTGTTTAACCCTTTCGTGACGCCATTAGTATCAGTATATTAAAAGCCAAACTGGCATATCGTGTAATATTTTTTGCAATATTCAATTAGTGTCCTAAATAAACATATTTCAACCAGATATATATATATATCCAAAGTTTAAAAGGTTAAAGTAGATATTTTCTAATGTGGATATATATAGCCATACCGCCAGTCAGATTAATATTGCCTCTTTTTCTAACAGCCATGCCAACCCCCTAAATTATGATCTAGCCCCCCACCTAGCTTCAAGCTTTAAAGATGGGTTTTGTCATTTCTCATTATGTGAACTAAATATCTCTACCCACAGATCTGACCACGATCTGACGACGATCTGACTACGATTTCACCACGATCTTGCTAAGATCCACTACCCACAACAGGACAACAAATCTTGAAGATCCCATCTGGAAGCAATGCTCACAGCAGTGAAGCAATCTGGGGGAAGACCCACTCAAATAGCACCGGACTTTTCCATTGAGTGTTACCCGCACACGTCTCCCATACAAAAATAAAAATAGCAAAGACAGAAATTAATTAATTAATTAAATTAATTTAGCAATGACACAAATAATTAATTAATCTTTGAAGATACCCAAAGATTGATATAAACGACACAAAATGGAACTTAACCTAAAGATATTTCTCTTTCTTTACTCTTATCTCTTACCTTACTTTACTTAAAAACACCGTGAACTTCACAGTTGAGATATTAATATACATTAGTTATTATTTCAACACATACAAAAAAGAACATGTACACACACATCGATACTAATACTGAAATTACTGAAAGCATTGACAGACAAATTTCTTCCTGTCATGATGATTTAGTAGATATTCAAGATTATTTAAAAGTTTTCAAGGGGTACATCCAACCAAATGAAAAGTCATTCTTTTCATTTATTTGTGGCCAGCAAGAAATGGCCACAGAGACTTTAGTTTCTCTTCAAAATAGAAGAGAAACAATTTTCGTAGAAGTTCGTGAATTCTACGAAAACCAACTAGCTGAAAATCAAAAGCTAGATGAACAACGCTGCTCTGAATTGAAGATGGAGAATAAAAGACTTTCGGAGGCTTCAAAGTTCTATAAGGCTAAGGCCGAAAAATATCACAGAAATCTTAAAAACAAAGAACAACAACATCTACTACTACAACAGCAACAGAAAGACCAACAACAACAACAGGATATATGCATCGAAGAATTAAAAAATGCCTTGTACGATCAAGAAGAAGATCACAAAGCCCAACTGGATGATATTAAGAAATTCAGTGACGATATCATCGGAATGTTGACGATGCAATTACAGCAAGAGAAAGAAAAGGCATTGCCATTACAAGCAGAAGTTGATGCTGCTATGTCATCTCCTCAATTGCCTTCTTCATCAGCTCCTTCGTTAACTCCCTCTCCATCGATGCTCAGTATCTCTTCATCAAGATACAGTACCAGACAGCCATCCCCATCCCCAGCTTCCACTCCTTGTGTAAGCGATTTCTCTCGATCAAGACACAACACCGTATGCACCTCCACCCCTATGAGCTCTCCTTCCCATTTGAGCCGCAACACTTTTATCCACCCGGCTGCTACCATACCTCCATTAAGATATAGCAACGCAACTCCAAGTACTCCATATCCACCTTCTCCACAACCAAAATTATTCAGACCTCCACCCCCACCAATGCCATCAATTGCAAGAGCATTTATAACTCCTACAGTTGAAGATGATAATACAGAATCATTGCCTGTGTGTGACCCAGAGAGCGCACGTAGGTGGTTCAATGATTTAATGGCGGCGGGCCAAAAGACAGAGCCCGTCAATGAAGATTCATTCTTAAACATCATGAAATTCGCCAATGGCGAATATGAATCTTCGGGGGTCATTAATGAGACGTCTGAAGTGGAGGAGGAGGTAGTGACAGAATCCAACAAACTTAAAGTTTTCTTTAAAGAAGTAGTCCCCCAACTTTTCAAGAGCAAAAAAGAGCGGGGGGCAATGACACCTCGTTTGATCCATTCGACGGCGAGTCATTCCATTCAGACGAATGGTACATGTCATTACCAAGTACTATGATCGACACCATAGATCGACCCAGAAAGAGAGATTTTGCCCGGCGGTTGTGGGGCAAACTAATGAAGTAAGATTAAAATTTGTTTACCACCAAGAGTGTACAGATATTCGGTAACATTTCCAGGAACTGTGACCAATTCGTTGGTTATATTGTAACTTTGCTAATAAGAGATAAACAATCTACTCTGTTTGTGAGACCTCCATCGCCCCTCTGGAGGAGCCTCATGAATAGAGATACATGGCCTTGTGCCGGTTGGTTAGTTTTTATTTTCAAAGTTATGATTGATTAGTCCTACATGGATTTGGAATATGTGTATGCTGGTGGTTTGCTTATTCACGGTGGACAAGCTATTTTACTCCATGCTTGGCTTAATCTTCCTTTCTCTCTTCATCCTTTAAAATTCTCTTCGGTCTTTGGTGTCCCCTACCACACTGCTAGGTTGTATCTCAGTCATCCCTTTTCTGCATCTCTCATATACTGCTCTCTGGTCTCATCTTCATATACTGCTCTCTGGTCTCCTCTCTCATTGTTGTTCTTCCCTCACATCATCATTTCTCATTTACTGAATGAATGAACACATTCATATATCTATATACTTTCTCAATACATGTCTCTTCCGTTGTTGTCTTCTCTACATTCTGTGCAACAACATATTTTATCTGTCAAATACTTTCAATACATTTCTATATAGTTCTTTTTATAATTTAGCAGGTACGAACCACCAAGACCTGAATAAGAGCTTGCAGAAGCGGCTGTCATTCTTCCATGATATTACAAATTTACGTTTACCAGGCTAACTTATATTCACGAGACCACCTTGAGGCCAAAAGTACTTGATCCTCTTTTAAGCTGAATAATTGAGAGTGCTGAGGATATAGTATTCTTACCATATTTCTTGTGTCTTTGAATTGTATGTTAAACCAAGTAAACTCTTGTCCTTCGACAATCCTTGACAAGAATGTAGTTCAGTTACTTCAACCGTAGGATTCGTTGTGAGTCGACAAATCCGGAATAAAATGACCACTGTAGGCCGAGTTGTGAGGCTTCCCTTCAGAATAGCACAACCCACCTAAGCACTGCATTCATAGATTCCGGGAATAACACTGGCACATATCTCATATCTACTTTGCCATTCTCTTCTTATCTCTTGCACTCTTTGTGTTCTTTTCTTGTTATTAGGCGCTGACACAATTTCGGTTATTTCTTTTTCGTACTTTTTAGAATATATATTAATGTAAAATCAAGTTTGAAGATACTCGCTTTTGTGTCACTCAAGAACAGAACGCTAACGACACAGACAATACTTCAGATGTGGACAGGAGAAATAGAATGACAGAGGATACAATTGATCAGAAATTAATACCCAGAGTGAATAGAAAACAAAGAGGCTGATGTTTCCAGATATGAACATGATGATATGAAAGTGGAAAAGACTAATACGACCGTGGCAAAATGTAACCGATGTATTCTCCTTGGTGGTGGAATGTGGAGCTTATCCAACATGGATCCGAGATAGGTGATATCCAAAAAACTTAAGGGACGTGAGAATTTTGAGACTGTCGAGTTGTGGAACCTGTTCTTTGCATGCCTAAACTTTGGTTAGATTTGGGCAGACTTGGTGAGAGTAGGTGGTCGAGCATGGATTCAAGGACACTCTTGGCTTTTGAGAGACTTCTCTATTGGACGATATGTGAAAGGGTTTAATTGTGCCGGTATAGAGCACCCCAAAGAACTTGTAATTCTTGTATTTCCAAGCGGTATTTTTCATTGTAGTATGAAGACCTAACCTAGTGGGATGAGGACTTATGACCAAGAAACTGAAACAGTGGTATGATATGTTTTTATATCCTTTTTTTTTGTGACCAGTTTTTAACCATTTCCTATGATAACGATTTTCCAAACCAATACTTTTAGTGGTAATATATTAGTGATGATGACAGTGGTATGACTTATTTAAACAGACAATCCAGGATAAATTTAGTGGTTCTGATTAGAATGTGAGATAGTGGTGATCTGTTATTTGACTATAATAACAGTGTTCAATAATTAATAATGGTGGATACTATACTAAGACCCGGGGATACTAACAGCATAGGCTCGGTGATACAATTGCCAGTCTATATTTTTATATATATTTATGAGAAAACTATGGCTTACTTAACACACACAGAGAGAAACTATAATTACGACTTTACAGTATGAGAGAACTAGTAAAGATATACGATCACCTGCAAGAACGGACTGAGGTAATATGAACTATACCGTTTTGGAGGAGGAAAGATCTATGATGAATTACAAGAACGGACTGAGGTAATAAGAACTATACCGTTTTGGGAAAGGAATGACAGATTCAGTGGGAATGACCACTAATAGAAGTACAAAAAAAACATTGAACAACGTTGCACGGTGCAATGGTTACAATTACAGCAATGTGTACTACAATGGTTGCATCCTGGCGAAAGGATCCAGTACGTGAAAATACTGACAGACAGGTGCTCCGGGTTGGGCGACCTTGGAGAACCTGGTCTTGTCGGGGGCTGCTCTGCAAACTACAATCTGCTAAACAACGTTGCACGGTGCTGTTTCCAATGGTTACAATTACTGCGAAAGGATCCAGTACTGTGAAAATATTGACAGACAGGTGCTCCGGGTTGGGCGACCTTGGAGAACCTGGTCTTGTCGGGGGCTGCTCTGCAAACTACAATCTGCTAAACAATGGTGCACGGTGCTGTATCCAATGGTTACAATTACTGTGAAAGGATCCAGTACTGTGAAAATACTGACACACAGGTGCTCCGGGTTGGGCGACCTTGGAGAACCTTGTCCTGTCAGGATGGCTAACTACTTCATTACACACTTCCACTGAGTTAAATGCCATCAATCTCAAAGCTGCTATAAAACTTTGAATCTCTCTCTCTCTCTCTCTCTCTCTCTCTCTCTCTATGCAACCTCTTCTGCTCATAATTTGTTCTTCAGTGGGCTCGAAGACAACCATTGTGAACAGATCTCTTGGGGCTGCTATCTTTCTCTCCTGACACCTAAATGTCTATCAATCATACACGGACATGTCAGCATCACCTTCACTTCTCTTTGCCATTTCTCATAGTTATATATAAATATCCCTCTCACATTACCGACCAATTCCAATCAGTTATTCCAATCAGTTATTCCAATCAGATCCATACATGAACCACTCATCACTAACAATAATTTCTTTGCTAGCAAGGGCTTACCAATGTCCTTTTTTCGTTATCTTTATTTTCAGTTTCTTTGTATACTTCAACTCCAACATTGCATCGTATTTCTCACTGGCAACTCCATTGGCTATTACTTGCCTTCAACGCCAGTACCGATTCAATGTTGGTTCCTCATCTTGACTTCAACCATACCATGTTCCATCACAGTTGTTTTCCATTATATTATTGCGGCATGGTACCGGTTTTATTTATTATATTTATCCATCCTAGGTCTTCATACTCGGTGGGGGTACAAGCGGCGCAAGTTCGGCGGGGTAGGTGGGGTGTCTATGCCAATATAGTTATTCTTTGGATCGTATCGAAAGGTAGGGAGTCTTTTGGGAGTCGGGGGAGGATTTGGATTCCGTGGTTGGCCATTGCAGCCTACTTGAGGAACCAGTCAACAGAGGGCGGGGACTGCTGTGCTTGGCAGGATCAAAATTTCGAGCTAGCTTAGGGTGAGGGTAGAGGAACCTCTCGCAAACGGCCATGGTGGGTAGTGAACGATTCTTAAATCAAGGATGTTTTACTTAGAGTTGCACTAGTTGCAAACTGTATTATGATTGAAGCTGGATGTTATGATTGGGATTGGAAGGAGATGTTTTTCTCGGAGGGACATAATTGCTGTGGTTTTCCAACGGTTTTCCAACGGATTCCCCTTTCAACTGTCTACTAGTGGATTTTGGATGTGTTTGTATTTCTTGTTTTTTTGTTAGTTTATTGTTAGTTTATTGTTAGTTTATTGTTAGTTTATTGTTAGTTTATTGTTAGTTTATTGTTAGTTTCCATGTTAGTGTATATATTTGGGTATCTCGTTTATAGGTTTTAGACGCCAGTCGAAGGTTGGTATGATTCTAGTATATTTGTGATATAATTATAGTATGTTGTGGTACATTTGTGGTATAGTTCTAGTATATTTGTGGTATGATTCTAGTATATTTGTGGTAGTTTATAGTTTGTGGTGGTATATTTGTGGTATGATTATAGTATGTTGTGGTTCTAATAGTTGATAGTTAGTGGAAATATATTTGAGGTATGTACAAGGTTGGGAGTATAGCTGTGGTGTCCGTATGCAAATGGTAATAGTAATGCAGTGGCCAGGATGATTGTTAGGGTATGATTGGCGGTACAGTTCTGATAATGGGTGTGGCAATGATATTGATTCTGTTATGATAGGTGGTATGCTTTTGGCATTGTTAATTCTATTGATGTTGTTTGGGGCGGGATTCGAATGGGGTATGCTTAATACTATAGTGGGGTTATGGGTGGGGATGATTGTGGTATGGTTATGATATTCTTCTAGTATTCTTCTGATATTCTTCTGGTATTCTTCAGTTTTTGTTTGGGTAGGGTTCGGGTATGGTGTGGGTATGGTGCGGGTGGTTTCCTCGAAATAGTACTATCGGTTCTGCAGGGCTGTGGATAAATGATATTGATATAGACTTCGACTAATCAATAGGGCGGGAGGGTGGCATTTATTCAAGAACCGATAGTTGTATTTTTAGTAGCATGCTTGGTGTGGGTATGGTGCAGACATGGCGTGGGTATGGTGTAGACATGACATGGGTAGGGTGTGGGTAGGGCGTGGGTAGTTTCCTCGAAATAGTACTATCGGTTCTGCAGGGCTGTGGATAAATGATATTGATATAGACTTCGACTAATCAATAGGGCGGGAGGGTGGCATTTATTCAAGAACCGATAGTTGTATTTTTTAGTAGCATGCTTGCTACGGGTGTGGTCGCACTTGCCTCTGGTATTTATACTGCTGCTGGTTCGCGAAAGCAGCGTAATAATTGATCTCAGTTGATTCCAGCATTGTTAGGCTCAGTGAAAATGTAACAACAAGTGGTAGTCCCTGAAGATGTTAATATAAGGGTGGGTAGGTGGCACTTTCAGGTAAAAGGTTTAGTGTTTCTGTCTGCCGGCCAGCGATCTATCATAATGGCAGGCACAGTGCAGTAATATGTTGTTGTTGGTGGGGTGTACCGTGGTTGAATGGCCAATCAATGTGATGTTAATAGCAATGGTAACCTTTGGTAGTGTGGGTGCTTTCAGTAGTTATACTGGCTTAAAAGTACTCCTTTGTGATACATATTCAGTTGGTGGTGCGGCCTGTTGTCAAGTAACAGCAGCAAATCTAAATCGCAGCCCCCATAGATAGTACGCTCAGTAATGGTATTGGTTTGCATTTGGTGGTAGGTAGTATAATTGACCCATCAATCTTGGTAATGGTATTGGTCATAGTAATGCAGCAAGCTCCAGTATTGAAATTAACGGTACTCCTGGTATGTATCCAAATCGCAATAGGAGCAGTAATGTGAAAGGCAAACTGAAATAGTCTTGACAGCACTCGCAATTAGGTCAGGTATGTCCACGTCTTCAATTACATACATATAGTGGTGGTTGCAAGTTCAAAAGCTTATTGTATATAACTATATAAAGCAGTACGTATGTCATCCTCTCGAGAGTGCTCGGAGGTTTGTTTTGGTCGATTCGAAAAGTACGCGAAAGGAAACTCGAAGAGATCAATTAACAAACGGAGCACTCATCGATTCAAGCAAGGCGAGCAAAGTGGAAGCAACCGACACACTGTCCTCTAAATGAACTGCTACATGACTGGATAGAGGGGGCACGTGACTGGCCACTGTAGATACTACGAGTGTGTTCCAGTATCTGCTGCCTCCACTGATAAGGTGCTGAGAGCTTATCTATATGGCATTACTTGAAGCCCTGTGCTGACTGAACTGCTGGCCACTGCAACTGAAATCAGAAGTTGCAGTTCTTGGAGCAAAGCAAAAGGCTTTGGCCATTCCACCTTTGATTGCAGTGTTTGTTGCAAATTTGTGGGCAAACTGTTGTGCGATAATTTTAATACTGTGTTTGCTCTAGTGGAATAATCCATTTTTCCTTCATCTTGGTGATATTTTTTGCAGTCTCAAGGCTGTAAACATGATGGTTATATACTACCTGACATCTGCATGCACTGAGCCATTATCTGATAGTTGATTATAATCAATCATTTAAACTTCACTGTAAACAGTACGTTAGCGAGTCAAACTCGGGAGGCCGCTTTGCAAAATTGTGGTATACAAAAGCTGATATTTTGACAATCTTACACCAAATTTATTTCCACTATTATTGAAATGTTATATCTACACCTGGAAATGTCCCTCTTTCAATATGTAAACGTAAGATACTATCTTTAAACCTCTCTTGCAAATCAAAAAAGTATAGTGATAATAATATAGTCCAGCTCAAAGGAGATGGTTTGACTATTGCTTAGGAAGATTTCGAATCTCCAAAAGTAATATCCATAGAGAATTGACCAGGGAAATTTTACTTAGATTGCATTGAATGAAATTGCTAGTGCTTCAAATGTTTGGCGCGGTAGGGTTTCAATTTCAGATATCATTCAAAGTAAGACTCATTCTCAATTTGGCGATGCTGTCGTTTCTGATGCGGATGGTGAGTTAGCCTATCAAACAAATGCTGATGCCTCTGACATAGACAAGTGGACGATATGTCTGAGGAAGCTATTAGAGAATGTATTAAAAAATCACTGGTTAGCGGGATTAGTAAAGAATTATTTCAGTCTAGGATGTGTATTGTGCCATAGATTGCTGGTGAAGATTATCTCCCCTCAGATATGGACTCATTTAAGAAGCAAGCTAGTCCGCACACTTCACAAGATTGGATGCCAAGTGTCCTTGATGAAATCACTGAATGTAGGACATCTGCATGCTCTTTTTTATTATTATTATTTTAAAGGTGGACCTTCTTCTTGACAGGGTGTTCAAGACCCTCACCCTGATAGAAACGTTGTTAGAAAGCAAGTTTCTGAAGCCCTTGTATTCATAGATGAGACATCATCAATTACCCCCCACTACATGTTGATATTTCTCTCTCTCTCTCTCTCTCTCTCTCTGCGATTATGTGCCAAGCAAACTTCATGCACCTTGAGTGTAGGCATCACTTCCACAATCCATTGCCTGGAAAGGAACCGACTGACACATCGACGACGATTAATGACATTTGTGACGCATTGGACTGTGACAGGCCGATATCTCGGCAATCCCCCCCAAATATATAAATAGCACGCTATCTTTAAATCGGAAAACAGTGTTCCGCCGCCCGTTAGTTCTGCGAGATTTGCGCCGAGATTTGCGCCGAGATCCCTTTTGCTGTTACTTTTTGCCTTCTTTTGGAAAATTTGGAATTTTTGACACAAAAACAGGAAAGTTCCCCAAAGTGGGCGGAAAAAAAAATATGAAAAATTTTGATATATAAGGAACTCGATGAGCTAGATGGTTGACCAGTTTTGGAGATTCATAGCAGCGTATTATAGGATGTGTATGCTGGTTGTGACGTGCTAAAAGGTAGTACTAGTACTTGGTGTTGTTTTCTTGTTTTCTGTCTCTCTCTCTCTCTCTTTTGTATTTTTTATCCATTTACCGTATTAACAATCGTCATGTATACATATATCATAACAAATTCAACATAAAGATAAGTTAACACACACACAACAGTATACACATATATATTTTGCCCAACTATGAGAAAATATATTGTGGAACCACATTCTGAATCCGAATCCGAAGATCAAGATTGCAATTCTTTCCCTCGTGACTCTTTATCAGAAAGTGAAGATAATATTTCAATAGCATCTCATCCTCATTCAATGACATCATTAAATCCGCCAGAATACACTACTACTAATGACAAAATGAAAAAAACAAACCTCCCTGATAATTGTGATGCTGATGCTGATGACACTGATGCTGAGGATATGATGCATTTAGTTCACACTAAATCAAATCATATAAATGAACCTGATTTAGATGACGCTGCTCCATATACAAGGTTCGGTCATAATGCCAAGATGTTTTTGGTTTTACAATGTGCATTCACTGGTTTCTTTTCTAGTATCGCTAGTGCCATTTATTATCCAGTCTTAACTGTTATCGAAAAAAAATTCGATATCACTGAAGAACAAGTTAATATATCAGTCGTTGTTTATTTCTTATTCCAAGGATTCTCACCAAGTATTATGGGTGGATTAGCAGACTCATTGGGAAGAAGACCAATCATTTTAATATCGGTAATAGTTTATTTTGGTGCCTGTATTGGCTTGGCATGTTCGCAAAATTATGCACAAATCATTGTATTAAGATGTCTTCAAGCAGCTGGGATATCACCAGTGATCGCAATAAATTCAGGACTAATGGGGGATGTGACTACTAAGGCTGAAAGAGGTGCTTACATATCGTACATATCAGGGTTTCAAACATTAGGTGGATGTCTTGGTGCCTTCATTGGTGCATTATTAGCTGCAAGATGGAGTTGGAGGGCTATCTTTTGGTTCTTAACAATAGGATCAGGTGCAGCAGGGTTTCTATCCATTTTTTTACTTCCTGAAACAAAAAGATCAATAGTCGGGAATGGTTCAATCCCTCCTAAGAATTGGGCTAATAAAGCACCCGCTTTTATAGTCCCCACATTTAGACATAGATTACATTGGGAAAATCCAGATTATAATTCATTGGAACCAAATGTGAAGCTTAATTTTTTTGCTGCTTTTGGGATCTTAACAAATCCACCAGTCGTGATGCTACTATTCGTTGCTGGGTTCCAATTCTCTATGTATACTTTACATCAAACTGCTTTGTCCACTTCATTAAGTAAAGATTATCACTATAGTGTCCTTGATATTGGTCTCTGCTATCTTCCAGCTGGTATTTGTACTCTAATCAGTGTAGTATCCACTGGGAGATTTCTAAATTGGTATTATCGTCGTCAAATGACAAAACATAACTTATGGTTGAAAAAACAAGAAATCAAATTGTTAAAGGAAGGCCATACAATAAATGAAGTGAAAGAAATAATAGATAATGATTCATTCTATTCCTTCAATCTTCCTCGTGTCAGATTGGCACCTGCATTCTTCACCTTACTACTAAGTTCTGCTGGGTTCATTTCATTTGGTTGGTGTCTAAGATATAAGGCACCATTACCTGCTGTATTAGTTACTAGTGGGTTTGGTTCATTATTTTCAAATTGTATCTTAACAATGTCTACTACTTTAATTGTAGATTTATATCCATCAAAGGCTTCCACAGGGACAGGCTGTTTAAATTTATTCAGATGTTTCATGTCTGCTATCTTTATTGCATGTTTGACTCGGATGAATAAACATATGACATACGGTGGTGTTTTCACTTTCATGGGGGTCTTTAGTGCTTTCGCCTCACTATTATTGTACGTTCTAGTTGGCAGAGGTAAACAATTATCGTTCGAGAGAAGAAAGCAAGAAGAACAATTAATTATAGATTTCCAGGAAAAGCAAAGAGAAATTGAAGTCAAGGAAAGACAAGAAAAGCTTGAAGTGTAAAATAATTTTTTTTAATAAAATAGCAAAGATCATCTTCCATAAGCTTAATCATACTGAAAAAATATTAAAAAAAAAATAAAAAAATAATATTTAATATATACATTCTACATATAATAAATCTATACATTTGCTAAATGTATGATAATGCACAACATATAAATGCCATAATTTATAAACGTGTTTTCCCATCTAACATTTTTATTTTACTTTTAAGTGTACTGTTTTCAAATTTCTTATACTGTTAAAACACAACTACGCAAAAATTGGTGACACAAACTAATCATAAAGCAAATATACACCTGTATTACATTCTTATCTAAATACAATTTTAGTGAAATGTTGCCACAAAGAATAGTCTGGATAATATGTACTCTTTTGGTGAGCACAATAATTAATTGCGTTCCAACAGAAGATATTTCTTCTGCTGAAATTAATAAAATAATCTCACCAGAAGAACAAAATTTATTTAATGAAACAAATCAGGCATTAGACACAATCAATGACCCTGATAATAAATTCAATACCCAATTAATGAAATTATATACCATTATTACCAAGAACAAAAAAAAATCAAAAAAAATCAAGAAAAGCAAGGACCCAAAGGAAACGACACAGACTGTTTTATTTCATATTATTTCCCAATCAGAATATTTACTATCAATAACATTACAATCTAAATCCTTTCAAGATACAAACAATTATAATAACGATATTGATCTTCAACTACTTTCTGATATGTTCCAAGATTTGGAAACTTTGAAAATATATGCTGAAAGTGATATGACATATCAAAAAAAATATTGGTACTTGCAATTTCTTGGTGTTAGTTTGGATAATACTGTGCTGACATATATCAAATATAAATTATGGTATATCAACCATTACAAAACTAGATTTGAACAAAATGGTGAAATACCCAATTTGAGAAAATTAGCAAGAACCATTAGAGAAGTGAAATATTCATTAGATTCCAGAGGAGCTACCTTAGAACTTATTGGTAGAAAAAATATCAATGAATTGGTATCAATCACAAGCACTACTGTGGGAAGCAAATCCACTACCGAGAATGATATCAAGTACCTACAAGATGGCGGAGTTAATATTTTGAAAGGATTGGCATTTACAACAATGTGTTTTGCCGCTAATCTAACATTTTGTACTGTAGCCTTAAGTGGTTTATTAAGTGTTGAAGTATTGATATGGCTAGCAATTCTTTCTCGAACATTAACTGTAGAATGGTAAATACAGTTACTATACCTATTCTTCCTCTTATGATTATTATTTCATGATCTTTTATTTGTGGACGTAAAGTAGTACATATACAGTTTAAATATACATACATTTACATAATATGGTTATTCTTAGTATTAAATTTACAAATATGGTCTGACCTTTTCACCGTCATAGATGGTGAATGGCAGGTCTTCTCCTACAGCAGCAATGGAAAGATTATCCACACTCAAAGATTCATCCTTTAAAGATTGTCTTATGGCTTCAACACCAGTCTTAATTAATTCATCTACTTCCTCAATCTTAGTGAAATCATTTAATACTCTTTCTAAATAAGTTTTCGAACCTTGAGATCTAGCACCAATGGCAGAAGCATATAATTCTAATGTGTTACCTGAAGGTTGGAATTCTAATAAGTGTGGACCACTGTTATCGTGTCCAATAATTAAAAGACCAACACCATATGGTCTACCACCATAAGATTGTGTATTCTTTTGAGCTTTATCAGACAAAAGATGACCAGCTTTCTCGACAGATAACTTTCTATTGAATACCAAATTGGAATAATTACATTGTTGTCTTAAGTAGTTACTCAAGACACGCGCATCAGGGGCCAAACCAGCTAAAGAAAGACCTAAATGTTCATCACACTTGATAATTTTCTTTTGATACGAGGACAGTTCATCTGCATTTCTCTTTAATGCTACAAGGACAGCATATTTGGATGATCTTAGCCCAACTGTTACACTACCTTGTTTAATGGCTTCTAAAGCGTATTCAACTTGGAATAAACGACCAGTTGGGGAAAATGTAACAGTGTCACCATCGTAATTATTTCTGAACATAGCTAATTGGGTGGAATTGGAGGGGTAATTGAGTTGATCAATGGGGTTGTTCTCCTATACTTTGAAGTGGCAAATATAGCTTCAAAAGTTATTTCAAGCTTTCTTTAAATTTACATTTTTATTTTTCATTCTTCCACAAAATTTCCCAAAAAATCCTTGAATCACTAAAGCTATTAGTACTTAAATGACTTGACGATTGGGCAACCAGTAGTGAAAATAGAGCATTCCCCAGCTATACTTAGAGTATGGAAACGTGATGGTGTTTGGTTTTATTAGAAAATGGTTGTTGCGCCTGTTTTATTCAACTTTGGATCATATTCCTCCATTTTTCTGGGAAGTTTTGCATGCCCTGACAGATATTTATTTCTTTTGGCTGTATAAGTTTGTGAACTATCTGAGACCCAAATCAAGAGCCATTTATCATGAGGCTATCAAGGAATTAGACCAGTGCGAAACGTACGAGTTGTGGTGTCATAATGCCTCCATGGTGGATGAAATTACCGGCGCTAACTTGTGGAGAAGGAATTTCTTTTCTAGACGGTATGATTTTAATTCCGTATTGGAACAATTCACAGTGATTAATCAAGCTTTAGAGGACAATGATATTGATACAATAAGAGAGAAGTTATCTACCACAGGTCCCTGTATGCTTCGAAACTTTGCAGGGATTGTGGACAAGAAATTATTTACAAAATCTCTTTTAGGTACAAAATTATTAATTGAACAATATTTAGAAAGGACATTGAAGGGTTTACACATATTAGAGGATGAAAATGTACCCACGTCTTTTTTCCAAAGATGCAAATTATCCCTAGGTACCACTGCTTTAATTTTGAAAGGTGGGTCTTTATTTGGGCTATTCCATATTGGCGTCATCAAGGGGTTGTTATCCCAAGGGTTAATGCCAAACATTATTAGTGGTAGTTCAATGGGAGCTTGCGTGGCCAGTTTATTTGGTTGTTTATCGAATGATGAAATCGATGAGTTACTCGATGAGTCAAACGGGATACTAAATTTAATTAAAGATGATTACGAACTGTTAAGAAGTTGCGGATATGGTAATGTGGAACAACATTTGAACTTAGGTTCACTGATTCAAAATCTAATACATCATGGCTATTCCCAAGATGTATACCTTTTCATTCAGTTTGTCATTAAATATATTGTGAAAGATTTAACTTTTGAAGAAGCTTTTCAACAAACAAGGAAAGTGTTTAATATTGTTATCCACCCAACAGATAAATCATGTCCAAATCTATTAAATTATGTGACGACACCAAATGTATTAATTAGATCAGCAATAACTTGTTCAATGGGGTCTGATGTTATAAGTGATGAAACAATATTACAGTGTAAGAATTTAGATAATGAAATTGTACCTTTCTTAAACGAACAAAAGACCAAAGAAACAAAATTCTTGGCTCCTGAACGAGCCACCAATATGGATGAGATAGAAAGTCCATATACAAGATTAACTGAATTATTTAATGTTAACAATTTTATTGTCTCATTGGCCAGGCCTTATCTGGCACCATTGATTGTCAATAGTTTAAAACATGAAATTAAGACATCAAAATATTATTATTATAAGCATTATCCCGAGACAGAGAACAATATCAATTTACCAGAATTGGGGATCCCCCAATTAAATTTCACTGAAGTAGAACCCTTAGCATTTAAATTTAAATATCATTTGGAAAGAAAACTGAAAAATATAATGACTATGGAATTCCATCATAGAATGCAAGTTTTAGATAATCTAGGGCTGTTAAGTTCATGGATCAAGCGATTGATAATTGATGAAAGTACTCCCAGATCTGCCACTGAAATTGTTATTGTCCCGAAGACTAAGAGTCTTTCAATGACAAGGATCGTTGAAGGACAAATTGATAATATTCTTTATTGGATCAAGTGTGGAGAACAAAGTACGTGGCCTGTATTACCACTGATAAATACACGCTGTACTATCGAGTTTAAACTAGATGATATTATCAAAGAGAGGAGAACATTATAGAATCTTTACATATGTTTGATTTTATTTCTTTATTTCTTAAATACATATATATATATATACATATATATATAAATAAACAGAATTAACCATAGAATAATCTTGTTGACTCCTTTTCGGTCAGATATAAATATTCATTCTCCACAACATGAATGTCATTGTTTGCATCATCCCAATTGGCACCACCTCTAGTGATTCTTAGAGTACCAGTGATATCCTTAGCATGACCAGTAACCAATGGTCTCAAATTCAAAATCACAGCGGCGTTATAATGACAACTAGTAACAAATCTTTGAAATTCAATAAAATCTCTATTGATATTTTCATTAATCATGCCATCTTGGAACATATCCACATTACTATTTATTATTAGTAATCTACATTTCCTCCAAAGCGGATTTATAAAATGATGAAATAACTCATCCGCAGTCAAACCTGCCACTAACCCCAACAATAATTCGGGTTGGTCAAGGATAATGACTTGTCTTGTATTGTTATCAATTTGTTCTAGTATGGACTGTAATAATTTAATTTTATTCCCTTGATATTTGGGGATTTGCTTCATAACAAAATCTGTCATACAATCGACAATATTATACTCATTAGAATTTATTTGTAGCTTTTGAAAGTTTGAAATGTAATGCTCTTTAGCATGAACCAAGGATACTATAGTAGTCATAACGTTATTACTATTATTATTATTATTATTAATATTGTTATTACGTGCACCGGCACCATTCAAGGATTGAGGAGAGCCCTTGGATTGTGTCTCAACAAATGCATTAATCAACCATTGAGGCCCTGAAGCACCAGTCGAAGCAATAAAAAACATTCTATGCTGTTCGTCATGAATTGAGGGGATCACACTTTGATCGGAGAAAAGTACCAAATCTTGTCTTTGCGAGGCCATTTTTCCTGCTCTTTGTACTAGTTTTGTCTTATTGTTGGCTAGTGGCTAGTTTCACAGTTCACAGTTCACCCTAAAACAGTCCACCTTAAATACTTGGCTGAATGCCCACCACGTCAACTTAAACATTCACACACCCTCACTGTCACCAGTACAAATTTCACTATTAATAATCTCTAATTTTTCAAAATTTCAGCTCATCGCAAAAAGATGAAAATTTTTTATGGGCAAACATAAATTTGTTGTTGAGATTAAAACAACGATCACTACTTTCTATCCACTATTTTCTTGGTGAAATAAAGGGGAACATAACCACCACCAGCACTACAATGTTTTCATTACCTGTTTTACCAGCCGAAGGTGCCTCCACTGCCACTGCTAAGTTTACCGAAGCCGTCCGTCGTCCAATCGAACCAGTCGGCAAGGATTTCTTACATCACGCTACCAGAACTTTAAGAAACCATACTTGGTCTGAATTTGAAAAGATTCAAGCTGAACAAAACGTCAAACAAGTTAACGAAAGCGCTGTTGATCCAGATGAAGCTTTATTCGATGACGAGTTAGCCGATGTCACTTTATTAGCTCACGACCCAAGAGATTGGAAGACTGCTGATTTATATGCTGCTATGGGTCTTTCTAAGTTAAGATACAGAGCCACTGAGTCTCAAATCATCAAATCTCACAGAAAGCAAGTTGTTAAGTACCATCCAGATAAACAATCCCAACACGGTAACGGTGAACAAGATGGGTTTTTCAAGATTATTCAAAAGGCCTTTGAATACTTAACTGATAAGAACAAGAGATTACAATATGATTCCTGTGATTTTGTTGCTGATGTTCCACCACCAAAGAAGGGTTCCAAATACGATTTCTTTGAAGCTTGGGCCCCAGTTTTTGCCTCTGAAGCTCGTTTCTCCAAGAAACAACCAGTCCCAGAATTAGGTGATGCCACTACTTCTAAGAAGGATGTTGAACAATTCTATGCCTTCTGGAATAGAATGGAATCCTGGAGAACTTTTGAATTCTTGGATGAAGATGTTCCAGATGATTCATCTAACAGAGACCACAAACGTTACATCGAGAGAAAGAACAAATCTGCTAGAGATAAGAAGAAGTCTGCTGACAATGCCAGATTAGTCAAATTGGTTGAAAGAGCTATGAGTGAAGATCCAAGAATTAAACAATTCAAAGAAGAAGAAAAGAAGGAAAAGGAAAGAAAGAAATGGGAAAAGGAAGCTGGTGCTAGAGCTGAAGCTGAAGCTAAAGCCAAGGCCGAAGCTGAAGCCAAGGCCAAGGCTGAAGCCGATGCTCTTTCTGCTGCCTCTGCCAAGGCTGACAAGAAGAAATCCAAGGAAGCTGCTAAGGCTGCCAAGAAGAAGAATAAGAGAACCATCAGAAACGTCGGTAAGGAACAAGACTATTTCGGTAATGCTGATCAAGCTACTGCCATTGATGAACAAATTGGTTTAATTGTTGATTCTTTGAACGATGAACAATTAGTCACCGTTGCTGACAAGATCAAGGCTAATGCTGCTGATGCCAAGGCCGCTTTACAAGCTGTTGCCAAGGAATTAGCCGATGCCGGTGCCTTACCAGCCTCTGTTGTTCCATACTTTGCTTAAATAAAATTTCAATGACTTATTATAGATTTATATAAATTTATATATTAGGAATATTTATCCTTTGAGTTCATTTTAAAAGGACAGCAACAGCACCTTATAAAAACAACAACATCAACAAAGCACTCCAATTCCCATTATTCATCAGTACAAGTCGAGAAATATACATGTTTTAATCAATATTATCAACTTCCATATGGGATAATTCTAATTAAATTTAATTGAAAATATAAAATTGAAATATTAAAACTTACAAAGGGATATTCCCACCCACCCACAGATACATACATAAATAAATAAATAAGAACGAACAAACCAGTTACACGTTCAGAATAAGATAGGTAAATATACAGAATAAACAAACAAATAAAGATGGGTGGTATATTAAAGAATGCATTGTCTAACGAGGAACAAATTTTAAAGGAAAAAGCTGCCAATGAATCAACAAGTGAATTCCGTCAAAAAGTTTATGAAAATACACAATTGAATGCCAAATTGACCGGTAAGAATCTTGCCAACACTGCACATGTTACCGGCAGTGGTGGTTTTATTCCGAAAGATACTTTGTTGATGAAACGTGAAGAAAAGGTCAAGAAAGGTGAATTAACTAAAGAAGAAGAAGAAAGATTACAATGGAATCAAGAAAATTTGGCTGCTAATGAGATTACGAAACAACAATTCCAAGATATTCATGTCGATGAACCGAAGACACCGTACCAAGGTGCTGTTGATCCTCACGGTGAATATTATAGTGTTGATGATGAAGATAATTTGAATGATTTCTCATTAGGTGAACCAGAAATACAGGTTCCAGAAGATGAGGTAGTAGCACAAGAAATTGACAATAAAGATGTCAGAATAGAACAGCCCGAAATCGAATCAACTGAACAAGACAATGAATCAGAAGAAGAAGAAGAAGAAAGTGCTGAAGCTCGTCATAAAAGATTTGAAGAGATGAGAAAGAAACATTACAACGTCAACGATATTTTCCACAAGAAATAGATCATTTGCAAAATATGATGATACCTGATCTCTTATCTTTATATCTCTTATCATCCATTTTCTATACTGATTTTTGTCATAAATTATCGATGCCCAAAAGTCAAAAATTTTTCAAAGATTAAATATTAAATATTAAATATCCAAATATTATAACCATATTATAGTTACATGTTTAAATGAATGTAAATAAGACACCAAATATATATATATACATATCAACTGAAGGATGACCCGTCGCTACTCAATTTGTATTCCAACCGATTGCATCTGGTCTTGTGAGAATTTAGAACAAATTACTAATACAGTGTACCAAATAGCTAAGACATTAACATTATTCAACATCCAAGAATGTGTTGTATTAGAAGTGAAAAGAACTGCCAAATCGAATAAATCACATCCAGGAAAACATGGTGAATTAACTGATTCCATGTTGATCTCTTCATTATTACAATATTTCATCACTCCACCTTATTTAAGAAAAATTGTGTTCAAATCTAAGTTTCATAAATATTTCCAATATGCATCAAAATTACCAAAATTGACTGTGTTACCATACATGAGAAGTGATGATTCCAAAGCCGTTAAGGAATTCCGTGAAGGTGTCTCAATCCCAATGAGAAGACCAGTGAATGGTAAGAAAGTTAATAAGCAAACCAAATATATTTGTATTGGTAAAGAGAAACCAATTGAATTGAAGACTCAGCTGGTACCGAATAATGTGAGAGTCACTGTCAATATCAATGAAAGTAAGATCGTGTCTCCACACGATGCTTATGGGGAGGACAATGTAGGTGTTAATGCTTCATATGGGTATGGTGTTCGTGTGGCACATTCTTTCAATGAAGTATTTACTCAAATGTTGGTTCCTTACGAGCAAAGTTGTTGGGTTGAATGTGGTGAATTTTATAAAGACAAAAACACTAGTGATAAATTGACTACTTTGAACGAGTTAAGAGATGGGAATGTATTGGTTATCTTAGGTTCATGGGATAAATTGCAAGACTCTTTAGTTAAAGATGAAGATATTGCTAGCATCTCGCAATTCATGGATGGTCAATGGGAACTACCAACTGTTATTCCACAAGGCCATCTAAGTGTAGAAGATGCATGCATGGTCACCATGACTTCGATTTCCATGAAATAAATATATATTTTATGATTAATTTATCTATAAATATTTGTACATTACGAAAAGATCCAATTATACTAAAATTGCTACCATCCATTAACAGTAGATTACTACATACATGTAATGAGCTGGTAGAGTATGATATATTATAGTAAGATAATAATATAGTTATCATATAGCTCAGTGAATAAACGTAGATCTGTGATAACCTTGAGGGTATTAGGGCTAAAAACCACTTGTTTAGGGCTGCGCTTACCACACGCTTACCAAACCCTAAAACCAGATAGGGCTTGGCCCTAAAACGTACCCAGCGATGGCAAAAAAGGAAGCCGGGTAACGCATTGCCAGTTATTTTTTTTTTTTTTTCTTGGAAAAAAATTTTCAATTAACGACAATTGCAAGAAATCGAAGCTTCAAAGTGAAAAATTTAATATTCACCCAACAACAATCGAATATATATATTGAATTAGGTGCTTTTGAATAGTTAGTATTAGTATTAGTATTATTGTTACTATCATTATTATATTTATTTATTTATTTGTTAATTACAATTGCTTTGTTGAAAGAGAATTGATACCGACCAAGACTAACCAGCAAAATACAATATAATCAGGATGTCCAGATTCTTTGCTGCCTCTGCTTATACCGTTGAAGACGAATTCAGTGGTCTATCTTCCTCCAGTGATGAAGAATCTTTAAGATCTCTTTCTTCTGATTCCTCTATGGATCTATCTTCAAGTGAAAATGAATCCGATGATTCCCTTTTCAACAATGACGACGACGACGACGATGAGGTCGAAGTTGAAGGTGAAAGAAATTTCGATGATGAAGATAGTGATTCAAAACCTTATGGTCCAGATTGGTTCAAAAAGACTCCATTCAGAAAGGGTCCACCACAAAATAAATTCTTAAAATCTGTCGAATCCTCAGATGAATCAGATATGTCAAGTGATAATGATGGGTTTGATTCTGATACCGATAATGTTGACGAAAATGGTAAGAAGTTTGTTAAGTCCGCTCGTGATAAATTATTCGATGAAATGAAGACAATTCTAAACTATTTGTCTAAGGCTAGTGTTGATCAATCTAAATCTATTAAATTGTTAGACAATTTCGATTTATTATTAAGATTACAAATTAGATCTGTTCAACAAAATTTCGGTACTCCTCCAGTGTTCGTTGAAACTTTGATTAAATATAACAATTTCATTCAAGATTTGGATTCTACTGATGAAGATTTACAATTTGGTAACAAATCTGTTGCTAAGGCCTATAACGTTTTAAAACAAAGAGTTAAGAAATCAATTAAAGAAAATCAACAATTCATTAATGAAGACGGTACCGTCGCTGTTGAAGCTATGGAAGCCCTTATGTCTCCTGTTCCATTATTATCTTCTCAAGGTAATGCCAGTGCTACCGGTGCTACCAATTTACAAGATTTATTAGAAAATACTTCAAAGGCAAACTTCTTCGACACTTTACAAGTTGTCATTGATTCTCGTGGTAAGAAAAACATTCAATCTACCGAATTGATCTCTGTCTTAAATGGGTTATTATCTATTGCTGAAATCACTCCATATCAAAGAATTATGACTTATTTAACTTTGATTCCAATTAGATTAGAATCTAACCAACAATTATCTTATCAACCAATTGATCAATGGAATGAAACTTTTGAAACCATCTCTTCATTCATGACTTTATTAGAATTAAACATTTCTAAATATATTGTTTCTGAATTTGCTAAATACAATGATAATTTAGCTGAAGAACCAAAACCAACTGATGGTGAAACTATTATTCCAATTTTAGGGTCCATTTTTGCATTTGTTGAAAGATTAGATGATGAATTTAACAAATCTTTATTAAATATTGATCCACATTCAAGTGATTATTTAATAAGATTAAGAGATGAATCTAAATTATACACTCTATTAATTAGAGTTCAATTATATTTAGAAAAAATCTATTTGGAAAACCATTCTTTAGCTTTAAACAGAATTCTTATCAAGAGAATTAATCACATCTATTACAAGACTCAACCAATTGCATTCAACCTTGAAAAATTAGCTTGGAAAGAAATTGATAACACATCTTCTATTATTGAATTTTCTGCTGATGATAAAGATTATGTTTCTAATTTAATCTCTAAATTAGTAGAAGCCATTTCAACAAATGTTTCAACTAGTAAAGAATCCTCCGATGTTAACAATTTTGCTACTGATGTTGAAGATGATTTAATTCGTTCCGGTCTTTTCAAAATTTATTACCATGCTTTAAATTTAACTCATCAATTCAATGAAATTAAAGAAATGTTAATCACTTTAAATGTCAATAAAGTTAGATCTCAATCTACATCAACTTCTTTACAAATTCTTTTCAATCGTGTTGTCGTTCAATTAGGTCTTTGTGCTTTTAAATCTTCTTTGATTGAAGAATGTCATGAAGTTTTAAATGAATTATTATCTTCTTCTCATTTAAGAGAAATTTTAGGTCAACAATCTTTACAAAGATTATTACATCAACAATCTGCTGCTGGTACTACTGGTACTACTGGTGTTTCCACAACCACAACAACTAGTAACAGTTTAGTTGCCACCGAACAATGTTTACCATTCCATAAACATATCAATCTAGATTTGGTTGATGTTGTCTTCATGACCTGTTCATTAATCCTAGAAATTCCACAAATGACTGCATTCTATTCTGGTATTAAGATTAAGAAGACTCCATACAATGCTAAATCTGTAAGACGTATATTGGAACATTTCGACAAACAAAATTACCAACCACCTGCCGAAACCTCTCGTGATTTCATTTTATATGCTGCTAAGGCCATGCAAACTGGTGAATGGACCAAATGTTACGATTACTTATTAAAGATTAAAGCTTGGAATCAATTAGCCAACAATGAAGAAATTATGGCCAATTTACAACAAAGAATTAAGATCGAATCCTTGAAGACCTACTTATTCACATACAAGAGATTTTACTCCACTATCACCGTGGCTAAATTATCTGACAAATTTGAATTGTCTTCTGAAACTATTGTGGACGAAATTCCAAAATTAATCAAACAATTCGAATTGACTTCAATCAAACTAAATGATTCAAATGAATTTATTACTCTTGAAAAGACTGATGAAATCACCAAATTGGAAGAAATTGCCATCAAATTAAACAAAGAATACAAAATCAATAAAGAACGTTTATTCCCACAACGTCATTGAAAAATATTACATTAAAGTGCCCCAACCTATAAACGAGAATAATACTTTTAATTTTAATTATAAAAAAAAATACGAAATCTTCATAGATATACATTTTCCACGCTCATCTTACGTATAAATAATCTTCACAATATATATAAACCATTTACTACATTATATATATATCTATATTTACTGTAAATTAATATTGCAAATAATAAACTGCTACTTTTGATAACTTTGCTGAAGAAATCGATATTCGATTCAAATATGTTAAAGTGAGCAAGTCACGTGATTGCGTTGTTCTGAAAATTTTTTGTGAAAAAATAAAACAAAAAACAAAAAAATTGAACTAAAATCGATTTGTCGAAGGTTTGAAATAAATTTCAAGAGCAATTTGATATATCTGTTTGATAGCCATTGATCTTTGAAAAGTGCTTTCATATTACGTTTGAGTGATCAACAATAAACTACCATCCTTCAAGAAGAAGATAAAAATAAAAAAGAGACAAAAAAAACAGGTTAGTGTAGCTGTTAGAAGAAACAAAATATAAATACCTATAAAGATGATTGAACTGCCTGCTGAGATCGCTAATACTTTATTACAGATTTTACAAGGGTTTGCATCGCCAAACAATGAAATTCGTGCTGCTGCTGAAAAGAGTTTAAATGACGACTGGATTACTCCAGATAAGATTCAAGTATTATTAGTGTTTTTAGCTATTCAATCTGCTTATTCGCCCGATTTTACTACTGCTGCTTTATCTGCCGTCTTATTCAGAAAGTTGGCTCTTAGAGCTCCACCTGAATCAACCACTGTAATTATTGCTAAAAATATTACAAATATCGATGACCAAACTTTAACTGCCATCAGAGAAACTTTATTAGCAGGGTTTCTTTCTGATAGACCAAATAATATTAGACATAAATTATCCGATGCCATTGCCGAATGTGCTCAAGAAGGTATGCAAGATTGGCCACAATTGATCCAAGCTGTTATGGAATGTTTGCAAAAGGATGGGAATCTATCTAATTTCAAAGAATCAAGTTTCAGAATATTGACGTCTGTACCACATTTGATTAATACTGTGGATATTAATACTATTCTACCTATTTTTGAAAATGGGTTCACTGATGTCAATGATGAGGTCAAAATCTCTGCTGTTACCGCTTTTGTGGGGTATTTCAAACAATTACCTAAATCCACTTGGTCCAAAATTGGTGTTTTATTACCAAGTCTTTTAAACAGTTTACCAAAATTTTTAGATGATAATAAAGATGAAGCTTTAGCTGCTGTTTTTGAATCATTAATTGAATTAGTGGAATTAGCTCCAAGATTATTCAAAGATATGTTTGAGCAAATTATTCAATTCTGTGGAATTGTTATTAAAAATAAAGATCTAGAAAACATGTCAAGAACTACTGCCTTAGAATTATTGACTGTGTTTAGTGAAAATGCTCCTCATATGTGTAAAACTAACCCCAATTATGCTGATGCCATTGTTCAATCTACTTTACTTATGATGACCGAAGTTTCTTTTGATGATGATGATGCTAGTGAATGGAAGGAATCTGATGATACGGATGATGAAGATGAAGTCACATATGATCATGCTAGACAAGCTTTAGATCGTGTTTCTTTAAGATTAAATGGTCAATATCTAGCACCAACTCTTTTCACTTATTTACAACAAATGATTACCTCTCAAGATTGGAGAGCCAGATTTGCTGCTATGATGGCTATTTCATCTGCTGCTGAAGGTTGTCAAGACGTATTAATCGGTGAAATTCCAAAGATTTTAGATATGGTCATCCCATTAATCTCTGATCCCCACCCAAGGGTCCAATATGGCTGTTGTAATGTCTTAGGTCAAATTTCCACAGATTTTGCTCCATTGATTCAAAGAACCGCTCATGATAGAATTGTTCCTGCATTAATTTCTAAATTAACCCCAGAATCATGTGAACGTGTTCAAACTCATGCCGCTGCTGCATTAGTTAATTTCTCTGAACAAGCCAACCAAGCCATTTTAGAACCATACTTGGATAGCTTATTAAACAACCTTCTAACTTTATTACAAAGTAATAAACTATACGTCCAAGAACAAGCTTTAACTACTATTGCTTTTATCGCTGAAGCTGCCAAGACTAAATTTATTAAATACTATGATACTTTAATGCCACTTTTGATTAATGTGTTAAAGACTGAAAATCAAGATAATAATGGTGTTTTGAAAGGTAAATGTATTGAATGTGCTACTTTGATTGCTGCAGCAGTAGGTAAAGACAAATTTAGCGAACATTCTCAAGAGTTGATCACCCTTTTACTAAACCAACAAAATTCTGCCATGGAAGATGATGACCAAATCAGATCATACTTAGAACATGGTTGGGGTAGAATTTGCCGTATCTTAGGTGAAGACTTTGTCCCCTTATTACCTGTTATTTTACCACCTTTATTAAAAACTGCTAAAGCCACCCAAGATGTTAGTTTAATTGAAGAAGAAGAAGCTGCTGATTTTCAAAAATACGTCGAATGGGATGTCGTACAAATCCAAGGGAAACATATTGCCATTCATACTTCTTTATTAGATGACAAAGTTTCTGCCATGGAATTAATTCAATTATATGCTACTATCTTGAAAAATCTATTTGCCTCCCATGTCAAGGAAATTTTAACTGAGATTGCAATCCCATCTATTGATTTCTACTTACACGATGGGGTACGTGCCACTGGTGCCGCTTTGATTCCAGCCCTTCTATCTTCTTTGGTCTCTGCTGCTGGTACGGATAATGAAGAAGTTAGACAACTTTGGAATCTCGCTTCAGCTAAACTTATAAACGGTATCAAGACTGAACCAATGCTAGAAATTGTTCAAACTTATCATACCGCCCTTGTTGACGGGCTAGGTATCATGGGTACTGTTGCTTTAGCCGATGAATTATTACCAGAGTATACTAAGGGTGTTTCCAGTAACTTGAGTGACGTTTATGAGAGTGTTAAAGATCGTCATAATGAAGCTGATGAATATAATGAGGAATTGGAAGATGATGACGGTTTCACCAACGAGGACTTATTAGACGAAATTAACAAATCTTTGGCTGCCGTTATGAAATCTTCTCGTGAAAAATTCTTACCAAGTATCCAAGTTCTATTACCACTGATTAACACATTCTTACAAGAAAACGAAGTTATACTGGTTTTATTTTCTTTGGTTGCAATTGGTGATATAATACAGTATTATGGTGAAGTCACTGCTTCTATCAAGGATACCTTTATAAGCAAGGTCGTTTCATATTTAGTATCACCTGAACCTCAAATTCGTCAAGCTGCTAGTTACATCTTAGGTGTTTGTAGTCAATACGCATCTCAATCATATGCCGATGTCTGTGTTGCCTCTTTGAATACTTTAGTTCAAGTGATTGGTATTCCAGGTGCTAAGAATGATGACAACCAAACTGCTACGGAAAATGCTAGTGCTGCCATGGCTAAGATTTTATATGCCTATGGTGCAAACATTCCAAACATCGACTCATTCATCTCAAGTTGGCTATCTGCATTACCAACTATTATGGATGATGAAGCAGCAGCTTTCAACTATAGATATTTGAGCCATTTAATAGATACCAACTCTCCTTTAGTCTGCGATTCCTCCAAGGTTCAAAGTATACTAGATAATGTTCTTCAAGCATTATACCAAAAATCAATCACTGGTAAGAACGCTGAGGATGTTGTCACTTCAGTTAAGAAACTACTTTCTACCTTACCACAAAGTGATATGCTGTCTTTATTCCAGAGATATCCACAAGAATATATGCAAATCATTCAAAAATGGTTCTCGTAATCTTTTACATTATCATATCTCTTATCTTTATGAACAGTTGCTGTCATATCGCCCATTAGCATTTTTGAATTTATTTCGTCTCATTTAATCATATAAAATAATCATATACAGATACATACATGTGTGATAGATACTACTCTCCTTATATATTAATCTACATTAAATATTGGATCTTTCAATGACTAACACTTGAATATAACTTTTAAATTAAAGATATGCTATCATGGTAGCGATTAATATCTAAACAATTAAATAAAAAGAACTTTGAAAATATAGAATATTAGTTATCTTGCAGTCTTAAATGGGACAGCTGATGGAGTAGTAGTTATAATTGTGGTCGGTGCGTTAGGTCCAGTATCGTTGTTGTTTTGTTTGTTGGGTTGAATAACATCCCATAATGGGATATTTTTAGCAACTTCTTGCTGGTTAATAACATACTTGTCAACAAATATTGGGCATATCAATATAGCTAAGAGTAAAAATAGTATTATGAAATAGACCATGGAATATTTTGCTACCGTTTTATTTCTAAGTTTAGTTTGTTTCCGACTGAAAATTCTAGCGTCTTTCTTGATACTTTTTGGTTTCAACCAGAATAGCATCATGGAATGCCAGAAATCAATAAAGGGTACAAACAGTAGTGGTGTTTGGAGGTATAACAAAATATGTACCAAAAGAAAATCTGCAGTAAAATAAGACATTTCCATAACCTTAACGATATATTCTCTAATTGGCTGACCTAAGATTCGCCATCCTATTCCTGTATTATACCATTTCCCAGACCACCATGCAATATTTGTCTGACTGTTCCTAAATTCTTTAGTTAGAAATTGAGTTAGAATTCTAAAGAGGGCGATATGAAGATAGATGGAAGTGATTAGTAGGATCAGTGTTCTTTTAAAATTCCAACCTTCTAAAAACCACATTATGACAAAATCAACCACGTAAACTAATATTGAAATTCCATGAGCAATAAATGCCATCATTGCACCTGTATTAATATTACAGCAAAGAAATACGGGTCCACTAACAAGTGATATAAAAAATAATAAGAAAAGAGTTCCCATGTTAATTACTATCGGCATAAACGTCACTAATATCAACCGAAGCAATGAATTAGTTGGACTAGCATTTCTCACACCTGTTTGGGCATTTGCAAATGTATAAGCTGTAAAACTGAAAAAGAATATAGCAACAGGAATAAACAGTTCTGCAAAGAATATGTTCCAAAATTTAGGGCGGTTATTTAATCGAATAGTTTTTTCTGAGTCATCACCAATCTTCTTTTTTTTAAACCCAATATATCTTGCTCGCTGCTGTTTGGTGAATGCAATCCAAGAATGATCTCTATAGTAACCATTTGAATTTGAGAACCAGTGAAGTGTGTTTTTATAATCAATGAAGAATTCAGAGAGTATGTATTGATGAGGATTGAAAATAAATGGGGCAAAACAAAGTGAGACAACTGTAATCCAAAACCAAAGCAAAGCAGGTTGCCACATAGTGACGGTGCCAAAAAGTAGCATTAAAAAGATATGAAACCCAGAGTAAATTGAAATTGTAGCATACCTGGAATAAAGAACTGTAAAATCAATTCTCGAAATTGCAAAGCCACGGCCGCTTGAAATATACTTAGCTCCGCCAAATGTAAGATCATTTAAGAGAGCATTAGAGTAAGTTTGACATACAAACACTTCAAAGAGTGGTGCCAGTGAAAATATATGATGTAAAAATCTTTTGATCGCTTTCACCAACCCTTTCTCTAACAATTCCTGGATAATTAATGGAGCAAAGGCAATAAAAAACACGATGAAAATCGACAATACAAAAATTGAAACCCAATGCAATGCGGGTTGGAGGTTGTAACAACCAATTGGTTGTTGAAGATCTGTAATTTTGTCATGCTTTCCAAATCGACAACCGATGGTTTCGAGGTTTAGTGAACCCAAATTAAGAAGTAAAATAAAAAAGAGTTGAAGTGAAATGGATATGAATAAATTATTCAAATGAAATCCTGGATGAGCATAAAAGAAGGTTAAAAATCTGTCAACAGGTAGTTGAGTTCCTAAGTAATAATATTCTCTTGAAAGAAGCTGCTCACCCATTCCTGCACCAATTTTGGTAGTGAAATTAAGGATGGAATCAAAACCTAAATCACGACCTTTGCCACATTGATAATAATCACTATGCTTGATTCTTCCACCTCTACAAAGCACCATTATACCTGCGTATATATCTTCATTAAGATGCAGACCTTTTTGAGCTTTGGAAATGCCACCTCTCGTTGTCATAAATATGGCATTAAGGAAATCTGGATGACCATAATGGAGTTTCCCACCAATTTCAGCTAATGTTCTTGCAAATAATGTACCAAATGTCTGTTCCTTTCCAGCTGCAATATCACCCAATACACCAATATTTTCAGAGAATATAAATTCTCTAGCACCAATGATCGCAACTGGCGCTTCACCTTCGTCACATTCTACCTCAGGAACATAAGGCATTTCCTTAGAAATGTTTAATTCTTCAAATTCGCTTAAAACAGAACGTATTTTTAGACACTCCTCTATATAATTATCTTGATTTGCGTCAACAACTTGAATGTATTCACCACGATAAAAAATCAAGGAATGATTTTGGTTGTCAGACTTACCATTACCTAAAATAGGATTTCCGGATAATCTGACCTTGAATAATGGTTGGCGAAGCCCTGTTGACTCGTCACGTTTAGCAGTTCCATTAGTTAAACAGGAATAGTATACCAATTCACCTGTTGTGGGATTTTCTTCTTCTAAAAGGTAAGAAATGTAGACATTCGGGTGAATCTTTAATACTATATCCACAGATTCTTTTTCTTCTTCAGTAAATTTTGTATATCTTTGCATTGCCACCAGCATTCTAAATTTTCGATTACTCATACTTTCAAGATCACTCTGTAGGGCAGCTGGATTGTTACCGTAAAGCTCTAACATTGATGGGCTCTCAATTCTATAAAGCAATCGTATTGCTTCTCCATAGTTCATAAAACCAGCAATAGTTCTATACAAGGTCTGAGCTCTAAGAGATGCCCAAATCCTAGTTCTAAGAGTGTAAACAGGTTCTAGTGAAGCATTCCCAAATATATCCAGCAATGACTCATTTATGGTGTTATGATGTGTTCCATAAGCATTCTTTGAGTTTATAGCTGCATCTGTTTTTTCTTCGTCAAGTTCAATTTCTTGCTTAGTCGAGTCGGGATGTTCTGTTTCCAATTCATTTACCGAAGCCTTGGGAGAGTCAGAGTTGTTTGCCTTGTCAGCAAATGCTCCTGCAAAAATCTTAGTATCTGTCACAAATAGATCCCAATCATATGAATGAAGGCTCCTTAAATACTCTAACATAGGGATTCTACTTTTTGAGAAGTTATCTGTCCCCAACTCATCTAAAGTTAAAATGATCTTTTCTTCATAATGTGGGATTAAAACAGTAAATGATGGCATACATTCAATAAGAATTGGTTCGGGGATTGGCGTAGATAAAGATTGAGCAAAGAATGAAACTCTCCTTTCAGCTTCAGAGTTCTTAGGGAAATATTCTTTTGATTTATATGTTGAATCATCTTGTGCAATAAAGAATATTGGTGGTTTTAAACCCTTAACATCTGCTAATAATGCGTCAACTTGTACATAAATTAATTTTTGAACGTGCTCAATGGCTAATAAATGTTCCCTATACATGGATATAATTATAGCATTCCATGCTTGTGAAATGGACCATTTGGGTTTCAATCTAGTTCTTACCTCTGAAGTTACTAATACTTTTGCTTCGACCCTTTTGGGTAATCTTGAGTAAATATTCTTCCATGGTGTGAAGACGGAAGTACCTAGCGATAATGAAACAACAATGGAGAAGATGCAATTACAAATGATGTACCACAAATATGTGTCAAGGAAAAATAAACCTAAATCAGATAGAACCATTAAAAATAATGTGATCTTAGCCTGAATAGTACACAAATATGTACCTAATATTGCATCACCACGACATCTAGAAAGATCTAATATTGATAACACTCTGATGGGATCCTTAATTGATAAAGTAAGGAAAAAATAGGATTCAATATATTTAGCTGTAAAAACAAATATCCATAATCCATATGAAAACCATCTACTTCTACCATGTAGTTTGGGGAATGATGCAGTGAAAGTTTGTGATGAGATAAATTTCCTTTTCTTTTGACCTGTTTTTAAATATGAACCAAAAAATCCGCCTAATGGTCTAATTGAAAAAACCAAAGTGGTTAAGATTGCAACAATGATTTGTAAAATGGATAAAATATAAGCCTTGTGAGAATAAGTAGTTAAACCGTACAAAAATAGAATTAAGACAGTAGGGATAACATTGACGACCAAACAAATGATTAAACATAACATTCTCCAAAGTAAAGTTTGGCGACCAGGCCATTTTCTTGGAACACACCACCATTCAAAGAAAGTAGCTAATATTTGAACGAAACAAGTTATGGCACCACCCAAAGCCACTATTGTGTTTCTTACTTGATCCAAAGGAGGGTTATCTAACAATTGAATATAATCCTTTGTGTATAATGTGGGTGTGTTGTAGGTAGTGAAGAACCAGAATGGAGCAAAATGAATAATCCAGAATCTATTAAAATTTGTAATACAATGGATCCAACTTCTGCTTTCTAAAAAAGTCTTATAGAAGACTTTCTCCCATTGAACATTTTTCAATTGTGGGAATCTTTCTTGTAAAGGGAAATCTACTAATCTTTTTCCATCAATCACTACAATTCTTTCTAACCCTTCTGGGTACCAAAACAATTGATTAATATCATCGTATCCAATAATAGTTTTATGGTCTTTATTTCTATACACCCATTCACCAGTATTTTTATTTTGTTTCTTCAATTGATTTTTCAAGAAATCATATAATGGTGTAATAACATCATTTAAATAAGAAAATTCTGGTGATTGAACGGTAATATTATTTTGTTCAGTATAATTATCAAAATCTGAAGCACATTTATAAATAAAACAAAGACATTCAGGAGTGAATCTAATTTGATTTGCCTCGCCCCAACATAATAGATATAAAGCTAGTTGTCTAATCATTTTATGTGGAGTTAATTGTTTCATTTTCAATTTCCATTTATAATTTGCATTACGTAAATGATTATTTTTCAATGATTTACCTTGATCATTAAATTGTTGATGTTCATCGATAAAGAGTTGTTCTCTTAATTCCCATTCTTTTATTTGATCTTTAATCGATACACCATTTTTTTTAGCTAATTTAAGGTTTCTTTTGTAACCTTTCCCTCTTAATTTCATATATTGATATCCTAATTCTTCATCAAGATCTAATTGAGCAGCAAAATACCATTTTTTGAAATTAGCATGAGGACCGCCGATATAAGAGGCATGCAATGATATCAGAGCATTGTAAGGGCTAGCTCTACTTGCCCTTGAATCTAATTGGGACAGTAACAATTGAATAATGTTTTCTTTAGAACTTGTTTGAAACCCGAATTTTAGTGTCAATTCATCGAAGATTTGCCTAATCTCTTGTTCAGTGACTGGCACTTCATCATTATGACACCAAGCTGGAAACGCCATATTAACTGTTAACACCTATTCTTCTTATTCTGTTTTTCCCTTTTTTCTGTGTTCACTTTGCTCAAGTGGGAGTGGGTAAATAAATGTTTCCTTGTATTCTTCTTTTATATAATTGCCCCCCCCCAGGCTAACAATATTAAAAAATTGACATTAGCCGCCGAGCTACCGGAAAAAAGATACCCGGCCCTAGCCCTGGTTACACAATATTCACGTGATAACTGTTTTTAAATTGGTCACGCGATATTCACGTGAAAACTGCTATTAAATTGGTCACGGGATATCCACGTGCCCAGCACCAAATAACCCGACACGAAAAACACCGCTGCAGCAGCCTCAAAAACTATTTCCGGTTTGGGGAACTGGGAAAGAAACCGGGCCCAATGCGGCAATCAAAGCCGGCCAGTCGGAGCGCGAAAAAGTGCAAAAGTCCAGACGCGAAATAAGGCCCCCCCCATTCGCAAAAAACAACAATGGGCGGCGCAGATCTCGGATCGCCTCTCCGGCTATTGTTCGGGGCCGCCTGGCTATTGTTCCGCATTGTTTCAGCATTGTTTCCACCTCTCTTTTTTTTTCTCCAGCATCCGAGCAGAACGAATGTCTTCTGAAACTTTTCTCGAGCTGCTGTTTACAAGATGATATTATTCGTACTACGCAGTGCAAAGTATATAAAGAACTTGTCGAACTTGGTGGGCTTCCAGTATTGAACACCACTCCTTTTGATAAGTGGTTTCAACTTGTAGAGAACCTCTTTTTGTCCCCTCCTTTCTAACATAATTAACTAACAGAAACTACCAACTAATTTTCATTCTTTACTCCTATTAGATAATTAATTATGCGTTTATCTAACATTTTAACCACTAGTGCTCTACTAGGTTCTGCTATTGCTGCCCCAGCTGTTCACCACCAACATCAAAATAAGAGAGATGCTGTGGTCACCACCACTGTTCGTAACGAAGTCACCGTTGTCGTAAACGGTCCTGCTCCAACCACTCAAGCTGCCCAACCTCAAGTCGCCAAAGCTAATGTCGCTTTAGTCGACGAATCCGTCTTCGTCGACCACAGTACCGGTAACACCAACCAAGCCCAAGATACTACCACTGAAGCTCCTGCCACCACTCCTCAAGCCAATACTGACAACGCTGCCGTCACTTCTACTCCTGTCGTTTCTGCTGCTGTCGCTTCTGCCTCTTCTGCTGCTGTTACCCAATCCACTTCTTCAAGCAACAGTGATTCGTCTTCCTCTTCTTCTAACGTTCCAGCCGGTGGTGTCAAGGGTATTACTTACTCTCCATACAACGCTGATGGTACTTGTAAGAGTGCCGGTGACGTCGCCTCCGATATGTCTAAATTATCCGATTATGGTATCATTAGATTATACGGTGTCGACTGTAACCAAGTGGAAAACGTTTTACAAGCAAAGACTTCTTCTCAAAAATTATTCTTAGGTATTTTCTTTGTTGATCAAATCCAACAAGGTGTCGATACTATCAGTTCCGCTATTAGCCAATATGGTTCTTGGAATGATGTTGATACCGTTTCCATCGGTAACGAATTAGTCAACGGTGGCCAAGCCAACGCCGATCAAGTCGGTCAATACGTCTCCACCGGTAGATCCGCTCTAAAGGCTGCTGGTTACTCCGGCCCTGTCGTCTCCGTCGATACTTTTATCGCTGTCATTAACAACCCAGATTTATGCCAACATTCTGATTACATGGCTGTTAACGCTCATGCTTATTTCGATCAAAATACCGCTGCTCCAGATGCCGGTGCTTGGGTCTTGCAACAAATTGAAAGAGTTTACACCGCTTGTGGTGGTTCCAAAGACATTGTCATCACTGAATCCGGGTGGCCAACTCAAGGCCAAACTTTAGGTTTAGCCGTCCCATCTCAAGAAAATCAAGCCGCTGCCATCTCTTCCATTAAAGAAAAGTGTGGTGCTTCTACTTTCCTTTTCAATGCTTTCAACGATTACTGGAAGGCTGATGGTGCTTATGGTGTTGAAAAATACTGGGGTCTACACTCTAATTAGAGTATCTTCAAACTAGCTCCTCTCTTCATTTGTTCAATTTTTTTTCAATCTCATTTATTCAAATTTGGTTTTATGTATTATTTTAAACACACACACACACGTTAACAACTATATTTTTATCTTCTTCTGTCTTTTCATTTTTATTTTTATTTTTATTTTTTATTACGATCTCTCCCTCCCTCTCTCAATTATATCATTTAACAAAGTAAAATATTCTCACGATAACTTTCCATTTAGTAAATGATAAATAAAAATAAACGATCTATATTCCTTTGAATTCTAAAAACTTATATCTTTGTTTTCATAGTATTCTCTCTCTCTCTCTCTCTCTATATATATATGTAATAAATATATACCAAAAAAAAAACATTTTTAAACATGAAATAATAAATTATGTGTAATTACGAAAAGAAAAGTTTTACTTTAAACTGTATCATATATACATAATAATAAAAGTAAATATATATATATAAATATATACCAATCACTCTAGTTTTTTATGAACATTGGTCTATCACCAGTGGAATGCGACCGTAATCTATCAGGATGATCCATCACTATACTATCCCAATCTTTCATCTTATCAAATAATACGATTCTATCTAATTCTTCATCGGTATATCCACTTAATGTTTTTATCGACATACGATGACCATGTTGAATAAGAACACCTAATTTAATCTTAGAGAATTCCTTTTGTCCCAAACCAAATAATTTATGTAATCTTTCCCTCGTAGCAGGAAATTTCTCATCAGGTATTAATTTAAATAAAAACGAGATACCATGTCTATTCTCTAATTCTTTAAAAAATTGAGTGACAATAATAATCTTATCTCGCGAAATCTTGCTTTTATTGATATTTAAAGAACCAACACTATCTTCCATATCAATTTCAGGAGTACTAGAATTAGTATCACTTTCTGAATCAGAATTTTGTTTGTTCGTCAACAGTAATAATTCATCTGGCAACACTCTACCAAAGATTAAAGAATCTCTTGGAATCTGTTTAAATGTCACATCAAAAGATAATACCATTTCAAATTTAAAATGATTGTTAGTCCAAAGCAAAGTTTGCTCCTTTTGTTTATCCGAAATTCCAATCTTCTTTTGAAGCCTATCCAAGAACTCCTTGACAGTACATGTACCAGGAACTTCAAATTCAAAACATTGGAAATGAAGATAACTATTGTTTAACCAATAGAATTTAACAGGTCTTAAATGTTCAAATTCTTTTAGTGGAATCGATAACACTTCATATTCAAACGGAGGCATTGCAGAACAATCAAAATCCTTAATTAAATAGTCATTCAATATGGAATTCGATTTTAGTGCATAACGACCATTGGAGTAAATGGCAAATAGTTTCAAATACGCAGGATCGCAGCCAATTTCATTCGATACAATGTTAGATAATGTTTCATATGTGATATATGCAGAAACCCAAATTTCAAAATTTTTAGTTGGAGCTTTATCATCAATATATTCTTCTTGTGATTCAACAGATTTAGTAAATTTTAATTTCACTCTATGTCCCAAAAACTTATAGTATTTAAGAATATTATCACAGGCTGGATGCTTTTCTTCCCTATCTTTATCCTTAACTGCTTGTAATTCAAATGATATGATATCACCAGTACCAATTTCAGCAGTGACAAATTGTAAATCATCAGGAATTATTGCAATATTATCAACATTTATTTCTTCAAAAAGATTGAGGTCACCATCTTTGTCTATGATTTGATTCAACTGTGCCTTTAGTTCAGCTATTGTATCTAATGATGATACCAGAGCATGACCAAAACCAGATAATCTTTGATTTTGAATATCAAACTGTTTTATGAAAACTAGATTACTCATTTCATTTATCGCTGGGATTGGACATTCTTCCAAATATGTTTCCAAATTATCTCTCATATTCCTGATTAATGCGTCATTAATCATATTAAATTTTATCTTCCCTTGCTTTTTTAATTGGACCAAATACATTAAATCTAAATATGGCTCTTCCACAAATATATCACAAACTTGCATGGCCGATTCCTCTGATAAAGCCAATACACTATCCAGTGTCAATTCAGCATCTTTCATATCAACATACGCCGATGCTCTTAATGTGCTATTTTGACGCATGGACATATTCCAACATCTAATATCACGCTCTTTTGGAATAAGTAAATGTTTCTTAATTTCGTCATATAACTCTTTTAACGTTTTGGTACGTTCAACTTTGAGTAATACAGGTTGTTCTTTACCATTATTTAGACCGTCATACGAATATTTGAAAATGGGGTTAGGAACAGTCTCTAACCCTTCAAAATTAATGAAATTGGAAAGACTATGAACCTTAATGTTCAAATATAAATGTGCATCTCTTAATTCCTTTTCACGAGCAATATGTTCTTTAGTTTCTTCCTCAACCCTAGTTATAATATGTTTTGGAACGTCTTCATTTGTTACGGGCTGTAATAGTTCTTCTTCTCTATCCTTTCTAATATATACCAACATGTATGCACTAGTGTGACGAGCCATGATATACTCTTGATATTGTTCTCTTGACATAGCTTTGATTTGCTCCTCTGGCAATCTTTCTAACCCAAAATTCTCGTCAAATGCTTGCTTCTTAGTCACTTCCCATACTCTTTCATCATCAAATCTATACCATTTGTCTTTAACATCAGGTTTTATCATTGTGTAATAATGGCCTGTAGATATATCACCAGCATGAACCAAAACACCATGTAGATTATACACATGTGCATCTGGTTGGTCTACTTGTGAACTATTCTTATCTAAAAAGGGCGAAACATCAATAGATTCAGGGAACTCATATCGATCATTAATTTTCACTAATTGATCATAATTAAAATCATATTCAAATCTTTTCAATTGTAAATGTAAAATTGGCGGAAAGGATTCAAATATAACACCTTTTTCAGCATCTTGTAATCCATGGCCTTGAGCAGCATATTGATTTTCACCATTCATTAACTCAATTTCAATATAATTTTTAAAGGAATCTTCTAAACCTTTCAAGTTTTTAACATTCAATTGAAGATCCCAAAAATCCTCTACTCTTGAAGATTCGTAATCCACATCGATACACCTGATATAACTTTTCATTTTACCGACAAAAAGATTGTTTAAAGTCCCCTCAACTGGCGTTCCTTTCATTCTGTTCTCCAATCTATCCATTAAAATTCTATTCAATTCTTGGACATCATGTTGAGTAAAAGCATCACCACTATCCCAACCAAATGAACGTGTTAATTCTAATGTATCCAATGGTTCGTCGGAGTTCTGTAATTGATAAAAAGCTCTTTGCAGAGCCATGGGAACACTATTATTTGGACTTTCTTTCTCTGTAGGAATTTCATAAACCAACTTTCTGAAATATTTAGTGAAAAAATACGATTGTAACAGGGAGTTTAAATAACATGTAGCACCTTGATTCTTGAATCCGACATAGCCAGTTTCTTTCTTAGAATCATAATTGATAAAATTATGCCATAGTACACCAGTTGGATCTTTTAAAATTCTCACATAAACAGATATATTCAATGCACCATCATTCAATAACGGTTGTGGTCTAGCTTTGGATGGATATTTCAAATGATTGGCGTATATAATGTTAGCAAATCCCCAATCTGCATCAGAGGAATCAAATCGATGGTACGATCTATTGACGGTATGAACTGTAGCATCGTCACCAGGTCTTGAAAACGTAACGGCAAATTGAGCACAGCAGTACCAGTCTGGATTCTCAGGAGTCGTCTCGCCTGTTTCCTCATCGGTGATTTCTTTGGGATGCGGTGCCAAATACACGGCAACACCCTTATTTTGATTACCATTGGGGAACATTAAAACACTCCATTCATAATCACCAATCTTCACTCTTGGCGACACATACTTGGATTCTTTTAAAGCAAACCAATTATCAATATGCCAAGTGAAATTACCTAAACATTCAGTTTCCTGATCTTCCATCTCTGGTAGCGTTTCTTCAAATTCCTTCCCCAGATCGCATGTTTCTGGGAGAATTTCTCCATATTGAGCAGCAACAGCCATAACTTTACGTGTATTTTTTACCGTTATATCTTTATACTCTTTTACTATTAATACGCACTGTAATGATCTCTTGTATATTTGATCTGTCTTCACTGAGTGTGTGGCCCCATTTCACGCCTTTAATGTAAGAATCTTTAAATCAAAAAAAGGTCCTTGTAAAGCATCCCGCGTCATGTGATGTAGAGTTGCAAGAAACAGTGATTCACAACAGATAAAACAGATATTTAAGCAACAGTCGAGAGTAGAGCACCACACTGTTGAGAAGACTACCAACAACAAATTAAGATTAAAATATGTCAGTATCGATTTGGCAAGCATCTGTCGGGTGCCAAGTTGGTAAGAGATTGCTAGCGGTGGGTTTAACAAGATGTTGGAGTGGCAGTTCTTTCCAAGGACCTTTCTCCGGAAGAAGGCCATTGCAACTACAAGAGAAGCGCTATGTGTCCAGTGAGATCCAGGCTAAGGATCAACGTGCAGGTGAATCTAATACAGCCACTGATACGGGTGTTATTCATAAGACTGAAAGAGAAACCTTGATTTATTTTGACAATCTTTATGCAAGAGAAATATCTGTTTGGAATCCAATGTTATGGTTCAAGTCAGCGTTTGTGGACCAATCTAGAGATGCTATCAGGGCCAAGATCAAGAACTTGGCCAGTCCCGAGTCTAAACCTCTCAAGGGACTAGAATTACGCTCCACCATTCCTGTCAAGAGAGATGGTGGGGTGTTTGCCACTTTCTTAGTTCCATACAGATACACCTTAGCGGAGGTGAACTCTATGATTCAACAGAACACTGCAAAGGAATCATCAAAAAGTATTCTGTCTTATTTTACTAAAGTATCTGCGTTTCCTGTAAAAGGATCTCCCTGGATTGAAGATTTGAAAAGATTGCCTAATAAGACAATCAAAATCAAAGTTCAAGGTCCTATGTTAACTGAGGAAGAAGTTTACCTATTGTTTAGGCGTTACGGTAAAATTGTTAATATCTTTCCACCTAAAACTGGAGAATCAGTGGTCACTTTGACGTATGATTCATATAGAGGTGCTATATGTGCCAAGAACTGTGTCTCTGGTATTGAGATTAACAACACTGTATTACATATTCAATATGAAAATGTAGTAAAGACCCCCTTCATTACGAATTTTTTTGTAAATCATACTAGAATTGCTATCCCAGTGTTCATTGCTTTACTTTCCATTGTAGCTGTTTTGGTTTTTGATCCAATTCGTGAATTCTTTGTTGAACAAAAGATTACACATAAATATTCATTATCTATGAATAATATTTGGGTCAAGAAGTTTAAGAACTTCACTGACTCTACAGTAAATCAATTTACAAAGTATTGGTCCAGCGATCAACACACTCATCCAATAATCCATTTATGGGGCGAAAGAATGGAAAGAGTCGAGGATTTGAAAATGTGGTTAGAAGAGAACACAAACACATTTGTTATAATTAGAGGCCCTCGTGGTTCAGGTAAACGTGAATTGGTAATGGAACATACACTAAATGATAGAGATAATATTTTATATTTTGACTGTGACAAGATTATCAAATCAAGAACAGATTCTAAATTTTTAAAAAATGTAGCTAATGAAATTGGCTATTTTCCTATCTTCCCCTGGATTAACTCTTTCACTAGTATCATTGATTTGATGGTACAAGGGCTAACTGGTCAAAAGACTGGGTTATCTGAATCTAAAGAAATCCAATTCAGAAATATACTTACTACGTCTATGATGTCTATTAGACGTATTGCTTTGAAAAATTATAAATCTGCTGTTTTAGATAATGGTGAAAAGATCAGTGTTAAAGAAGAAGATTATCTTCAACAACACCCAGAAGCCAAGCCAGTAGTTATTATAGATAGATTTGCTGGAAAATCAGAAATCAATGGGTTTGTCTATAAAGAATTGGCAGATTGGGCTACTATGCTGGTTCAAATGAATATTGCTCATGTTATATTTTTGACTGAAACTGTGGCATCTGATCAAATCTTATCAGACGCATACCCAAATCAAGTGTTTAAGACTTTGATTTTATCAGATGCATCGAAGGCTAACTCTAAGAAATACGTGTTATCTCAACTGGAAGATCATTCAAAGAAGGTGACTGGTGATGAAAATAATGAGAAAAGTAGTTTCGGGTTAAGTGAACAAATTATGCAAGAGATTGATGAAGCTTTAGACCCACTAGGTGGTAGAATGCTTGATTTACAAGCTTTCGTAAGAAGAGTTAAATCTGGTGAAGATCCGTTAAAGGCTTTAGAAAAGATGGTTGAGCAGGCTTCTGAACAAATCACCCAAATCTTCTTGAGCGATAAGATTGATGGCGTGAAAAGTGCCCAAGCATGGGAATTAATTCAAATGTTAAGTGACGCACCAATGGTTTCGTATAAGGATATTGTTTTCAAACCACTGTTTAAGTCTGCTCCGGAATTAGGTGTTACTGAATTAGAAAATAATGGACTAATTACAGTTTCAAGAAATCGTGGTGTTCTTCAAGATATTCGTCCAGCTAAGCCTTTATTCAGAGCTGCGTTTAATTATTTGGTCAATGATGCTAAACTATCTACTGTATTAAAGACAAGATATCTCCTAAGAGTTGTTGCATTTGAGACTGGAAAGATTAAAAAGTGGGAAGAGGAATTATTCCCATTAAACAATATTGTCGATCAAAAGTTGTTTAAGCATAGATTAGAATATCTTTCTGGCAAAATTAAGATCAGCAGCGATATCATCGACCAATGTGAAGCAGAAATCAAGGAATTATCCAAGAGAAAATAAAATACCCTCACAACAAAATTGCTATGTATAAGCCTCCAAGTAATAAAAAAAAATAATATTCCCTCTACATTAAATAATATTTTCTTTTAGTATAGTCTCCTATATATATTAATTTACATACTATGACTAACAGAAAACAATAGAAAAACATCAATGAATCAAAATATTTGTCATCTTGAACTTGTCAGCCAACCGACAGTTATATCAAAGTCTTCCAATATTTAGTATTAATCTGGAGTCTTTCAATCGAAGAATCTACATTTCGAGACACCCATTTTTTTAAATTGCTGAAAAATTAAAGGCATCTCATGATTGACGAGCTTAGTTGAAATGCATTATTGAGAAGATATTAAAAGGATAAACAAGGAACTGGATGCCACTAAGGACCCTTCTACGTATATAACAGAATATTGAAACAAGATGATTAGACTGGGGATATTACGTCCTCAAGTAACGTCGCGATTAGTAATAAACTCCACTAAACATACTGTTTCTAGACAATCGTTTAGACAATTTGCTTCTCTGCTACAGCCTTCTCTGCCAATTACTTCTTCTAAACTGGCAAATGTGCCAGTCCACAATAATGAGAGACATTTCAGTTCCATGAATTTTTTGCACATCAACAAGTCGTCGCCTTTACAACATGGTCATATGTCTTCTAACTCCCCTAGCGAAGCTGAAACAGCCAAGAAAGGAGCACCAAATGCTGCTACAGGTACAAACAATGAATCTTCCGCTGAAAAGAAATTGCCATCTATCTCCGAATTGAGGATCTTGAAAGATCTTTTCAAATACATCTGGCCGAGTGGTAATAACAAGGTTAGAATTAGAGTTATAATAGCATTATCTTTACTTATTGGTGCCAAACTATTAAACGTTCAAGTCCCTTTCTTTTTTAAGCAAACAATTGATTCTATGAATGTGGATTGGTCAGATGCAACAGTAGCATTACCTGCCGCTATTACATTGACGATCTTTTCTTATGGTGTTGCTCGTTTTGGTTCTGTTTTATTTGGTGAATTAAGAAATGCAATATTTGCTAAAGTGGCCCAAAATGCTATTAGGACCGTCTCCTTAGAGACATTCAAGCATTTGATGAAATTAGATCTTGGTTGGCATTTATCAAGACAAACTGGTGGGCTGACAAGGGCAATGGATAGGGGTACAAAGGGTATTTCCTACGTGTTAAGTGCTATGGTCTTTCATATAATTCCAATCAGTTTTGAGATTTCTGTTGTTTGTGGTATTTTAACACATCAATTCGGTGCATCATTTGCTGGTATAACATTTTTAACTATGATGTTGTATTCTATTTTCACCATTAGAACCACCGCGTGGAGAACAGAATTCAGAAGATCTGCTAATAGAGCTGATAATAAAGGTGCCAGTGTTGCTTTAGATTCTTTGATCAATTTTGAAGCTGTTAAATACTTCAATAATGAATCGTATTTAGCCTCGAAGTATAACAAAGCATTGGAAACGTATAGAGATTCTCAAGTTAAAGTTTCTCAATCTTTGGCGTTTTTAAATACTGGTCAAAATCTAATTTTCACCTCTGCTCTAACGGCAATGATGTATATGGGTTGTACAGGTGTTATTGGCGGTGATTTAACCGTTGGTGATTTAGTATTGATTAATCAATTGGTGTTCCAACTTTCTGTCCCATTAAATTTCTTGGGTAGTGTTTATAGAGAATTAAAACAGTCATTGATTGATATGGAATCATTGTTCAAGATTAGAAAGAATGAAGTTAAGATTGAAAACCCAGTATGCCCTCGTATGTTACCGAGTGCAAATATCAAACCATATGAAATCAAATTTGAAAATGTTACGTTTGGTTATGAACCAGAACGTAAGATTCTTAAAAATGCCAACTTTGTTATCAAGGGAGGTGAAAAGACTGCTATTGTAGGCCCATCAGGGAGTGGTAAATCTACGATCTTGAAGTTAGTTTTCAGATTTTATGATCCGGAAGAAGGTAGAATACTAATCAATGGTGAAGATGTCAAGAATCTTGACCTTGATTCGTTAAGAAAAGTCATTGGTGTGGTTCCACAGGATACACCATTGTTTAATGATACCATTTGGGAGAATGTTAAATTTGGTAGAATAGATGCTACCGATGACGAAATCAATAATGCTATTGATAAAGCACATTTGAGACCATTAATTAACAATTTGGCTAGAGGGACAAACACCATTGTTGGTGAACGTGGGTTGATGATCAGTGGTGGTGAAAAGCAAAGATTGGCCATTGCACGTGTGTTGCTGAAAGATGCAGATATTATGTTTTTCGACGAAGCCACTAGTGCATTGGATACACATACCGAACAAAACCTGCTACGTACTATTAGAGCCAATTTCAAGAGTGGGACCAAGACTAGTATCTATATTGCGCACAGATTGAGAACCGTGGCGGATGCAGATAAGATCATTGTCTTGGAAAACGGCCATGTGAAGGAGGAAGGTACCCACACGGAGTTATTGAACCGTGACCACTCTTTATACAAAGACCTGTGGAACATCCAAGAGAATTTAGAGGTTATTGAGCATGAGATCAAGGAAGAAGAAAAGATTCTTAAGACATAACTACTTTGATATAAAGACGCCTTCAATGCTAGTAGACATATATATATATATATGTATATACATACAGATAGATAGACAAACGCTTATTATCGGGATATATTTGCATGTTAATACTATGGCAGTGAGATGACTCGTGAGCCGAGTCACGGCAGAGTCAACGCGACTCCTCCCAAGCTGAAAATTGAATAATTCACGCAGGCTAATACCGTAAGACATGGGCAATCTTAGAGGACTTTTATTACTCACACAGCAGAGTGCACTACACTCCCTCGACTGCCGAGTCTAACTTCTTCTCCGGCCAGTGGTTCAATCTAACGTTTGTTCATGTAATTCTAATAGTTGCTTCGAGATTATTAACTATCCAATTTGTATAAATATGTGGAAATTTAGGCTATTATGAAAAATTAAATAAAAGGTCAAATTTAAAGATCGCTTTAAGATACAGATCGTATTTATTATTGCCCTTCTTGTTTCCTTTCCATTCTTGGTTCTTGGTTTGTATTAACTCTTAAGTTAACTAGAATAATGTCCAGATATAGTACATCAAGTCTTTTTCAACAGAAAGAAGATCAACTGTAAATATTAAGCAAGTAAGACAAGAACAAAACGATTAAAAATAAACTAGATTATGTGTGGTATCTTAGGTATTGTATTAGGTGATCAAGCCCGTACAGTGGCACCGGAATTGTGTGATGGCTGTATCTTTTTACAGCATAGAGGTCAGGATGCAGCTGGGATTGCCACCTGTGGTAACCGTGGTAGAATTTATCAGTGTAAAGGTAATGGTATGGCCAGAGATGTTTTCACTGAAAAAAGAGTTGCTGGTCTTGCCGGTTCTATGGGGATTGCACATTTACGTTATCCAACTGCCGGCTCTTCTGCCAACTCTGAAGCTCAACCGTTCTATGTCAATAGTCCTTACGGGATTAATCTAGCACATAATGGTAATTTAGTCAATACTGCATCATTAAGTAGATACTTGGACGAAGACGTTCATAGACATATTAATACAGATAGTGATTCGGAATTACTATTAAACATTTTTGCTGCTGAATTAGAAAAACATAATAAATATAGAGTCAACAACGAAGATGTGTTCCATGCTTTGGAAGGTGTTTATAGATTGTGTCGCGGTGGTTATGCTGTCGTTGGTATGTTGGCCGGGTTTGCCATGTTTGGTTTCAGAGACCCAAATGGTATCAGACCGTTATTGTTCGGTGAACGTACTAATAATGATGGGACCAAAGATTATATGTTAGCTTCAGAAAGTGTTGTATTGAAGGCTCACAATTTTACTAAATTCCGCGATTTATTACCTGGTGAAGCTGTCATCATTCCAAAGGATCTATCTCGTGGCCCACCAGAATTTAAACAAGTGGTTCCAATCAACGCTTATAGACCTGACTTATTTGAATATGTATACTTCGCCAGACCTGATAGTGTTCTAGATGGTATATCAGTGTATCATACAAGATTAGCCATGGGTGTCAAACTAGCTGAAAATATTAAAAAGCAAGTATCTACAGATGATATTGATGTGGTTATCGCAGTCCCAGATACTGCCCGAACATGTGCATTACAATGTGCAAATGCACTGGGTAAACCTTATCGTGAAGGTTTCGTGAAAAATAGATATGTAGGTAGAACTTTCATTATGCCAAGTCAAAAAGAACGTGTTTCTTCAGTGAGAAGGAAATTACATGCCATGGATTCAGAATTTAAAGATAAAAATGTATTGATTGTCGATGATTCTATTGTTAGAGGTACCACATCTATTGAAATTGTTTCTATGGCTAAAGAATGTGGTGCAAACAAAGTATATTTTGCCTCGGCCGCACCTGCTATTCGTTACAATCATATCTATGGTATTGATTTAACAGATAGTAAGAATCTAATTGCATTTAATAAGACCGAAGATGAAGTTGCGGAAGTTCTAGGCTGTGATAAAGTCATTTACCAATCCTTAGAAGATTTAATTGATTGTTGTAAGACAGACAAGATTGACAAATTTGAAGTTGGTGTATTTACTGGTAATTATGTTACTGGTGTAGAAGATGGCTATTTAAATGAGTTGGCTGAAGCTCGTGCTGAAAATGAAAAGTCCACTTGCCAGTTAAAATCTGAAGTCGATATTGGTCTTTATAATTCGGCTGACTACTAACTCGTTTCTCATTGCCGATATTTATAAATATATAGAGAAAGATCTATTTTACAAACAGTTTATACATAAAGTAGTGCCTCTTCTTCCTTTCTTTATTTTTTTCTATGAGATTTCATTATTTAAAAATTCGTAGCTATAATTAAATCAATCTTCAATACATTCTCTAAGACAACTTTATGTGAAGTGACAACACTTAAAAGGAAGAAGAAAAGTGAAAACTAATGGAGGATATATGGGATAAAATAATTAGTGAATATAAAGTACCAATTGATCCCATATCTTTGGTCATAGTTTATAGAAACAAAGACACATTAAAGTCCTTCCAAGAACAGTATTTTAAAGATGATCCTATTATTAAGATAGATTCCGAATCATTATATATGACATATACGCCTGCTGAGATATGTCAAAAAAAAGTTTATATTTATAGTTGTGTCTGTGATGATAAGGGACTTGACTGGATAAGCTCAATCGAAGTTCTAACTAAAAAAGAAGAAAAGGAAAATATTCGTTGGTTGATCCTGTTAGATTGGTCCATTTATGATCAGCAATTATGGCTTGAGCATGTAGAGGCATGTTCAAAGCAACTAGAAGAGTATCCAATAAAGACGGTTTTGTGCATGAATAGTGAATATATCTATGAAATCCAAAAAAATGTTCCATCGTGGTATTCTTATCACATTGATTATATCCAACAAGCTTTAAGATGGCATTGTTTGAGCCAAGGTTTTAATCTACTATATACAGAATCCAAGCAAGATAACTTCAGTACATTATTGCCTAAATACGTATCAAACATGTTTGAAGAACAAGATGTAGAAATGGTTAAGACAACGAAATTACTGATTCCAAAAGGATATGATTCACTAAATTTAATCAAGACTCTAGATGATACATTCAACGAAAACAAATGCTGTGTAGAGAACTTCAAACAAGTGATTCCTTCACCTGTGATTAAAAATAAGTCGATAGGCTCGATGGTTCAAAAATCTCAACATTTCACAGTCTCAGACTCCGGTTTAACTTTACCAGATCCACATGAACTAGATTATCTTGATATACAGAAACAATTGACCAAGTTGCACGACTATATCAAGACCTCAAATAAATGAATTGATAGATACAATCAGTTTGGAATAACGATATTTGTATAGTTAATCTATTTACATTTTGGGTAATGCAAATAGTTACTCACTTTACCGGCTTTAAATGATCTTTGAAAGCAAAGAGCAGCATTCGAGAGTGTTGATGTATAAGTGCATAAAAGTATATTGACCTGTTTCCTATCACATAGATTGTAAAGTAAAGATAATCTCACCTGTAACCAAACTGTTCGAAAATTCCCTATATTAATATCGCTAGAAAAGAGAATACACCAGCGCCGGCTATTACACATGTTTTACATTATTAAGATAGCACAATTGGCTTTGCTGGTATTGTTTAGAAAGAGAGACTCCATGTTGGAGAGATTAATCATAATATGAATTCTGTTTGCAAACTTCGTAAGATCTTAGATACATGCCCAAAAGATATCCCATTAAGTCTCGGGTATTCAAAAGACGAATGCAAATACGTTCATGAGTCATCATCGGCATTTTAGAAGGCTGCTGATATTAAAGAATAGATGGCTTAATTTTGTTGTTTAAAAAAAGCCTGTCTTTAGAACACTTCAGGTATCTCTTACATGGACACAACTTTTTGCGTAAGAGCCGGCCATAGTTCCTTAGTTTCATAAAATAATAAGACGGTACCTTCGTAGCGTATAGCCCGATGGTTACAATACTTAGGAGAAATTGGCTCTGAAATCTAACATGTAAAAGGAACGAACAAAGCGGTTGCTGACACCTCACGCCGCCCCAAGAAATAGATACCATAGACGTTTGTCCACTGGCGACTACCGCTACGGTCAACCCCAATGAATGGTATCCGCAATTAATCCATGATCCCTGGGCTGCAGCTCTGCTGGTCTCGTTAGGGATCACAGGTGCTGTCAATGGTATATCTAGTTCGACATTTTGACTTGGAATTTCAACAATTTTGAATGGACCTAAGTAGATTGGCACCTTAACGTATTAGGGTTTATATACTCATCACTATTACAGTATACTTTCTTTAAAGTCCGGACAGAATCGATAATAATAATTGCAATATTTCATTATAAAATATTATGACTATTATTACATCTTGAATAATATCTAGATGGGTGGTTTGGTTTTCCAATGATTATAAAGTCATCAGTTAAAGTAATATATATATATCATTTAAAGAAACAGTTACTAGATAATTTTCTGATCTTTGAATCGCATATTCTTCTTTATTCTAGTCTAGTATACTCAGTTCCAAATCTGACTTCATATTGGCACTGACCAAAGATTATTTTATATGAAGGCTAAATTCCATATACCTAATAACTAAGTCATTAATACGACACGGAACAAAAGAAGAATAGACTACATTGGAACAGACTGATTTGGCCTTTCCCCTTCCACGACAGGTGTGTATAGTTGAAACATTGTCGCTAAGGCCAATGCTTTGCCTTGTATCGTCTACTAACAGGATAATTCTCTTCTATCACTCTTATCTATCTTGATCAATGCTAATTCAGGGTAAAGGGAAGGTATTGGCATATATGATATATCGCGTGTCATGGTACTTAATATTAGTACGTTAGCGACGGTCGAAAGAAAGAGTTCAAGATTCACGATAGCCTCCAAATTCATGAACTAGAAGGGTTCTGGAATATCTTTATCGTCAGAACGATAAACAATCGGCCTACTATATTTGTTATAACAATATCCTGAGATCGAATTCAATATGACATCATCGTCAGCGTACAGTTCAGTCACTGCTTCTTTATACAATGTATCATTGTCCTGAACTTCTAATAATTTGTTCAATTTAGATAACGAGACATGAGGTGACATGCCCGATTCTTGCCCTTCTTCGTCCCTATACATGCACATCTCATAGGGAACGTTGGATTCAAAGGTTGCCTCACCTAAACAATCTAAGTATTCATCGAAGATACCAGGGTATTTTTTCTTCCATCCTTGCTACAAAATTAAATACTTCGTCTGAATCATAAGGTAAATTGTCTAGCCCATACAGTTGGAATTGTTGGGCTCTAAGCAACGCTACAAAGTAATAGACAAATTCCAGATCACTACAACGCATACAAGTATTTGTGGCTCTACATTTTAGCGACTTGAAAAGTTGTCTAGCTAGGTTAACAAAACCTCTCTCATCAATTTTTATCTTAGGATTACGGTTGGTAAAAGTAAGTTGTATGTGTTTGAGATCCGTCTGGACAATAACTCTGTCTATCGGATCCATATCTTCATTTTCGAATATTCTTGACTGCAGTTGGGTTTGGTGGTGAGAATCTTCAACGGTTAATTGTTTGTCTGAAGAATAGAAGTTTCTCTCGTTTCCACGAGATATGTTTTTGGAGTGAGAATATCTTTCTAACGGATGGGTGGTCCTTTGTTTAGATCGACACGTACCATCGCCTCTCTTACAGGTATTGCTTGTAGGCTCTGCTCTTCATTCCACTCTAATAAGGTAAAGAAAGTATTCTGAATATTCTGTTAATAATTCTTCAACTGATTACCATATACTAATCATAAAGAATGATACCTTAGTTCATCCAGATTATAAGAACAATTATTTCATCTGCCATCAATGGCTTTTTATCATCTTATAATTTCTTCCTTGAAGCATGTAAAACAATACTTCTCAGTCAATTGACAAGGCAACTTGGATATAATATCATTGGCTTAACGATTGTTAATGTTGACTATAATATGTGTAAAAATGATCGATATGATAGGCTTCGGTGAAGATTGAAGTTGAAGTTGAAGTTATTATCTTAAGTATTATATTTCGTGTGTAGCGACAATTTCGATATTTACAAAAATATTGAAACTTGAAATATTGAATTTATGGTTAAAGATGAACCTAGAGACAGGTGTCATAGACCATTGAGAAGGTCGTTGAAGCAGCTCAAGGACGAGTTTTTAAGTATATTGATTGCATATTTTCTTAACTGGAGTTTACAAGATTTTCAAACATATACATATATCGTCTCCTTCTTTTATTTTTTGGTCCAGGTTTATTGCTGATTTAGCCAAAACATAGTTCATTTTAGATATATATATACAAGAAATCATGCCCACTAAAAGCCCCAGTAAAAAAAGTAAATCCGGGAAACCCAATGGATCTAGTGAAAATGCAACAGGTGATTTAACCAATGAAGATGCTGCCTATAATGCCATTTTCAGTGGTGATTTTGGGTCCTTAGAAATAGGTTCATATATTAGTAAAGGTGATAAAAATAGTACGGGCCAAGAAACTACAGAGCATTTACCTGACGCAGTTGATTTTGAAGATGAAGATGAATTGGCGGAGGATGAAGAGGATATCGAGGATGGCAGTAACCATAATAAAAATAATAGTAATAATAATAACATGATGTCGTTGAATAATAATATGACTGATGATTTAGGAAATCTTTACAATGATGATAATAACCAAATTATTGTACCACACAATGTTCTTGGAGACTCCAATGATTTGATGATGGACGATCACTCCAACAGGCTACTAATGGATGATGTTGGGTTTCCAAATGATAATAACTTGAATAATTTGAATGCAGACAATAATGCACTTTTCATGATTGACAGTTCTGGAAACATTAGAAACAATGTTAATTTAAATGATTCTAGTTTTGCTGTTAATAATATGAATGACATGGGACTAGATATGACATTGGGCCCTCAGAAGAGTATTCATTTTAATGATATCGCTAATGCTGGCGATAATGTTAATGAACAACCTTACAATTTGTTTGATTTATCATCCAGTAACCAAATAAAAAAAGCTACGATACGAAACCCAATAGATGATGGAGAAATCAAAAGAAATAAAGAACGTAGAGATAAACTTTTATTGAAATATTATTTCCCATCTTTTAAAAAGGGGAAGATACTGAAGTGGAATAGCTGCATCTATCGTAAAAGACATGAGTATGTCTATCAATCCGCGTTAGTTCCCTTATCATATTCGAACTTAGACATGACTGAGGTTAAACCTTTCTTTCCAACAAACTTAAAGTTTAAGATTCAACCAGATCAAAGAAGATTATTTAATAATATGGATTATTCTACATTGTTAAACGAATCAAAGAAAAAATGTAGGGTTAGTGGTATTAAAACTATCCCCTTGCAACAACTATACCCAGATACACCGGATTACGAGTTAACGAAATTTGGGAATAACAAAGTATCCAAAGATGATGAGACGGAGGAGCATCATAAGAAATTATCCGATGCTCTTCTTGTTGCTACAGATAATTGGGATGAAGACAAAATCATTAATTATGATGGAAAAAGCTTTGAACCTAATGATTCTGTCAAGGTTTCTAGTGAACAAAATAATAAAGTGTTTGCCTCTTCCGAATACGGGTGGGATTGGGATGAAGAAGATTTAGTAGACGCTAAATTGCCAATGGCTAAAGCAGCAGAACTGGATATGAATGATGAAAAACTATTACTTGTGTTAAACAAAGACAATAAGACAAAAAAGCAAACTCAAGATACTAGAAGATCTAATTCAATTAATGAATCTCTTATCCTTCAGAAATTCAACATATCTAATGATCACGCATATTCTATCCTTAGACATACCCATCAACCCAAAGTACGTGCTACATTATCTAATTTGAATATAGAGCATTCCCAGCCTGCCATCAACTTACAATCTCCATTTTATAAGGTTAACTTACCAAGAGCCCAGTTGAGATTTTTCCATAGACCTAAATTTAGTCCACATATTCGTATTGGCTCTACGATTACATTCAGTAAATTAAAAACTAGAAAGAGAAAGAGGGATAAAGGTAAAAGTGTTCGTGAATCATTTGCCACTACTCAAGATCTTACTGTAGGTGACTCAGCACCAGTTTATTTGATGGAATACTCTGAACAGACACCATTAGCCTTATCTAAATTTGGTATGGCTAATAAGTTGATCAACTATTATAGAAAGATATCTGAAACCGATGTCATGCGCCCCAAATTATCTGTGGGTGAAACACATGTTCTTGGTGTTCAAGATAAATCGCCGTTCTGGAATTTCGGGTTCGTGAATCCTGGTCATATTGTACCAACATTATATAACAATATGGTACGTGCGCCTGTTTTTGACCACGAACCTTCGAATACTGATTTTTTAATGGTGAAAAGTGTCGGACATGGTATCAATCGTTTCTATTTAAGAAATATTAACCATTTGTTTACTGTTGGCCAAACATTCCCTGTGGTAGAAATTCCGGGTCCAAATTCAAGAAGAGTCACTTCCATGAAATCCATTAGATTGAGAATGATTGTTTACAGGATTTTAAATAAAGTTCCAGAAAGAGCTATTTCAATTGAACCCATTGCCAAGCATTTCCCCGATCAAGACTATGGTCAAAATAGACAGAAAGTTAAAGAATTTATGAAATATCAAAGAGATGGGCCTGATAAAGGGTTATGGAAATTGAAAGAAGGCGAACCACTACTGGATAAAGAGAATACTAAAAAATTACTGACTCCTGAACAAGTTGCTGAAGTTGAATCAATGAGTCAAGGTTTACAATTCATGGAGGATAACCAGAATTTCAATTTTGATGAAAAATTGATGAGATTGGAAGAGAAACTGTTACCATGGAATATTACCAAGAATTTCATCAATGCTACTCAAATGAGAGCTATGGTACAAATACATGGTGCCGGTGATCCAACTGGTTGTGGTGAAGGGTTCTCTTTTTTGAAAACATCTATGAAAGGTGGGTTTGTTAAATCTAATAATGATTTGAATAGTAATGATTCCACAAAGACCAAATCTGGGACTCATACATATAACGTGGTCGAGCAGCAAAAGGCGTATGAGGAAGAAATTGTTCGTACCTGGAATGTGCATGCCAAGACTTTACTAATCAAAAATCCGTTTGAAGAGCTGGACGATCCTGATGCCATTAATTCAACTAATAGACATGTTACAACCCATCGTGATGATAATAAGATTCTTAGAATTGTGAGAAAGAGACGTGATGAGAACGGTATCATTCAAAGAAGCACTGTTATTATCAGAGATCCACGTGTGATTAAAGGGTATTTGAAGGGTAAAGAATTGAGAAAGAAGGCTGTGGATGTATCCACTTTGTTAAATATCGATGAATCTAAGATAGACAATCCAGATGAAATTGAATTTCAAAAGAAGGTATTGGAAAAGGAACTAGAATCTTTAGAGAAATCTCAGCAAAGAAGAGCTGCTCGTGGTACTAAGAAACGCAGCCATACGACTGCTGAAGATGCTACAAGTGCTAATAACTCTTTTAGTATGGGATCGCCTTCTGCTGGGAACAGTGCAGGTAAAGGGCATGGTAAGAATACTACAAGACGTTGTGCTACTTGTGGTCAAATTGGTCACATCAGAACAAACAAATCGTGTCCCATGTACAATGGTTCTATCACAAGTAATGCTGGTACCCCAACACCATCTCAAAGTCAGCCAAGCACCTAAAATTAGCATATATTTTTAATATTTAAATATTAAGAAAGACATAAATTGACATTGCATATATCATGTATAAATATAAATATATATATTATTATTGTTGTTATTTATATAATAGTTATAAATTTTTATATGTCTTTATAGTGTAATGTTTCCTCATAAATGGTAGACGGTGGAATCCTTACACAATTGTTCCACTAATTCCTTATCATGATCATAGCCTACAAAAGCGTGGTAACCTGGTTCACCTTTATCTTCGCCTAATGGGTAATGGATAGCGGCAACATTTTCATTCTCTACAATACAGAAAGAATAATTTTCATCATTTGGTTCATAATCACGAGTAAGTCTCTTCATTATAATTTTCAACTCACCTCTTTTATCACAGCTTGGTCCACCAACAGCAAAAATTTTATTCACAGATGACATGGAACCATCAGTGTTATTGAATTGTTCCTTGACAGCAGTACAATGGAACCAATCATAATGGACTCTAGTAGAATATTTAAAGTATTCAACGGCTGCAATAAGTAATAGTGAAATGAAAATGTATTGGAAAAGAGCCTTAAATCTTGGCTTTCTCTTTTCATGAACCTGTTCAATCTTATCAGCAATCTTTTCAGACATTTTTGGGGGGGTTGTGTATGCGAATCGATGTCAATTGGCAATATGTTTAGTTTGACGTGTATGTTTAGACTACGGGATTTCTTTAATTAACCATCAATTTATTTTCACTATTTTTCTAAAATTATAAATAATCTTACAATTATTTCAATTTTTGTAAGGTAAGAAACAAAACTGTTTAGTTAGACTTTTAGCACCTGTATATTTAGGACAGATAGATAAACATATAAGTGAATATAAATATGATAAGATAAATTATAAAAATATAAGTAGATAGTTGGAGAGAGGGGGAGGGGGGAGGGGAATAAAAATTCTATCAAGCGAATTGTTGACCGTGAATCCATTCATTTAACATGGTTAAAGAGGCTTCTGGTTGATCATATGGAACCATATGACCACCATCAAATAATCTTAGGAAAGTTAATTCTTCAACATGCTTAATCTCACCAGCTTGGTAGGTTTCATCTTGGCCTTCGACAATCCATGGTTTTAAGTTGGCTTCGGCATATTCTTCGTGATGCTTCCATGGTAATTCGTCAGCCCAAGCATGGTTACCCATCCAATTACAAATGAAATCCTTGTCACCAGCGTAGATCAAAGTTGGTAATTCATACTCATCTAATAATTGTGTAACTTGTCTTTGGTATGGTTTCATCCAGTCACCAGCAAATAAGAAGTTTTTGTTAATATCGAAATTACATGATTGGAAATTGGATACTTCAGCACCAATAGCTTCTTGAACTTCTTTCAAATTCAAATATTTATCAATAGGTTCCATTTCAGAATAACATAATGGACCATTACATTCCTTTCTCACGTCATAGACATTCTTACCAGTACGTTGGAAGGGACCCAGTTGAGCATTGTTACAATAGATGGAGGCTGGAACACAAGACCAGACGGAACCATGATCGTAGCATGATTCAATTAAAGAAAGACATCTTGGTAAAGAGTCTTCCATGGCTTGGCATTCTTGTGGAGATAAGATAGGGTCGGAACCTGAACCTTCACCACATGCCATTGGTTTGTAGTATTTGTATTGCGTTAATGGATCAGTTAACCCATTACCAATTAAAACAGAGGATAAGTTGAAGTTTCTTTCTGGATGAGCCAATATTTCATTGGCAAAGGCAGGAATATAATGACCAGCATAAGATTCACCAGCAATATGGAATTTGTGGTTTTCAGTAGAATATTGTGGGAATTGTTGGAAGAATAATTGTAAGAAAGCGTAAACATCCTTACCGGCGGCAATAGAGTTAGTGATTGATCCCGAACTCTTATCATCGGAATAAGAGAAACCAACGTTAACAGGTTGGTCTAAGAAGATAACACTGGCATTGTTATTCCAAGAGTATGGGTTGTAGACAGGTTTCAATTCGACGTCAATTGCAGATGGGCCTAATTCAAAGAATAAACCGGTCATGGAGGAACAACCGGGACCACCATTCAACCATAGGACAATTGGGTCATTGGCTGGGTCATTTCTACTTTCGAAGAACCAAAAGAAGAAATGTTTCCCCTCATCTTTGACATCTAAGTAACCAGTATATTGTTGAACTGAATCCACGCCTAATTTGGCTGGTTCTTTAATCTTATTCACACGTAATTGGAAATTATCTAATTCTTGGCTTGATACAACATGGTCCCAATCCTTCTTTGGGGAGATAATCTTTGCATTAGAAGCTGAAGATGATGAGGATTGAACTAAAAAATCGGATAATTGCCCCTGTGGGAATAACCATTTAGAAGAGGTAGAGCCGACAGATGGAGGATTCTTTAAAGGGGATGATTTAAGGTCTCCATTCTTCGAAGAAGGAGCAAAAAAGGGAACTTGTAGGGAGAAGGCATCGACAGTCGCAACTGAGGCGGCCAAAGTAGCAGGTAAAATAGTAGACCACTTCATTGTTTTGTAACGAGGTAGTCTTGTTGATATGTTTTGCTTTAAACGTTGAATTGAATAAGAGGGGATGTGGAGGGGGGGGTGCTCTAACTCTTCGATTATAAGAAGTCTTATATATTATTTCCTTTCAAATTGCACTAAGGCAGCGAGCGGCCGGGTAAGCACATACACACATATTATTACCATGTAAGATACACCATTTAAGACCTGGGGCAGTTGGTATGTGCATATATCAGAGCCTGTAGTACTGATTCAAGGTATATATAGTGTGGGATTTGTTTTTACTGTGTCTGTTAAAAGGTGCTAAGAGTTCAAAGCCAGGTTGAGCTGCCCGAGTGATGAGCTAGAGCAATATGGCTACAAGAGTGTTATTCAAGTGATATATTGAATAGTGCATTGGTCAACTAACTCACATGCTCCATGCCCTTTTTTAAGCTACTGTAGCAGTCTGTGCATTACAAACATATAAAGGGAAGGTACTTTCTGGAGGAATTTAATAAAAGCAATAATATCTGAGCCAGTTATTAATACACTTGTGTCTTCAGATAATTAGCAATAGAGCAGGGAGGCAAAATATTGGTGAATTACGTGACAATTGCCTTATCGTAACACACACTCCCTATTTGTTGTTTTAACGATTATGGCATAAATCACAGCTTTTGAAAAGAATTGATAGTCTTGAAGAGAACATTGAAACAAGACATAAAATAAATACAAAATGTTGAATCGATCATGATTAATACATCGATTACAAGTGATATATCTGAGTGTTACCTTAATGTCTTAACACATAACTACTACATCTATAAGGTATTCTGATAAAAAGATTAAAAAAATAAAATCTCCGCGACGGGGAATTGAACCCCGATCTGGCACGCGACAAGCGCCCATTCTGACCATTAAACTATCACGGATTAAAGAAAGGAAAGAGAGCACTCACACTGGGGGTCGAACCCAGAATCTTCTGATTAGAAGTCAGACGCGTTGCCATTACGCCATGCGAGCTCTGTTTCTTGAAAAAAATGAAATTATGGTAAAGTATATCATTACTATTTACGTGCACCTGAACTGCACTAGAAGTATCTAAAAATGGGTATTATATCATTGGATAGAAGAGGTTAATACATTGGCCAGCTTCAAACTAAATATAGGTTGAGTCCGAGCATCTTTTATAGTGGGTTTGAACGATTCTGAGTGAAGGAGGTAACCCTTAAAATAATGATAAATCGATCCGTCAGGAAAAAAAACATCGTACTATACTGCATACACATATAATAGGTGTAAATGTTTAGTGTAATTGTATTAGTGAGTTTACATAATTTTTTTTCCACTAATTGATTTCACATTATTAAACTGAGGATCAAACTAATAAAAAATTATTTTCTCTCTAAAGTAAGCGCAAATGCTATATAATATTTGTTCATTAACATTTAAAGAAGTTAATGTGACTGAACTATACCTATACATCAACTACGTATCTGTCATTAGAATTACTGCTTGCTTTCAATTCATCAAGCATATGAACAGCATTTTCTAGACCTTTATAAATTTTCACTTGGTTATGACGTAAAGATCCATCCAAAAGATATGGGTTGATAAATTTAACAAATTTAGCCACATCATTTCTATATTCTGGATCTGCAGGAAAAACTACATCACCTAGTTGATATTCAACACCAGTAGAAGAATAAACCATAGCATCATCGATATTTACTGTATCCTTTCTGTATTCAGGCTTAACAACATCATTGTTTAACATCATGAAATTGAAAACAGTGGATCTCATACCATCAGGACTACATTGGTACACTTGATTGAATGTTTCTGGACTTGAGACACAATCAACTAGCCAGGAGAAATCATTATACTTGGATCTTATTTGCTCAATGACATCCTTATCATGATAATCAAATACTTCATCGGCACCATATGATGTCAATAATTGTTCATGCTTCTTCGAAGCCACCACAATAATCTTGTTAAACCCATGAATCTTCTTTAAAAGTTGAATAATGGCTTGACCTAGACCAGTGGCACCACCCCAAACCAAGACAGGACGATCAATCTGTGGTTGTTTTGGTTCCCATTCGAACTTTAGTTTCATGTGATGGAATAATGTGGCCCCAGCTGTTATCCAGGAACATGGAACTGTAGCAGCGCCTTCAAATGTATTTATTGGACCTTCATCCAACGTTGTCTGGTCGCTGAAACTGACCTTGTCATTCAATTTAAACGCTAATTCGGAATCCAGGGCAACATACTCAGCAAATGCACCATTATCAGGGGTGTTAAAACTAGCACCGTGAACAAACCCAAATACATTATCTCCAATTCTAAAGCGACTAGTGTCAACGTTATCACCGATCTTCACAACTTCACCCACCACATCAGTACCAAGAATGGAACCTTGTTGGCCAAGATTGTAATCCAAAATCTTCCAATCTGAGATTCTAGCCGCTACAGATCTAGTTTTCAGTAATAACTTACCGTTTCCTAATTGCGGTAATGCCAAACCTGATTTTAAAACGGGACGCTTCCCATCAATGACAATTGCGTTCATGCTAGTTGGTAAAGACATGTCTGTGCTGTTTTTGCTTACTTATTTGTTATGTCTTGTTTCCAGATGTTGGCTCTATCTTCCCCTACTGCTTAAATAATTTTCAGATGGCTCTTGTTCATGTGAAAAAAAACATGAATAACAACATTTTGATCTTACAATCGAACAAAAAAAAATAATCTCATGACGATTAATGTTTCTCTTAGTAATGTATTACGTATGGCCACCTGTACCTGTGCTAAGATGACACATCTGAATGTGACAATACCGTGCAATGTCATGTATCCATTGGAATTGCTCGAGGCACAATCAGTGAAAATAGACAATTTACTGTAGAATGAGTGCAAACGTAGAGATGGCTAGGATTATTCACATGCAACTGCCAATACATCCATGGTACCATCATCAATAACTGTATTCACCCTTTAAAAAAATCCATACAAAGAAACTCATGGATAGACACGCCTTCATTCTTGAGCTCATTCGCTTCATCTATTAATGTAATCTGTTGATTGATCTTTAATCAATGAGCACAACATCGCGACCCCAAAGACCATAATAATAATAATAATAATATCATCTTAGTCTATCTATACTTGAACATTGTAGTCCCATAATCATTAGTAATTCATTGATGCAATATTTTACCAATACCCAATAAGTCTACGGAAACTTCTCTGTATTCTGACACTCGCAATAACACATTGATTGATCCCAAAAGTAAACCATATTTTCAATCACAGCAAACTGCCTTAAAACCCATCGAATAGACCCATTGCCCACCACCATAACCACTGGTAAAGTATCGAGATCGATGCAGTTCTCATTGGAACAGTCTCAATCACGTGCTGATACTACAAATTTTTGCTGGCAATATTTGAGATTTTTTGAAAAATTTTGAACATCGAAGATCTCTTTGTTAAAATAAACTGCAATTCTATGTAATTAATGTGTTGTGTAATATTCGTAAGCCTGTCTTCATCAATTGTATTTTTACAGTTACTCGAAAAAGAGAGAAGATCTTAGTTGAAGAAGGAATCATAAGTGATCAAAGACAACACAAGAACAGATAACCGCACTTAACTCACAAGTATTGTTCTGCCTGCCCCCTCTCCATCTCTTTCCTTAAAAAACATTTAATAAGCTACATTCATTTTAATATTTTTCAGATATAATTATGACCTCTCAGTTCTTTCTAAAAACTTCTCAAGACATCGAATTGTTCCAAGGGTATCCAACTTTTGATCAAATTAATGCTAATTCTGAACAAGAAGTTGTCCCTGCTGAAGATGGTAAGAAACAATCCAATATTATCGCCTCTTTATTATCTCCATGTGGTAGATTCTTAGCTTATTCCACTAAGACCAATATAAAAGTTTTCCATGGTGAATCCTTGGACAAATTACTATTTGCCATAGATTTAAAAGATGTTTATGATTTACAATTCTCTCCAGCTGGTAATTTCATCAACACTTGGCAAAGACCTTCTGTTGATGATCCAAACGATAAGAATGTCAATATATGGTATTTGAACCAAGAATATACTCAAGGAGTTGATCCAACCCCAGTATTCTCTTATCAATATAAATCTCAAAATTCATGGACTTTACAATTTTCTAAATTAGATAATTATGCTCTTAGAACCGTTGGTAAAGAAATTAGAATTATTAAATTAGATTTCCAAAATGTTGAATTTAATTTTGATAAACCATTCGCTACATTACCACAGCCAACTGATTCTCAACCATTCTCAACTTATTTAATCTCTCCAGCTGAACATCCAACCATTGCCACTTTTATTCCTGAAAAATCTGGTAAACCAGCTCAGTTAACCATTTGGCCAATTACTGAAGGTAAGATCATTAAAAAGATTGCAACCAAATCATTTTTCAAAGCTGATTCATGTCAATTAAAATGGAACCCACAAGGTAATGCCGTCTTATGTTTGGCCATTACTGATTTTGATGCTCAAAATAAATCTTATTATGGTGAGAATACATTGTATCTGTTATCATTCCAAGGTGTTAATGGTACACTTGGTGGTAATTCTGTTCGTGTCTCTTTAACTACTGGTCCAGTCCATGATTTCACTTGGTCTCCAACTTCAAGACAATTTGGTGTCATTGCTGGTTATATGCCTGCTACCATTTCATTTTTCGATTTAAGAGGTAATGTTGTCCATTCATTACCACAACAATCCAAAAATACAATGTTATTTTCTCCAACCGGTAAATATATCTTAATTGGTGGGTTTGGTAATTTACAAGGTTCTGTAGAAATTCTTGATCGTCATAATAAATTCAAATCGATTACTAAATTTGAAGCGACAAATACATCTGTTTGTAAATGGTCTCCAGGTGGTGAATTCATCATGACAGCTACCACCTCTCCAAGATTAAGAGTCGATAATGGTATTAAGATATGGCATATTAGTGGTTCTTTGGTTTTCAACAAAGAATTCAAAGAATTATTGAAAGTTGATTGGAGATTCCCTTGTCCATTCAAATTGACTAATGGCAGTGATTATATTGTAAAAGATTTCGAGGTTAAAGATGATGTTCTCGATGAGATGAATAACACTTTAGATCCAAAATTAACCAAAAATCAGTTAGAAATACATTCCAGTGCTGCAGGTGTTGTTATCAAGAAAAAGCCTTCTGCTTCTTCCGGTGGCAAAGTCAGTGGTGGTTATAAACCACCTCATGCAAGAAGAGCTGCTGCTAATGGGGGCCAAAGGGTTGTTCCAGGCTATACTCCACCAGCAACAGGTGCCGCCAACAAAAACAAGAAAGCCGGTGGTGCGAATACTACCACTCCACCCGTCAAGACTAACACTGTCATTTCCCCAGAAGAAAAGAAGATCAGACAATTAGTCAAGAAGTTAAGATCCATTGAAAGTTTGAAACAAAGACAAATCAATGGTGAAACATTAGAATTGACTCAAGTGCAAAAGATCTCCAGTGAAGAAACCGTCAGAAAGGGTTTAGAAGCTCTTGGCTGGAAGGACGAAGATGAATAAACATTGCATTCTCAAGCATACATTTATAAATCCATATAATACATACATATGTATGTCTTCTTAGTATATACAATAATCAATTACCATACATAATTTTTCATCTTTATCTCTCTATATCTGTGTTTTTCAATTTTTTTTTCACTGTTTCTCTCGCGATTAAGACCCAAAACTGTGGTATTTCAAGGCAGTAATGGCTGATAACGGTTGCTTTGAAATGATTACGGACAATATATTGGTTGCTCTCATAGAGAATGTCTTATTATCTGACAGCAAAGTTACGTTCCACAGCAATCATGGCCACAAGCAGTATGATGTTCTGGAGTTCTCAGTTGTGGGAAATCTGCCTTTGTATTAGAGAACATTGTTAATTTACAGCTCTTTCTGAAATTCCAGACGGCAAGGGGGGAAGAAAGGCTGTTAATCTGATGTTCTAATTGTGGTTGCTGTTTTGAGGCGATGCCCTTCGCTATTTGCTTTCTTGGTAAGATATATGGGTATGCCCCACCCCTCAAGCCACACTTTCTTGTCCATTTTGCCTGGATGACATAATCAATGTAGTCCTTTGTGAACTTTTTATTGATGATGGCATAGGTACGTTGATGATCGATTCTATACCAAGACTCGCTCGAGAGAGCCTGAAGTGTGTGAAAGTAACAGACAAGAACTGTGGCAGGATTCTTGTCCCACTCGATGACTAACAACATGGACTGGGTAAACGTTCATCCCTACTTTGAATTTAACTTTATATAAAGAATATATTATTGACTGAGATACACTTTGAGAGAAGACTTTTGTGTTGAAATGTCAAGTCATAATAAAAAATATACAAAATTAACCATCTACTGTTACAAGGATGGTGAGGAATTATTTGTCACGAATTAATATTAATAATCCCTTCCACAAAGATAATGTTCAAGTTGACGAAGATTCAATCAATGATTCCACATCACTTGACGTGGAAACCAAAAATAATTATAACGTCTATACCAATACAGATAAAAATACGAAACAAGTCGGATTACTGTCCTGTATAGGGTTGGTCGTAAATAGAATGCTGGGTGCTGGTATATTTGCAGTCCCGTCTACTATATACACATTATGCGGTTCAATCGGACTATCTTTGATTATTTGGGCTGTCGGTGCTATCATTGCTTTATCTGGTCTTTATGTGTATATGGAATTTGGTACTGCTATCCCAAGAAATGGTGGTGAAAAGAATTATTTAGAGTTCATCTTTAAGAAACCTAGATTTTTTGCTACATCAATGTATGCCTCTTATGTATTTTTCATGGGTTGGGCTGCTGGTAATTCTGTTAATACTGCTGTTATGTTTTTAACGGCAGGGGAGGTTGAGATTACCAAATGGAACCAAAGAGGCCTTGGTGTTGCTGTCATTGCATTTGCATTCATTGTTAACTCCGTTAGTGTCAAATATGGGCTATATTTACAGAATATATTAGGGATCTTCAAACTGGGTATTGTCGTTTTCATTTCTATTACCGGGTGGGTTGCCCTTGGTGGTGGTTTGAAAGATGGTTATCAATCGCATAATTTCCATAATGCCTTTGAAGGTACCGATAAGGCTACTGCCTATGGTATTGTCACAGCTTTGTATAACGTCATCTGGTCATTCATTGGGTATTCCAATATCAATTATGCTTTAGGCGAAGTGAAGGATCCAACAAGGACTTTGAAAATTGCAGGTCCATCGTCATTGATTGTGTTGGCAATTATTTATATGTTTGTTAATATTGCATTTTTTGCTGTCGTTCCAAAGGAAAAATTAATTTCATCTAAATTAATCTTAGTAGCTGATTTTTTTGACATTGTCTTTGGTGGTAATGCCAGAAGAGCTGCTTCTGCTTTCGTTGGGCTATCTGCATTAGGTAATGTTCTTTCTGTTATTTTTGCTCAAGGTAGAGTCATTCAACAACTGGGTAGAGAAGGTGTATTACCATTTTCCAATTTCTTTGCCTCATCAAAGCCATTCAATTCACCAATGGTTGGTCTCTTTCAACATTTCATTATTTGTTTGATTACTATCCTAGCTCCACCACCAGGTGATGCTTATAATTTTATCATGAATTTAGTCTCATATCCACTAAACATTATCAATTTCTGTATCAGTTTAGGGCTATTATGGATCTATTGGGAAAGACGTCAAGGTAGAATGGAATGGGATCCACCTTTGAAGGCTGGTGTTCCAGTAATCGCTTTCTTCACATTAGCAAACTTATACTTAATAATAGCACCATATGTCCCACCAAGTGGTGGTGAATCAGTCTATGAATCTTTACCCTATTGGATTCACTGTGTTGTTACATGGGGTGTTTTCGGTATAGGCGCCGTTTATTACCTAGTTTGGGCCCAGCTGCTACCATGGAAAGGTGGCTACACTCTAGTCAACAAAGAAATTATAGGTGAAGATGGGTTTTGGAGAAATAAGATCTCTAAAGTTTACCCAGGTGGTGACGACACTATAACGGCTAGAAGTGTGGAGTCCCTCAGCGAGTCTGTCGTCGAGGAGAAATTTTCCAATAATCCAAAAGTTGAGTTTCCTTTAACCACTATATAACCCCATCAAGTACTTTGTCATATATTCCAATCAATTAACTTTTATATATAATACAACTAATATACAATATCAGCATTCCCACCTCTGTTAGTGACATCTTAGTGGAATATGAAGACTTCTACTAATTTGTGTCATTTCGATATCATCGACGACGGATTACGCGTTATCGACAAAATCTCCAAAAATTGTGAAAGCAAAAAAAAAAAAATAGCTTTGAAATTTCAAATAAACAATATCAAATTTCCTTTAGAAGCGCTTTAATTATTAAACAAGTCAGTATTGCTTGAAAATAACTAACGGTACTCAAATCCTTGGCGGCTAATAGGATAATAAGACTAGCCGAGTGACATCTATCACCAATATTTCAAGTCATATACCGGCTCTTTGCAAAACGTTGTAGATAAGAAACGCTATAACAGCTCCCCCAACAAAATTTCAACTGAAAAAATCAAGATAAAGTCATAATAAAGGAATTATCTTAAGAAAATAGATCCAAACTGAATTGCTAAGGAACCTTTTTGACCATTCAAATAAAATTATATACACATAGACGCATACTATGGCAGAAAACAATTTACAACAACTGAGGACTAGGATCATTTTTGAATATAATGTCTTATTGACATTACAGGATCCTCAAACGGGTCTTAAATTAGGTCCAATATTTGCTAATATTCCACCTGCAAAGGATGTCCCCGGGTATCGTGACTTACTGAAGTACCCGATGTCATTCAGTATTCTCAAGGAGAAATTGCTAAATTATGTTAATATTATTCAATGGATTGTGGATATTTCTTTTTTACCATGGAATACTAAAAAATATTATGGACCACAATCTGATTATTTCAGATTCGCTGATATCATCGAAACACATTTAAAAAATGTAATGATACCTAGATTAAGGAATTATTATCCTAATATCGTATACCCTGATTTAGATGCATTAATAAAACAACAATTAGAACAGCACAAACAACAACAGCAATTAGAACAGCACAAACAACAACAGCAATTACAGGAACTACAAAATCAGCAGCAACAATTACAAAATCAGCAGCAACAATTACATCATATGCAAAATATGAATGCCAATGTCGGACCGAACACTCAAAGACTTCCCACCTTACAACAAAATAGTCCCGTCACAATCAAACAAAATTTAAATATGCAGATTAATGATGGTAGATCAACATCTAATTTGAGTAATAGTGCTATAACCGGTAACACTCCATTAGCTAATGAACTGACATACAATCGCTCGATGATAGCTGCAAGACCGACTATGAATATAATATCTCCTCAACAAGTATTACGCAATGATAATTTACAAAATACGCCAAGCGATGGATTATTCTCCCCTTCATTGAATACTTCACCATCGTCTAACCCAGTAAACCTTAATTCTATTAATACCCCCACAACAGAGTCCGAAGTTTACATGAACCCGAATCAACTCCAGAATATTCCAACGGAGACTGTCAATATGTTTCCAAATAAATTTGTTGTGCCCAACACCACATTAAATCCATCTGATTATCTCCCACTAAATCTAAATAATAACTCGGGGGTTACACACGAAATGCCTACCACAGCACCAAAAGCGCCAACTAGATCAAGAAAGAAACATGTTAAGCGAGGGAGGCCACCAGCTATCGATTTTCCTTATGTGCAAAGAATGAGAAATGTGGTTAAAAATATAAGAAGAACCTCGTTACCTGGTGTGAAAGAGTCTGTTACTGCAGTTTTAGAAAAACTACCAAACAAAGCCGATTATCCAACTTACTATTCGATGATTTCGAATCCAATATGTTTTGACCAGATCTGGAAAAAAGTTAAATCACGTAAATATAAAAATTTCCAATCATTTCAAGATGATATTATGTTGATGGCTGATAATTTTAAGAGGTTCCATGAAGGTGATCTTATTGCATTGAATAAATTGGATCAATTCCAACAAGCTTACATCAACATATCGCAGTATGAATTAGCTAGACCTGATAGAGATTTTATTTCAGAGGGTGAATCTAGATATCCTTTAGAAGAAGCATTCTTACAAAATGATCATTATAAGATCGGTGATTGGGTCCTTATTGCTAACCCAAATGATTCAACAAAACCTATTATTGGACAAATTTTTAAGATTTGGAAAACTACACAAGGTGAAGTATGGTTTAATGCATGTTGGTATTTTAGACCTGAACAAACTGTTCATAGAGCTGATAGATTGTTTTATAAAAATGAAGTTGTTAAATCTGGCCATTATAGAGATCATCAACTAGATGAGTTAGTAGGTCATTGTTACGTGGTCCACTTCACTAGATATCAAAGAGGGGATCCAATATTTGAGGACGGTGATGATCATGGTCCATTGTTTGTTTGTGAATTCCGTTATAATGAAAATGATAAAATTTTCAATAAGATCAGAACATGGAGAGCTTGTTTACCAGAAGAAATTCGTGATGTTGAAGAGAAGACTAAAACAGTAGTGGGGAGAAGATTCTTCAAATTTGAGTCACCATTGAAGAGCCTACTACCACCAAATACTACTGAAAATGACCCAATTCCTGAAGCTACAATCGGCAATCCTAACGCTCCACCTTTAATCGGTGCTGTTTATTTGGGTCCAGTGTATGCTAAAGATGATTTGGGGGAATTTTCAACATCTCTAGATTCTCCAAGATATATTATTAGACCAGGTGAGCCATATGAGGATGGTGTTGTTGATGAGGATCATGGTTTATTGACAGTGGATCTGGCTAAAGTAGGTAATGTTAATTACAACTTGCCTAAATCAAGTCATCCTCAAATTACTAACGGTATACAATTATCTACACATAACAGTAGACATTCTACACCTAAATATGGTGACGCCGGTTCCACCACATCATTGAAATCATTAAAAAAGGATCATAAGGTCAGAAAGTCTGCTTTGCAGTTGTCGAACAGTGTTCAAGCGTTAAATCAAATGATATCACAATACAATAATGTACCACCAATGAAAAAGCAACAACCCAAAGGTATCACTTTAACTAAGAGTGCCATTTTGAAAAGTGCTGTAAATAAATCATCTCAAGATATGTTATCAAAGTTTAAAAGCCAGAACATACCTACTAATAATATGAATATTGCAGACACAACACTTAACAAGAATAATCGTCATATTCCTATTGGTAATACAAATACAAATAATGAGACAATTACTTTACCGCCGAAACGTGGTCGTATTGTGGTTGATTCTCCAAACGCATATTTATTTCCATTGGTGTCTAAAGCTAGTAATGGTGAACAGATTAGAACTAACGACTTAAATTTCGTTAACACTGATATCGATAAATGTATTCAAAGAGCTGATAAGACTAATCAACGTAATAGACTAAGTAAAGAGGAATTCAGACATAGAAGAAGTAACCGTTATGGAGAAGTGATTTGGTTTAAAGGGTCTAGTTTGAACATCACTGAAAGAATGGTCAATCTAGGTGATCAAAAGATTAATGGCTCTCCTATCGATGCTTGTCATTATATTAATGGTGAATTGGAAAAAAGTGAGGGATTACAAGATAAGGACTACCGTGAAGTAGAAGAAGTGGAAGATATCACGGACCCAATCGATAGTTTGGCCAAAGAAGTCGGGTTTGATTTCAGTATGATTCCCAAGCCGCCTAAGATTGATCCAGCAGATGACATTAACACCAAACTCTCACAAGATATTTACACCGCGGCTTCCTACGGACTGAGACCTTCGAGCAGTTATATGGCATATAAACTAACCAAATAACCAGTTTATCTGTGTGAATACCACTGCAACCCGGCACCCTGCGTTGGGATATTGCGAACCACTTGGCATCAACACGATGTCAATGGATGGATCACCTTTGGCCTTGCATGGGTTCAACCTGCTTTTTGGCGGGTGGAGTCAGATTGCTAGGGCCCGAGTCATCTCAGATTGTAATTAATGAAATACCAACTTTGGCAAATTAAAAGTGAAAAATAAAATTGGATCAAATGCTTCACCAAGCAAGTCCTTGATATTTTATATAAGAACATTATATATTTGGACAGTTTATAGATTAATCAATTATTCATGTTTCAACTGACTGATTAGTCAATTAAGTATATAAAACACTAACCGTGCGGATTAGCTTTGTGATTTCCATTTGAACTCTCAAATTAACAGTACCCAAAAACCCACTACCACTACTACGACTACGACTACCACATATTTATAATGTCTGATTTTGATAAATACGAAACACCATTATCTTCTAGATATGCATCCAAGGAAATGTCCCATGTATTCTCCTTGAGAAACAGATTCTCCACCTGGAGAAAGCTTTGGCTAAACCTTGCCATTGCGGAACGTGAACTAGGTTTAGATGTCATCACTGAAGAAGCCATTGAACAAATGAAAGGTCATTTGATCATCTCTGATGAAGAAATTGCTGCGGCCTCGAAGCAAGAAGCAATTGTGAGACATGATGTTATGGCTCATGTCCACACTTTTGGTGAAACTTGCCCAGCTGCTGCCGGTATTGTCCATCTAGGTGCCACTTCTTGTTTTGTTACTGATAATGCTGATTTAATCTTCCTTAGAGATGCATACGACATTATCATTCCTAAATTAGTCAATGTCATTGACAGATTATCCAAATTTGCCCTTGAATATAAAGATTTGCCAGTCCTAGGGTGGACTCATTTTCAACCTGCCCAATTGACTACTTTAGGTAAGAGAACTACTTTATGGATTCAAGAGCTATTATGGGATTTAAGAAATTTTGTTAGAGCAAGAAATGATATTGGGTTACGTGGTGTCAAAGGTACCACAGGTACTCAAGCCTCTTTCTTAGCCTTGTTTCATGGTAATCATGACAAAGTGGAAGACTTGGATCAAAGAGTCGCAGAATTATTAGGATTTGACACTGTCTATCCAGTCACTGGTCAAACTTATTCCAGAAAGATTGATGTCGATGTTTTAGCTCCATTGGCCTCATTTGCCGCTACTGCTCATAAAATGGCTACTGATATTAGATTATTAGCTAACTTAAAGGAAGTAGAAGAACCATTTGAAAAGACTCAAATCGGATCCTCCGCTATGGCATATAAGAGAAATCCAATGCGTTGTGAACGTGTTTGTTCTTTGGCTAGACATCTAGGTTCCTTATTCAGTGATGCTGTTCAAACCTCCTCTGTCCAATGGTTTGAAAGAACCTTAGATGATTCTGCCATTAGAAGAATTTCTTTACCCAGTGCATTTTTAACTACTGATATCCTATTGAGTACACTATTAAACATTTCTTCAGGGTTAGTTGTTTATCCAAAGGTTATTGAAAGAAGAATTAGAGGTGAATTACCATTCATGGCTACTGAAAATATTATCATGGCCATGGTTGAAAAAAATGCCTCTAGACAAGAGGTTCATGAGCAGATTAGAGTTTTATCTCACCAAGCTGCCGCAGTTGTCAAGGAACAAGGTGGTGACAATGATTTAATCGAACGTATTCAAAAGGACGAATTCTTCAAACCAATATGGGGTGACTTGGAAAGTTTATTAAACCCATCTACTTTTGTCGGTAGAGCTCCACAACAAACTGAAAAGTTTATTAAAAATGATGTTGCTAAGGCTCTTGAGCCACATAAACATTGCATCAATACTGCTAAGGTTGAATTAAACGTTTAATTCAATCACACATTGTACATAGTATGTAGTAATATATAATGATTGAATTTAACTACTTTTAAGTAAACATTGTTTATTTTGCTATTTAACTGGAAATCTTTAACAGTTATAAAGATATTGAATTTTTAATTTCATTATTGGAAATACTTCATTAAACAACAGCCATAGAGAACAACAAATCTAGTTGGCAACATTAAAAGATCTTTTAAATGTACTAGAACGCCGACTTTATATTAAGCAATCAAATAACTTATTGGAACTTCACAATAGACCTTCTGTTGTTTTTTTATTAAACTCAAACAAGCGACTGATTTATCATATGAAAATTATTGCTACGATAGGATGACTGATTATATCATGAAACGAAAACTACGACATATCCAATCTCTTGGATTGTACAACGTGGCAATTCCATTGAGTAAAACTGTGCACAATTCAGATATAATTTTTATTAAAGCTAATTCATGTTTTTTTACTATCGAGACCACTAGAGGACATATTATTTATATAAGTGAGAATAAAATAAATGTGTTAAGATCTATTCAATTCAATGATATGAAGTTTGAAGGTTCACCCATAAATCAATTCATTTTAAATATATTCGTTGAAATACCGAAAGAGATTATTAAAATAAAGGGTGAAAATGATAAGTGGTCCATGATTGCTTCATATATTATTGATCTTGATAGTATGCATCGTACTGATCCTGAAGTGATATCAAGTATGGAAATGAATGTACCAGTATTCAAGATGAAAGATGGATATTTTATTTCAGAAAAGTTTCTTTCAAAGAATTTTTTGACAGATATCCATGGTAATGATATGTCAAGTAATGATGCCATACATCTACATGATGAAACTCCTAAGTTCAATAGTTCCAGTGTTAAGCCTTCTATTAATTTCAACAGCTTACTTAAGCTGAATAAATTGATTGAATACCAGAAACAAATTAATCAGGATAAAAATGATATATCACAAAAGATAGAGCAGAATTTAGTTATCCATAAAGACCATAATCCTGCTATGACTGGACGAATTCGAACTATTGAAAACTACATTAAAATGACAGAAAGGATGGTAGCAGAGAAAAAAATGAAGATCGAATTCTTAAAGAAAGAAATATCCAAATCTGAAGCCACATTTTCAGCAATTGATACGCCAAGCTCTGCCGTTACTGCTGAACAAGAGGAATATGGTAACATTTATTCTAATTTGATTCAAATCCGAGAAAGAATGAATAGAACTCGTTCTAAACGTATTTATAAACTTTTAGCTATTTTTAAAGGGATTCCATTTACAAATAAGGATATTAAATTGTTCGAATATGACATGTCTAATATCGAAACTTCCCCAGTAGAAAAGTTGACTTTTACAAATATTAATCATGACAGTGTTTTGAAAATAGCACAAGTTTCAGAAGAGAATCGCATTAATATTAACACACAATTAGGTAATTACGCTTTATTATTGTCCATAATTTCTAGCAAAATCCTTAATATACGAATACCTTATAACATGTCGTATTATGGCAGCACATCTATTATTGATTTGCATTATCCACTTTATCTTATGGACTTACAGTCAGTAAAGCACCTAAACCGATTCCAGAAAGCAATCTCACTATTAAATATAAATATCAATCAAATGAATTACTTCCTTCAAGTTTAGCACACAGATAATAGAACTAATACTACAACATTTATTGATTATGTAAATATGGTCAAGAGATCTACTCTTAATCTATTATATACGATTTATATTATCAAGTATACTCCACTCGATTCGTGATTTGTTATGTGATGTTTCAATCAAGAATGTGAAATAGATGCAAGTAATCTTTAATTATTTACCAGTATTTGATAATCAAAGGTGTTTTCGGGAGATCCGTTAAGTCTTTTCCAGGACATTATTGACCCAGTTTTGGTGTCCAGTTCATACGTACGAATCCTTCTTTCTGTACCACCATAGCCAGCATATGCACCTTCACCAGCACTTCCTCCATAGCATAACCAGACATTATTTGGAGTAGAGTCATCTCTTAGACAGTAGTCATTACAATGATCGTGACCACAACTTGTTACCTGTACCCCCATGGAATCCAATGTTTCCAATCCACCAGAATTATATTTTGGAGCAGTGACACCTTCTTTAAATGTGCCTACTATTTCATTGTTTATATCTGGATTTCTTTTCGATTGCTGATCTAAATATTCAGGCAATGGAATATGGAAAAAGGCCATTGATAAATGATTTGGATCCTTTTGAATATCAGGTTTCAATCGATTATCATACATCTGTTTGAAATAGTCCCATTGCCTTTCTTTAATCCAGTCATAACCAGGTGATATTTTAGCAGCTTTCGAGTATTTATGAGAATCAAGAAAATAAAACGTCATCACTGGCTTACCTTGATCATCTTTCACCTGTTTAAAATAATTCCCGACACCAAATGTGTTGTCATGTGTATCAAATTCACTGAATTCAAATAGACTAAATGGTAATTTACTGACCAGTTCAGATAATTGCCAACGAGATAACGACCCTTCATCGTCATGGTTCCCCCAAGTTAATGCCCACGGTATTCCTCTTTCAATAACGGGGCTTAATGCTTTCAATAATGTGGTTTCAGAATCCTGTAATGATTTATCACCCATGATTTGATCACCAGTGAATACAACCATTTGAGGATTTTCGATATCGAGTACTTTATTTATGAACTTTAATGTCTTTGGATCAGCTTCACATTCAACACCGTCACTGGAAGGTGGGTATTCATCTATACACTTACCCTTCCCTATGCCCATGTGTAAATCTGCTAATTGTACAATTTTAAATTTACCATTTTTATCAGGATGTAATTCAATGGTTTGATCTCTATCAGATAATATCTGATTTTTATATGTGATATAAGACTGTAATGAAGATGATCCATGAAGAATTGGTGACTCTTTTAAAAGAGTCCAATCCGGCCTTGGATCAACGCAATCATCACCAAACAGTACAGTAAAATCTGTTATGATCTTGGACTCCCTGGTTTTAATGACATCAATGGTTAAATCCACTGGTTCTAAACATAATTCGCCAAATCTAACACAATCATCTTTATCTTTATCTCTAGATGATGAAATAGATTTGAACCCTTTCAAAGAGACTAACTCTGCGCTATAAATCAACAATGGTACCAAATCTGATATGTCCATTACATCGTAAGAATAAAACAAAGATTTTCCAAACCAACTTTTAATTCGAGAGCCAGTTAAATCTTTATTTATATCTATTTTTTGGTACTTAATGCCTTCGTGATTAATATTTTTAGTATAATCATCATTTTCATTATACAGTTTTTGGGGGGATTTACACCATTGGATGATATTAAATGCATGGAAACATTCTCGTACCCCGACATTGATCATAATATGATCATCTGCTCTAATATTTGGATCAATGCCATGCTCACTTAGCAAGGAATCAATGTCATGATCTTCAGTGAAAAGTTGTTGTTGATATCGATGCTCTTTAATCCAAGATTTCACCACATAATGATGTACTGTGATAGTCACAATAACTATAGCAAACAAGTACGTAAACAGTCTAGTGTATCTCCGCGACAGCAACATTCCCATTATGTGTGGTTTGCTTCTTGGTTAGTAAATTATGCTTGCAATTTCGATGTCTTCAACGATGGAGTCTTTCTTTAAAATGAAGATGAAATTAAAATGAAAAACGAATTTAGTTATAAAAACTTATAAACTTGAGCGCTTAAGCCAACTCGAATGAACTTAAAACGAGAGAGTGTGTGGAATAACGAGAATATGTATGTATATGATTATGTGTAAATAACATTATATGTGTATGGCAACAGCAATCTAATGTCCAGAAGAGGGAGAGGGGCGATGATTGCCCGTTTGTAATAGACCGCCACTATTATCAGTTTGGGTCTCATCCTGTTGGCGTTTTTGTAAGTTTTGTTGGAAAGACTTGCCTAGGGAGACAGCATGTGGACGTCTGATTTGGTCCCATTTAACTGTCTTGTCAACTCCAGCTCTGTGCAAAGTGATGGTTTCGGGATCGTCAAGATCTGTGTTGGTTGTAGATGATGGTTGCCCCTGTTTGGAAGGGGTTTCTGAGGAATCCTGGGACATGGCGTATGTGGCAGCTAATGAAACGAATACGAGTGTGCTTAAAGTATAATATAACAACGTGATGGCAGAGTAATACACGAGCTTTGTTCAGGTAGAATATTTGTTCTGGTCAAGTTTTTGTTGCTAAAATTAAAGAAAGGTCAAGTTCATCTCTCTGAAGAACATTTTGAAATTTAATCTGAACTTAAGATTTAAAGCCTCTAATCAAAAAAAAAAAAAAACAGTATGTATACAAACACACAAAAGAGCTTTAATTTTAAAGGGTCAAAGGCAGATCAATTATATATTGAATAACGGTATACTAGCATTACTATAAATGAAATATGGATACAGCCGCTGTTCCTTCAGAGTCCTCAAAAGATCTGAAATTTATTGATCAGTTTTTAGTAGAGATCAACTGTAGTCAATATGTGTCAAATTTCGTTCAATTTCAAATCACTGAGCCGGATACACTCTTCCATATAGATAGGGATATCTTGACTGCTATTGGTGTCATCAAACTAGGTGATAAAATTCGTATCTTGAGAAAGATCAAGACATTAACTACAAAGAAGCAACAAGAGAAGGAAAAAATGAATATGAACGATTTAGTTGACGTTATTACCAAATTTAGTCAATTAGGGAACAATACCAATGATAATAATAGCTCTCTTATTGACCGCAGTAACGATGTTGGTATGAATCTTTCTCAGAGCAACTATGAATCTACTCTGAAAGGCTTTAATAATAATTTTGGTGGATCTCTTGCCTCAGCTCAGGATTTCTTCACCGAAAAACATCATGTAATCTTTATTCTTAATGATGGGTCTGCTAAGAAAGTGAATGTAAATGGTTGTTTCAATGCAAACTCTATTAAAAAAAGGCTAGTGAAAAGACTACCAAAAGAATTGCAAGTATCATCTTCAATGTCACGTTCCGCAGATGGCAATAGAGAACATAGTTCTATATCATCGAATTATGATGTGTTCATTGTCGATTATATGAAGAATGTTTTACATCTTTTATATGATGTAGAACTAGTCACTATTTGTCATTCCAATGACAGATGGGAAAGAAATAGATTAATTTTTGTCTCCAGAGATCAAACCCCAAGTGATAATGCAATCTTAACTTCAAAAAAGATATATATGAAGACAATCTTTTTGATGAATAGATTACATGATTCAAAGAAAGGAGAACAGTTTCAAAGTCAAGAGACAGAATTACCCCAAAGACAAATACAACAGCAAAATTATGCCACTTCATATCATCGCAGTGATGAAACTTATGACAAAACTGATGATAATGATCAAATCAGTGATCAATCAAGTCAATTAAGAATTGACAACACGAAAGATAAGATAAGAAAAGTGTTTAATCAAAGACCTCCAAGTGAGTTTATTACTACAAATTTAAGCGGTTATTTCCCTGATGCTAATGTAAAGAAATTAGAAAAGACATTACGTAATTCGTATAGGCAATCTATCAGATTAAGTAGTGTCGGATCAGGACTTCAAAGAAATACCAGTATCGGATCAAATAATGTTGGAGATATTCTTTTGAAACATTCTAATGATGTAGATAAGGCTTTACTACAAAGTTTGCATCAGGAGAAAACTAGTAAACCACATGATCAATCAAAAGTATCCTTCAGAAATTATAATGATGAAAATGTTTCACCTAATGAAGATAGTGACGATCAGCATTTAGATGAAGCTGAGTATGATGATGATATTGATACTGACATCGTTTCACTACCAACAAAAATGGTGACTCCAAAATCTTGGCTGAAGGGTGCTAGAATTGGGTCCGGTAGTTTTGGTAGTGTCTATCTTGGTATGAATGCCCAAACAGGTGAATTGATGGCTGTTAAACAAGTTGCTGTTCAGCAACCTCCACCGGTGGATAATATGAATGGATCGTCACCTATGAAGAATGATAAAGAAATGATGAAGCAAAAAAATGATTCACACATATATAGAAAAATGGTTGAATCGCTAGAACACGAGATGGTCTTATTAAAAGAGCTTCATCATGAAAATATTGTGACATATTATGGTTCATCCGAAGAAGGTGGGAAATTAAATATTTTTCTGGAATATGTACCAGGTGGTTCTGTATCCTCGATGTTAAATAATTATGGTCCTTTTGAAGAGTCGCTGATTATCAATTTTATTAGGCAAATTTTGATTGGTGTCACATATTTGCATAAGAAGAATATCATCCATCGTGATATTAAAGGTGCAAATATACTTATTGATATCAGAGGTTGTGTTAAGATCACAGATTTTGGTATTTCTAAAAAACTATCTCCTCTTAATAGTGGTAATGATGACAATCAAAGCAATGATGGGACGGTTAAACAAAGCAAAAGAGCTTCACTGCAAGGATCTGTCTATTGGATGGCACCTGAAGTGGTGAAGCAAACTGCGACAACTGAAAAGGTAGATATATGGTCTACTGGGTGTGTAGTTATTGAAATGTTTACTGGGAGACACCCATATCCAGATTTTTCTCAAATGCAAGCCATTTTTAAAATTGGTACTAATAAGAGTCCAGAAATACCATCTTGGGCTTCTCAAGAGGCTAAGAACTTTTTGACACAGACTTTTGAACTTGATTATAAAAAAAGGCCAAGTGCCATTGATCTACTTCAAGATCCATGGTTAGATACACATTTATTGTCATAGACCATGTTTATTACAACTTTTAATGCTGTAAATACTTTTGGATTCTTTTCTTCTAATACAAGAATCAAATTTGGTATTTGAAACTATCAATATAATATGAACTACAACTGTAAGACATGAAAATGTTAGATTGAAATAAAGATTCAAGTCGTTGATTATGGAAATAATTAGGCGTAAGAAATCAGGCAATATACCAATGCTCAAGTTGAATAATAGTCACTAAGTTGTTTGTTGGGGGGTGACGTACGCCCTTGCTATCTGTTTAAATAACATTATTTTCATCGTTCTATAATGAGAAATATTATATTTTTGTTCCTAAATACTATATAATTTGTATCAAGTATCGTAATAACTAATGCAATTTTTGTTTTTATCATCTATAAATGTTTTTTATGCTATTGATATGCAGCATAAAACAGTTATTGAATCATTTGACATTATTGGTGGGAGTAAATAGCTACTGCTTCACATATTAGGCAAAATAACTATAATATATTTCAATAGTGCTAGTTTCTTTCACATTAAATTTTATTCCATGGGTATTCTCTCAGAAGACAACGCAAGAATTAAAGTACTAATCGAGATAAATCATTATGGTGTCCATAATTTACCGCTCCCCCTTGAGGCATAGATAGTTTTCTTAAATTTAGTTTTCACCATATCATTACCATCAGACGAGACTTCTTTGATCCCATTTTTAAGGACCATATCATTAAACTTTTTAGTATCTTTAAAGGTTTTATCATTAAGATCCTTGGATAATAAAGAATCAATTTGTACAATGGAACAATGTGGAATATTACATAGATCAGCAAATTGTCTGATTTCTGGATCTTCTGTAATAAGAATCCAACGACCAGCTGCAGCAGAACCGGTATTAATTTCATTCTGGTTGTCCTTATTATTGCTAATACCAGTTTCATCTTGGACTTCAATTATAACATCTTCATTAGTTTCGCCATTAGTAATTATATCGTCAGTTAAACGACATTTGTAAGTACAACTTTTCAAAAGATCCTTGAATCTCTTTGGTACTCTGTTGATTCTATCCAGGCGGTTGATATTGACTTCGGACCAAGGTATAGTGCTTAAAATATCTTCATATTCCATAATAAGTTCTAGTGGCCTGTGTGCCTGTGGAGAGTTTGCATGATTTTGTTGATTCAATTGTTGTCCAATGAATTTTAATGCATCCTTCGCATTGTTACTTCTTCTTCTGAATTGCAGAAATTCCAATTCTCTCGTAGTAAATACAGGGACATAGAGTTCCATGTGAATCATATCTGACAATTTCTTTGAGTTTTTACCATTTAACCATTGATCCCATCTTTTAATGTTTCCTAGACCCTTTTCAAAAGCAGATGCATCGACAACAAAGTGATAATTGTTGACCATAATCAGTTCTTAGAAATAACTGTTCTTGTTTGGTGCGGTGGGTGTGGGGTGAGCTTGTCTTCTCGCACTTGGAACTATGTGGTAAATATATATTCAAATTGTCAATTAAAGGATTTTTAATCTCGTTAATAATTATTTTAGTGTTTCAATAAATATGGTACCCATCCAATACCAACAGAGGTTAAGGCTTATTAGATAGTAACGAAAACCAATTTGAAGTTGAATGAGGTTGATATATATTTAAGAGAGATATGAGTGGTGATTTTACTGAATTTCCTGTCGAGATTTTGGATCGAATTCTATCCAGCTTAGACTTGAAAGATGTGTTAACCCTTTCTCGATGTAATAAGAAGCTCAGGTTCAAAGTTTGTAACTGTGACATTTGGAGAAAGATATCGCAAGCACTTTGGAACCAATATCAAGATAATGATATTCTGGAAGATTTTACTCAATCACACTCAATATTTGAAGTTCAAGAGGACAAGATCATTGGTGATTACTACTGGTATTCATACTGTATGAATCGGTTGCATGTCGATAATAAGGTATTCAATACTTTGAAACGTATATTGAGTTTGCAGCTTAAACCAAACTATTGGAAAGAATTATGGAATTACTTAAATGATAAAAATTTTGTAATGCTTATTCCAGTTTTGAGCGATATTATGGATTCAGATTTACTAAAATCATCTAACAACTACCGTAGCGATAGATTAAATTTGTTTGGTTATTCATGCTTATCTTTGCCCCTAAAGAAAATTTCATCAGAATTATTGAGGGCGTCGAGGCTTAAGCATTTGTTTGCCGAATGCGTTGGATTAGGTTATACTGAAGACGAATTATTCACTACCGAAAATACTTGTGAGCTTTTGTTATTGAAATATAGTGCCATTGATATTGCTTACCATAGATTGCTTCCATATAGAAATATGTTTTTAACGTTGGTGGGAAGAATTTTAGCTGCAAGAGAAAAGCATCTGAATGAAAATTTCGATGCTTTAAATCCTTTCAGAAAGATTAGAATATTGGTTCAAGTTGTAATGAGTATTATTCGAAAAAATGCAACTCACTTTTTAACCAAATTTTATGCTGAAGATTTTATGCTTCTAAGAGTTTATGCTGGGGAAACTAAGGGGGTTTTATTGATCCATTTAGTAATTATTCAAAGGGTCTTGAGGAAATATGGTATCGAATCTGAATTACTCCAACGTCATTTGAAAATCACATTCAGTAGTTCTTCTAATGAGCTACAACCTGATGTCATATTTTTATCACTCGATGAAAACACATTGCAGCATAAACTTTTTACTGAAAGTCAATTAAGGCAAGTTGTTGATGAGCATCGTTTCAAACAATATATGAAACCCCTAAGTAAACAAAATGTTTTTAAATGGCTATACCACGAATCAGCCATCTATAGTAAATCTAAGATTATGGATTCAGAAAATTATCTTATGAAGATTGATTGGAAAGCAACTTTTCCTCATAGTCAATTGCCATTATCAACTCTAGTTTTACGATCATTCAATGACATTTATTGTGCATTTTCTTCTCCAATGGATATTTCAGAACCTCATTCAGAATTATGGTACCAGCTATATTATGATGGTACATCTGGTATGATTCGTGCTATGTCACCATTAGAAGTTAAATTAATGGAATATTTCAACGTGCTGAAACAGGACAAAAAGTCTGAGGACTATCTGGACTTCCCTATATTGCACAAAGTCTGGCTGTCAAGTCAATACATGATTAATGATACCAACAAGCAAATTTATGGTAGCATAATTGGAAAGATTGTTTATATTCCGGGTCGCTTTGCATGTGTTTGTGTTATTGGGATTGATCCAGAAGATTCAACTAAAATGATAGTAATGGATATTATGGGTGGGGTCCACAAGTATAACAGACCAAACCAGCTTCCAGATAGATGGAATGTTGCTTCTCCTGATGTCAAGAAATTGTTGGCAAACTTTTTACGAGTTATGGATGCAAGCGGTAAATTAGGTCTTTTATTTAGTCATTTCGATATGCAGGAGCACAGGTATATTAAGTTAATTGATACTGAAAGTAACGTCACTACATAAAAACAAACAGTAAATGTCTTTATAGAGCCTCCTGGAGAAGACGCTAAATTAGTCGTGGGCTAGTTCCAAGCCAAAAATAACAGGTTAAAGTTCCATTATCTAGACAAAGATTTTAACAGGAACCAGTTTCATTATGGACTGTTTGTTTTGATCACTTGATTTATACCATTGTAAATGAGTTCAAAATGGGTTGAGACTGCTTCGAAAAATTGGTTATATTCGAATATGGACAATACATTATATGGAAGGTAAGAAAGATAGTTGTGATTACTCAGTATAGTAGCCATATTCACCCCTTGACTATGAAATACACACTAGAATAAATGAATAAAACCTCTTGTAAATATGTTTAGTGATAGGCAACCAATTGGCACATTATTGAAGCATTCTTTCATTGTTATCATCTACTCACGTTGCTTTTATCAATATCAACAATGAAAGACACAAAAAAAAGAATACTCAGCCATGATCATATTCTTAACATAAGGATATTTTTTTATTATCAAGGACCAGTGATGTTAATATCTGATATTTTGAATAAACTGTACTGTAGAAAGTTGAGAATTGTGCGATTGGATTGTGATGTATATCAAAATCGTACCAAATAAGTTGCATATTGTAAGATATGAAAGAACAGTCTACTTAGTATATAGCATTCATGTATAGAATATATATATTCTGAGATTGGAGCCTTCCGATTTGTTTGGGAGTTTCGTTAAACCCATTTCGACTTGTGTAGTTTTCAATTCGATGATTAATAATTAATTTTAATATGCAAAATGTGAAGCAAACCAACCTTTAACTGAAAAAAGGCATTAATACAAAGGTATAGTAATCTGCAATCATAGAACCTTTAAGGTGTATAGAGAAATAATTACTGTATTGTAAAGCGTACCCAAATATTACAATGTTAAGTTCACAGAAAATACTGGCCAAATTATCCAACAGACAGCTATATCGTGGGTTGAGTTCCAAAGTTATCGGTATTGATTTGGGTACTACAAATAGTGCAGTAGCATATATCAGAGACTCTAATGATAAGAAATCATCGGTGATTATTGAAAATGATATGGGGGATAGAACTACACCTTCAATGGTTGCCTTTAATATAAAACAGCATAAAGAGAATAATGAAGATGGGAGTATAGAAGCTATTGTAGGAACAAGAGCCAAGAGGCAACAGATGATTAATCCTGAAAACACATTCTTTGCTACTAAGAGATTGATTGGTAGATCTATTGATGATGATGAAGTTCAAAGGGATATTAAACTACTACCATATAGAATCGTGAAGAATGCACACACGGGGCAAGCTGCTGTGATGACTACCAATGGTCAAATCAAATCTCCTGGTGAGATTAGTGCTGTATTATTGAAATATTTAAAGAAGACTGCCGAGGATTATTTGAACGAGGATGTTAAATTAGCTGTTATTACTGTCCCTGCTTATTTCAATGACTCGCAAAGACAAGCTACAAAGGATGCTGGTAAATTAGCTGGGTTAAAAGTGTTGAGAGTAGTAAATGAACCCACCGCCGCCGCATTAAGTTTTGGCCTTGACATGATGACTAACAAGAAGGAAAGAAACTTAGTGGCTGTTTATGATCTTGGTGGAGGTACATTTGATATATCAGTCTTGGACATTGAAGATGGGATCTTTGAAGTCCGTTCCACTAATGGTGATACCCATTTAGGTGGTGAAGATTTTGACAATGTTGTAGTAAATTATTTTATTGAGCAATTCATGATTCAGAATCAAGATGGTAATATCAATCGTGAAGAGATTGTTAAAGACAGGGAAATTATGCAAAGATTGAAAGAAAATGCAGAAAGAGTTAAGATTGATCTTTCGCATGTTAAGGAGACTGTTGTGGAGATTCCATTTCTTTATCAGAAATATCATTTCAATTTAAAGATAAAAGAAGAAGAATTGGATAAGATGACGGAACATTTAATAAACAAGACTATTCCACCTGTGAAACGAGCTTTAAAGGATGCTGATATTGAACCCAAGGATATAGACGAAATTATTATGGTCGGTGGGATGACAAGAATGCCACGTATTAGAAAATTGGTTAAAGACCTTTTCAATGGTAAGACTCCAAACACAAGTGTTAATCCAGATGAAACAGTTGCTATTGGTGCTGCTATTCAAGGTGGTATTCTATCAGGTGAAATTAAAGATGTTTTATTGTTGGATGTTACACCATTAACTCTGGGTATTGAAACATTTGGTGGTACGTTTTCCCCCTTAATCCCGCGTAACAGTACTGTCCCAGTTAAGAAGACCGAAGTGTTTAGTACTGGTGTAGATGATCAAACCGGTGTTGATATTAAAGTATATCAAGGTGAAAGAGGTTTAGTGAGAGACAACAAACTAATTTGCGATTTGAAATTGAGTGGAATCCCACCTATGCCAAAGGGTACTCCTCAGATTGCAGTGACTTTTGATATTGATGCAGACGGGATTATTAACGTTTCTGCCAGTGAGAAAAGTAGCGGTAAAGAAAAGAGCATTACTGTTGTAGCTAATACTGGTCTCACAGAGGAAGAAATTCAAAAAATGGTTGATGAAGCTAATGCTAATAAAGCACAAGATAATTTGATTAGACAAAGAATCGAATTGATGACAAAGGCTGATATTATGATAAGTGACAGCGAGAAGTCATTCAGGCAATTCGATAAATTGTTATCTGGTGATCCAGAATACAAGACATTGATGGAAGAGGCCCTGTATTTGAGAGGTCAAGTCGTGGCATTCAGAAAGGATGAAAATGACATGGCCATCGATGTCAACGATATCAAGAGGCGAACAGATAAATTACAAGGGAATGTCTTCAAGTTATTCCAACGAGCCACTTCAAAGAAAGATTCGACTGCTTAATATATCAATTAAAAGATAAAAATAAAAATGAAAAGCGTACTTATTGGTTTAATCACTGGCCCGTTACTGTAGTAGGCACTCTGTACACACGTCTCTGCAAGGCCCATCGATCAAGAGTACTTGGGGGGGAATATATCAAACAAATCTCGAATATGTGAATGTTTTACGCGTTTCATGCGTTAGTTGACGCGTCTTCTATTATAGGGACATTTTTCAAAAAAAACATCGAATTTTTCAAACTGAAAAAAAAAAATAATGACAAAAGAAAAAAGATTCTCGACGATGGAAAATTTTGGAAGAAAAAACCGCTCGAACAGTATCTACATACATGAACTATAAAGGTGTCAAGTTTGGTAGAAGTTTGATCCAAACGGTGTGTTTTAGCAATCTCAATTGGCCACGTATCGAAGCGAAGACAAAATGGACTCCCAAAGTACCTTGGCTGCTAATGTCACCGACACTTTTACGCAATTGTTAAACGATTTTGATTTTGCTGACTTTATGGAACAAAAATTCAATATTACTGAAATTCCAACTTGGGTTTCTGTTCAACAACCTTCCATTGACCATCCATTTGGTCTTGAATTATGGCCAATCTTTTCTAAGGTGTTTGAATGCATTGCCGGTTATCCAGCTGAAGAATTTGAATTTATTCACAACAAGACTTTCTTAGCCAACGGTTACCATGGTATTGGTATTATTATTTGTTATTATTTCATCATCTTCGGTGGTCAAGCTCTTCTACGTGCTGTCAACGCCAAGCCAATGAAATTCCATATCATTTTCCAATTACACAACATATTTTTAACCTCTGCCTCTTTCATTCTATTAGTCTTATTGGCTGAACAATTAATTCCAATGGTTTACCATAACGGTTTATTCTGGGCCATCTGTTCTCCAGAAGCCTTTGCTCCAAAATTGATCACTTTATACTATTTGAACTACTTAACCAAATTCATTGAATTAATTGACACCGTGTTCTTAGTTCTAAAGAGAAAGAAGCTTTTATTCCTACACACCTACCATCATGGTGCTACTGCCTTATTATGTTATACTCAATTAATGGGCCACACTTCTGTTGAATGGGTTCCAATCACTTTGAACTTGGGTGTTCACGTCATCATGTATTGGTACTACTTCCTATCTTCTTGTGGTATTAGAGTTTGGTGGAAACAATGGGTCACTAGATTCCAAATTATTCAATTTTTAATTGATTTAGTCTTTGTCTATTTTGCCACTTATACTTTCTACGCTAATAAGTACTTCCATGACCTTTTACCACACCATGGTACATGTTACGGTACTCAAGATGCTGCCGCTTACGGTTACTTGATCCTGTCCTCTTATTTAGTCTTATTCATTTCTTTCTACATTAACTCATACAGAAAGGGTTCTGCTAAGAGAGCTGCTGCTGCTGCTGCTGCTAAGAAGTCTGGTAAGAAATCATCTTCCTCTTCTAAGGGTAAGTCTTCTGGTGCTAAGAAGAATACCACTAAGGCTACTTCCAGAAAGGCTTAAATGAATCAAATATAAAGAATCCAACTTTTTTATTTTTCAGTCTACATTTTATAAACCTTTAAAAGAACATTAACCAAAATTACTACTATATGTCTGTATAAATTTTACATATATATATCTACTATGAAAAAATATATTTAAATAAAGATAAAAGTTATTTTTTAGTTACATATGGACACATGTGTGTGTCATTGGAGTTCATAGTTCATAAATATATAAACGTATATATATATAGATGTATATACAATAAGAGTGGGGGAAATAAAGAGATTGATGGAATATTTTCAAGTGAATGTATGAATTAATCATACTGTGCTGCAGTGGCTAAAGTATCAATATCATAATCCACTTTCCCAGCAGAATATTGTTCATTAAACAATTTGATTTTAACAATATCTTCTAAATAATCATTACCTAATTTAGGTATAAAATTATTCAAGAATTCGTATTCCGATCTCTTAGAGGTGGCAGATTCGGTCATCATAATTTTGGATAATAATTTAATAATTAAGCCAGCATCGTTGGCTAAATATTGATCCCAAAAGGCATTACAAACGGGGATATGGATATCTAATAATTGTTCTACATGCGTCATTTCAATATTTTCATCCTCTTCATCTTCTTCCAGAGTGGTGGTGGAAGTGACATGATCATATTCATCTGACGATTGTCTCTTTCTCTTGAAACGACCTTCATCACGGATATAATCACTTTGTTCACAATAAGCTTTGTATGATAATGGTACGATTGTATTGACGGTAGATAAATAATCGTATAAATCTTCATTAATGATTTGAGTTAAGATGATATCAATTTCGTCTTCAATAATTTTATTTTCATTACCGTTGAAGAATTGATGATTCTCATTTGAATTAGTTTCATTTGAATTTTCATTTGTTATAAATTCAATATTAATAAATCTTTTAATAATTTGACGAATTGTGGATCCAATGATATTTACAATCTCGGATAATGATACCGTTTGAAAGACGTATTCCAATAGTTCTCTATCGAATAATGTAGCTGGACAACAAAACAGGGCTAATAAATTGGTTTCATCTTTTAAAAGAATATCTTTATAGATTTTCACATTAGATTTAATTTCATTCAAAGTATTAGTTAAATTGTTATTATTTTTTTTACAATTATCGATCATTTCAATTAATTGTTTTTCGATTGATAAGATTGTGAAAATGATATAAATGAAATTCAATTTTTTAGTTGAGGTGAAATAGATGATGATTTGATTGATTGATTTTAAAAATTCATTAATCATTGAAATCAATTTTAGATCGATATCATTAAATTTTCCAATTTGTTGGAAATGTTTTGTATCGTTAATGATTGAATTTAGTTTTAAGAAATTTTGTAAAGTTAATTGTGCCGTGGAATAAAACATTGGATCGAAAGTGATTAGAGTTGGGTCATTAGATTCGTTGAATTTTTCTTTATACAATTGATTGAATCTTTCTAATTGCCATGGATTTGATTTAATTTCATTATAGAACTTTTCGATCCGATTAAAAATTGATTGATAGTTATGATTTGAGATGTTGATATCACTTAAATTGACACATGAATCTAGTAGATGATGTTCTGGATCGTTTGAATAGGTATTTTTTGGTTTTGTATTGATGTTATTATCTTGAGTATCGGTCTGATCGGACTTCAAAGTACCAAAGATTGGTTTAATGATATCTGCCAATATATCTACGATACAGTTATGGTATGGTGATGGTGAAGGGGATGAAGAAGGGGAAGACTGATGGAAGAAATCTGATTGATCTATATTTCTCATGTTGAGTAATCTTTCCGGAGACATAGTCATCGATAGGATTGAGTTATTCAAACCTTTAATATTTGTGAGGACGTCCAATAGTTGGTTTCTTATAGTGATTGTATTAATTGAATTTGAATTTGATGATTTAATATTTAGAGGGATAGTTTTGATACAGTCGTTGATTGAATCCCAGAAATTCAAAGATAGTACGTTGATCAACGAGTTGTTGCTGTTGCTGTTGTTATTTGAATGCCAAATGGATGAAGAGATTGAGAATAAGGTAATTTTGTTAATTTCGTTGAGAAAGAATTTAATTCTTTCTGTGAGTAGTGACGTTCTGTCGTTTAGATCCAAGGGTAGATGGTCCATGTCTATGATTAGTTGTAGATCTAGGTCGTTGCGTTGTGCTGTTCTTTTGATGATTTGGTTGATTTGGGAAGAGATGGTGTTTATTGTTGATTTGATGATGGATGGGTCTGGTATGAATTGGTTTGATAGAGAGAGTTTGTTGTATAGTAGTTTCATGATTGGGTCTGTGATGAAATTGATCGATAGATTTTGTGACGCGATGATGATGGCCAACAGTTTTGGGAATGGATATAGGATTTGTCTTTGTTGTGCATTTAGCGGGTTGCTGTTGTTGTTGTTTGAGAATAGAATGGATTGGGATTTTTGTGAAGGTTGGATTGAGTTGGATGTATCTTCGTTATTTTTATAGTAGGATATCAAAGGGTTTAGATTATGTTTTAGTTTCAAATGTCTTTGGAACTTCTTTGTATTTTGTAAAGATTCGTTATTATAGTGTGAATGGTTGACTCTTGACAATTTTTCTATTATGGTGGAACAGTGTTTGCATCTTAGGATGGTGAGGGTTTTGTCTAGGGCTAGATAGTGAGTCCAGAATTTAGCTTTGGTCTTTCTGAGATAGTGGATGGGTATCCATATTTGGTTGTTAGTTGAGTCGTGTATGATTTCGTCTCTGATGGACTTGTCGAGGTTGATGTTGTTGTTGTTGTTTGGTTGGATTAGGTCATGTTCTATGTCGTCTTCTTCGTCTGTGAATTGTGGGTCGTTGGTTGGGGGGTCGTTGGTTGGGGGGTGTTGTTCGGTGCTGTTTGCGAGTGGGGGTAGGACGAGGCCTTCGTTGTTCGATTGTGTCATTGTTGCTTTGTTTATTGACAATATTGACAATATTGTATAGTAGTTTGTATATGCTGTTGATGGTATTTTTCAGTGGAACAACTAGTTTATAATGCTCGAAGCCCTAGCGGGCGGTTACCCAACCCTTGCTCGGATTGTGTCGCTGTGGACGGACGGTGTTACCCGGGTGGGCATTCAACCCTTACCCGGATTTGTACTGTGCTGTTACCCGGGCGTGCACTACACTGTTACCCGGATGCTAGAATGCAATACTGCAATATACTATACAGTAATATGCTATAGTGTATTATGCTAGTGCAATACACTGCTGTCTTGTAGTGGGTGTCAATATACTGTACTACACTCTACTCTACTATACTCTCAATATACTCTCAATATAATCTATCTTGCCGTGGGATAATCGCATAATCGCATAAAATAATAATGCAACACTGCAACACAATATTCCCGCGGCAACGGATTCCGCGGCAATGGCAGCCGCACAATAGCAGCCACCGCCCTGCAACTGTGCGGCATTTACAACTGAAATGTTTGATACTCGATGTATTGCAGTGTAGTAGTGTAGTACTGTAGTACTGTAGTATACTGCAATACTGTAGTAGGGCAATGTGCAATGTGCAATGCCCCCACGCCCGCGGACTCATCCAGTGGGGGCACTACCAGCTGACAATACGTCCGCTGCGGCTGTTAATATGTCAAATATACCTTATATATAGATGCTATAGACATATATACAGATAGATATAGGCTAGACCATAGCACAGTACACTACACCACAGAATAGTAACGCACCGCACCATGTCCACAGCCTCGCTCCTGAGCGACCTCCACAACGACAGCAGCGACAGCAGCAGCTCGCGCAACAACAGCACAGTGTCCCTCAACAAGTACCACGAACCGTCCTCCGGAGAGAAGTTCAGCACGCTGCAGCAGTTCCAGTCCTCGGACTCCATATGCATCAACAACAACAGCAACAGCAACAGCAACAGCAACTTCGCCCTGCCCCCCATATCCTCCTTCGACAATTTGGTCAGAGCAGCAGAACGACAGTACAAAACATCAACAACAACTAACACAACCACACCCACATCCAAACCAAACATCAAACACGCAGAGACCGTGCTGAAACCGAACGAGAACGCGAACGGCGCAAAGAAGGTCACGGGCAACAAGATCGCCAAGCCAAGGCGCAAGAAACAGTGCCCCATATGCTTCAACTACTACGCAAACCTCTCCACACACAAATCGACACATCTCACACCAGAGGACAGACCGCACAGGTGTTCCGTCTGCAACAGAGGCTTCGCCAGAAACAACGACCTCATAAGACACCAAAAGAGACACTGGAAGGAAGACAATACGACCACTAATACCAATGGCAACAGTTCCGACCACGACAAACTCATCACCTTGCACAAGATCAAGGGAACGTTCAAATGCCCCTTCAACTCCACCCTCATCCAACTCGATATGGAAATATATCCGTACAAATCTAGACCCTTACAGTTCGAAACGTCAAACTGCCACCAAACAGGCATATTCTCCCGTTGCGACACGTACAAGAACCATCTACGAGCATTGCATTTTGAATATCCGCCGGGCACAAAGAAGAGAGATAGATCCTTGACACCGGGGAGATGTAGAAACTGCGGGTCCAAATTCTTGAACGTCGATCAATGGCTAAACACCCACATCGGCGGCGAATGCGGCTACTCGTACCACTAACATTTGTATAATTAAAGCATACATAATTGATATAACTGATATATAATTGTGCATCAGGCATTCCTGCAAATACATCTGATATAGATTGCATCAGGGCATTCTTGCAAATACATCTGATATAGATTGCATCAGGGCATTCTTGCAAATACATCTGATATATAATTGCATCAGGCATTCCTGCAAATACATCTGATATATAATTTTGCATCAGGGCATTCTTGCAATATCACATCGTTATATACTCTTTTGCATCAGGGCATTCTTGCAATATTACATCGTTATATACTCTTTTGCACAGCGGCAAATACATCTGATATATAATTTTGCATCAGGGCATTCTTGCAATATTACATCGTTATATACTCTTTTGCATCAGGGCATTCTTGCAATATTACATCGTTATATACTCTTTTGCACAGCGGCAAATACATCTGATATATAATTTTGCATCAGGGCATTCTTGCAATATTACATCGTTATATACTCTTTTGCATCAGGGCATTCTTGCAAATACATCTGATATATAATTGTGCATCAGGCATTGATATTTGCCAATTATACATTTGCACTGCGGCAAATACATCTGAAATATAATTGCATCAGGCATTCCTGCAAATACATCTGATATAGATTGCATCAGGGCATTCTTGCAATATCACATCGTTATAACTTTTTTGCACAGCGGCAAATACATCTGATATATAATTATGCATCCCGACATTCTTGCAATATTACATCGTTATATACTCTTTTGCATCCCGGCAAGGTACCCTGCGGGGATGGGAATGTCTCGAAACGATACAGTCTTGATCCAACACCCATATTTATGCCGTATCTTAACCAACAACCCGAAGAGGATATTGAACAGTTTCACGGATTCAAACGAATAAATCGATAGATTATCAATTATCAGTCCTTCAAAGATCAGCCCTTCGCCAAACTGATTGAAATACGCCCCGCAGTACAACTCATCATTGAGAAACTTGATCAACGACGGTAGTGTATAGTTACGCTTCACTGTATATCGATTCGGTATCCATACATTCAGCAGATCGATGACCACGATCATTTTGTTACTGTTGGCGTCACGCCTCTGATGCACCCATTGGTACGATTTGTTTTTGATCTCGTCAATGAACAAATGAACAAGCCCATTTTCGGACACGGGTTCGTTGTGCTCGATCACGTTGATATAATTTGATATTGGATATATTTTGCAGTGTGCTAGTACATCCATTTGATATCTTTATTTATTATTATATATCTCACTGACTCAACGATTTAATTATTATTGTTTATTTGATTGTAGTATATTTTACGAATATATATAAATTTAAAAAAAAGTAAAGAGAAAGATAGAGAGAGAGAAAGATAAAGACAATTATAAAGACAATTATAACTTGCCAATATGTTTCAAGTATTTATTAACTTCATTACGCGACCCGATCCAAATGGAGGTCTTATCGTGAATATGACTTGGTTTCAAATCCAGGATTCTTCTGCCTTGGTCGTCGATGGCAAGACCACCTGCTTGTTCCATCAACATGGCCATTGGGAATGCTTCGTATAATAGTCTTAATTTACCATTTGGGTTGTTGGTATCACTTGGATACGAGAAGATCCCACCGTATAGGAATGTTCTATGGACATCTGCGACCATGGACCCGACATATCTAGCGGTGTATGGAGCGGTTTCCTTGTCGGTAGATTCATCGTGTTGTGGTTGTTTCAAAGCTTCAATGAACGATTTGATTTGAGGGGTCCAGAAATATGAGTTCCCCTCGTTGATGGAGTAGATTGGTCTGTTTAATGGGATTTTCAAGTTTGGAGACGTTAGGATGAATTCGCCCAGATTGGTGTCCAAAGTGAACCCATCGATCCCTTCGCCCATGGTCAGCATTAAATGTGTGGATGCACCGTACATGGCGTAGCATGCGCCGGACATTTCCCAGCCGTATCTAAGAACGTGATCGTGGTTTGTGCCGTCTTCCAATTCCGGGATCATTTTGAAGATGGACACGATGGTCCCGACGGAGACACCTGCATCCAGGTTTGAAGACCCGTCGATTGGATCGCAACAGACTGCGTATTTGGCTTCGTTTCCCTCTAGGATGATGATATCTTCTTGTTCTTCGGAGACGATACATTTGATGATCCCACTTGATTTCATGGCGTTGATGAATATTTCGTCCCCTAGAACGTCTAGTTTTTTCTGTTGGTCCCCCGTGGAGTTGATATCACCCGTGATCCCCATCAGGTTGATCAGTTCTGATTTTCTTATAGTCTGGGAGATGAATTTGAAGGCGAATTGCAAAGCGTTAAGCACTTGGGAGAAGTCGCCTCTTGCGTTTGAGTGCATTTTTTGGCTCTCGATGATGAATCTGGACAGGGTGATGATGTCTGTGTCGACGTCGGTGTTGATCTTGTACTCCTTGGTCTGGTCCCTGGTTGACTTGATCCCCTTCATGATGGCGGCACGACTGTTCTCGTGCGAGATTTCTGTAGTGGAAGTTGGTACTGGCATAGTTGTTGTTGTGGTGTTGTTGTGTTGTTGTGGTGTTGTTATAGTGGTGTGCTATAGTGTTCTGCTCTCCAACCAAGCATATTCCATGATACATCATTTGCATTTGACTGGAATATCTGTCTAGTTTATATACTGTCCTGCTTGTCTTGCTTGTACGCACTCGCCCTATAACGCGTTAGTTAATTAAAACTCCATCCGTCCGGAGTAGCGCCCACTGCCCACTGTAAATATCCAAATTTACACTATAAACAATGCAAGCATTAATAACGCGTTAATAATAATTTATTAATGCAGAGCTATGATTAATTAATTATGGTAGTACCACAGTGTATGAGTAATGGGGCATTATTAATGCTGGCGTAATGTGCTGTGCCACTGCAATATATTGATAAGTTATTGCACTGTGATATATTGATAAACTGTAGCATAGACAGTGTCCGGCATAGCTGTATCACATCATTAAGAGTATGCTCTCATTAAGAGTATACTCTCAGCACTCTCAGCACTCTCAGCACTCTCAGCACTCTCAGCACTCTTAGTACATCGGTATATGATACTCTCAATACAGTCTCGGGGTTACCCGCCCAGGACCCCGCTATATTATATATCTACTGTAGATATATAATATACTATATCTATATTACACTACTGCAGATATACCATACTACAAGGATACTACACTGCAAGTATTATACAGATATACTACACCCTCACTATGGCACATCTCACTATGGTATATCTCACTATGGTATATCTCAATGGCTCAACACTGTCTGGGCAGAGGGTTACCCTCCCTCAAGTATTGCCCGCGGGGTATGGGTGTCCCTGCTCGACAATCCACAATGCGATTTCCACTTCGCTGTTCACTTCTTGTTTGCATTTGCAGATCCCTCATATTTCATCATGAATATATACTTGAACAAACATACATCTCTTACATACACTTCTACACAAGTCAACAACACAACAACACAAACAACCAACTATGTCAGGGAGGATTTTAGACTTGTTCAAACCCTTCGAGCCCTTCTTAATTGAGGTCGTCGCCCCACAAAGAAAAGTTCCATACAATCAAAAGATTATCTGGACCGCCGTATCTCTTTTGATCTTCTTAATCCTAGGTCAAATCCCCCTATACGGGATCGTCTCCTCCGAAACGTCTGACCCTCTTTACTGGTTGAGATCAATGCTCGCCTCAAACAGAGGTACTTTGATGGAATTGGGGGTCTCTCCTATCATCACCTCCTCTATGATCTTCCAATTCTTACAAGGTACCCAACTATTACAAGTCTCAATGGATAACAAAAACGATCGTGAATTGTTCCAAATCGCCCAAAAAGTCTGCGCTATAATCCTAACCTTCGGCCAAGCTTTGGTAGTCGTCCTTTCCGGCAACTACGGTAAACCAGCCGATATCGGGATCGCCATCTCTTTGCTACTAATCTTCCAACTAATGTTCGCCTCCTTCATCGTCCTACTACTAGACGAATTGTTATCCAAGGGCTACGGGTTGGGGTCCGGGATCTCTCTATTCACCGCCACAAACGTCGCCGAACAAATCTTTTGGAAATGTTTAGCACCCACCACCGTCAATTCAGGCCGTGGAAAAGAATTCGAAGGCGCTATCATCGCCTTCTTCCATCTCCTAGCTGTCAGAAAGGATAAGAAGAGAGCCTTGGTCGAGGCTTTCTACAGAGCCACCTTACCAAACTTATTCCAAGTCTTCGCCACAATCTTTGTGTTCCTTTTCGTACTATATTTACAAGGTTTCAACTACCAACTACCAATCAGATCCACCAACGTCAGAGGCCAAATCGGAACCTACCCAATCAAGTTGTTCTACACTTCAAACACCCCAATCATGTTACAAAGCGCATTGACTTCAAACGTCTTCTTAATCTCGCAAATGTTATACCACAGATTCCCAAATAATCCAATCATCTCCCTATTAGGGGTCTGGGGTATCAAACCAGGGACTCAAGGTCCACAAGTCGCTTTGTCAGGTCTTTCTTACTATCTATCTCCAATCGACTCTATCAAAGAATTGCTATTGGATCCAATCAAGTCAATCGTCTATATCACTTTTGTCCTAGGTTCCTGTGCTCTTTTCTCAAAGACTTGGATCGAAATCTCAGGTACTTCTCCACGTGACGTCGCCAAACAATTCAAAGAGCAAGGTATGGTCATCAACGGGAAGAGAGAAACCAACGTCTACAAAGAATTGAAAAAAATCATCCCAACCGCCGCCATGTTCGGTGGCGCCACCATCGGTGCCCTATCCATCGGTTCAGACTTATTAGGAACCCTAGGTTCAGGCGCCTCTATCCTAATGGCAACCACAACCATCTACGGTTACTATGAAATCGCTGCTAAAGAAGGTGGATTCACTAAAAATTTAGTTCCAGGTTTCTCTGAATTGATGTAATTTTTATCCTATTGACCATATATATATATATGTATATCTAATTTTAAAATTGTATATTTGTTTGTATCTAATACATACCTTCTCAACTTCTATTAATTTATTAATTTTTACTATTTTATATTTTTTTGTTTTTTTACAATTTGTTGATTATTTCAAACTATTCGTTGAAGTTTCGTTTAATTTTCTCTACATTTCAACAAAACTATATCTTAAAAACTATTTAAATAAAATTGTCAAATAAATATACACATCCACTTATCAATTTCAAAGGGTCAAGAATCAAATATGTCAGATTCAATCACTGTAAAATCTAAAATCGCTTCACTACCACATGATAAACAACTTGTTTTGAAAAGAATTTGGGCACATCTATACAATTTATGGAATATCCCTATCACAGAATCCATACAATATTTGTACGATGAACCAACAAACAATGAAACAAAAGATCAAAAGGGCGAAAAATTGATCAATGGTACAAACCATTCTCAATTTAATTCATTAAATATCGATTCAAATGATCTATATATGGAATTTTGGGATATGTTGAGAGTCGAATCGCCAGATTGTCACATTTTAAGATTTACCAAAGCACGTACATTTCATGTTGATAAGACTATTCATATGTTATCTAAAGATTTTAAATTCCGTCATACTCATCAATTGAATCAATTACTCAATGAGGGAGAATATAATCTTGTATCTCAACAAGATGAAACATCACAAAATAAGGATAACGTTGGAATCAGTGTTTGTTTAAAGAAACAAAAGGCAGTCATTATGGGTCATGACAAACATAACAGACCAATCATCTTGGTGAGACCGAAATTTCATTATTCTAGTGATCAAACTGAGTCAGCATTGGAAAAATATGCATTGTTAATCATCGAAACTTCACGTCTTTTCATGAAAGAAGGTGAAATCACAATATTGTTTGATTTAACTGATTTTTCCTTGTCTAATATGGATTATGCCCCAGTGAAATTCATTATTACTTGTTTTGAAGCCCATTTCCCTGAATCCCTTGGCTCTTTATTGATTCATAAAGCACCTTGGTTATTTACTCCAATCTGGGCAATCGTTAAAAAATGGTTAGATCCAGTGGTTGCATCAAAAATTGTTTTCACTAATAAGACTAGTGATTTAAATAAATATATCGATTCTACACAACTACCTACATATTTGAAAGGTGCGAATGATTCAATCAATTTAGACCAGTATTCACCACCAGATGGATCTCATGATACTTTACTCCACTTGAAAGAGGATGATGTTGAATTTAAGAAGAAACAATCAATTCTTGACAAGAGAGAACAATTAATTAAAAAATTTCAAGATATTAATCTTCAATGGATTCAAACTAAAGATGAATTAAAATCACAGAATTTATGGAAGATTAAATGCGAAATTGGGGAAGAATTATGCCAGAACTATGTCGAGTTAGATCCTTATATTAGATCTAGATCTTCTTATGATATTAATCGCACATTGAAATTATAATCCTTTCACCGCATTTTTAAGTTTAAACATTTTAATCTGTTATATTCAAAAACATAAATCCTTAGATATGCTAATATATATTTACATTTTATCATCATTCGCATCGGCTAAACTCTCTTCTCATCTTTTAAAAATGCCTTATTTCAATCATTGATCTTCAATAGTAATAAAAATAATAATATACTAATTTTCACTTTCTTGAAAATGTAAACAAACATCTTGAAAGTATTGTTATCGCATCTTGAATCTTGCCAATTGAGTTCATCTCCATACAATAAAAGTCAAATCCCACTTCTAATCCTTAGGGTATATTATTAATTGCTAAAACATATACCCGCCTTTTTCTTTTCTTTCCACTACTACCAAGAACAATCTCTTAATGACTTATAATGGCAAATCCAAAAATATATGAAGCTGTTGAAGAATTGTTAGATGTCACTGATTCCACTCCACAGTGGAAAATCGATAAACATTTAAAAGCTATATCATCAATATCTAGTAAACATGGGGTTCCAACTGATTTATTTCTAAACTTTTTAAAATTTATTTGTTCCACTACTGTGATATCACCAAAGACCAAAATTAAAATGATAAAGACATGTCTAGTCCCTGATGATTATTTATCTAATGAGATATTTCACTTTATCTTGTCACAATTAGGGAATGTGAGAAATGATTTTTTAGATAAAGATGTACAATGTGCTCTTTGTGAATGGTTACTTAACGTTTATTTCTTATTCCCTGAAAATATACTGGATTCTGATAAATCTACATTAATTTATTTATGGAAATATGAATATTTACAAAGATACATTACTTATTTCATAGTTTGGAGTACTCAATCTAAACAAGATATTAAACTTTGGAAATTAAATATGTTGGATAAGACGGCTAAGAAACCTGCTTATTCGGCTGCTGATATAAATTTAACATTGATTTTGAAAAGATACCTTACAATTTTAAACGATTCAGATCGATTGTTAAATTTATTAAGAGATAAAAATATGCTAGATAAGAAACATGCTTTGCAAGAATTACAGAATTTGCAGTTTGATAAGAAATTTATATCTTTATTAACTAGGATTCTTCCAAGAGAAGCACCAAATAAATTTGGCATTGATGTCATTAATGATAACCTAGAAATGCTACTAGATATTTTAAAGGATTCAGATACTGATCCAAACTCCTTAAGATATGATAAAAGAAGATTACGTAACAGTTCATCTCCCCTTTACGACGTTACAAGCATTCCCCAATTAAGTAGAAGTTGGACAAAACTAAAATTACCAACTAATGTGGAACCTATTTTTAAAGGTCTACATAGCAACCCTGTGGTACAATTCTATCCAATGGTTACAATACATGACCGACGTTTCAATGATACCTCTGAACAGAGAATAAGGAAAAGTCAATTCCTATACGCACTTAATTCCTGGGTTGAGATTAATTTGAAAAGATGTTTTAATGATATAACACTATTAAAAGAGGAAACAGAACCAATAATTAGTAATATCCTTTTTAGTTGCCAAATTTTTGAAGGGCTACAAACTACTGCCATTAACACATTCCTTACACTGGAGAATCTCTTAGCCAATGAAAAAATCTTTATAACGTTAATAACGTCTTTATTCCCAATATTGAAACCACCATATGATTCCCTTCCAGCTTTTAGAAATAAAGTATTGAAATTTTTAGCCATTTGCCACCTTACTTACAATGACAAGAAGAATCGTGGCGGAAACAGTAAAGTTTTCCCCATTATGTGTTCTGCTCTTATTGCAATGATTCAAAATTGGTTTATTAATTTTCCAACTGATCATAAAGTGACTGATTTTGGGTTTCTCATGTTAAGTGACATCAGAAAACTGCTATTAGCCAATATGAGATATTCTATTGATGATAGGTTTTTATCTATGACATTAGTATACTTAATATCAAATCTAACTGATATAATACCCATGTACAAGACCGTGTCTGGAGGTGATGCATTGCATTTTGATAAACTAGTCTTAAACAGTGACAGTATCCATAAAATGATATTATCTGACGATCCATTAATTCTAAATGCATGTTGTACATATTTGATTAAAATGACAGACGTTTTAATTAATCAACCTCAATCAGGGAAGTTTATCGAATTACAAAATCAATACATTTTGGATATCACAAATTACTTATGGAGAAATAAGGTTGTTGATAAGAAAAAAATTTTCAACATTCCAACAGAATTTATCAAGCAAGCTCTTGAAAACTGTTTCTTCCCAAATGTCAAAAATAAAAGTAAAGCTGTTTTCTCCATTACAGGCATTCCTGCCATGTCGTTTATATCGCTTAAAGCATTAAAACGATTAGAGAAAAAGCATTCAGTCCACCAGTGCTTTGATAAACTGTTAACAGAAGAGAATTTCAACGCATTTAACCAACGTATAATAAGAGAGCACATTGCTTGGATACCAAATGTTTCTAATTTTTCTTCTTTAAAGATTTTAATATTAAGAGAAATTTTTACAATGGAGCCTTACAAGGGAATTGCTAAATTCTTATTTGCTTTCTTGAAAAGTTTGTCAAAGTATAATGATGCAAAGGAATAAATATCGTATTATTTACATGTATATTTATATGTTATATATTGTCATGGTTCCATCTTATTCGAATACATTTTCATGCTTTCTGTTCGATGCGTCCTTACTCGTTGATAGCCCTTTCTTTTTCTTAAACGTAAAGTTAATAATGTTAAATTTCAAGACTAATTTGTCGTATGGTCTATTAGTTAGGAACCTTTGCCCATCTGGTAACAACATCAGTCTTTCACAAACATAGTCTTTACCTTTCTTAAATAAATCACGCTCGTCAACAAACCAGAACTTAGCCCTACCATTAATGACAACTTGATAACGCTGATATTTCCAGTCAACTATGGGATTTTTGATAGGCCATTCATACTGGTTCCACTCCGCTAATAACGGCTGGTCTTTCTTAATCAGTGAAGCACATTCTTCTGAGACACTTGGTACTACTGGGTATATTTGAGCGATTAGTCTCCTCAGGTTTTGCATTATTAGCTCTTCCCTCACTTTTTCATCTCTCTGGGAAACCTCCAATAATTGTGTCATCTTCATATAATCTGAAATGACAGTGTTTAATGATAAGTACGTTTCAAATGAATCTGTGACTCTTCTTGATAATTTTTCAAAATTATTATGGAACTCTACCTCAGCTTCATCGTTCTCATTAGGCTTGACATACTCTTCTGTAAACTTTGTAGTCGATTCACTCATAATATTACACAACTTTACTAAACGATCTAACCAACGCTCAACACCTATAATCTTGCTTTCATCCCATTTTAAAACGTCAGCGATTGGACTTTGGAATAACATGTGTGCTCTTGTAGCATCGGGTCCGTGAGTTTTTATACACTCATCAGGATCAACACCATTGTATTTGGACTTAGACATTTTTTCGTATGAAACAGCAGGCGTAGCTCCACTATCTTTAATGAACCATTCTGAATCCTTTAATTCCAGTTCATCTGGTTTCAAAAATCTGCCGTCTTGTGGATCAATGAAAGTTTTCCCATGGACCATTCCTTGAGTCACTAACTGTTTAAATGGTTCATTAGTCTTATGTTCCCACATACCAGTTTTACCCATGAATTTACTGACAAATCTTGAATATAGCAAATGCAAGATTGCATGCTCGATACCACCAATGTAAAGATCGACAGGCATGTGTTGTTTGATTTTACTTGGATCAAAGGGTAATTCATTATTTTTTGGATCTAAATATCTGAAATAATACCATGAACTGTCGATGAATGTATCCATAGTATCAGTTTCTCTCTTAGCATCATTTCCACAAGAAGGACATTTAACATTGACGAATTCAGGAATATGTTCTAATGGATTACCACCCTTCTTTGGAATGTCTTCAATTTCTGGCAATAACACAGGTAGATCTTTTTCTGGTACAGGAACTGAACCACATGAATCACAATGAATAATTGGAATTGGAGTACCCCAATATCTTTGTCTACTGATCAACCAGTCTCTTAATTTTGTTGTAGTGACTGCTTTAGCAACACCACTTTCAGCAAGATCTTTGACAACTTGAATCCTGGCTTGTAAAGTAAGCATTCCAGAGTATTTACCTGCGTTTTCTTTCATATAGCCTATATCTAAAGTGTATGGAAGTGGCCCGGCTACTGCTGGCTCACCATTGATCAATTCCTTAACAAATCCAGACTTAATGCACGTTTCCACAGGTTTATCAGCCGTATTCTTTTTCCAAAAAGCAAAATCTCTTTGATCATGACCAGGACAGCCCATTACTGCAGCACCAACTTGGGAATTTGGTTCTTGATTTTGAATTAAGCTATCATTAGTATTTGCTGCACCATAGTCTGAAATAACATATGGTGCGACAAAAACAGGTATCATCTCTTTATTGAATGGATTAATAGCACTCAATCCTTCAATTTTGTACCCATCTTTTGAGTTCCTGGGTAAAGATGGCACACTATTAACAAATTCTTTCAATTTAGGATCAGTAGCTGCATTCTTGGCCACAATAGGATGGTTAGATGATAATGCCAAATATTGAACAACAGGTAAAGTTTCAGCTCTAGTTGTATAAACTGAAATCTTGTCAAATTGTGGATCATTGGTGACAAAAGATATATTAGCACCTTCTGAAGCACCAATCCAATTCCTTTGCATGCTTTTGACATTCTCAGGCCAATGATTTAAATAATCTAAATCATGTAACAAACTGTCAACATATTTGGTAATCCCTAAGAACCATTGCTTCAACATTTTCTTTTCTACAATAGCTCCAGATCTCCAGGATCTCCCCTTTGAATCCACCTGTTCATTAGCCAGAACTGTTTTGTCAATAGGGTCCCAGTTGATCTCTGCTTCCTTTTGATATGCTAAACCTTGATTAAACATTTGTAAGAAGATCCATTGGGTGAATTTATAGTAATTTGGATCACAAGTCTTCACTTCTCTATCCCATTGGAAATTGGTCAACATATTATTCATTTGCTGTTTCATCTTATCAATATTTTGTTCAGTCCAAACACGCGGATTGATACCTCTTTCAATAGCAGCATTTTCAGCAGGTAACCCAAAGGCATCCCACCCCATTGGATGTATAACATTATGGCCTCTTTGTTGATAAAACCTATTTAAAGAATCGCTGATAACATAGACACGCAAATGGCCCATATGTAACGTCCCCGATGGATATGGAAACATAGATAAAATGTAAACATCTTTCTTCTTACTTTTCACCAAGTGGTTAGTACTCACAGGTATAGGAACACCTTTAATCACTTTGTTCTTCCATCTGTCACCTATTTGCAACAATCTTGTCGAAAGTGCATTAATAGCTGGTTGCGGTTTTGACATGGCAGACCTATACTGTATCTATCACGATAGTAATGGCTACTTGATGGTACGAATATTGGAGTGTTTAGAGAATAGCTTGCTTTCCCAACTTGTATAACGTTAGATGTTTGATCTTTTTCTGTTTAAAGAATCTTGAATTCCTTAAAGTTGAAATTCCAATTTGAAGAAGTTATTTCAAAGCTTTCAACATTTGATATAAATCATAGTAATAAACAGAATACTATCAGAATATTTGTCACTCAATTAGACACAATCCTAAGATGATTCAACAAGAGCCTTTGAATAATGTTGTCAATGCAAATTTCATGGGATTTTATGTCCATAGAAGACGACAGGTTATATTTGCAAGCCCTTTTGCATAAGGGTAAAGCTAGAAACTTGAAATCAAACTTTAAATGTATTCCACTAAAAGAAAGTAATGCCAAATGCCTCCCAAGCGTCTAGTATGTTTGATTTTAAATGTTCGAACTTTGTTTTTACAATTCGAAGGTTCTTACTTTTATTTATCTTTAAAACCCAAAGTGGACACATTTTTACACCATTGATTATTCTACCTAGGCACAGAGCATCCCATTTACTTATTTTGTTATCATCTCTTGCTTATTCCTGCTATCTCTATTTATTATCTTGTTAGATATCACATCAAAAATTTAAGACACACGTAGATTTAATTTTGGAATCATTTAATTTCGTGTTTTGTTTGTTTAACATTTAATATCAATAAAGAGATGAGCTATATAACACTTTAATCCCCCACGGAAAAGCCTGCCCTACCATGTCTGTGGTATCACAAACCAGTACTCATATGACTGAGAAAAGATCCATTGATCAGGTAGATAATGATTTGCTAGATTTGGCTGCTCAACAGGCTCAAGATAAAAATGATCAAACAAAGAAGAAGAGAAGACGTCAGTTTGCTCCCATGACTCAATACTCCCATAATACCCAAACAACGGGCATCCAAGACGAACAATCTCTAGAATCAAGTGATGATGACTGTCCAGCTGGTTACATAAAGAAGATTGTATTGAGAAACTTTATGTGCCATGAATATTTTGAAATGGAATTTGGTCCAATATTAAATTTCATTGTTGGTAATAATGGTAGTGGTAAAAGTGCTATCCTAACTGCCATAACTGTAGGACTTGGTGCTAAAGCAAGTGAAACGAACAGAGGTAACTCCTTAAAAGATTTAATCAGAAATGGCTGCTACTCAACAAAAATCACCATTACTTTAAATAACTCCGCTTATGGTGCTTACCAACCTGGTGTATATGGTAAAGAAATTATAATTGAAAGAATTATCAAAAGAGATGGTCCCGCATCTTTTAGTCTAAAGACTGAGAGTGGTAAGGAAATCAGTCATAAGAAGAAAGACATTCAAGTAGTGATTGATTATTTTTCAATTCCTATTAGTAATCCAATGTGTTTCTTATCCCAAGACTCAGCCAGATCTTTCTTAACTGCTAGTACATCTCAGGATAAATATAACCATTTTATGAAAGGTACACTTTTAATGGACATCAATAACAATTTGGAACATGCCAAGAGTATTGTCATTAATGCCAATGAAAATATGTCTCTTCATTTGGAAAACCTAAAATTATTAAAGAAGGATTACGAAGAGGCTAAAAAACTGGTTAGACAATTAGATCAAAGTAGTAATTTAAATGAGGATAGAAGATTACTACAAGGTAAATCCTGTTGGATTGATGTTGAGTATAATAAAAAATCTGTTGAAAAGAGAGAAAATGATGTTGTTTCCATACAAAGAAAATTAAAGGAAATAGATGAAAGTACTAACAAGAAAAATGTTAAGATTGCTAGATATGATAACGATAATACTTTGGACACTCAAGAAATTCAAAACGAAAACGAAGAATGGAAACTGAAGGATCAAAAACATCAAGAAGTGAAAGACCAATTAAGAAAAGTTAGACACTCCTTTGACATGACCAAAGAGAATATTCATGAAGCTGAAAACAAGATTGAAGAATGTAATAGAAAGATTGCTGATTTGAATAAAAGTATCGATCATTCAAAAGAAGAACTGAAGAAAAGAAGGGGTGGCGATAAAGAACAAATGCGTGTTGAGATGAATAATTTAACCCAAAAGAATGAAGAATTATCTGACTTAATAGGTACGCTATCCTCAGAGATCCAAGATTTAAAAAATAAAGAACGTAATGTGGTTGCAAGACGTAATGAGGAACTAAAACAATTAGACATTACTATTCATCGTAATCACCAAGAACTGAAAAAGATAAAAGAAGGTAATGTTTCACTTTTAGGTAATTTTGATAATAAGATGGAATATCTGTTACAACAGATCCAACATAATAAGAGCCACTTTAAAACAGTCCCCATAGGTCCTTTAGGTAACTATGTGACCGTGAAAGACAAACACAGAGAATGGGCACCTGATATTCAAAAAGTTCTATCACAATCATTAGGGTCTTTCGTTGTTAGTTGTCCAGAAGACAATAGAACTTTAAGACAACTGATAAAGGCATGTGGTGTTACATATAATGCCACAATTACAACATATAGAAAATTTGAAAAATATAACGTTGATTCAGGGAAAGCTCAGACTGATTATCCAGCAATTATTGATACATTAGAATTCTCTAAACCAGAGTTACGAGAAGTATTCATTGATTTAAACAACATTGAAAAAGTAATTTTGATAAGGGATCATAATGCAGCTCGTAGCTACTTAAAAAGTAACCCCAGGAATGTTAAAATGGCTTTATCAAAAAGTTCTAATAATAATAATTTTGGCTTTCAGCTAAGTGGTGGATATAGGTTAGATACTGTTACTTACGAACAAAATCGAAAACTAAAGATAGGTTCTGTGGCAGATGACGGTGCATCATATATTGAAGAACAAATCAGAAATGCAATTAACATGAAGGAACAAGTCAGTAAAAACTATGATGGAGAAACAAGAGAATTGAAAAAGGAAATAAATGAGAAGATGAAAGCAAGTCAGGATAATAGCCTTAGTATTAAAAAAAATAGTGAACGGATAACAAAACTGAGAATAAACATAGAAAAAACAGAAGATACCGGTGCGTTAACATCAAAAGAGAATGAGAAAGAAAAACAAGAACAGGCAATCTTAGGTTATCAAAATGCTATTGAGGATTTAAATATCGAATTAAATCAACTCAAAGAACAAGCCATCCCAATAAAAGAGAGCTATGATGAAACCAAGACTAACCTGGAGAAAATTAATTCTAGGATCCAGCAGTTGAATGAAAATATTGACATAAGGCAAAGGAAAATTAAAAAACATAAAGAAGATATTGTATTCTATGAAAGTAAAAAGGAGCAATACAGTAGTGATATTATTAAAATCAAAGAAAATATCGAAACTTTACAAGATGGTATTAAGATGCAGAAAGAAAATGCTATTAAATTTGCTACTGAGGAAGAGGTTTCTCAACACGATTTACCTGAGGATCAAGAAGAAATTAAAAAACGTTTGAGAAAGATTGATATTATGATTAAAGAGACTGAATCAAGACTGGGTATGACTCAAGCTGACATCTTAAACCATTTTTCTACTATTAAGGATCAATATGAAGAAAGTTACAATAAGTACAAGACCATTGATGAAGCTCTTGTGGTGTTACAACAATCAATTGAAAACCGTTGGCAAAACTACTACCATCTGAAAAAGCATACCTGTTTTGAAGCTGATATGGATTTCAGAAAATCAATCAGAATTAGAAATTTTGCAGGCAACCTTGTTTTCATTGAAGATACAAAAAGTCTGGAGATTTATATTCTAACCCCAGATGACGAAAAGGCAAGAAATGTAGATACATTATCTGGTGGTGAAAAATCTTTTTCACAAATGGCCCTACTTTTAGCTACATGGAAACCTATGCGTTCCAGAATCATTGCCTTAGATGAATTTGATGTGTTTATGGATCAAGTTAATAGAAAAATTGGTACCGCTTTGATTGTCAAGAAACTAAAGGATACAACTAGAACACAAACAATCATCATTACTCCTCAAGATATCGGGAAAATTGCTGATATAGATAAATCTGGTGTGAAGATCCACAAAATGAAAGACCCTGAAAGACAAAATAATTCTAGTTTTCACCAAGACTAATTTAATTCGATTCTTTGGCTAAAATTGTGAATGGATTCCGTAACAACTATTTAACAGTTTTTATGTCAATACAATATCTCAATTCAAACACGCAGAATAGAGCTTCTTCCTTTAATATGTTCTTTTGATTTGTGTTTATAGACGTGTTAATCAAAATACATCAACATTTTATGTATACATTTAATTTATATAGAGACTTTCAAAAATCTGTATCATTTAATGACGTCACAAATTAAAAATGCCTTCTCAGTGAATGAGAGCTTGAATATATGTCCTTATATAAGTTATACCAGATACGGTTATCCTCAAAAGTCGATCACCTTACTACAAGGGAAGTCAGCAATTTCTGGGACAGGAATTTCTGGAATATAGTACACTTCACCATTTTCATTAATTCTTTCTCTGTCCTTTTCACTAATAGAATATATTTCCTTTGCATTTTCCTTTAAAATATCGATCAGTTCAACAAATTTAGCTTGAATCTGGTATGCTTGCTCTCTCATGTTACGTCTACATAAACCATCAATTAATTTAATGGCATCAGGCTTGGTTTGTTCTAATCTACCCAATAATCTACCAACCGATTGAACAAGGTATTCTTCTTCATAGATAGTACCCTTCTTACCACGAGCACGCTTACGCTCTTCACGACGTTTGTTTTTAGCTGTACGTCTAGAAGCACCTGTCTTAGCAGTACCACTAGTCTTACCAGTATATCTGGTGAAGAATGATTCCTTGGTGGAAGTTTCAGATGGAGCAATGGAAACATCATCTGCTTGTTCGGTTTCTTGACCATAGAAAGCATATGGATCCTCTTCTTTCTTTGTACGTAACTCTCTTAGTCTCTTCAATTGAGAGTGCACTTGACCTTTACAATCAGCAAGAAGCTCGGCAATAGTACCAAAACCTTCACCCAAACCAGGATCAACCACCTTTTCAATCAGTTCCTTCTTATTGTTTCTAACAGCAATCATGCATGCAGTGTCATATCTGTAAGCCTTACAGTATGATTCCATAGATGCTTCGACATCCTTCATAAATTCTAATTGCAATTCAGCTGCATCAATATACCTATGCTCAAAAGTTAGGGAGTTTATTAATTCATCGGCAACACTTTCAACATCATCACTGAAATAATCCATGGCAATAGCCATAGCCTCACGCCATCTCTTAGCAAGAACATAAGAGTCCATTGCGGCTTTATACTCTTCTAACATTTCATAAATAATACCAGCTTCCGAGTATTCTTGAGAAGAGGATAAGAATTTGGCAAAATGAGCATACACTATATTTTGCTTGGAGACTTCATGGCGATATAATTGTAGACCGTTCTTGTATAGTTCATGAGACTCAATATATTGAATAAGTTCCTCGGAAACATCCTTGGAATCTTTTTCTAACTCGACTAAATGCTTTAAAGCTTTTTCGTAGTTTTTTAAATAATCATCAATCATAAATTGACGACGTAACGGTTCACTGTCATGTAGAGATTGTAAGAATGGTAAATATTCACGAGGATCCATTTGTGACTTTTGTGCTACTAATAACGTTAACTTAATATCATATAAGGATAAACTGACTTTGTAAACTAGGTTTACATCTTGTAAGAAACATAAATATGTAACCTGGCTGTCCTTTTCTTTTTCGTCCTCTAAGCCACTGATTAACTTCAAAGCAGATTCCAAATCTTGTGGCCTTTCAGAAGCGTATGCGGTAATGATAGTTTGCATGTACTTCTTCTTGTATTCGGCCTTCGATAATAAAACATCTAATAAGGCTTTACAGACCTTGTTAATCTTAGATTCAGCCGGGTTGAAGAATTTCTTCTTAACATATTCTTGCATTTCAGTCATTGGGGCTTCAGCCAGTTCAAATGAATCTTGAATACCAGTATACAATGTTTCCTTGTACTTGGTTTGTGTAACATCGTCCTCACTTAAACAAGAAACAAATAAATTCAGGTAATCAACACTGTTAATTTCATCAATAAAATGCTCTAAATTGTCCATGAATAACTCTGGAGCATAATCATATAATATATCCAAATTGATACGATGGGTACGACACTTTAAGAACGCTTCTTTATAGTTCTTGGATAAAATATTCTTACGAACTTCACTTAAAACCATAATTCTTGGATAGATAGTTTCTAAATTACCACGAGGAGCCTGTAACACAACTGCAGCCCTAGATGGCATAACAGAAACTAAAATAGAGCCTCTTTCGATGGCACGCACTCTTTCATCTTCAACGTTCTGTTCAACAACAGGCAGAGCCTTGAACCTAGTGGAGTTCAAATGAATGAATTGCAAGTAATGTTGAGCAGTAGTAAATAATAGTAAATCTTCAGTCATTTCAATAGAAGTAACAGCAGAAGTTAATATAGTTTGATTAGCATACAATTTACCACCAGATGTAACACCAAAGGCAACAAGTTCAGAACTGTCATTGCCCCATTGTGCGTCATCTTCAGAAGTAGTGTTATGCACTCTTTGAACTCTGAAGTCACGGACCAATTCTGGAAATTGTGTAATCTGGTTTAGTTGACCTTCAGCATCTAACTGGACAATAGTACCATCTCTAGTTTGATAGGCTAAGTGATTGTAGTCAAATGTAGTCCTCAACAAGATAATCTTGTCGAATACCTCAACAACATTTAAAAGAGATGGCTGAGTAACATCTTGAACATCAATAAGAGCAATACGAGAAAGATTTTCAGAATCTAGTAAAATCCCAACTGTAGTATCATTGATGAAGGCAACTTGACGAAGTGAATCCAATTCAGTGGCAAAATCAAATTTAGAAAGTGTAGCTGAAACTTGGGGATGCTTACCTTTCTTCATATCTTCTATGCAAGATATAGATGCCAATACCAAATCATCTTTGGTGATAACAGCATACAATTCGTTTGACAAACTCGTTGCAGCATCAACAACATTATCTGGAGCATCAAAATCTCTGAAATACACTGGAGGAGGAACATTAGCCAAGGATAAAGGAGTAATATTAACAGTAGTACCGTCAATGACTAAAGAAGTACCATAATCAAACGGTTTTAAAGTTGGACCATGAGTCATCTTGAAGGTTAAGTCAACAATATTGATATGATCATCATTACCATACATTAAGGTAAATTCCTTCTCTGGATGCCATTTAGCGTATTGGATATTTGGGGAGTGAAGTTCTTGTTTTAAGTACCAATGGAAATTCTTAGTGGTCCATAATTGAATGGAATTACTTAAGACCACAGTTAGGATTTCAGAATTACTGTTCCAACATAAACTATTAATCTTTTCATCCAATGGTAGTCTAGAATCGAATTCATAATGTCTCAACCCGTTTTTCTCAAAAAATATTATATCTAGTGAGTTTTCGTCACCATTAGTAGTAGTACGTTGAACAGAGACAATTTGAGAACCTTGTGGTTTCCACGTCAATAAATGTTCCATACCATCCACTGGTTCAGAGGCACTATCTAATTGACCATCTCTAGAAAACACTCGTAAAGCTCTTCTAGCAACAAAATAACCTGGCTCATCTGGAACTTCAGCTTCTTCAATAGTAGATATAACAAAATATTCACAATCACCTCTCCATGAGATAGTGACTTCATGAGTATCCATTTCAGTTAATTTACCTGTATCAACCATATATGGCATAGTTGGATCTCTTAATTGGTTTCCGACTAAACCAGAAGCCTTTAAACTAGCTAATGCATCTCTTTCCATCGCACGAGTACCCTTACCTCTAAATTGCGTTTCCTTTTTACCCCAACCGACTGTAACATGTTTAGATTTCTTTAAATCATCGACTTCTAAATGATATTCAGCAATTGGCTCAAATAATTTACTCAGTAAAACTACATTACGATCTTTAGTAACTAAGACCAAAGTTTCTTCATCAAAAGACCATTGCGCAGCCTCCACACCGTTATCTATAGTACCAACAATTTCAACAACTGTATTTATTGGATCAAATGTGACAGCATCATAAGTAGCGGAGATAATATCCCCTTGCTTGAAAACAAAGATCAGTTGATTCATTTCAGCAAAATGAATGAAAGATAATAATTGATCATCAAATGTTTCAATGCTGAAGGAGGCTAAGACATTCTTAGCACCATTTTTCATATATTGTTGGACTTCAATCATACCGACATCTAAAGCACCTAGGACACTAGTAATACTATCAGTTAATGTGTCAAAAACACTATCTAACAGATGAAATTGAACATCGCCGTTAGCATCGTCATCATTAGCTGTGGCAATAGGTCTTAATGTTCCTCTGTTTAATGTGATTAAATTTTTCATACTGTGTTCTTTTTAAGCGATGAGGCAGAGATGTAGTACCGTTGAAAAATTCCAGTATCAATCTTTTTCTCTTTATTAAGCTGAAATATCAGAGACGCAAAAAAGTGTTTCTATAGTATATCTTAACTTATCGAAAAAAGAAAAGTATAACTCACTCTTATATTCTATCTGAATATGACTTTTAATGAAGTCTTGAATGATTATTAATTGCATTCATTTCAACCTTTAAATCAAGCTTTAAAGGCTCTTTTTCAAAAATATTCTGAAAATTTTCAACTTTCGAAAAACGTGATTTTTAAAATGAGAGACGTCATAATAAAGCTGGTAATAGGTGATTAAGGAAGCAGTACGGATCATCACTGGACCAGTCTGAGAATGTCTTCTTTAGCTTTGGGAATCACATCTTGCTCCAATTGCATCACTCTCCAATCGTAATAGAAATTGGCTAATGTGACGATTGTAATCTCCTCCTCTTGGAATCGTTCAGTCAAGACATCTGAATATTCAACAGCAGAATGGAAACTATTCTGAAAAATCTCAGCAACTAAAGTCTTCAGTTTTCTAATCGTCAACGTCTTCAGCTGTGCCGAGTATAAGTTTATTAAAGTATGTGAAGTAAATTGATGTAAAACTTCATCATCTATAATGGGATCACCTAACAAATACTCGAGATCTTTATCCTTGTCAGTACGACAGATTTCTTGTTGGCGAGCCAATATAACTTGCAATAATAGTAAAACAATGTTGGGTGGTAATTCTGATAGCATTATTAAGTGTTGATGATATCGATCTGTTTCTTGTTTGAGGTGCCTTATAGAAAGTTTTGCACTGCATTTTTTTCAATTAAAGGTTTAATTTTAAGTTTAATTTTGAATTTAAAGAAAATCTTGCTTTCTTTAAACTGTAAACAAACAAACCTTTAAAAGGATTTCTGTTGACTACTGCTTTGAAGTAATATATTCAGATCACTTTTAAAGGATCAAAATAATTAACAAAATGGGTATGACAACTTTATATGAAAGATATGCATGATTTTTGATAGCTAAAATCTGGCATATACAATAATTGCAAATACTAACCATACAATATTCACACCAATGAGTAAATACTTTATATAGAGAAATCAATCATCAAGGGGTTAAATGATAAACTATACGAAAAGAGAAAATCTACAGCGTTGGAATTAGAGAAATTAGTTAAACAATGTGTCTTAGAGAATAATTATGAAAGAATAGATAATATTATCGATGAATTATGTCGAGATTACACATATGCATTGCACCAACCCATGGCTAGAAATGCTGGCCTAATGGGTTTAGCTGCTACGTCTATTGCCCTGGGAAATGCTGAAGTGGCCAAATATTTAAGAAAGATCCTACCTCCGGTTTTAACATGTTTTGGGGATCAAAACGATCAAGTAAGATTCTATGCCTGCGAAAGTCTTTATAATATTGCAAAGATAGCTAAGGGTGAAATATTACCATTCTTCAATGAAATATTTGACGTTTTATGTAAGATTAGTGCCGACACCGAAAATTCTGTAAGAGGCGCTGCTGAATTACTTGACAGATTGATTAAAGATATTGTGGTTGAAAAGGCATCAGGCTATAGAAGTATTGTTAACAATGATCCAACTCAAACACCCGCAGCAACCGTATTAGATCCATCATCTGGTAATGTTTATCAAGAGAGCTATGAACAAGATGATGCTCTTGCATTTTCCTTACCTAAATTTATTCCACTATTAACCGAGAGAATATATGCAATCAATCCCGATACAAGAATATTTTTGGTAGATTGGATTAAAGTTCTATTGAATGTGCCAGGGTTAGAACTTATCTCCTATCTACCCTCTTTCTTAGGTGGACTATTTACTTTTCTAGGAGATTCACATAAAGACGTCAGAACCATAACACGTGAATTATTAGATTCTTTGCTCCATGAAGTGAGTAGAATTACAAAACTACAAATAAATTTACGAAAGAAAGAGATTGAAAAATTAAGAGATAGTAATCTTCAGCAAAGTGCACTTTCAAAAAAGCAAGATGGTTCACTCATTGCAGAAAAGAAGAAATCCTTGTTTGACGCATTCAATAAGCTTTCTGATCCTAACAAGTCACAGGAGGATGCAAACGAGATTGATCCAAATAATTCCACTTTAAACAGTGCCGCTGACAACAGTGACACTTTACAATCAGCCAGAAAGGAAATGGAAACTGCCATCCAAGAACACAATATAATAGCTGTAAAAGAAATCGATGAGATTATTCCATCTAGGGATGGTGAAGAATATATCCCAGGTCAAGATGTTCATTTAGACTTTACTGATATTTTAAACATTCTAATTAATAACTTAGCATCTTCGGAACCGAAAATCCAAATATTAGCATTACAATGGCTAAACTCTATATTAACAATGGCACCAAACGATTTGATTCAATTTTATACCAAGATTTTATCTGTTCTTTTGAAGCTTTTATGTGATACCAACTCTACTGTAGCAGACAGTGCTCATTTAGTAAACGACAAACTTCTAGTTTTATGTGACAAGTATGATGATTTGGAAAACATGTCTCCAATAAACTATGGCCCAATAGTTAACAGTTTAACTCTACAATTCTTTGATAGTGAAGTAGATGCTAAAATTGCTTGCTTAGATTGGTTATTCCTTATTTATCAAAAGGCTCCTGATGAGATTTTAGCCCACAATGATAGTATGTTTTTAACATTATTGAATTCATTATCAAATAAAGACAGCCGTTTAATCGAAAGGGCACTATGCTTATTGCAGAAGTTATGTTCCGACTCTAATGATAGTTATTTGAGAAAGTTTTTAGAAGATTTCTTGAACCTTTTAAGGAGAGATCCAAAATTATTAAAATCCAGAGCTAATTATATCATGAGAAAGTTTTGTGCTAGTCTGTCACCCGAGAGAGTATTTAAAGTCATCTCCTCAATTCTAAATTCATATGAGGACATTACTTTTACTCGTATAATGATCCAGATCTTAAGTACAAACCTAGTTACTGCTCCTGAAATGGTCTCGTTGAGAAAGAAATTGAGAAGTGGCGATGATCCATTGTTTTTCACATCATTATTCAAAACATGGTGTGTGAATCCAGTAAGCTCTATTACTTTGGGTTTAATATCTGAAAATTATGAACTTGTCTATTCAGTTATTCAACAGTTAGCAAACTATGAATTACAGATGAATGATTTGGTCCAATTGGACATTTTGGTCCAATTATTCGAATCCTCAGTGTTTACACGGATGAGACTACAATTACTGGAACAACAGAAATCACCGTTCCTTTGTAAATGTCTTTATGGTATATTGATGCTTTTACCGCAATCGAAAGCATTCGATGTTTTACACAGGAGACTAAGTTGCGTGAGTATATGGACGCCACAACCGGTTAATACACCCCAAGGTATGTACAGACAAAGAAATGTTTCTGGTTCAGTAAGCGATTCTGATCTTTCCCAAAGATCCGTGTCCCAGAATAAGTTGAAAAATCAAGAATTATTGGATCACTTTAATAAAATGATAAGCAAAGAACACGAAACGTTGGAACACCAATCAGTTAAAGATTCTGAGTTACCGGGGTTGGGCTCATTCTTAGACGTACCAGAAAATCGTAGCTTCCAATCTATAAATCCATTAATGTCCAATGCTACAAACGCCATTACTGAAGTTCATACTTTAAACCACTCCTTCGGTGAACCAACGGACACAAGCTCTGTCATATATAAGGGTGAAATTCCTATCGATAATGAATAGAAAAGGTATCGATAAATCTGGTTTAAGAGAAAAAGATCAGTTCTTTAATATTTGTTATATATAAAAAAACTATATAAAATGAATATGGATACTCTAATATAATTAAACTATTGAAGTAATTCGTCTCTGAAATGTGTTTGGAAGTTCATTCTTCTAACATTCTTACGTAGGTAATCATCTCTAGCTCTCTTTTCCAATTGTTGGGCTTTCTTTAACCCACTCTTATATTCCTTCTCAGTAACACCACTAATCATTCTTTTATCTTGCTCGGTGACTGCAGTTCTCTCAGGACGACGACGACGAGAATCAGGTGACGGTATACGTTGACTGCTTGGACGTGGGGTTGCCCCTTCCTTAACTTCTTCTTGGAAATGAATTGTTTTAGTAGTCTTAGCCTTATGTGGTTTTTCAGCTAATGAAGAATAATCATAGAATGGAGCAAAAGTGTCCTTTTCATATGCAGTTTCATAAGGCATTTTACAGTGACGTTTAGAGTTCATATGATCTCTAATACCCTTTAAACTGTTACCAACATAATTACAACATAAACAGGCATAATCAATGACAATAGTGTTAATAAGATAATCCAATAAACCTGGTAAATCGACTAAATAAGAACGCTCTGGAATATATAACCCATGAGAACGGAACATATGTCTGACATTTCTTTCCACTTCTTTGCTATCAAGACCACAAAATAAACAACTGGTATGACTTAAATTCTTGTCACCAGTCTCACCATCCTGAACTTCTTCATAGTCGGTTTCACCTTCTTCCGTAGGATAATCACTACCATAATTGGATTCACTAGTAAAACTATATTCTGATACAGTATCTTCACCTAAATCGGTATGGTTGGTATGCTCACTTTCAAAAGTTAAATTAGAAAATTCAGAACCTACAGATTCAGCTTCAGAGATAACCTTTTTCAATTCTAGTTCATCTAATTTATAATCTGGTAAAGTTTCAATATCAGATTCGGTCATAACAGATTCTTCATCATTATTATTATCATGATGGTGGCGAGTGTGACGATGACGATGGTTATGATGATTACCAGATTTCTTTAACACAGGAAATCCAAACTCATCCAATTCATGCTCTTTTTCTTGCTGTGAGATTTGTAATTTCTCAGCAAATTCATCAGCTGTAACAGCAGGTAATTCAGCTATTCTTCTTTTTAAATTGTATCTATGCCATTCCGTTTTCATATGGAATCTTTGCAAATCACCAGTTTTGAATTCAGTGGCACATGAGTTACAGGTAAAAATTGAGCTGTTCATCTTATCTTGATTATTGGAGTATCTATAAGGTGATTCCTTGTTATGTGCTTTGCTAAAAGTAATGTTCAAAAGTAACCTCAGTGTTCCAGTGTTTAATTTCCTTTAAGATTAAATATTTTATGAAAGCTCATCTCAAAATTTCACTTCGAATTGTCATGTGATTACTAAGCTAAAAAGTTTTATCAATTTTACAGTGACGATATTACGATAATATTACGATAATATTCCTTCTATTACACATCTACGATATACCAATTGCAATCTTACAGTAGTGTATTACGGAGTAAAATGTTTTATTTATTATACAATGTGCTTATTGGAAAAATATTTGAGCATAATCTATCTATATTATATGTATTTACTATTAATATTCCCCCTCCCATGGAGCTGAAGCCATTGGCCACATACGTTTGTATAAGGACATGGCCACAACGTCTTGTGCAGATAGTTTAGTATCGAAATTAGCTTTGAAGTAACCATGAGTACCCAAACTTTCTTTAATGAAACCAGATCTACCAGTCTTAGTGAATAATGGAATAGACTTGAACCATTCGACATCTTGTGGATTAAAGAACATGTAACGAACAGTGATAACGTTTTTATGGAATCTGAATGGATGACCAGTTAAGATAGCTCTCTTAGCCATGACTCTTGAATGATCAGCATTTAAGAAGGTACCATGACCAATTAATTCAATACCAGTTCTTTCAGTAGTAGATGGCTTGAAGAAAATGGCAGGAGATTGTGTGAAATCCACTGGAGCAATACATGTAGCAATAGATTGAACATCTGGATGTAGGAACCTTTCGGATTTGTGAACGTTATTAGAACTGTTAGTATCAGCAGAGAATAATGGATTGATGGTATATCTTCTAATACCGTATTGTACTATTATTGGTTCTTGAGCTGGGACAGGTTTATCGTAAGCTTCCCATCTTTGCAAGGAGAAGTTTGCAACTGTGTTCTTATGTTCATGTGGCAACAACCCGTAAAGAGCAACGGCATGAGACTGTGGAGAGACTAATTTTTCTAATAAATTCTTTGGGAAACTTAAATAAATCTTAATACGATCACCAGCAATGACTTCAGCATCATTGATTGCCTCCTTTAGTAATCTATTACGAGTATTTTTATAACTACCAATTCTTAATAGACGCTTCCATTCTTCTGGACAATCTGGATCCTTTTCATCAACATCCCAAATACAATTATGCAAGTTTTTCAAACCTCTATATCTCTTTAATCTTTCAATACCAGATTCGTTTGGACTTAATTCAATTTCATCAGGGAATTCACGATCTTCATCTTCTAAAGCTCTAAATTCTTGTAATTGACGTTCTTCTTCTTCTGGTGACAGATCAACAAACATTTCGGCTTCATCTTCTTCATCTTCTTCTCTGTTATCCATGATTGGCTGTGAATCATTTTCATCTTCCATGATCATTTCATCGTCATCTGCTATCATCATATCTTCTTGAATTTCATCTTCATATTGATCAGCAACTTCTTCACCTGGATTAACAACATCATCCAAATACCATTTGGCTTGATATGAAGAAGTACCCTTTGGAACTTTAACTCTTTTCTGGTTGTCATCAGCTGTTGGTAAATAACCACCATCATCGAATCTAGCCGATGTTAGTTGATCATATTCATAATCTTCCTCATCAGACCATTCTTCAAATTCGATATCTTCAGGAGCAAATTCATCTAAAGTTTCTCTATTTTCATTAGATTCGAAATAGTTTTTTTCTTCCAATTCATCAATTAAAGCATCACCTGTTGTGGTCTTCTTATTAGACTTCTTATCTGATTTAGTGGAAGCCTTTAATTTTTCAATCTTCGAGACTTGGAAATCACCTAAGTTTGGAATATGAACTAATCTATTGGCGTTGAAACCAGTACCACGAACGGTACCTCTAACCATCAATTCACAGTATTGATCATTAACGTCCTTGAAATCGATTTCATCAGCTACTAAATAACCTCTGGAATCTCTCCATGAAACATTACGTGGTAATTTTTGACATATATTTCTTAATACATTTAATGAATCTGATGATTTTTCCAAATTATAAAGTTTATCTTCATTAGGGAAGAAATGTTTGAAATAACTCTCTAAAGATTGTTTAACGTCCAATTGGAATTTTTCCTTAGGATGAACTTGAGATAAGTTTGAAATAACACCAAGATAAGATGCAATACCTTGTAATTCTAAAGCACGAATGATTTGTTCCCCTAAATCTTGTTCCACTTCGGTGACACCACTTAATTGGAATACGACATAATCAGCGATTTTAGCAGCGTCAAGGATATCCATAAAATTATTTAAATCTGGGATAATAACTTTTAAATTACATTTATATTGTTTCACGTAGTAATTCTTGACAGATGGTTCACTAGGGATGACATTTTCATCACCGGATAATTGTTGGACCTCAGCAGAGGCAAATAATTTCTCAACAGCATCTTGTGGATTACAATCCTCAGTTAATGGGATAATAGTAACAATCTTTTCAGCACCATTGGCCCCTTCAAATAATCTTCTATTTTCTAAGGCAGCCATAACCTTTTGGGTTCTAATCTGTTTGGCCTTGTTACGTCTTTGTAATTTGGATTCACCTTTCAAAGCTTTATTGCTAGCCACTTCTCTTTCCACTTTACCTTTATGTAATCTTTTCAAAGCACCTTTAGAAGAGTGCTTGGACTTGAAAGTTTTGTGTCCATTTCGAATGGACGATCTGTGATGATGACCAGCCATATTTGATATATGGATGTTTTAATGATTTAATATATATATGTATAGATTGAAATATATGGAATGACTGATTGAAATATATAGTCTAGTAATATCACTTTTGTTGATCTCATCTCATCTCAAAATTTTTCATATTTTTCATATTTTTCTCGAAGCTGTTTTTTTTTTTTGTGGACAAAAGCTAAAAAAGAGCCAAAATTCCCGGACTGTTTTGGTTTTGGCTGCACCCAGACATTCTGCGGAACTCCGTTTTTTTGGAAATTCACAAATTTGGCGATTTTTAATTGCGGCGCGCTCTGACTTCCCGAAACGGAAACCTGTTCTGAAAGATCGTCTTTTGGCTGAAAATATCGATTTTCTTTTGCGTCGGTGGAAAATTCGGACCGTTTTGTCTTTGAACGAAATCGTGTGTTTGAACGTGGCCTGCGTATGTTATGCTCTGCCTAGAGAGCTGAGTTCTGGACGGGAGGGAACAGTGCGCTGCAGAGAAACTATTGGCGTACTAGGGTCCTCGGTCTCGGTTGACCGAGTGTAAATGTTTCCGTCTCCTTCTAGGTCTCACCGGTCTAGACAGAGAATATCGCTCGTGGTGCTGCTGGAGAGACACCGACGTCCCTTGGAGTAAGCAGTGGCTTGATATTCTACCTGGAAGGTTTCCGCTTGATGCCAAATTTACAATATTGATGTTACGTTGAATACCGTTAATTTTAATATTATATCTTGATATAGTACAATTGTTATTGTTGCTTCCATTAAGCCTCATTCTAAAGCAAACCAACTAAAGAGAATATAATATAATGTATGTACACCCCCGTACCCATATGAATGAAATTTGAAATTATAGGAATTATTGGAATTGATGAGATTGATTATTGAAAAATATAGTGGAACATCACCTTGAATATGTTGAAGAAAATGATAATATTTTGAATACTTCAAGTTATATGATAATGGACCTCTAACCAATATAGAGGTGGTAACTCTATACTTAATTTTCTTTGAGAGATTTTTGAAAGTAGGATTGAGTGACTGAAATTGATAAGGATAATTAATATATATATATATTTGGAGTCAAACTAAAATCAACTTTCCAATTCCTTTACGATTGCTCAAAATCAAATTATAATATTTAAAAGGCAAGAAATACTAACAATTAGATCAAAAAATTGATTGTAATATCATAGCATATTTCACTCGATTCAATTATTATTTTTTATTATAGAAAAATGGCTCACGAAAACGTCTGGTTCTCCCACCCAAGAAGATACGGTAAAGGTTCTCGTCAATGTAGAGTCTGTTCTTCTCACACTGGTTTAGTCAGAAAGTATGACTTAAACATCTGTCGTCAATGTTTCAGAGAAAAAGCTAACGACATTGGTTTCTACAAATACCGTTAAGAAGTTAAACTATATTAGATTTGTTTCAAATTTAATGTAATTTTCATCTTTTTATCAAATATATTATCTACATAGAAATCTGTATATGCTTTTGTACACCATATATATATTTTAGTTAATCTCTTTTACAATTATACCGTACTCTTCAATCTCCCTTATATTTCATTCCATAACTGTTCTGCAATACACCATCCATTCGGGACTCAATATCTACTACATACCTCTTCAGAATAAGACCTAATACAAATCTACAAAGAGTGCTTTACCCTGCTTCGTGCCGGAGAGCAAAAAAAAAAGACACCAACAATCATTTTCCGAAAAATAAATTGTATATAAAGCGACTAGTTTATTTCTAGTCTTTGGATAAAACTTCTTTGTATATTATAGATTTCCCCTTCGAAATAGACCGAATCAATATAACACTGGAAACATGCCACAGTTGGTTTATCTGTCTTCAAACAGTAGCTAATTGCCAGACCTTCAACAAAGATTGGAGTTCTCCGTTTCCCAGATCAATTTTCAGGTCAAATAGGAAGTCCGTTGTCTGTGTATTCAATACAATTTCTAGGAAAATAATATTTTGTATTGAAGGATAGACTTGGGATGTCGATTATAGTCCACAACTTTTTTTTAATTGTAAAATTTTTCTTCTTGATTTTGTTTTATTTTCTTATAGTTATATGTATTTATACAGTAAAAAGTGTATGAAGAAGTATATATGAAAACACTATATTATTATAGCTTGCAATTAATCTTTACCTTCGAATATACGAAAAGTTTTGACCGGTTGACGAACTGGTGCAGCTAATAACTTAGATTTGAATACACCAATATCTTCAATTAATTCACCACTTGGATATACAGTGGAATCTAACTTACTTTCATCAATGTTTTCACCATTGACTTGAGATTTCAAATGAATAATAACCTTAGCAGCTTCATCACCTATGATATATGTCTCAAAAAATTCAATCATTTCTTCTTTAGTCACTTTTGATACCAAAGCTGCTTTTCTTTGACGATGAGTGAAATTATAATCACCTAAATAAATGGCAGCAGCAAAACGAGAACTCTCTTCATTCATATTTTTGTATTTTTGTAAAAGACTTTTACATAAAGCATCTTTATGTTTCATAAAATCATCATCACTCATAGATTTTAGTATTTCACCAAATGCTTTATAGAATTCATCAATTCTCCATTCCAAATACGATGTAGTATGTTCGGATTGAACTAAAATTCTAATGTTTGAAGTACCGTGATTATTTAAACTAGAACTGAAAACAACATAACCCAATTGTTCTTTGGTTCTCAACGTATCAAAACATGGTTCATGTAACATTTGTGCGAAAAGACCACTCTTTGCGGATAATTCTTCCTTATAGATATCAATTTGAATAACATGTTGGATACAAGAATTGACATTTTCTTTATCCTTTAATGTTGTCTCATATCTATATGTCTTACCCTTTGGAATTAAATATGATCTCAATCTTTTATTTTCCAATTGAGAGTCAATTGATTCTTTCCCCTTGAAATGTAATTCAACAAGTTTTTCAATATCTTTCACTTCATTAGATTTAATATTACCATGGATCAATATTTCTGAAAACGACTCTTCAAACATTGTGGGGATAAATTTGGTCAATTGTTCAAAAGTTAATTTTTTAACCATATTCAATTTATCTTCAATGGTCCATGATTTTTCATTAATCACAGAATTATATACAGATGAAACTTGTGAATATGGAACTTCAAACATTAAATTTTGTAAATTTTGAATAGTCTTGTCTTTGAAGATATTAAAACGTGTTTCATTTGGGGTAAAATGTTGAATACCATAAAGGAATTCTTTTAAAATGGTATATAATTTATCATTAAACCCATAAATTGTTAAATCTAAACCTTGATTAGTCTTTGAAAAGGAGACATGAGAATTAGCACACGAAGCATCGTATTGTAAATCTTTTAATGAGTCGTTAACTAATTGAATATATAATGTAGAAAGCATACTGTTTGATAAACATGATTGAGTGTTTGGTAATTTTATTGAGACATAGATATAACCTCTTGGCTGCCAGAATCTATCATCTTTTTTATACCAAATCTTATTAATTTTATCATCTTTCATTAGTAATGGTTCCTCCAATGGGATAATTGAATCAATTTCCTTTGGTTTGTTCACTTCAAAATTTGTGGCAATGAATTCATTTGGACGTGGTAGTCTTAAATTATCATTCAAACCAGCATTAGTAATACCAGAGATCAAATCAGCTGGATAATCAACGATTTTATAGTCAGTGCCATACCATTTTTCCTTTAAATCGGTTTCAATATCTTTAGAAATTAAAGTAATTCTTGAATTTTCAACAGTAAATGAATTAACATATTTTACCACCATATCAGGTTCATTTTCGATCATCAAATCGGTAGCTAAAACATGATTAGCAGGAATATATTCTTTTTCCAATGCCTTGGCAAGGGTAGACACGGTATTTGATGGATTACCCTTTTGTTTAAATTTAAAACATGAATTAGAAATTTCTTGTAATTCAATAAATACCCAATCCTTTGGTAATTCTTTTTTCAACATTTCAATATATTGAAACACATTAAAGATCACTTTTTCATAATTATCTAACCCATCTTTAGTCAAATCAATATCTATTGAGAAGAAAGCATTATCTTTCGAAACTGTATGGCCACCGGCAGATAATTCATTAGCATAACCTAGTTCTTTTAAATGAGCTAATAAAGAACCAGACCCTTCATGGCCAATTAAATGAGATAAGAAGTGTGGTGGTTGTGATTTCCAAGATTGATCACAATCTGGAACCATAAATGAAATTTCTAACTTTCTTAATTCTTTCACTGGTTTAACTTTAATAATTTTCTGTAAATTATCATTATTAAGGATCTTTGAATTATATTCTGGTAAATCACGATCAAGTGTTTTAATATCTTTAAATAGGTCATAAGCCCAATCGGATAAAGTATCTAAATCTTCTCTACCTAAGATACAAAGTTTCATTAAATTAGCAGAATAAGATTTATTATAAAAATTTAATAATTCATCTCTAATATTTAATCCAATTTTTTTAGGATTTTCCCCTAAAGTAATAAGATTACCAGTAGAAAATTTATGATATGGATGTTTTAAATTGGTTAAAGATTTATCTAATTGATATAATCTCCATAAATCATTTTGTAAATTTTTTTTATTTTCTGAATCAACAGCATTGATTTCTTTATCTGTAGATTCTTTGTTGAAAAGTGGACCAGTGAAAAACCCAGAAAATCTATCTAGTGCACCATGAAGATGTTCATAATTGATTTCAAAATAATAATTTGTGTTTTGAGCACCTGTATAAGCATTTGAAGAACCACCATGCTTGGATAAGAAGCTTGAATATTCATTTTCATCAGGAAATTTTTTGGACCCCATAAATAATAAATGTTCACAAAAATGGGCTAAACCAGGCAATTGCTCTGGATCTTCGAAAGCACCAATGTTGACATCGATAGCAGCAGCGGCTTTGTCTGTGGATGGGTCGTTGATGATCAAAGCTTTCAAATTGTTCGGTAATTGGATATAACGATATGATCTATCGTCTAGATCGGGTTTAATGAAATCCGTTTCTAAGATTTTATAGTGGGACATGTTTCGTAATAAAGACTTTGATGATGATTTGATTGTTGATTGAAGTAGAGAAAGACTCATACAGAATACGAGGCCTATAAGTAGAGATAAAATGGTGGCAAGGATTGACCTAGAGTTGTGTTAAATATATATATTGTAGTTTGTTCAAGTTGCTCGAAACAATTTTGAATATTTAAAAATATAATTGAATATTTGCAAAAGGTCGATTTGTAGCAAGCACTTGATGAAGACAAGGAGGTAAACCACAAGACTATATTAATATCACACAGCATGCCAAGAGTCACGGGCCATAATGCTATCACTGTAGGGATAGTGAGTATACTGAGTATCTACATGGGTGTCAATTTTTTCCAACCGATCGTGGTGGAGAGGTTAAGAGAGGATGGTAATCTCAGACAGGACAGGGAGCTGCCACATTTCAACCAAGACGGTTCTTTGCGCGAGGATGGGCTGCCTTGGAAGGTGCAACCAAGCAATACACCGCAGGCTGAGAAGCAGCCTGCAAAGAACGACGCTGACCCGTTCGACCAGTAAACAAAAATAAATTTATATACATAATCCAAATATATTCGTCTCCAGCCAACCTTGTATAAAATCCACTTCAACCCGAATCAATATATGCACACATATCCAATGCTAACATGCTCAATAGATCAGTAGATCAGTAGATATAGATAGATATATATACATATATATAGTGGACATCTAAGTGTGCTATTATTAGAAACTACCCGGCTGCGTCTCTAGTATTATTATTATTGTTCGAGAAATTTTGAACTGAAACTTTTTTGTTTATTTTTCAGTCTTTCTTTATTTATAAAAGAGATCTATCGAGAAGTCCCTGTTGTAATCCTTTGGCACCGTAACTTGCAAGAAGACACACAACAAACACTCGCTAATATACCCCCCCCACATATACCTTCAACAATGCGTGCCTCTACTGTCGTTTCTACTGTTTTATCTCTAGCCCTTCTATCCAACCAAGTCGTCGCCACTCCACCTGCCTGTTTATTGGCCTGTGTCGCTCAAGTGACCAAAGCTTCTTCTACATGTGACGCCTTAAACGATGTCAACTGTATCTGCTCTAAACAAGGTGACGATGTCAAGAAGTGTCTAGACTCCATTTGTCCAAATGGTGATGCTGATGCCGCTTACTCTGCTTTCAAATCATCCTGTTCTGAACAAAACGTCTCTGTTAACAAGCATAGTTCTTCTTCCAAGGCTGCTAAGTCTTCTTCTGCTACTAAGACTTCCTCTGCTGCTAAGACTTCTTCTACTGAAGCTGCTTCCTCTACTGAAGCCGCCTCTTCTACTGAAGCTGCTGCCACTTCCACCCAAGCTGCCTCTTCTACCAAGGTCGAAGTCGCATCTACCTCTTCTTCCAAGGTCGAAGTCACCTCTACTTTCTCCTCCAAGGTCGAAATAACTTCTACTTCCACCACTTTAGCTACCTCTTCTAAGGTCGATCAAGTTTCCTCTTCTTCTTCTACTTCTTCCACCGTTACTGTTTCCGATATCCATTCTGATGCTGGTAACTTCTTACAAGCTGGTAACTCTTTCGCTATCGCCGCCATTGCTGCTTTATTAATCTAAGTTTGGTTAATCTAAATTAACTCACTCACCCATTTATTACTTCCCTATTCTTTATATATATATATCTCTTTAAGTTCGGTTCTTTAAACAAAATTAAATATTAAACACAAGTATATACGCTTATCAATATTTCATTATCTTTTCATACATATGCTACAGGGACAATACCAGATATCTAAACTGTGCCAGGAAATTCATTATATATTGGTGGTTCCACATATCTTGGTAAGAAATCTGGTTCTCTATTCGCATTATTAATGTTGTTGTTGTTGTTATTATTATTACTACTATTGTTAGTGGCAGAGCCAGCAGTACTAGTCGGACGGGTTTGACAATATACTTGTAATGGATCAACACGTATCTCTGTTTGTTTTATGGTTCCCTCAATATTCCAATCAATGATTAAATCAAAATAAAATAAACGACGAATACTACAAGTCACAAATGAATATAATCTATTCCCACGATGCTTATAGTCTTCCCCATTGAAGATAATTCTTTTCAACATTGGATGATCTTTGAAACGAATAGCACAATCTGATTTCCCAGTATATGTATCCTCATCGATATTAGATATATCATTACCCCTAGGCTTCAACTCTTGAATATTGAATATGGATGAGCTAATATCATCATCATCATCTAAGGGGAACTCAAGTAATTTTAACGATGAAATATTCTCATTGGCAATACCTTTCGATAAATAAGTTGCATTCTCAATTAAATTTAATTGTATTTTAACAGGCTTGATTGACATTTGTCTGATATCAGATAATTTACCTTTACATGTCAAGTAAACACGATCAAATTTATTACAATTCTTCTTGAATAATGTATCTCCACGGAATACTTGTTTAAACCCATCGTTTTTACTACGAACTTCTACCCACATCGAATTTTCTGTTGTTGGATTTATATCTGTTCTTTTATGAGGCAAAATCAACTTGTAATTAGAATGGTATAACTTATATCTTTGTAAGTTCGCAATTTGTGGGAAATCATTCATGGAATTGAACGATCTACTATCAAAATTTGAAGTGTTCGTATTATCACCAGAATGATTATCGATTGGTACTGGGCTAGCTTCACCGGTTGATGAAGAAAATGTTGTTGCATGTCTGCTTGATGGAGTTCTTGGTAATCCATTCTCAGAAAACAAACTGGAGCTATTCTTACCATTTCGGTTTGTGGCTATAAGAGGATCAATTAAATTATTGATTTCATTTATCATTGCCGTATTGTCCTCTAAAATATTTCTATTGTTATTAGAACTATCTAGCCTATCTTCCTCAATACCAGCATATGTTATATCCTTCACATTTGGAATATATTCAATTAATCTTGTCTCCCTCATCATCTTATCAAAGGGTTTAAACCATGATCTGGGTTTCCCTAGTTCAATTTGAACCTCTAAAATATATAGCACTTTACCAAAGGAATAAAAAAACAGATCAAGATTATCAATCTTATTCAATTCCTTCCATTTCAAATTAAATGATGGTGGCAATTTAATATCTTTTCTTTTCATAAAACAAATCATATTTTTAGTATGATTCTTAAGACATTTTGGCCTCTTGCCTTTCAATTTATCAAATTTAAAATCATAATTATATTCCCCAGGGTTTACTTTAAAAGGTTTTGAAGACCCTTCCATTGCATCCCATACATTATCTGGTGGGAACATTCTTTTCTCCATATCTAATAACCGATGATATGATCGATTATCTTGAACCGGTATTAACATACCATTTTGAGACATCATATAATCTGTATTTACCTTGGTTTGTGTTTCTGTAATACCCTTCAAATGAACTGTAATCTCTTTGATTGGGACTGATTTCTTTAATTTCAATTTTAATGATCCTGATATATGTTCATCACCACTATAATATTCACCATTTTCTGGCGGTACTAATGTTAATTGAATATCTGCTGGTATCCCCATTTCTCTATGTATGAGTATAGACGCTATTCAATGTTTTTTTATGGTTCAAATTTACTGATAACTTTAATAGTGTAGATAAAGGATTATATTAATAAATCACAAAGTCAACAATAAATCCATAAAACGATGTCAAAGAGAAAGTTTACAACATCTCTTCGGATTTTCCCACTTCTTCCTTAAATTTAGATGTTTCAAGTTCTGTCATGTTTTTTTTTTTGCCATCTCAAATACATTTTAATTAACAAAAAACGTAATAGCCACAATAAAGATATTATACCAGTAGTAACTATGGTTATAGTGTTAGGTGAATATACGCACTAGATAACCTTTCGGCCTCGAATAATAATACAACATGATGATAGGGGGCTTAGTTTGGAAGAGGCCGTTTCACCAGTCATCAAGAACGCTCATCTTCGAGAAATTTTTAAAACCTGTAATCGAAGCATCACAAAAGAGAGAACATGTAGTGGAAAGATTGATTAAACCTCTTGGATTACCACAGCCGCCAACACCCAGATCAAAATATTCTAAGGGGAACACTTTCAAAGACTTATTTGATGAGGAGAAAACCCAAAGAAGAACAAAGGAATTGACTTTGGAAATGAGTAAATCTGGGATGTTTGATATGTATACATTCAAAAAGACTAATGGTAAATTGTTTATTTCACCTAGATCGTACTGGCGTGAAGAGAAATCTTTGTATTTCCCACATATTGTAGGTAAATCTGTATTGAAAGGCCATCGACAAAAAGTTAACATAGAAGATCAAATGAGGGGTAAATTGAATATTGTTAGATTATTTGGAAATGGTATTGGTGAAGGTTTATCTTCTCAATTCTTCGATAAGGATCATGATTTGAAGACATGGCAAAATAATAACACTACGCAATTGATAGAGATTAGTTGGATTGAAAACTCAATCAAATCTTTAATCGCTACTTTATCTATCCCCAAATTGAGATCAAATATCTCTGAAGAACGTCAAAAGAATTATTATTTTGCTGACAGAGAACAATTGCCATTTACCGTTAGAGATCAGTTACAGATTAACAATATCCTAACTGGTTATACTTTGATCGTTGATCAGAACTTAAAGATTCGTTGGATGGCTTGCGGTGGTGTATCTGCTGGTGGCGAAGAAAAAGACACCATGTGGAAATGTGTTGAAGCGTTGCAAAGGGAGATGAATGATTTGAAAGCAACCATTCATAATCCTAAGAAGTAGAACATCGGCGCTGTTTACCTCAATCAATTTGTGTCTTTAAAAGATACTGATTCCTATAAAATCAAAGGCGGCTATTTTCATTTAAATAAAAAATCAAATCTAAAAGTGTTTAGCCATCATTAACTACATAAATCCCTGTATATAAAAGTGTATCCTAGCAATCATCCAATTAATATTCAATAGAATCATGTCTGAATCTGTGTTTAGTCAGAACTTTGTGTTCTGTTCTGTGTGCCATCAAAGATCTTCTACGGTGAGTCCCCTCATGTTGACCTCATGTGCTCATACATTATGCAACAAACATTTATCGCAAACCAATATATGCCCAATTTGTAACAACAAGAATATATCAACTATCAAGCTATTAGATGAAAGGACGTTACCCACTGATGTCAAGTTGTTTTTCGAGCCATTACCTAACGTATTAGAAAGTATTTACAACGTATCTTTGTTTCAAATTAATGGGTTAAATGAACAAGTACAATATTATCAGTCTCATTGTATCAAATTAAGAGAAAAAGTGGCTAGGCAACAACAATTATTATACCAAGCTAAAAATGAATTAGATACTATCCCAGTTTTAAAACAAAAGGTTCAATTCTTAGAAGAAACATTGAAATCATTTAATAGTAGTAGATCGGTAAGGAGCAATCGTAATAAAAGCTTGACTACATCAAGTCGTGAAACACCATTCTTCCAAAGAAAACTGAATACGAGTTTTACTTCATCAAATAAAGAGCCACCCCCTACGGTTGATTTAACTTTGGATAGTGATGAGTACAATGAACAACAACAATTCATATCTAAATTGAAACAAACCACTACTTTAAGAAATCCACAAAGAAATCAGAGTGTACAACCAACTCATGTTACGAGCCTAAATCATTATGACTACAACGAAAACAATCACAATAACAACAATAAAAGTTCAAAAAATGTTAGAGCTAACACAGTTGATTTAAATTACTCCATGGGAAGAAGAGAACCTAATGCAAGAAGATTAAGTAATACAAAACAAATTAATAATTCAAATGATGATTTTATAGCAGAGTCTACACAGTTAAATAAGTTTAACTCTAGTACAGAATATCAAGTCATGTCACCTGGTCAACTACCGTCAATATCAGGAATACCATCTCCAGCATCTAGTAATATTAAGAGCAAGTACTACCGTGATAACATCTCCATAAATAATAATAATAATAATAATGATAATAGCAGTAAGTTGGAAACACCACCTGGAAGGAATAATAGCTCTATTATCAACAGTCTGGGAATGCCAAATGATGATCTTCAAAGAAGAAGGATGAGCACAATTGCTTCAGGTAGAATACAATTCCCTACGCCATTAGAAAAGCTAAAGATAGGCAAGAGAAACACCATTACAAATGATAAAGACCATGTTTCAACTAGGGGTTCCCCTTCAATGCTACAATATATGAAGAGAAGAAGCTCTACATCACAAATTGATTCCCCCAATCCAAAACAATTTGCTAATAAGATAACAAAGAATAATAGTAATAATAATAAAAACAATAATAACAAAAATTCCCAGTACAACAGAGGTCAAACTGCAAACAGTTTCAGGTAAAACTATTTAATATGTAAACAATGTGTAGTCGAATATAAAACTACCACCAATTATTAAAAGGAAAGATATATATCGATAATGTTATATTACGTTTGTAAAGAATAAGTATCAGTTTAAAAGAGAAAACACATACATATATAAATAGTTTTGTATAGATGGACAAATTATAACATATAGAAAGATTGAATTGAATAAAAAGGAAGGTTAAATGAATGCTTCATTGCGTTGTAACAACGATTGCAATTGCTCGTTGATATGGAGTGTAAACAAATTATATGTCACCAGTCTTCTTCAATTGAACAAAACATGCAATGAATGGGACTGCAAACCCAACAGCAAAAAAACCAAAATGAACAACACCGTATGGTATCTTTCTGTTGTGTACTTTGAATGGAATATTGGAATAGACACCTTCTTTGAAATGAGCTGCTGTTCTGGCAGTTGAGGCGAAAGTTCTCCTCGTGGAAAGTCTGACTAATTGTTGGCTCAACATGACTTTATGTGGATGTCTTGTTATCGATATGTGAGGTATGTTGCAATCTTTGGATATTGTCCTGGCAATAACTACACTAGGGCTCTATACAATTGATCTCGCCAATCCTTATCACTTCTTATATATAAATTAATTGTTCTTGCTTAATTTTTCAAAATTCCTCCAAAATGTTAGCAAACTCCGTTTAGCACCATTTTATTGGATGGAAATAAATTGTTCAACAGTGGATAGCCATAATGAACCAACTGATTATCTGTATATGTTAGACAGTAAGAACGATTGGTATGTGGTCCATATAGTGAAGATATACTATAATATATAAATATATATGGGCGTGTGTATGTATGCTTGTCTCAAGGCTCTCTTCATTCTATCTATATTTGAAACCTAAATATCCCATCAGCTATGATAATGAATCTTTTATGAATACCTTTCAGACGAAGGCTCTCTTGTAAATGTCTTATGGCAGCAATCTCACCCAAAGTAATACCACCAAGGAAGACGATTAACGATATATCATAAGTTTGGACGGATCCCTTCTTCTTATTGATAATTGGAATTCTCTTTGATGGGGTAGGGACCCATCTAGCTTCTTGAAATGTGGTGTTATCACCATATATCTTTTCAAATAAATCCTTCGTTGAGTTTAAGCTTGGCTCCTTAGATAAGATAAATGGTTGCTGTGCAGAATAGCTCTTAGAAAGTACAGTTCTTTCATACAAAAGTTGCAAAATTCTTATTGTAATTGGAACCACACCACAAAATGCAAACGAGAGGCTGGCAGGGCTTGATGCTTCATTCTCTGCACTACTACTTTCGTTGTCATCTATAGGTAAAGTATCCAACCATTTGGAGATGGTCTTATACTCCTTTTTCAATAATAATGTGTTCACCTTCGATTTATTTGCCAAATATCCAATAGCTTGCAATTTCTGTAATACAAACAAACTCTCAACTCCAAATCTATCCACTAAATCAACTTTTAACGAATCCAATTCATTATCTTTAATACCACGCTTACAAAGAGAGATCAGACATATCAATTTTAAAATCTTCTCTTGGGACACTTCCCCCTCATATATCAAATCCATGATCTTTAAATACAACTCACCGGAATGCTGATTATCAGATGTAATGTCTTGTTCTAATTCTAATATTCTTGAAAACTGTAAAGTTGGATTATTCTCCACTTCGTCAAGTACATCTGATGATAATGTTGTATGCATATTTAATAGTTTTTGATTCGCTTGTAAGGTAGATAGAGACTCCACAAAATTCTTGATCTCCCCTACTGTCTCAGCTGCGTGTCTTGAATCATATTTCAATTGAAGATCTTTAGCCAATTTGTTTAAAATGGGTCCAATGGTACCAAAGTTACAATATTTAATTTCTTGCCAAATGTCATCGTCTGTATAATTAAACTTGACGTCCTTCTTAATCAATGATGAGGCAGAATGATCAAATTTAAAAAAATCATCAAGAATCCCCACATATGATAATTGGGTTAACATTGGTGTTATTGGATCTACATCTCGTTCAATAACAATTAGATCAGTTTCTAAATTTGTATCATATTTGTTACCATATAATGTAGATTTTATAAAGACATCATCTGCTGTCTCTTCACTATCAATTCTTGTTTTCAGTTGCTTAATAAATGATGTAGATTCATTTCCAATACACACAGTATCGCTAACTGTTGTATTTGTAGCATGTAAAAATGATAGCACACAGTTCACCATATTATCTCTTAGAATGGATCTTGTTGATTTCATCATAGAAGGCTGATTAGGATGATATAAACTTTCATTGTCACTATTAAACAGTATATCTGCAATTAACACATTATCATCTAATTGAGGAATTGGTAAGGCGGACCATGCGAATAATTTACTTTCAGGTAATTGTGATTTAATGAAATGAGGCAACTCTTCTAGCTGATTTGAAGGTTGGGTTTTCCATGTTTGATAAACGATATTCATCTTTGTTAACTTAAAGTTATCTCGTATTTTAGTTAATATCGAGGGGATGGTAAGGTCAGTTTTAACATTTATAAGGAATACCAGTTCCATATTTGGCATTGTGGTAACAATATTTTCCAGGTCAGAGATTACTTGAGTATCATCTAGAATAACAACCTTCCTAACTGGGGTCTGTTCTGTCAACTGGGTAAATGTTAAGAGTTTGTTTAATAAAGGTAGCAAGTCAGGTTGAATAATCAGAATTTGATCTGATGAACATATATTAGACAAAATTTGGCATAGATCAGCCGCTATAAGTTTCTTAAATCTTCTTGTGTTCCAATTGGCACTCATCTTGATTCTGAGGTCCGGTTAATTGCAATAGATTGATCTGTTTCGATATGTCAAACCTTTGATGGACTTTACTTGCAATTTTATAGTGTCTTTATATTTTTCTTAAAAATAAAATACCTTTTGAGATTGCGAAGGAAGACATATGGACAGCAACACAAGCACTAGCAATGTTGAACTTACATGTAAGGGTTTATATATCATATGAGTATATATGCTATTTAGTAGCTCAGAATTAAATACTGAAAAGAAACAGAAAAGAAGGTTTTACGCAATGATTAGTAGAGTAAGACATATATGTCTTTTTATTTAGCCAGTTATAAAATACTTCCTTATGTTCTATATCTTATGGTTGAAAGGGACAGTGACTGTGTGAATGTTTCTTTATCTCTCTATAAAGTATGATACATAGTAATATTTAATCGGGAGCTCTCTAAGCTTTGATCCCACTTCTTGATGCAAACGCGTGGTAATATTCAAGCATCTCTGGGGTGATACCTTTAGAGATACCAGATAAAGCATTTTCAAAGTGTTCTGGTTTCACTTCAGAAGTTTCAAGATTTTCCATAATAGCAGCTAACCCAGCTTCTTGACATAGTAATACGACTTCAGCACCAGAACAACCATCTGTGCGTTTACCTAAATCTTCCAAGTCGACGCCTGTTTGTTCAAGATTAAATTTCTTGGTACAATTCTTTAAGATTTGAAGTCTGGCATCGAAGTCTGGTGGGCCGACAAAAATGTGTCTATCTAATCTACCTGGTCTTAGCAAAGCAGAATCAATTTCATCTGGTCTATTGGTGGCGGCGACAATAACGACACCGTTTAGTTCTTCTACACCGTCAATTTCATTTAAAAGTGAAGTTAAAACATGGCTTGCAGCAGCTGTAGCACCACCATCTCTGTCTGGGGATAAAGCATCGATTTCATCAAAGAAGATAATACTTGGAGAAGCAGCACGCGCTTTTCTGAAGATTTCTCTAATAGCTCTTTCAGATTCACCAACATATTTATTAAAGATTTCTGGACCCTTAACAGCAAGGAAATTAACACCAGATTCAGTAGCCAAGGCCTTGGCAGTCAATGTCTTGGAACAACCTGGCGGACCGTATAGCAGTACACCCTTTGGAGCAGCTACACCTAATTTAGCAAATGTTTCAGAAGCTTCTAATGGTAACTGAATCATTTCCTTCATTTTTCTCTTTAATTCTTCTTGGCCACCAATATCAGACCAGTAGACCTTTGGCATCTCAAGAAAAATTTCTCTCATAGCACTTGGTCTAACTTCTAACATAGCATTTTCAACATCATCGATGGAGACTTTCAAAGTATTATTCAATAAGTTTTCACCACTCTTGATACCACGTTGAATGGTTTTCATTACAGATTCTCTACACAACGCAGATAAATCAGCACCAACATAACCATGGGTTTTGGAAGCAACTGTTTTGATATCTTCTGTAGTTAAAGTATGACGCTCAGAAGACATCTTTACAAACTGTTTGGATAAAATATCTAGTCTAGCATCGGCATCTGGAATACCAATTTCAACTTCTTGGTCAAATCTACCGGGTCTTCTCAAAGCTGGGTCTACAGAATTTGGTCTGTTTGTAGCGGCAATAACAACAACTCTACCGGATGCACCCATGCCATCCATAAGAGTCAATAGAGTGGCAACAACTCTGCTTTCTACTTCACCAGAATCATCATTAGCTCTATTTGGCGCTAAAGAATCAACTTCATCAATGAAAATCATTGATGGTTGGTATTTTTGTGCTTCGTTGAAGATATCTCTTAATGCAGCTTCAGTTTCACCTAAATATTTAGAAACAATGGATGGGCCACTAATTGTTAAGACGTGTGCATTCACGGTGTTAGCGACACATCTTAACAACATAGTTTTACCTGTACCTGGTGGACCATGGAGTAAAATACCACGAGGTGGAGTGACACCAAAATCACTGAATAAAGTAGGTTGGTTTAATGGTAGTTCGATTGTGTTTTGTAAAACTTCAATCTCTTTATTTAACCCTCCAACATTATTGTAGTTATAATGTTCCGGTAAATTGTGTTTTGAGCTGACATGAGTAGATAAACTTAAATTAACGGTAGTTGAACCCCTCTTGAATAAAACAGGTGGTGATAGGTAAAATGTAGTTGATTCGTCAGTATCCTGTAAAGTCATCTTAGAGATATCAGGTAATTTATTATCAGCTACATCTGTGACTAAGATGTCAACTCCTGTGCAACCTTCATCATCACTCATGTTGAAATTATCAAAGACCATACCTGGCATAATAATTCCGCATTCGTCCAGTAACTTTTCAATCTTCTTCTTATTGTCGGCTGTATCTTCTAAGTTTCCTTGTAATGAACCTACAGTAATAGTGGATGCATATGTTGGTTGAGATTCCAATTTCTTAATCTCAACACGATCACCTAACAGTATATTACCAACAGCTCTAATTGGAGCAGATAATAACATAACATTAGTTGGATGTAATTCATCTTCTGCAGCTTTAACTTGAAGAGCAATCCCATTGTATCCAACTTTATTGATTAAACAGATAGAGCCTGAGGTAATCTCCAATTCTTTTAAGATTGTTGCATTGATGATAGCATAACAAGTTTCTTTACTATTCCCCTTGGTATTTAATGGACGAGTGATAAATTCGGTTGGGATCTTGATTTTGGGTTTTTTTATAGTACCATCAGTTTTTGAGCCACCTGATGATGATTTTTTTGATGAACTTGACTTTGGAGCCATCTTTGATTAGTGTGTCGGTATCTTTCGATGATGATGGGCTTTCACCTTTATGGTAGATCTTAGTTAAAAGCAGAGCTCATCGCAAAATTAAAGATTGATAAATATTTTTTGTATTTATTTTTTTCATACAAGTAACACTTGAACCAAGACTAGATTGATATAGAGAATGAACAAAGTTCATGGTAGTACCAAAATTTGGTTTATATTTATACTGATGTGTCTGGATATTAAGTATATATATATACAGGTAATCTACAAATACAAACTTGCTGCAAAAACAATGTCTCTCTTGATCAATTCTTGAGCTTTACTCATTTTCATATGAAGAGACGAATTACCAATGATGATGGCTGCTGTCTTTACTTCACGACAAATTTCATCTAGCCATGTAATGACTCTGACAACAGTACCTTCGGCTTCAGGACTTATATCCATAATCTCTTTAAAGGATAGTCCACGAGCCCATTCATACACAACATTCATCAAAGCAAATCTCTTCTTTTCGAGGAATTCTGCTTCTTCTTGAGTTAATGGAACTTGATGTTCTTCATACACAGCCAACATGTTTTGGTAGATTTCACTAATACGCTTCTTACCCTTGACCAATCTTGGAGTGGCAATTGGTGGTTCCTCTTCTCTGGTTCTCCCTTCATAGACGAAGGCAGAAAGCAAAGCCACGATTTCTTCTGGTTCAAAATCACCTAAGAAGTTATCCAAAATCAATTCTGTAAGAACTAATTCATAACCTGAGTTAATTTCACAAGCCACTCTACCCTTAAGAAGAACAGTGTTATTCTTATCAATAAACCCAGCAGATTTAAGAACAGCTAATCTCTTTTCATAATCTGGTAACAAGTTCAGATTTTCGTCAGACATTAAGTGATGTAATTGTTTAATTTCACTTTCTATCTTGTACTTCTTGTACTCAGGAACATAATGGCTAGCCAATCTTGGGCATTCGTAAGATTCTAACGAGATCAATTGTTTCATTATGTTTTCTCTTTCTAAAATATTTTGGTGTAAATGTAAATTACCCTTGATATCAAACTTTCTTTCTCTTAATTTCAAAGAATTCCTAATCACAGTGGATATTTCCTTACTAATTTCTTCTAGAGCTTCGGATTCTTTCTTCAAGAAAGCTTTGAATTGGACCTTCAAAGCATAAGCAGTAATATATTCAATGGAGGTTAATGGAATGTTCATGAATAGTGGTTCATTTGCTTTGAATTTCTGGAAGTTGACAGTACTATAGGAGGCCAACTTACCCAAGTATGGTAAGTAGTTTGGTTCTCCATTAGGTAAGGTGTTTGGCTCGGTGAAACATAAAACACTGCAAGAATCACTCTTAGTATCATTTCTAAAAATAAAACCCAGTCTGTATCTTTCGTCTTCGTCTCTGAACACTACCAATCTACCGGTTCTCAACACTTTGAATATTTCTGGAGTATTATTTAATTCAGTCATAATATCAATAGTGTTTTGTCTTAATTTAACGGTAACGTCTAAAAACCTGTCAATATCTCTGCTGCAACTGTTACACTTCTCACTAGAAATAGTTTCTAATTCACCTTGTAATTCCTTTATTTTCTTTTCGTGTTCAGGGTGAGATGTTTGATTAGTGTTTTCACTGAAAGAATATTTAATCATTTCTTCCACTTTCAAAGCTTCAATTCTGAGTAAGTTCAAAATCATATTATATGTTAACCTGAATTGAGATTCTAACTTGGTTGGAACACCAAGCGTGACTTCTTTGAAAGAACCTCTAGACAATGGATCAGTGTAAGACATGACAATAACAGTACCTGTTTTATCTAAACCTCTACGACCAGCTCTACCAGCCATTTGAGTAAATTCACCAGGTGTCAAGTCTCTTAAACCATTACCATCATGCTTTTGAATCTCACTAAACACAACTGTTCTTGTTGGTAGATTCAAACCCATAGCAAAGGTTTCGGTAGCAAATAAAACCTTAATAAAACCTTTCGCAAACAAGATTTCAATCAATTCTTTAACAATTGGTAGCAAACCACCATGATGAACGGCAATACCTCTTTCCAACAGGGCTCTGACCTTTAAGATTTGAGGCAATTCTCTGTCATCCTTTTTTAAACGTGTAATAGATTTCTCAATGAACATGTAGATTTGAGATTTCTCTCTATTATTACAAAAATTAATACCATCTAACCAGTCAGCATATTCCTCACATCTTTTCTTACTGAATACAAAAACAACCATTGGAAGTAAATCTTGCTTTCTAAGATAATTGACTAGAGTAGACCAGGTTTTCTTTGAGGGGCCACCTTTTCTAAAGAATTGACTCTTGTTAGAACCAACTGCACCAGCACCACGGGAACCACCACGGCCACCGCGATTACCGCCACGATTAGACCCGCCACGGTTGTTGGAGCCTCCACGAGTGGCACCTCCACGACCGCCACGAGAGCCACCTCTTGAACTATCTTTACCGCCTCTGGCACTTGCAGCTTCAGGCTTGTCGCCACTTAGAAGATCTTTATGTTTTTTAAAGTTACCTTCCAAGAATTCTCTGTTTGGATTGATTACTGGAATCAATTCATTCTTGGCCCAGATATTGATCTCTAATGGAACTGGTCTTTTCGGAGTGGATATGACATAAATATTCTTTTGCTTAGTTCTACTAATCCAATTGGCAAACTCGTAGGTATTTGGCACAGTGGCAGATAATAGAATAAACTTGACATGTTGAGGTAACATAATGATAACTTCTTCCCAAACCACCCCACGATCTTGGTCATTAACATAATGAACCTCATCAAATATAACGAATTCCACATCTCTAATTAAATCAGCACCACGATAAAGCATTGATCTTAAAATTTCAGTAGTCATAATCAAACAGTTAGCTTCTGGATTAATCTGAACATCACCAGTAAGTAAACCAACATCAAGGTCTTCAAAAGTTTCCTTGAAATCTCTGAACTTTTGATTTGATAGGGCTTTAATAGGAGATGTATAAATGGTCTTAGTCATATTTCTCTTTGCCATAGAAATAGCATATTCAGCGACAACAGTTTTACCAGCAGAGGTATGGGCAGCAACAAAAACAGAATCACCCTGTTCTAAATGATAGATAGCTTCCTTTTGGAAAGTATCCAATTCGAAAGGCCATGTTCTAGCAGGGTTTGGAACTAGTTCATCAAAGTTTGTGATCTTATGATTTAGATCAACAACATGGGCCCATTCTTTTCTCTTTTGAATATTTTTGTTGACATTAATGGATCTACCAAAATCAATATCAACTGGTAATAAATCATCAATATCTTCTAATGCTGGCGTGTCCTTTTCAGCTTGATTAGTATTTGATGATAGATTAGAAATAGCATTAGATAAATGAGAGTTTGTATTTTCTTCATCTTGTAATCTCTGAATGGCAATTTCATCTTCCACTTCTTGACTATTATCTATTTCATTTAATTTCTGAAGTTCATCATGATTCAATGAGGCATCTATAGAACTAACACCAGCAGTCGAATCATCTTTGTTGGATTGTGGTAAAATACCTCTAGATAACCCTTCTGGAACATCGAATAGCCCGTCTTTATCTTTGTGTAACAGTTTGGTTGTATTACCCATGGTAGTAGATTTCATGGATAGCCCACCTGGTGTAAAAGGTAATTGTTGAGTACTACCTCTAATAGTGTTCCCATGATGATTCATACTTCTTGTTAAAGATAAGGAATTGGATGAATTGGCATTAAGGATATCCTTTAAAGTGACTTCCTCTTTGAATTCATGGATCTTACCTTCAATACCTCTTCTCTTGAAGTAATAGGCAGTACGTGAGATTGGTTGAGGAATGGTTAAAAATTCTTTATAGTCATAATCATCAGTATCCATTTCAGGAACATTTTGAACAACATCTAAAAGAGACCAGGGTAAGATATTGGATGGACTCAAATATTTTTGTTGTAATTCAGTGTTGGCTTGTTCTTTAGTTTTAGAATCTTCAGAAAGATCTAGTTTGGTCAATTTATCTTCGAATAATTCAATATCGGGATCATTCGTAATGTCCTTTAACGATAGATACAATTCTTCAATTGACTTTTCTGTGAATGACATGATGCTTGATGAGCTCCTGGTTACGTAAAGCTTTTCTTCAGAATAATTGATTTGAAGCTTCAAGCATTCTTTTCACTTATTTTGTGAAAATACATTATGAAAAAATAAAACATTGAAAATACTAACAGTTTTAAAACTTAATAAAATGGATAAAAACAATCCAACGATAAATACTTGACATAAAAGGAAGCTATTAGCTTATATATATATATGTGTGTGTGTGATATTATTAAATGATATATAGAAGACATTAGAATGGCTAGAATAATTCTTTAAGTAATATGTTTGTTAGATTTGATAATGTTACAATGTGTGCGGTCTCTATGTAATTAATAATTAATGGTGGGGGGGGGAAGAAGATGTAGTAATAATAAGTCGTGTGGGGATATAGGAGCAAATTGTGTTTGATTTATGAATAAGTAAATTGGAAATGGGGAGAGGAAATAGGAGGAAACTAGAGATCTATTCTTCTTCACTCTCACTTTCATCGTCATCTTCACTGGAAGAAGATGACGAAGTGGACAATGAAGGTTTGTTTAGCATATTTGATCTCATATTTGTTGGAGAGCCATTTTGACTTAATGGTGAGGCATGATCTAGATAAGCCAACTTATTTTTAATCTTTTCAATTTGTCTTGTTTCTTCTTCTCGACTCAATTGTTTTGATCTTCTTTTCTTTTGATTCATTGTTGAATTTGGTGATAATGGAGAGAAATCTCTATTATCATTATAATCATTTATAGTTAATGTGTTTGCACTATTATCATTATTTGTAGACTCATCAAATTGTCTGAAAAAGGAGTTATAAAGTGTTAAGATTGTGTTGTTGTCTAGAGTATCTAAATCCAATTCCACTTCTTCTTGTCCACTATTATTTGGCATAATAATCTTGATAACTTTCTCCAAGTTAGATGAGGAAAGATCATTAATATGTTCAGTAATACATTTTTTCATATCATAAGTGACCACAGTCTTAATTCTTTTACGATCACGATTCAACTTTCTTGCTTTATTTGGGCCACCACCTCTTTTACTTAACCTTCTCTTTGTATTTGATCTTTGTTGATATTTGGAAGCGTTACTTTGACCCTTTAATAGTCTTCTTTCTTTTCTAATTCTTTCGACTTCTTGTCTTTTCAATTGTTGTAATTCGACTTTCATTCTTGTTAATTGTTCTTCAAGATATTGAATGGCTGGATTTGTGATTGATGTCTCGTCAATTTCGTCACTATTCATATTGTCATAATCATAGCCATCGTCTTCATCACCATATTGATCGTAGCCATCATCTTTCATATCATCATCTTCATCTTCGTCTTCATCGTTATAATCGGTGTAGATTGGTCTATCAGCCCATTTCGAATTGAATACTTCTTCGAGACGGTGACCCATCATATTGACTATAGTTCCATCGGGATTAAAAGCATAGCAATTTTTGAATACTAATCTAATATCACTTTCGAATTCTTCCATAGAATGATATTCCCAATTTGATAATTTTTCTTGAATGGTACCTAAATCCATGGGGGTCTTAACAAAATCATTATAAGTGGGTAAATTCATTGCCACTGGGTCCACGGGTTCTAAAAATGGATAATTAAAACTGGCGTATTTCTTGGACATTAATTCTTTTACAATGGAGGAACAAAATTTGACCGCTTGTTGCAATTTTTTTGATTTTGGTTTTTTATTTTCATATGGATAAATATCCTTTGATTTAGGTGGATGGATTTGTCTCTTTGGTCTACCGTTATGTGTTGGTGCGCGTCTGATGATGACGGGTTGATCGGAATCCATTTTGCCCTTCTTGCCCTTCTTGCCACGACCATTTGATGGGATCACAGTTTCGAAATTGATTGCATCCTTGGCAGGCATATTTAACATATGTTTTTCAAAAGCAGCTTGAATATTTCTTGCCATTTGTGAGATGACAGAAGTTGGCCCATTGAATAGGATAGAATTTTGAACCATTTGGTTGAAATCGTCCATAATTTGTTCTGGTGTTTCGTATGCATTCGAGTTTAATTTCCGTTCTATAGTGGAGAGATCCATTGGACGTTTGATATAGTTGTAATAGAATGGTATATTCAATGCTATTGTATCTACGGGTAGTATGAATGGTTTGGCATCTTTCAATCTTTTCACAGCTTTGATGGCCATTAGGGCGTGTTTCTTTTGGTGGTCAGGGATTGGGTCCTTTGGTAGGTTGTCCATATCTGGTTCTTGTGGTGGCTTAGGTGCAGGTTTGGTGGTAGTTGGGTCTATGATAGGCAGTGTGGACGAGGCGGTGTTTGCAGTGTTGACTGTGTTTTCTGATTGTGTCGGCTCGGTGTTAACTGTGTTTGCTGGTTCTGTTGACTCGGTGGCAATATTGTTTGCTGGTTCTGTAGGCTCAGTGGCAATGTTGTTTGCTGGTTTTGTAGACTCAGTGGCAATGTTGTTTGCTGGTTCGTCCTTAACCAGGGGAGATAGTTCTGTCGTCCTGTCTGTGATAGTGTTTTGAGTGTCCAAACTTTGTAAATCCGGGGCGATATTTGCTGCTGCTGCTGCTGCAGTGGTAGTGGTCGTGGAGGATACGGACGCAGATGTTTCCACTGTGGTTGTTGTTTGTGTCAACGTAGCAGCGGTGACATTGCCGCCCTTCGGTGTTTGCATTGGCGTGTTCATTTCGGTTGTCGAGTTTGTTGGAGTGATGTTATTCTTTTCTTGTTTATCTGCGAGTATGGTCAGTGGCTGTGGTGATTCCATCTTGAGGGTGGTTTCGATATGCTAAGAGTGTTTGTATATATAGAAAAGAGTATAGCTGATGTCGCGACGGTTAAAGTATTTTCGGGGACAAGATAAAGACGAAGTTATAAGTAAATATAACCAGTGGAATAACAATGATATAATAATGTGATATAATATAGTTTTTCACTGAGGCAAACCAGACAGTAGAAAGGGGGTATAACGTCTAAATTGTAAACAACTCTGCCAAATTGCAAGCAAAAATGTAGAAATGTATATATGTTTGGTAAACAAACCAGCGGGAAATTGGGAATGGCAAACGGCAAAATGGCAAATCCGCCAAAGATGTTGACGCCTTTATATACTGCTGGCTTTTGCTGTTTTTGCGGGCGCTGTTCATTTGGGAACACCCACACACCGCGCTGTGACGTGGCGGTTTAGCCGCTGGCCGGGTCACCCGGTCGCCTGGGGGCGTCGGCGGCTATTCAACAGACAGCACTGTTTACTACACAGCATATATAGTTATACATTGGTAGATAGGTATATATATCAGTTGTACAATCAGATATACGAGTTGGACTTGTGCTTCGGGGTGAAGTTGAAGCTGGCCTCGACGGGGCCCAGGAACTTCTCGCTCAGCTTGATCCAGTCGTTCGAGTCCAGGGACCCCAGCATCGTCTCAATCTCGTCTCTCCCCTTCCATTGCGGCGGTCTTTCGTTCAGCTTCACTGGGTACCTCTCACAAATACCCATTGGCACGTACCGGTGGAAGAACGACATGAAGTCGCAGAAGTATCTTCTGCACTGGGCGATCCCGTATTCGTCCGTGCCCCAATGCTCCATGGCATATCTACTGAAATCAGCTAGGATATCCATTCTTTCACCACTCGATTTGTCCAGATATTGTTGCGCATCGATTTCTTCCCATATCCACGGCTTGATCAAGGCTCCACGAGCAATCATGATACTATCCATCTCAGGGATAGAATCGCGATAATGGTACCAATCCTCCCAATTGTTCACATCACCATTACCAACAAATTGGATCCTGGAAGAACGAGCATGAAGATCTGCACCCCTTTCCTGATACAAGTTCTCTTCCTCACGTAATGTCTTGGCAACTTTACCGATATACTCCCAATCAGCAAGTTTCGTGTATCTTTGTTGACGCGATCTACCATGCAATGTGATTGCGGCCACATCCGTTTCGTGAACTAATCTTTTAACCAATAAATCGGCCATTGGACTACTGTCTTTAGTACCGGTTCTGATCTTAACAGTCACGGGGATCTCTCCAGAAACATAATTCATACCGTTCAAACATCTAATCATTCTCGCTGGATTATCTAGCAAAGCACTCCCTGCACCTTGTCTATACAACAGATCGATAGGGCAACCAGAATTCAAATTGATTTCGTTGATCCCCTCCGGGCAATACGTGGCTAATGTTTCAGCGGCCTTTGATGCTTGCCAAACTTTACTACACGCGATTTGAACACCAAATCCACCCTTTTCACTGATGTGTGATTTGGGTAATGCCCATTCAGAATTCGTACCTTGAATCAGTGGGATACCCAGGGCCATTTCACTGTATGTAATATCACATCCGTATTTCTTCATCAGTCTACGGAAGGGTAGATTTCCGACTGTGGTCAGGGGGGATAGGATCTTCTTATCTTTGAAGTTCAGTTGTCTCTTTTCCGTACTGAAATATCTTGTATCTTTATATTTCAAATAGATTTCTTTTTGTCTTTCTCTCTTGGCCTGTAGTTCAGTTGATTCGGTTGATTCAGCAGGTTCAGTTGATTTAGTTGATTCAACTGATTCAGCAGGTTCGGTTGACTTAACAGGCTCAACTGATTCAGCAACTGCTGGAGTCACAATGGTGTCACGATTCTCCTGTTGCATGGAATCAATAATGTCAAGAATGTGATTACTCTTTGTGAATGGGAATCTACGTTTGATCAATTCGGTCTTTTGATCGTATGTGATATGATTGATTTCTTTATTGACTTCATACAAGGGGATGTTTTGTTGCAATGGTTTCTCTTGCGTCAATATTTTTTTCGTTTCTGGGTCCATATGATACGACAGGAATCTACACTTATAACCCATGGGACAGTACCCCAACGAGTTATAAATTGGACACCCAAACTGTGTAATTTTATCGTGTGTTTCGTTGGTAAGGGACAGAAATACATTTGGATATAACGTATCGCATTTGATTTCGTCCGATTTGTGTTCAAGATATAGGTCGAGATCGTGGTTGAATCTACATTTGTCGCCAAAGGGACAGTTCGACACGTCTTGGCCCTGTAACAGTTTGGGACACAAGACGTATTGGTTCTGATGCGTTTCCTTCACCTGCCTGTTGTCACGGTTCTTGTTCTGCCCTCTCTTCTTCTTCTGTTTCTTGGCACGACGAGTGTTGGTCGCGTCGCCGTTGCCGTTGCCGCTGGCGCCCATCGAGCCAAACCTGTCGGCAGACGCAGCTTCTTCGTCATTGAAGGCTGCGTTGTCGCTATTACTGCTGCTTGCCACGATATACTGCGCTTTCAAATGGGCCACGCCTCTGGGCAAGCACACTTTCTTGTCCTCCGAGGCGGCCTCGCCGCCGTCCATATCTCTCTTCATGCTGCGTTGGTCCATTGCAATCCTGTATCCATGATGCCCATCTCCATGAGTGATGCCCATCTCATCTCAAATATTCCAGTAGCATTCAAATTTTTCAGAGGGTGTGACCCGGCCGCAGCGCGGTTGCCCGGCCGCGGCCCCCGTTTTGTTCCGCAGTGCGCTCCGTGTTTGATCTCACATTGTCAGCTATTTCCATTATTATTCAATAGACAACATCGACTGAAATATCATCAGCAATCGCATCATCGGTGGATTATTCCACTTGGTTAACTTTGATCGGTCTTCCTTTTAACACTTGCCTCTTCTTGATTATGTAATACCTGGCGATATACATCCATCCATATATACATCCATCCATCCATATATATATCTGTATATATCACGGCGTGCTATATTTTATTGGTAAGAAACTTCATATAACAAGAACTGTAGTGACAAAATGGACTTCACTAGCACTTTAACACCAAATAAGAATATCACCAACAACTCCCCACCTTCCCCTTCTTCTTCTTCCACAACTGCTAATACTGCTGCTGCTGCTGCCCAGAACAATACTAACACTCCGGCCATATTCATATCACACTCTAATAATAACAGTATGAACTCTGCCAAACCCAATAAACAGCCCAGCATCGCATTGAGTGTCAGTCCGACATCCACTCCGCCGTCCGGGAACGTCGATCTGAACAAGTTGAGAAGAGACTCTCTCGCTCATTCTCAAGGTATGGGGGGCATATCATGGGGGTCCGTCACCATCGGGTCTTGGCTTAGAGACGAAGTCATGTTACGTGGCGCAAATAACACCACCGCCAACACCGCCAACAGTACCACCACCACCACTGCTGCTGCTATACCGAATAACAACGCAGACACTGCTTCTAACTACATCAGCAACACAAAAATGTACAACGCCAACAGAAACTCAATCTCGTACAGAAGGCTGTCCACCATCAATAACATGAACAACAAAGCCATGAAACTGGACAACAACAGCAACTCAAACGTATCACTAAACCTGTTGCCCCAACAACCTTCTGTCACTCATCTAAATTCACCACCATTCAATACAAGTACGTATCTACCCAATTTGGAAAAGCAATTCTGTAAGGATTACTCATGCTGTGGGTTATCGCTGCCAGGTTTACACGATCTGTTGAGACATTATGAAGAAGCTCATATTGGCGGCAACGCCATATCGAGTTCAACTTCAGCTACTTCAGCATCAAACAATGCGAATCATTCGACAAATGCAGGGAACAGTATCAAAAAACCAACATTGTCAAAACAGCAGTATACAAAACAGCATAAACATATCATTCAACAACAGTTGAAATCAACTAATGACAACTCTACACCAAACAACAGTTCATTAAAGACTTTTAACAATTCGATGGTATCAAATAATAAACCATCGCATCATCAACTGTATAACAACAACAACACAAGCACCACATCCGTACCGAAAAATAATAAGAATAGTTTGAATAATTTAAACAATTACACTTTCAACAACAAGAGTAAAGATGCAATAATACGAAACAACGAAAACGATAATGACAACTCAACAAACCCAACCTCAAAAAAGAACAACAACAATGGGTCAATGATGAGTTCCGGGATTGATTTGGATTTTATGGATGATGATATTATGAACATCGGGTTGAAAAACAGTAATAATAACAATAATAATAATAACAGTAGCAATAACAACAACATTAATAGCACTAATAGTAATAACAGCGGTGTTAAAGGTCAAGGTGGCTCTCAAGGATTGAGAAATAGCTCTATTCCATCCGCTATCATGGCCAACGATCCGTTAAGTACTACAAATCATTTGAATATGAATCACGGCATGGTTGATATTGACGAAGATGAAGATGATGATGATGACGACGATGATGACGATGATGATGATGACGATGATGATGAAGATGATGACGCCGATGACGACAATGGCGCCGACCACCATGGCAACCGCAATGATCAAGATGATGTGATAAACAACAACAACAACAATTCAAATCAAAACAATAACAACGATCTGAAAAATCAACTGAATTCATTGGATATGTCCACAAATAATAATAATCTGCATAGTATCTTAATGGGTAATTCCGATATTAATAATCTATTAAGAGATTCATTTAGTATGCCAACTATGAATTTCAATAATGATAACACTCAAAACAACAACAGTTTGAATATGAATAATAATAATGATAATAATAACAACAACAATCACAATAATAATAGTAACAACAGCAACACCACCAATACTCAAACCACAAACTCACAAACTATTAATCTTAATCCAACTGCGAATTTGAATAATAATAATAATAACAACAGACCAAACTTCATTGATGATCCAGCAAGAAGACTATATGTCATGGATCATGAAGAACATAAACCATTCAAATGTCCCGTTATTGGTTGTGAAAAGACCTATAAGAACCAAAATGGTCTTAAATATCACAGAATACATGGGCATCAAAATCAAAAATTATTAGAAAATTCAGATGGTACTTTCACTATCTTGGATCCAGATTCAAATGAACCATATCCTGAAGGCATGGGTTATGAAAAGGATAAACCTTATCGTTGTGAAGTTTGTGGTAAGCGTTATAAGAATTTAAATGGTTTAAAGTACCATAGAGGTCATTCCACTCATTAAAACACCCCGACCCCTCTCCAAGAACTCACTTTTTCTGCATTATTAGTATTATTATTACTTTGTATCAAATATTCACCCAACTGTATTGATATTGGTCTTTATAAGAATATCCAAATTGTTTTATCATTTTGGCATCACCATTCTTATCCCTACATCTTTTGTATTATATATATTTGATTTATATTCGATAAATATTTATATATTTAGCTCTCCTATGATACAATATAGTATATTATTTATAAATTCATTTCAATATATTATATGTTTATAAGGTAATTTCATTATGTTATATTGGTTTTTAAAATAGGAGAGTTACACAAAGGTTCTACAAAAAACGATACCAGTACAAAAAAAAGAGGCATTGAACAAATACAGCTAGGCAACAACAGCTCAGCATGAGAATTAATCTTTCTACACCATTCCACTGGCTGCAATGGTATACGTATATTGTCATTATTTTCATCTTTCAATTGATGGTGATTTTCCCACTTTCATGCATAATCTTCAACGATCTATACAATAGATTGATCTCATTAGACTCAATTCAAACCATCCCCTTGAACACATTGGTCACTCCACATAATTATAAATTTGAACAGTATTTTATGAGATATGATTTTAGTCCACTCCCAGATGTATTTGCTAATGGTATTAATCAACTGATTCCATTGAGATCTACCATAGAATATAAATTGGATGTTAATATCAAGTTTTATTGCCAACATAGGTTCTATGGGTATGATAAATATAAACCTAATATGGAATTGCTGGATACTATTAAAGTTAAGATTTGGATTAATGATGATCCAAAGAATCAATTACTATATAAAGTGAAATTGCCCGTAGTTTGCTCGAACAAGGACACAAGTGAATCAAGTTTATTATTAGAATCTGGGCTAACCAGTGGAGAAATGATTCCTGCTAGAAAATTATCATTCTATTCCAACTCAATTCTCTCTTCAAAACATACTTTTATGGATTCGTATCATGACAACTGGTTAAATGAGTTGATAATTAATGATAAGATAAGCATCCCAACAAAGGCCAAGAGCATCCATATCCTTTTGGATTCGACATCATCCTTTAGTGTTCCTACAGGTGATATAGTTCCGCATACAATTGAAGATCAAACTAACGTCAACATAATGAAAAGATTAACTTTTGATCCAATGTCACATTTAAAATTTAAAACAATTTATGAACAAGGTATAAGAAATTTTATGTTAAGACATAACTGGATCACATACATTGTTGGTGTCACTGTTGTGCATTCAATTCTATTAGTTTTATTCCTATTGACAGGTTTATACTGTTTTTACAGAATCATATCTATGAATAATAATGATAATAGCCCAGGTTACCATAAAATCGATTAAATTCGAAAGAAAAATTATGGCGATGGGCAAAATTGTAAGAAGCAAAAAAATATATATATAAATATATATATTTCCACTAAAAAATTCAAGATACAAACAGCATTCTTAGAAGAGATGAGTATATTTGAAGTAGCTAGATATAGGATTATAGAGTATTGGCGGATTCCATTGAAAGAAAGCAAAACCAATTGACAGAGTGTTGGAAACTATGGAGGCAGTTGAGAAAAATTTCGAGAATTTGTCCTTATCGAAGCCATTAGAACCAAAACGACTAACAGAACAAAATGATCCATTACACATTATCAAGACACGTTTAAAGACCCATGGAAGACCGGCTACCATTTCGGGACCCATGGTCAGGTATTCTAAATTAGCTTTTAGACAATTATGTCACTATTATGATACTGATATTGTTTATACACCAATGATTCTAGCTCGTGAATTTGTTAGAAATAAGTATGCAAGAATATCAGATTTCACTACAAATAAAGAGGATTCACCTGTTATTGCTCAAGTTGGTGTGAATAATACTACAGATTTATTGAGAGTCATTGAAATGATCTGTCCATTTGTAGATGGTATTGGTGTCAACTGTGGGTGTCCTATCAAAGAACAAGTTAGGGAAGGTATTGGTTGTGCGTTGATTTACAATGAAGATTTAATGGTTGATATGGTTGAAACAGTTAAATCGAAATATGGTAATAAATTAAGAATGGAAATGAAGATTAGAATTCATGAACATGAGAAGCCAGAAAGAACATTAAGATTGTGTGAACGACTTTGTGACGCAGGTGTCGATTGGATCACTGTCCATGGTAGATTGAAAGGTACAAGGTCCTCTCAACCAGTTGACTTGAATGCTATTAAGTATATCATAGATGGCTTAAGCGGCAGAAATGTTCCTGTTGTGGCCAATGGTGATTGTTTCACTGTTGCCGATATGGCTCGGATCCAAGAATTCACTGGCGCCCACGGTGTCATGTCTGCAAGAGGTTTATTAAATAATCCTGCCTTGTTTGCCGGGTTTGACAAATGTCCATGGGGTTGTCTAGAGAGATTCCTTTATTATTGTGTGGATATTGGTGGGTTACCAATTCAATTAGTCTTGCACCATGTTTACTGTATGTTGGAAAATATGCAAGTCTTGAAGAGGTATTTGAAACAAATTATGACGTTACAAAGCATGATCGAGTTGCTAATGTGGTTGGAGACTAATTTCCAATTCAAACGCTATGGCCAATCTGGGTTTGCCACGGGTGTCGAGATCCCATACAAGAATGAATAGTGGCCATAATTGCTACTTTAATGTATTGAAATCAAGGTGATATTGGTATTATTTCATACTAATTTTATCAATGGTTTTTCTCTTTTTGGCACATTAAAAGTTGCAAAAATGACGAAAATTTTCAATGTGAATGAATAATTTTTTTTTTTTTTTTCACTTTGTTTTCGATTGTGTTTTGACATAAATTGGAATTATGACTACTAAAAGAGGAGTCCTTTTGTTGGATAAGAACTGTTTTCTGGAAGCTCATCACTTATTAGCAAGCACTTCCTTATAGTTTTTTTGTTTGTGTTTGGTTTGGGGGGTCCACTTTTATATCTCATTCCACTCTTAGCTAAATTATTAGTTTGTTGCTTTGAGGTTGTTTTACATTTCGGTTGTATTAATCCAAAGTTTTCAGTTTCTGTGGGAACATTCCAATCTTAACTATTAAAGAATATACCATCGATTATACATTACCATTCTTCACAATGAGTACGGCCACTGGAACAAAGAAAAGAGGTTTTAAATCAAACATTCAAAGCACTTTACAAAAATGGAAAGTTGCCTTCAAGAAAATCACAGAGGAAACATTAACTAACCTTGAAGAGAATGATATTTCAAACTCAGATAATAAGAAAATCGAAGCTTTATTCAATAATGATCCTAATAGCAAGAACACTACTAAAACAATTAAAAGATATCAATTTAATAACAATGATAATAAAAAACCTATAACGGGAAATTCTACTGTTACTTGTAAAGATATACCGCATTATGAAATTGAGACTGGGTTAGCCAATGTATCGATATCGACACCTCCTACTACAGCAGGTGCTCCAGAATTAAAAATCACTGATGAAGAAACAGGTTCGAGTAGCATGGAAAAATTAAATAGTGGTGGGAGCATTGAAGTCAAACCAAATGGTTCTAATAATTCACAATCTAATTTTGATAATAACAGTAACACTACTGATGGTCAAGGAAGTGAGAAAATGACATTTGATGAATACGATGTTGTAAAAGAATGTGCAAAGCTTCGAAAGAAAACGAAGGGACCATTTTGTGATTCTGGATCCATTTGGCAAACAAGAAGAAGTCTTTGGGCCGAAGTCGTCACCACTGATGAACAAGGAACCGTTGAGCATACTAGAGATGTATTTAAAGCTATTCCAGAACAATATTATTACAGGGTTTATAAGAAACTGGTGATGGAAGATAAACCTTTACGTGAACCATTAAATTTGGAGGATGCAATGAAGGTTATTAATTCTGGTTGGATGGAAACCAAAACATGGGATAATGCAGCTAAAGGCGTGGCTCGTTAAAATAAACACTCAGACTATTCAATCATTGATTCATTAAACTGATACATATATATATATATTTATTGGTACATTATATTCATCTATCGTAAAATAAATTTACAATTATAGAATAATATTCCTTTTATTTGAATAGCCAACTATGGCCGGATGTTTTTCGGATGATCCTACTTTCTTTGATTGGCTTTAATATATTCAAGCGTTTGTTCAATAATTCTTAAATTTCGATCAACAAGAGCTGCTTCATTTTGAACGTTACTATCTCTTTCCATAAGTGGCTTATACTTCCCATATAGATCATTCAATGGATCGACACATTTAGATTTAAACGATTGATCATGTAATGTAATTAGTTTCTTTAGTTGAACTTCTTGAATATAATCTTTATTTTCTTCAATTTCCTTTAATATTTTGGAACCTTCTGTGGGGGTATTGGAGTTGGTGATCTTATCGACTAGCGTGGTTAACGAACTCTTATTTGGTTGCATTCCATTGATCTCACTATTGGATTTCAATGGTTCCCCTCTTGTGGTGTCATCTATCTTTGACAGTTTGGCTTTCCTTTACTTGTCTTTTCTTATAATGTGTTGTTTTTTTTCAATCATTTGTAATTATAGTAATGCAGTTGGATCAAAATAAAAGTAAATAATGTACAACTATTATTAAAGATTTTTTAAATAGTATATATGATATATGTCTGTATTGAAGAGCAAGAGATTATCCAACTTCTCAACCTTACACACTCGAAACAAAATTGATAACACCAGAACAGTATTTAACAAGTTCATCTAATCTGTCATTATTCTTGTGGATTTGTTCCCATTGTTGTAGAGCTGCAACAATGTCTTTATTCTTATTATTCATATGGATAACGTCACCATGAGCTTTAAAGATTAAAGTCATAAAGGCTTCATATAATTCAAAATTTTTATTAGATTTCAAACCTTGTGTTAAAGATTCAATGAACCAAACAATTTCATCATAAGGTTCAAAAGAATTCAATGACCTAATTTCTAAATCAATAGCGTTTGGAGGTAATTCAATTAAATTAGATAAGAAGCTAGAATAATCAGAAGATTCATGACCCTCTCTTAATAATTTGGTAAATTTAGACTCAAAGCCAACACGACCAGTTGGTTTGAATTTCTGTAATTCAGACTCAGCATTTTTAATATTTTGAGCATCTAATTCTCTCTTTTGTTCTTCTTCTGGAGTTTCATGAACAATACCTTCTCTATTTGAAGCGTCATCACCAACTTGTTCACCACGTAATTGTAAGAAGAAAGGAGTGTTATTTTCTGGTTTCTTTGGTGGTTCAACAGGTTTTGAACGTTGTTTAATTATGTTTAAGTTTAATAATGTGTTCATCTTATTTCTTGGGCCTAAGGATAGTGTTATTAAGTCTTCATTAATTTGTTCTAAAGATTCGTACTTGTTGAATAAAGTAGCATCCTCTTCAGTTTCGTCATCACCAAGGGCACCAGCAAGGATAGAACTGTTACCCTCAGCAGAAGCGTTTGGTAAGATGGCCTTAGCAAATTCTTCTTCGTCGACAGTTCTTGTGGAAATGGCTTTGAATTGAGCCCTATTAGTCCAAATACTGATACCATTCCCATTAACATGAGTAGTGGCTAATAAATCACCATTTGGAGAAAACTTCAACCCAGTCGCAACACTGTCTAATCTAACACCGTCAATACAACCACCAGTTGGTAAATCCCAAGTTCTGATAGTCGAATCTAAGGACGCAGAAACAATCCAGCGACCATCTGGAGAGAAATCAAATGCGGTAATTCTATTGCTGTGACCCCATAATTGACGTACCACCCTCTGTGTAACAGCATCGATGACCACGATAGATAAATCATCCAAGGCAAGAGCAAATAAATCAGAAGAACGGTGGTAAACCATGGAGGTGATTGGAGCATCTAATTTTAGTTTGCCTAATAGAGTTGATTTGTTGAAATCGTAAAACCCAACCAACCCATCAAGACCACATGAGACCATTTTACGGTTCATACCATCAAGCGCAATACCGGTGACAGCTCTCTTATGTAATTTATATTTCTTTCTCAGTATACCACTCTGCATATTGTGAATGGAAATGGAACCATTGGAAGAACCAACTAAACCGAAATTACCACATTGTGATAAAGCAACAGATTTAACAAACCCATCATCATTAGTACTGAAGGTCCATCTACCAACCCTCTTAGAACTCATGTTCCAAGTACGAGCAATCTTTTCATCTCTATGAGCAGTAATAACGTTTTCCCATTCACCTAATCTAGCATTTTCAATCGCCATGGCAATGACTTCTGGGAATTTCTCCTTCATCACAGCACCAGCTATTCTACCACCGTCAGCCTTTTTGTTGGCTCTTTGTGATAATTCTTGAGATTGAGCATCCTTTCTTAAAGAGAAACCCCATAAGGATCTATCTCTAGAAGCAGATAACAGGAAATGAGATTCAGAATCAGCAAAACTTATACAAGATGGAGGTTGAGAGTGACCACCTCTTGAACGTAAATATCTTGGAGGTTGAACAACGACTTCACCTTCACTTTGAGATAAAGATGGATCGAAAACATATTCCTTTAAACTGTTATCACCACCTGAAGTAACGATAATTGGTTGGCCATTTAAGAAAGAAGCAGCAGTAACACCACCAAAGGCTTCTTTGTGGATGTTCTTTAGAACATGAATACGAGAACGACGATCTAAATCATAAAAGATCAAATCACCGATTGATGTACCAACACATAAATGCGAAGAACCATCAGTTCTGAAGGAAATAGATGAGATACGTGTTTGTGGAATCTTAATAGTGCGGATCTTTTTACCCTTTCTTAAATTAAACATAATAATATCACCAGTGGCAGTACCTAAAGCCATAATATCTAAAGCTGGAGCTGGTTCAACACAAGTTAATTGATCTGCGAATTCATCAGAGGTATATAATAATTTACCAGTCTTGGCATTAAATAGTAAAATATTGGATTTGGTAACCACAACCAATTTGTTTAAATAAGTAGCTAAATGAGTTAAAGAGATTATTTCTCCACCTTGTAAATCAGTAATTTTAAATTTAGTGTATAACATAGTAGCATATTTATCTTGTGGAGTGTTCTTCTTGTAGATGTGAACGTTGTTGTCATCGGTAGAGACACATAAGAAGTCACCAAAGATAGATAGATGGGTCACAATGGCGGTAGTGTCCAATGTAATTAAATGTTCTTGGGACCCACGCTTGTAAATGCCCACCTTGTTACCGAACCCAACAAAGACATGATGGAAATGAGCAGCTAATGCAGTGATTTCATTATCAGTTTCCTTGGAGGACACAAATAAAAGATGTAGAGTATTAGCATCATAAATTTGGAAAGACTTACCAACACTGGTAACAATGTAGAATGTAGAACCTAAAGTACCAATGGCAAATGGAGTCCCATTGCTGACATTACCAACAACTCTAAATGGAGCAAAAACTTTGGAAGAGTGGACGGTCTTTGAAGTCTCAACCTTTCTTCTCTTGGTCAATTCAGTCATCTTAATATTTTTTGGATAGACTTGTTTCGACTGGGATGGCAATGGTCTCTCCTGTTCAATATACATTTGCTAACTCTACTCTCTAATAATAAAATGTTTAAAGCTCATCGCAGATTTCAAAAATTTTTCATTTCAAAAAATGCACGTGCAAAACTGAAATTTATAAGCTTTAAGTGAATCTTTAGTTTCAAGATAACGAAATTACACCTCAAAAGAAAGTGGTAAGATAAGCAACTGTTATCTTGAAAAGTGACTGATCCAAGCACAGACTATTAGTTTTTGTTAAGGTTGAGAATATAAAGTGTTTTTCTGTTTGCTTTTAGAGAAATCAGCAAATTTATCAGACTTTATCAATTCCCTAAAATGGTTGAGAATACAAAAGGTGATGGGATTGATATCCCAAAGAAGAAGAGTAAAGATTCAGTTAGTGGTGATACCAATATTGAACCCTCATCTATTTCCCCATTGATGTTGAACAAAAACACACAAAAAGCTATGGAATCTATTGCACCAATATTAGAAGGTTTTAATCCCAAGACGTCAACAAGTGAAAATATGTCTTTGAGGCTACCACCAGCAGTTATTCCTACTGGTGAATGTCTAGATGATATGAATTTTGAGAATGTGTTACAAAGAAGTTTAAGTAGTGGTTCTCAAAATATGCCTGACTTGAATACGTCGCTTGATCAAACTTGCGACGTCACTTTAGAGAATTTGAAATTAAATGAGTCAGGCTACAACAAGTCAGACACGTCAGAATTTCCAAATCCGATTCAATTGACTGAACAGACCGCTAGTGAGGTGTCTTCTAACCCATTAAGTGCATCTGGAATGAACACGCCAACACCTTTTCCATATGTCAACTTACCTATCTCAGGATCAAACTCTGGTAACTACTCTAGAAAATCATCTGTTGGTCAGGTTAATGCTGTACTACCAAAAATTGGTAAGATTGGTGTTTGTGCCATGGATGCTAAAGTATTATCGAAGCCAATGCGTCATATCTTAAATAGGTTAATCGAACATGGAGAATTTGAAACTATTATCTTTGGTGATAAAGTAATCTTAGATGAAAATATTGAGAATTGGCCCACTTGTGATTTTTTAATATCATTCTTCTCTACTGGGTTCCCCTTAGATAAAGCCATTTCTTATGCAAAGTTAAGAAAGCCATTTATGATTAACGATTTAGTTATGCAAAAGGCTTTATGGGATAGAAGATTATGTCATAGACTTTTAGAAGCTGTTAATGTTCCTACTGCTCCAAGACTGGAAATTAGTAGAGATGGTGGGCCTCGTGCTAACGAAGATTTAAGAAGTAAATTATTAGAAAAGGGTGTTAATTTAGAGCCCATTGAAGAACCTGTCTGGCGTATGATTGATGAAGATACTCTAGAAGTGGATGGCAAGATTATGACAAAGCCATTTGTGGAAAAACCAGTTGATGGTGAAGATCATAATATATTCATATATTATCATTCCAAGAATGGGGGTGGTGGTCGTAGATTATTTAGAAAAGTTGGGAATAAATCTTCTGAGTTTGAACCAACTTTAACTATGCCAAGAACTGATGGTTCATATATTTATGAAGAGTTTATGGATACAGATAATTTTGAGGATGTTAAAGCTTACACTGTAGGTGAGAAATTTTGTCATGCTGAAACAAGAAAATCTCCTGTTGTTGATGGTATTGTGAGAAGAAATGCCCATGGTAAAGAAGTCCGGTATATTACAGAATTGTCAGATGAAGAAAAGGATATTGCACATCGTGTTTCGAAAGTCTTTTCACAAATGATTTGTGGGTTTGATTTGTTAAGAGTAGCTGGTACAAGCTATGTCATTGATGTTAATGGGTTTTCGTTTGTTAAAGATAACAGTATATATTATGATTCCTCTGCTAAGATTTTAAGAGAAACTTTCATTCAAGCTAAAAAAAGAATGGATATTGAAAAGCGTATCTTACCACAAATTAGAGAAGAAAAGAGTCAAAAATGGGTTTTTAAAGGGCTTGTTACTGTTATCCGCCATGCAGATAGAACACCAAAACAAAAAATTAAACATTCTTTTACCTCGCCAATTTTCATCTCTTTATTAAAGGGCCACAAGGAAGAAGTTGTTATCAGAAATGTTAATGATTTGAAAATCGTATCACAAGCTTTAAATATTGCTCTTGAAGAAAAAGCAGAAGATCCAGTCAAAGTCAAGCTGCTGTTTACCACCTTGATGAAAAAAATTGATTTCCCAGGAACTAAGATTCAATTGAAGCCAGTTATTAACAAAGAAAATGAAGTAAAAAAGGTTCAATTCATTTTAAAATGGGGTGGTGAACCAACACATTCTGCTCGTTATCAAGCTACTGAATTAGGTGAACAGATGCGTCAAGATTTTGACCTATTGAATAAGAGTATTTTACAAAATATAAAAATATTTTCATCATCCGAGAGAAGGGTGCTACTATCTGCTCAGTTCTGGGCATCCGCTTTATTTGGTGCTGATGAATTGGGTAGTGATGAAATTAGTATCAGAAAAGATCTATTAGATGATAGTAATGCTGCTAAAGATTTAATGGATAAAGTGAAAAAAAAACTGAAACCGTTATTGAGAGAAGGGAAAGAGGCCCCGCCTCAATTTACATGGCCACCTAAAATGCCTGAACCATATTTAGTTATAAAAAGAGTTGTTGAACTAATGGATTATCATAAAAAGGTTTTAGATTATTATTTCGCAACTAGAGATATTGAAAAGATGCAGGTAAGATGGTGTTGTGGTGAAGATCCAGTTTTGTTTAAAGAAAGATGGGACAAATTGTTTAAAGAATTCCATAGTGTGGAGAAAGTTGATCCATCAAAGATTTCGGAATTATATGATACTATGAAGTACGATGCATTGCACAATAGAGAATTCATGGAAAATATTTTTGATCCACATGGTTGCTCTGAATTGATTGACAGTGAATTAGATACTCATTCTTTGGTGAACAGATATCCAATTAATATATTGGCAAAGAACAATTTCAAGATTATTGATAGTCAAAGTGGAAGCAATAGCCCTAGTTCTAGTAAAACCAGTGTTGGCTCGTTGGGTTGGGTTTTAGAAAGTAGTAGTAAGACAAGGAAGGATGATTCCAAATTAACTTCTCCATTTGCTGAACCTAAATTTAAACAACTAAGAGAGCTTTACAAGTTGGCCAAAGTTTTGTTTGATTTTATTTGTCCAAAGGAATATGGTATTCAAGATTCTGAAAAATTAGACATTGGGTTGTTAACTTCATTACCTTTGGCTAAACAAATACTAAATGATATCGATGACATGAAGAATAGAGAATCACCAGCATGTGTTGCCTACTTTACTAAGGAATCCCACATTTACACATTGTTAAACATTATTTATGAGTCTGGTATTCCGATGAGAATTGCAAGAAACGCTTTACCTGAATTTGATTACTTATCTCAAATAAATTTTGAATTATATGAGAGCACAGACTTATCTGGACAAAAGACACATTCTATTAGATTAAAAATGTCGCCTGGCTGTCATACCCAAGATCCATTGGATGTTCAATTAGATGAGAGACATTATATCAGCTGTATTCCTAAATTATCTTTAACCAAACATCTAGATATGGATTATGTCCAACAAAAGTTAAGAAATAAATTCACTAGAGTAAAGATGCCATCTAAATTTACACCAGTGAACATAACCAGTCCTAATTTGACATTCCATAAAGTTAAGAAGAGTAAATTGAAGAAGGAAAGCAGTAAATCTGATGCTGATTTGGAAGACTCTTCTACCAGCTCACCATCTGTTTCATTGTCGCATTCCTCTTCTAATTTGTCTATTGACGATAAGATTCAAAATATAAAATAAGAATTGTTAAACGTGTATAGATATTTATCAAGGTTTTTAAATAGTAACGCATTCTCTTTTAAAATTTTACAAAGGGTATTGTATTAATACTCAAGCATATAGTATGTTAAAATGTACCCGTCGATTGTTCTGTATCTACACTTCCTCGATTAGAGAACATTTCTTTGTGGTGATCATATCGTTATTAAAATTACACTACTGTATATATTTTTAATGGTTATTGGAATTATCATGTTAACCTAGTTATAATAGACACCAATAATATTTACTATCACATTGCCTCCTTTGAGAAAAGGATAAGATTTAAGATTGATGAAAGAGAAATTATTAAAACAACAATGTGTTACTTTTTTTAATTCGTTTTATAATGCAGTGATCATAAGTTTCAGATTATTTGATTAATATATTTAAAAACATCACTAGTTTGGTTTAAGTAGGTAAGGGTGATTCTCTCCATAGACATCATTCAACCCAGTTAGAAAGATAATCTATCTCAATCGAGAGTAAAAGGTTTTGTTTATTTTAAAGAATAGTTTTGTAGCAAGAAGTTGAGCTTACAAAACACTAAAATTTAACTAATCATAAAAATAAATAATAAATCTCACATTAACTTATTAGGTCCCTTTTAAAACAGATTATATTGAACGTATAAGTATATATTTTAATAAAACGAAGGGTGAATTTACAACTCTCCCAATTGTTGAAATAAAACATACATTTTGTGCTTGAAACCAAATATATGTCATAACTTTTCAAACTGTCACCACAACTGTCACCACAACTTCCCCCATATTTAAGTTTATCGGGAGTAAAAAACTTACTGGTATGTTTTTTGGTAACATTTGGGGGTTTATTTAAACTAAATTAAGCTGTCTTTGTAACATGACAGTAATTGAATACTTTTTATTTGAGTTAACAGTTAATTTAACGATGTCTTCGAAAAATTACCAAGTTTTAAAAATTTAAAGTTAAATGAATCTTTCAGTGAGGAAACATGAGATGACCTGTTTATAAAGAAACTCTACGTATTCAGACATTAACAATCGATGACCGACACCTTCACAATTACAAAAAAGAATAGAAACAAGTCCAAACAATATGATTTTCCAACCAAGCTGAAAGAATGTCGAGAAACTGTAAAAGAATCTTTAATGTTTCAGGATCTGACTTCTCAATTACAACCTATTGCGAAATCAGTGACTTCAATAAGATGTTTAGCGATTGGAAGCTTTACTGATGATTTCCCAGCAAGATATCAATTAGCACTACTACTAGAGATGGTTGAATATATTAAATGCACCAACGAGTTAGATAAAGTCTTAGTTTCAGTTTTTGATCCGGTATTCACGGATGATGATAAGAACTTCATTCAAAGCTTAGGGTCTATGTGGACAATTGATGAGGAAATGCCCTCAAAGAATTTCAATAATGATTCTACCTTCTACTTTCTTCCGCATGCTCCATTAGATCTAACAGAACATGTGCTGATAGCGGAAAAGCCCAAATATTATTTAGCTAATAATATAATTCAACATACTGATAGATATACTGCATCCCAATTACATGGAAAGTACCCTGTTATTAGTAAATTGGTGCATTTAATACAAAAAAATGAAGATAGAATAACGAAAGACACTGAAACAAATCGGGATGATACAGCAACAGATGGATTCACTACTTTTGTTTCAAAAAGAAATAGAAAAAATAAAAAGAATGATAAGTATATTTTTAAGGAACCTGCAATAGATTATTCTGCTATTGAAACATACTTCAAAGAGGCCAAAGTTGTCACTGATTTTAATAACGGTGAACATTTAAAAGATAAACCATGGGTAAATTCGTTTTCAGATTTGACATTTCACATAATTAATTAATGAATCGATATGTCTGGCAAACGCCTTGTTGATATCATTTGAATAGACTTAATTTCGATTTAACAAACGACAAAACAGTAAGGTTAAATATAACTTGTAGTATCGTAATTTTCTGTTTGTACTTTCTAAAATAAAGTAAAATCATTAAAATTCGATAAGCTAGGTTTAATTTGTAACAAATACAATATATAGCATAATTATTTATTTTTATAACTGTAACATCAAATAGTTATATTTTATAAGAGGCATTATTATTAGAATTTTACACACAGGAGATATTTATTTTACATAAATCTAATAATATATATATAGTAATTGTATCAGGCTATTTTTTACTGTACTTAGGCTTGATAAGATTCCCAGTTATCAAGGATAGTTTTAATACGTTCAGAGCCAGTCAAATCGTAAACATTTTGGAAATATTCCTTGGTTAATTCAAATGGTTTAGCAGTTAAATTTGGAATATATTTGCCAATTAACTTATCAACCTTAACGTTTTCTTTGATAACGTTCTTGTTCAAGAAATTCTTGAATGGTTTAACACCACTTCTTAAGTAAGAAGAGTGGAATGGAACAGAGATACCACGTAATGGGATACAGGCGAAACCTCTTTCTAATTCAATTGGTTGCTCCTTAGCTAAGGATCTTTTGGAGATTTCATCAACAATTTCGAATAAGTGAGATTCAACTTCTTCTAATGGCATAGATTCTCTTAACTTAACAATATCAATCTTTTGCATCTTAACAACATTTAAGGTGTTGGATAAAGTATCTAAAGCTCTTAAATCACCAGCAGCAACATATTGTTGGTTTTCAACATTGTGGTTAACAATTTCTAATAACCAGCCAGTTCTCTTAGCAACCTTTTCAACGACAAACATTAAAGCTTCTTGGTTGAAAGTGGCAGATACTCTACCTGGATTAACAGCAATCATACCATAATTAGATCTACCTTGTTCATCTCTTGGAACAGCCACTTGCATGGTCATACCTCTGTAGAAAACAACTTCAACTAATGATTCAATAGACATAATATCAGCTAAAGAACATAGAGCAGCATATTCACCTAAAGAATGACCAGCAAAGGCAGCATCGGCTGGAATCAAACCCTTAGCCTTCAAATCTTCAAAAGCAGCCTTTTCCATTAAGGTTAAAGCTGGTTGAGTAAATTGAGTAGCAGAAAGTAAACCGGTTGGGGATCTGAAAGTGAAAGAGTTAGATTTTTCATCAATATCCTTGAAGATTTTTTCAGTCTTGACTTCGTTATCAACAATAGTTTCAAAAATCATAGAGGTATAGTTTTCTCTAATCTTTCTACCCTTTTCACCACCGAAGTAAATTGTTAATTCATTTGGATTGTTTCTAACAATATCTAAAATGGAGAAACCATAAGTTTGCTTGAAATGGTTATCAGCTCTGTCCCACACATCCCTAGCAACATCAGACTTTTCATATAAGTCCATACCCATACCTTGTTCTTGAGAACCTTGACCTGTGAAAACAAAAGTGGAAACTGGTTGTTCAACTTCAGCTTCACCGGTTAAGACAACAACATTTTCATCATTCTTGGTTTCAAACTTAATTAACTTTCTACCATTAATCATACCAACATGTTGGATACTTGTCTTTAGTTGAGTATTTGGTAAAACCATGCTTTGGAATTGACAATTGTAAGCACGTACTCTTGAAGAAACACTATCAGCAGCATAGTTTTCAATCAAAGCTCTAATAGCGGCAGATGAGAACATACCGTGGGTGATAGTACCTGGTAAATCGGCGTAACTAGCAAAGTGACGAGAAACATGAATTGGATTCAAATCACCAGAAATTCTACCATAGGTTTCATTAGTGCTTGGGGATTGAGTGTCCAAGACAGCGATTGGAATAGCATTTTCTAAGTTAACCTTTTGTTCTAATGTTGAACCGGTTCTCTTTAGGAAATCAACAACTGGGTTACCAAATGATTCAGCAGCAGAGTAATCAACAACACCAATTTCAACGTTTTCCTTAGTTGGTAATTCTAACTTAATTGGACCGGAACATTGAACAGTAGAGAAAACACCAGCATCCTTGAATGTGACTTCAGTTTCGGTTTCAAAAGTTAAAGTCTTACCTAATAAATCAATATCTTCATCATCTAATTGGAACCATTCCTTAGAACGTAAGACGGCAATATCCTTAGCAGATTCAACATGCATTTGGTAAACTGGTTCAGTGATCTTTTGGAAAGTGTTTTGGTAATCATTATAGGAACCTCTGTAGAAGAAAGAGGAAACAACTTCCATTACTGGCTTACCATCTCTAGATAATGTACCAATAACTTCAACAACCTTACCATTTGGTTGATTAACAACAGACTTGATAACGGCGGAAGTGGAGATAACATCACCTTCTTGTAATGGAGAAGCACCTGGAATCATCCTGTAGCCATTGGATAAGTGAACTAATTTTAATAAATCACCATCAACAGTTTCTGGGAAAATAGCCTTAATGATAGCTCTCCAACCAACGACAATAGCAAAATCCATTGGGGCTAATAGTTTTCTACCACCTCTAGCAACGAAATCTTCACAATTGTTACCAATGGCATGAGTAAATTCAGTAATAGAATTAGCGGTGATAGTAAAATCTGAACCGCTGATAACGTCTCTTGGGTCAAAGTTTAAGTTGAATGGTTCATCAATCCATAATTTCCAATACATTTCCTTGATACGTCTGTTACGGTCTTCCATAATTTCAGAGATTGGAGCAAAACCATCAGCAGTGTTATAGGTGTAAAGTAATGGTAAAACAACTGGAACACCATCCATAGTTCTATTTTCAATTAAACCTAATTCAATGACATTGTCTTTGACTAATCTTAAGACGGCAGTCTTCTTTTGTTCACCTTGAACACGTTCAGTTAAAGTAACAACGGTGGCAGAAGATTCGTTTGGATTTTCAATAGTGACTTCCATACGATGACATGGTTTGAAAACCTTTTGGGCAGCGTTAGGAGTATATAATTTACCTTGAACAAATCTTTCAGTGGTGAAGAAAGCATATCTCCAATCCTTTTTGTTACCAGCTAATGATTTGAACCATTCATTGGCATCAGTAGAAGTATGAGCTTTTAAGATAATCTTTTGTTCAGCCTTTTCAAGAGGAGTAGCTAATGGTTCTTCACCACCTAAGTAGTCAACGGTTGGGATGGAAGCTTTGTCATCATTATAGTAATCTTTAACTAATTTTTCAATGTGACCTTCATGAATACCATCCATCATTTCCTTAATTGGTTCATCGATCTTCTTTGTGAATTCAGCAGCGACTGGACCGTGTAAGATACATGTTCTTTGAACATCTTCATCGATAACAGTCTCAATGGCTTCTGATTGCCATAAAGAATCCTTCTTGAAAAAGAATTCAAATCTGTGATCAAGAATTGGAACGAATGGAACTGGTTTTTGCATTGGGTTTTCACACATGTTTAAGAAATGATCAACATCTTGAGCGTTCATGTATTGTTCCTTAGCAGCTGGGAAAGCGTTGAAAACGGCATCCAAAGCCCTTTCTGGTTGATTTAAGATAGTGTAAGATTGAATGACAGAAGTAGTCTTCTTGATAGTGAAACGTTCTTCAACACGACGTAAGAAATCACCAGTTAAGTTTCTTAAAGTTGGATCAATCCAAGATTGAGTCTTCTTGATAAACATCAATTCGACTAATCTGTTGGCAACTTCTTCATAAGTCATTTGAGTAATATCACGAACTTCACCGTTAACAGTAGCAAACCATGGTTTATGAGTATCAGCATTTAATTTCTTAATGATGTAATCTCTCTTAGCATCTAAAGTAATTTGTAATTTATTCTTTGGTAAGTTAAAGATAGTTTCATCCATTTCCTTCCAAAAGATGACACAACGAGTAGCAATCTTATGAATTGGTTCACCCATTTCTGAACGAACGGTTAAGATACCACCGGTTGGTTTTTTGTAAGTGTTTTCCCATTGAGAATCTGGAACACCGGTACAGTCAATAATAGCTTGTTTAGCGGCATGAGAAGTCTTAGCCTCCTTAGCAATCATAACTTTAGAACCGAATAAGAACCCATCGAATGGCATTGGTGGATAGTTAAATTCCGTGGACCATTGACCGGTTAAATATGGATAAGTATCTTCAGCGGACCCGAAACCAGACCCGGCGATTAAGACGATATTAGATTGTCTTCTAATCTTTGAGTACATTTGTAACATATTGGCGTGGAAATCTTCATAAGAATGATGACCACCGGCTCTACCACCTGTCCATTGCAATACGATTGGGAAGTTTGGATGAGCTTTAGCGATGTTAATAACTTGAGAGATAGCATCGATGGAACCTGGTTTCAAGCCTAAATGGGTCAAACCTAAAGTTTCGATATATTCGGTAGCGACTTCCAAAGATGGAACACCAGCACCGATGGTGACGGCTTCGATTGGATAACCTTTAGATCTCAACTCTCTGATTAATGGGATCCCCCATTGTAGCATTCTTGGATTAACATAAATCAAATTGATTGATAAGCTGTACCCAGGTTTGATTTGAGAGATAATTTCGTCGATGGCTTTAGTCATACCGTCTGGAGAGAAATAACCACCACCGGCCAGTTCGATTTGATAGCCTGCATTGATTGTGGCGGCGACAAATTGTGGAGAGACGGTGGTTGGAGTCATACCGGGGACCAATAATGGAGCTCTGCCGATTAATCTTGAGAATTTTGTATCGACGTAAACTTTGCCATTTTTGTTTTTGATCAATCTTGGGCGGAATTCTTGTAACCAATCTTGGTTTCTTTTCAAGCCCTTTGTGGAGATATCGAATAATTCTTGTTTGAAGCCGTATTCGTCGTCAGGATTTATATCCAAAGCACCAGCGACGATGATACGAACCCCAGTCCCATCTTTATTACGGTGGGTCAAGACACCTAACCCTGAGGCACTGCCTGGACCGAAGTCTAAGATATGAGACGCTGAGAATTGACATGCGGTTTCCCAGTTAACTGGCAAGTTGATGATACAGTCTACGATTCTGGCGATTAGAGAACCGTTGTACGATCTTAAATCTTGACCGTCAAAAGTGTCATAAACGGGGATCTTGATGTTTGATTGTTTGATATCGATATTGACATTTGTCAAGTCTTTGATGATTGCATCGTTGGCTGGAGTTAACAGATGGGAATGGAATGGGGAGGTGATTGGTAAGAATCTATTTGAGAATTTCAATTTTCTTTCACTGTATGGGATTCTTGCTTGGTCGAGACCGTTGGGGGCTTTAGCCTTTCTAAGTACCAGATTCAACCCGTATAGAGATTGAGGTGGACCGGATACGACCAAGTTTCTTGCCCCATTGACCAATGATATGACCACGTGTTTTTCTGTAGGTAAATGAGAGTTTGTTTCATCGATGTAGGTTTGGACTTGTTGTTGGGATAGATTTGAGATGGTTAGCATTGGGGAAGGGGTGCCTTCGCCGTTTTCGATGGAGTCCTCGACGATGGAGGGTGGTAGCGAGGTGTTTGGGTAAGTCAGATCACAGCGGACCCCGATGAAGAATAAGATCGAGATTGATTTCTTGATGATGGATAAGAATTCCTCCCAGGAGTCGGATTCGGCGATAGCGATGGCGGCTACCAGCCCTTGGGAATGGCCGGTGGCGCCTGCCATGTGGTCTCTTAGTTGGCCCGGGGTGAAGCCCAAGATCTTTGCGGTGACGGCGTAGTGGACCAGTTGAATGACGCCGATCAATGGGCAGGAGATTGGGATGGATAGAAGGTAGTCTACGTCTGGGGTGTTTTGTGGTGTTTCCAACCAGTCGATCAGGTCGAACCCTTGGGTGAAGACCTTTTCTGCTCCGGGGGTTGATTTGATCAGGCTGTTCAGGGTGTCGTGGGAGATCTTGATGATGTCGGCGATGAGGACGTTGTAGATGTTGTACAGTTCTCTCAGTTCTTCGAAGTAGTCGTCGGTGTTCCCCTGTCCGCCGAAGATAGCTACTAATTCTGATTGATTATTTTCTACTGATTGGAATAAAGCGGATTTTGATTTAGCAGTGGCGACTTGACCCGTGGAGATATAGGTTGCGGTGAGGAAGTTTTTCACCAAGAGTTTAATTTTGGTGATTGTTGTGTTGTCATTGTCGTTCAATAGGTTGATAGCTAGAGTGTGAATGTCGTTACCGTGTAGATAGCTGTTTTCGAATTCTGCTAGGGCGACGGCGAGGACTTCGTCGAATTGGGTCTTGTTGTTTGGTGTTATTAGGGAGGCGACGTAGGCCAAGAACTTTGCCAGTAGTTCTGCGGAGGAAGAGGGCTCGTTGTCGTCTGCGAAGCCCTCAGTTGGGGTTGGCAGGGTCTTTGAGAACTGTTCTTGGAGTTGGAAGGCGGCGAAGAAGGACACGTTAGGCACGGACAGCTTGTGTTCTATCGAGCCGTGAGTAAGCGTTAAAGATCTGGTGGCCATGGTGATATTACAGTTACTGATTTTACTGTTAATTCTATAATGGAGTAATATGTGGTTGACTGCTTGAGATATGGGGGTACGGACCGGTTGACCAACAGGTGATATATGGCTTCTTATATATATGGCTGCTTATATATATGGGTCGGTTGATTGTGTCAAGCAGATGTAGAATGTGCAGATGTAAGCTGGAGTTGAGTGTAGTTTACAGCTTGTTTTGTTCAAATTTCAGTGTTTGCTCAAACTGTTCAGAGCAGTTCGGGCGTTGGGCTTCTGCGCTGTCTCGAGCGATTGTCACATGGCGGTGCGATCTTCACATGCGCGCGTGTGGGCGTGCGGGTAACCGTAGCGCGCGATAAAAATTTGCATTTGCACGTTGGCTCTGGAGAGATATTTCCAGCAGTGCCCACTTGTGTTGGCAACAGTGCAACATTGCAGTGCGATGTCAAACATTCAGCGTCACATGCTTCTGCTTCTGTTGGGATGGCGCATCTGTTTGTTGAATGCTCTGCACGCATTCGTTTACAGTGCTGGACGGCCGCATGCGGTAATGGCTGTGGGATCCACAACATACAATGCTGTAATACACTGCAACAAATCAATAACACAACAAGTTGACAATGCTGTAGAGCGTAGCGCTTGTTTTTGTTGAGAGAACCGCACAAAGGGTCCATTGTGCCCGGCGCGCACACAATACCGCCTCGAGAAACTAGAAATACTTTCCAGCAGACGCTCTCGAGCAGACGCTGATACGTGCCAGATCAACTACTTCAGCGGCCGCCGTTTAGGCAAACAACACCAAGCCCAAACCCAAACCGCCTTTGTTTGGGGCCCGTTTCAACCATTCATCATTGTTTGTTGTCTGCCAATCTTGCAAGATTGCCAATCTCCACTCTCCACTCTCCAACCGAGCTTATACCGTCGTTCCCATGCCCCACTCATGCCCAACTATATATAAACCGTGCCATCGATCGTCGTGGTGCTTCTTCTCTCTCTCTCTTGAACCAACTCACCAACTCACCACCACAACAACACAACACATGGTATCCGTAAGCAAAAGAGTACTGTTGAGTATCTCGATCGTATTCACCTTCGCAGGCTTTCTGTTCGTCTGTATCGCCACCGCAGGCTCCTCCTCTAACTACAAGCCAATCACAAACGTATACCTCGGCGACGCAGGCATCTCCCACATCAACGTCTCAAAAGTCCTCCCTGTCCTGTCCCCAGTGCTAGACGTCCTCGGATCCGCCATCTTGGCACCAGGCGCAAACAAAGACCTCATCTTCTCCTCGCTGAAAAACATGTCCCACACCGCAGTACTAGCTCCATTCCTAACCCTCTTGATCAACTGTGAAAACACCACTACCGCACTGAACGCAGTCATGAACTTGACCCCACTCATCATGACCATCAACAACAACAACACCCAACTAGAACTCAACGGCTTCAACCAATTACTATCTACTTCCAAAAACTCAAACGACACCGTAGACTATCTACAAACCCTTTTGAAACAAGTAAACGATTTCAATTCAACACAAATGATCTCTTTGGAAAACACCGCCTTCTCCCTCCTAACCGACTCCTCGCATCCAGCAAACACCTCCGCATCACTAGTCGCGCTATCCAATCTAACCTTGGCGGAAATGGCACCTTTGCTACCGGCATTCGAACTGTTACAAAAATCAAATAACGTCACTGCCACCTTCGAAGCCTTGTCCACTCTGATGAACACGTCAATCCCCAACACGTTGGCCACATCCTTGTTCTCCACGCTAGCCACTGCAATCAATTCAAACACCGATCTAGCCGCCGTCTTCGACAAGATGTCCGCCATCATCCCTAAATCGCTAGCTTCCTCCGCATCCGCGCTAGAAAATATCTTGGCCAACTCAAAGGACGAAAATTCTACTCTATCCACCTTGAATAATATCATGCAAGCCAACTTGACCTCCTCGACCACCGCCAAAAATATCCTGGCCACCCTAACCAACCTAGTGGACAACGCCTCAAACAAATCGTTGATCCTAAACTCACTAACCGGCCTGGTCTCCGCCGTCGGTAACCCAAACGTCACCTCAGAACTGACCACCCTAAACAACATCCTATCCATCTCAAATGACCAATCCGCCAACGTCAAGACGCTACAATCGCTACAAAATGTCATCACCACAGACACCTCGAACAATAAATATATCCCATACTTGTTCGATATCTTGCAAACATCAAAGGACCCGGCTGCATCATTCAGCTCCCTACTAAACGTCACCACTTTTGCGTCACAAAATATCGCAGAATTCACCCCATTACTGGGTGTCTTGAAAAACGCTACCTCCTCTCCTATCCCCACCGATAAACAATTGTACGACTTGACCGAATCCGTGTTGCAATACTTACAAATCCCGGCTGCATTCAGATTATCCATCTTCACTCTATGTCAAGTAGACCACAATAACGATATCATCAAATGCTCCAATTCTCACGCCGTTCAAAACTTAGACTTCAGAGCCATCATCTACGATGCCTTGATCAAATCAGATCTACAACCTTACATCAAAACGTTGGATATCGGTGCAGACGACTTACAACTACAAGGTCATCTATTAAAGAAAGAACACATGTACGTCCCAGCCATCAAAGCAGTCCTAGCCTGTAACATCATCTATATCGTATCTTCGTTCTCAATCATGTGCTACTTCATCTACATGTTCATTAGACATCACGAGTTCGCTCTATCACACAGAGGCTGGTTCATCCTAATGGCTCTATCCTTGTTCTGTCCACTATTCTCAGGGATTTCTGCCACTATCGTCGCCGTCATCACCACCGTTATCAAATCAGGGACCTACAAAGATAGATACAATGTCGTTTACACAAGTGGTAGTGCGTATTCCGGGCTTTCTTGGTGTGCATTCGCTATCTCCTTCGTCACTTCCATGATTGTCGGGGTCATGTGGTTGAACCACTGGAAGGGTGCTCACGACGGTCACTTACCATTCCCAGAACATAAACACGAATCCACTATCGTAGAAGTTAATCACGATATCTCTTCTTCTGCCTCATCAAAGGCTTCAAAGAATGAAATCAACGCTATTGAAGAAAAAGTTTAATATAACTCTTTTATCAATCTTTTACAACAACAAAAGGAATAATATTCCAATATACCCTTCTTTTAATAGTACTACTACTTTCATATAGATGAAATAGGACACACAATATACGTGTGGGCAAAGGTTTCTCCCTCACAGTTCCTATTACCATATATTTATATATATTAAAGCGTATAGTTTGTAATCCTACATAAAATTATAAATATCTTCAACTTTTAAAGTGTTCTTCCCTTGTGTATTAATGTTTCCACTAAGTAGATATCTTCAACTTTTAAAGTGTTCTTCCCTTGTGTATCAATGGTGTTTGCTAAAAAGATATCTTCGACTTTTAAAGTGTTCTTCCCTTGTGTATTAAAGATATCCTCAAACTTTTAAATGGTCCTTCTCTAATGTATCAATGGTTTCCGTTCAATAGATTCAGACATATACATGACTTGTGGACGTCTTACAGATTTGACAGAACACCAAGTGACGAACGTTAACAATGCGGCAACAACACCACCCCATACAAGACCCAAATATACATGACCGAAATTAAATTTAATACCGTACGTATCAGCATTATCATCAAGGATCCTACTAATGATGACTAATGCCGATACACAACAACCGGCACTGATTAATAGGGATAAGAATGCCAAAAATGAAAGTAGACAACCGATGACTTGAACAAATTTAACATGAATACACCATCTAATGATACACACAACTGTACTTAAAAATGATAATACAATCCCAATCAATATAGTGATGAACATACATTTAATTAATGCATTGAAATATGTCATTTTATCTTGTATCTTCTGTGGTAAGAGAATTGAAGCAGAATCTAATGTGGATAACACAGAATTATCATTGATGTTATCGTACAATAATTCTTTCAGATTGAAAGTTTGAATCCCCTTCGGTGATGTACAGCTTGTGACACTCTTATTTGCCGTTTCAATACAATATGACCATAGCCCTATGTTAATATACCCAGGGAAGTTAATTTCTAGCACAGTGCTTGAAGATACCACCTTACTTATTGATACTCCAGTCAAATCAACTTGAGATGTATATATATGATTCAATGGATAATAGTTTTTAGTAGATCCAGCACAGGCAATAACGGATAATATCAGAGCTGAAGCTGAAAAAAACGCTGTGAACAACAAAGCTACAGCATTAGACATGATTTAGACATAAAATGTGAATTGCAGTTTTGGTATGATTGTCCTGACAGATTTAGTTCAAATTTGAGGCACTTAATGGCTGATTTTATATATTCCAGAAAAACAACAACAACCCAACAACAATTAGTCGAAGTGACTCAAAAAATGCCCCACAGATATGGCTTAACCATCCAAAAGTAGAACCCTCGGAGTACTCGGATAATTTGTCCCTGCCAATATATATAAAATATATATTTATCTTTATCCCATTTTGTCAAATATCAACTGAACAAAAAATTCAAGAGGCTTGGCCAACTAATTATAGAAGGAATGCTCACTTACCTTAAGGCAAAAAACATCAAATAATGGCCATTCTTTAAAAGATCCATGCTTTGGATAAATCTCCAAACAACTAACTGCAAGGCACACGTGGAAAGCATAGCTGTATTCTGGTTCTTGATGGGATTACTGCTGGGACTTTTGATCTTGAGATTAGATCTCATGGCCGGAATAGGAAGGTGAAGATCTCCCATGCATTGCTCTATTTCCCGATCGGGCAGAGTGGGGCCCGTCACGTGTTTTCCACGTGAGTGTAGTTCTTTTCAAACCTTTTAGCCAGTCTTGACAGTAAGAGATATTGAAATGTAGTAGTGAAGAGATATTGAAATATAGTAGTGAAGAGATAGTTTAATCTCAATTACGATGAACCAGCTATCACAAACAAGGTTGTTGGGTACTGTCACATTTGTCACATACTATAACTATATATTTATATATATATAGAGAGGGAGGGAGCTCTTTTCATGAAAAGTGAAGGTACAACATAATGAGCTATTTCCACAAGGTAAAGACGAAGAGTTCGGGCAGACCCTTATTATCTCAGGATGAACACGATATTGTTATCAGTGATTCTGTTGGGCTATATGAACTCAAGGAGAGAATAGTTACTAAACAAAATGGAAGAGTCTTTTTAACTAACAAGAGAATTATCTATGTTGACAATGTGTCTCCCGTTGATGAATCGGTAGCATTGCATTTAGATGAAATTAAGTCCGTAGAATATCAACCTGGCTTCTTAAAAAGATCATCAAGATTGATCATATTCTTAGCACCTCCAAAATTAAGTGGTAAAAAGAATCCAGCTGCGGGATCAAGAGAGACTTTATCTGAAAAGAATGCCAATGATAATGACAATTTTAGTACAAAATGGGATTGCCCTATATGCCAAGCTGAAAATACTTCAAAGGGAAAGATTACCACTGATACTGGTGATATGCCAATTTGTGATAATTGTGGGATACAGATGGATTTCACAATGGCTAAAGATTCAATTAAATACATGGAAGCTGATAAAGTGAGAAGGTCAAATGGCGCCGAAACAAAGACGATAAAATGTCCTGCATGTACTTTCCTTAATCACCCATCCATGACCATATGTGAAATCTGTGGGACACAATTGCCACAACTCAAAAATGGGAAATCTCCTTCAAAGAAAAAACACATAATTTCCTTGATACGACCTGAATATATACAAATTAGTTTTAGAAAGAGTGATGGGTCATTATTTGCCCAGGCAACCACTAAAGAAATCAATGATTTGAGAAAAATAGGCATTTTCAATCAAAATGTGGCTAGTATAAATGGTATTGATGTGAAACCAAGGGAAGATGTTATCAATATAATTAATCAAAACTCTAAGTCAAATACAACCGAGACTAAGATTGAATTCATGGGGATCAATGGGTTGGAAAGGTATAGAGAAACTCAATTAATGAACAATGACATATTGTTCAATAGTGCATTACAGGATCTAAATAAATTAATGTCCTTGGCTGAATCCATTGAAAATTTATACAAAATAAAGAATAAGAATTCAAACTTGAATCAACGTATAAACAAACTGGATTTAAATAAACAATCACAATCAAACTTAATTATTGATCGTGATAAATTTTTGAATCAAGATTTATTTCTTGATGAAATTGCAAGAGAAATTTATGATTATGCCATGTTAGAATTTAAAGATAATGAAATCAATAATAATGTGTTAATCCCCTTGATCGATTTTTATGCTATGTATAATAAAGCCATGAGAATCGGCACTGGGTTAATATCTCCACAAGAATTGAAAGATGCATGCCAAAGGTTCCCCAAATTAGGATTAAACGATTTGAAATTAATTAAATTGAATAAAAGAATCTTATGTTTAGCCAGTACTAATTCTTTTGATTTTATTAAAAGGGAAATTATTGATATCTTGACACAAGATGCAGGTCTGGATGTCTTGAGGATTACCCAAATTTTGAATGAGATAGCCAATGACACCAAGAAGACAAGTGATGAGGAAACCGTTCAAAGACAAAACGCAACTTGGACTGTTTCAATCATTGGGGAAATCCTTCAATCATGTGTAGATAATGGTATCCTAGTCATCGATGAACAAATCAGTGGTATTTATTACTTCAAAAATAATTTTTAAAGCAGTGAATTCTGTATACAAACGTCATCCCTCCATTAACGAATTAACGTAGTCTATAATTAACACGACAATCTCATTTATTTATATTTCATTAGATTTAATATTCATTTTTTTTCTTTCTATTATACAACTATCTACTAACTAGTGAAATCCTCTATTTAATAATTCTTGTTCCAAACTGTTCCAGAAAAAACGAACAATTTCAACATCCTTGAACCTTCTATTTCTATCCAGTTCAACTCTTTGAACATTCCACTGCTGAACATGTTGTGGTACTTCTTCACCATTGAAATAGAAATAATAACCTTTACAGTGTTGAAATAATTCTTGTGGGGTATTCCATTGATAATTATTGAATTGCCAGACATGACCAGTAGTAAAAACAGCTACAACTCTATCCCAATATTCTGGTTTGGTAAACATTCTAGTGTTATTTACCACAAGGAATCTAATTGGTTTATGTATCTTATCGAATTTCTTTTCTATAGTGACCAAATCATCTTTTAATGAAACGGAAATCTCACGAGGATTAATATAGTTGGATTCTAATAAAAACTGTTTAATATTAGCAACAGTTATAATAGAGGAAGCAGCGGATGGAATCAAAATAATTGGATCCTTTTGTTGAACAGATCTCTTATGAGAAGCTGATGCATTCTTAGAGACATGCCCGTTACTAGATTTACCACGTATAGAGGATTTGATAGATTGAACAAGCTTTAATTCGGCATCTTTAATTAAATAACCAAAATCAATAGATTTGGTACCTCTTAAGGTTGAATTATGATCCAATAATTGACGTTCATGCTTTAAAGCTTCAAATAAAGTTGGATCAGTTTTATCATCACTCACGTTTAAACCAGTTTCGGTAGATGCAACAGTGGTAGGTTGTGTGGAGGCTTGACCTTGAAATTGAGCGTTTTCATTTTCTGTTTCAGCTTTATTCCCTTCTTCATCAGTAACATTTTTCAAATACTGGGAGGTTTCGGCACTACCACTTAACCAACTAATTAAGTCATTTCTCTGAAGGAAAGAAATGTTGGTCAACTGTTTCTTTTGACAGTCTGCTAAATAATCAGTAATACTTGAATCCTTATGCATATAACAATGTATAACAACCCTTAATTCCATTGGTTTATCCTCAATTAGAAAGTTAGTTTCTTGGGATATGTCAAATTTCTCCAAAGTATTCACATCAGCAGTATCATCTTTAGTTAAAACAGCGTTCTTAGCTTGTGTGATATCATCGACAATTTCATTAGTTTCGTTTAGTAGCTTGATGTTTTCACCATTTTTCAAATGGCTTCTTAGTGTCTCTAAAACACCACCGGCAACCATTCTGATATACTGTTTTATGCTCTATTAAATCGATTTAGGAATAGTCCTAATATACGAGCTGCTACTCCTCAAAACCTTATAGAATCAACCTATTCCAACTCACTATAAATCAGTCTTTATTATGTTCCACTACTATTTTTTTTCAATTTTGGATTTTTTCAAGATATCATCGTCCGGGTGAAAAAATTGGCAATTTGATGAATTCAAGATTTTATTGAATTTATCTTTATAGAAGTAAGAGATTTCGATGAGCGCTAAGATGATTGTCGATTGAAGGGCTACGTCAAAGGCTAGTAATCAGCTCAATCACACTCACACACTAGTATGGCCAAGAAGGGGAAGAAATCTTCCAGTCCAGCTGTCTCCAAACCAGATGATTCCGGTTCCAAGAAGAAAGGGAAGAAAGGTAAAGATGCTAAAGAAGAACCGGTTGATCCTAAAGCCGAACAACGTGCTAAACAACAAGCTCAAAGAGCTAAAGTGACTTCAACATCAAGTTGGACAGGGAAACTGCCACATACGTTGCTGCACGAATTTTGTCAAAAGAGGAAGTGGAATAAAGTTGAATATGACATGAAAGGAATGGGTAATAAAGGTATGCTAGCAGTTGCTGTGATATCATATACTGACCCCAAGACTAAAGAAGTATTACACGTGAGAATGAATGATCCAACTTATGACAAGGCTAGCCGTGAAGGTACTTTAGAACCACAAGAAACACCAAACGAGGCAAGACATTTTGCTGCTACAGTTGCCCTTTGCCGTATTGCATATAATACCAATTTACACATGATGTTACCACCAAACCACAGAACTATATGGTATGCCTTAGATGATCATAGAAAGAAATTAATAAGCGAAGGGGATACATACCATGCTGAACGTATTTTCAATTCTGAACCATTCACAATGTTACTTGAAGATAGAAAACTTCAACAACAAAAGCAAAAAGAACGAGAGGCTAAAGCAAACCAACAAGAAAAAGAACAAAAAGCCGCAGTAGTCATTTCTTCAACTGATTTACAATCATCAAATAAAGGACACAAAACTGGCCATAAAGAGAACAGAAAAGGCAAAATTAGTAAACCTGTTGGCACTAAAGCGTTATTCACTACTCAAAAGGAAAGCCCGCGTCATGTTACTAAGTTTCCTAGAAAAGTATGGGAAAGAGCTGCATTCATTGATTTAGATGAATCTACTAGACAATTGATTGAATCATCTCTAAGAAGTCACATCGATTGGTCCTCATTAACTGTCCCAGAAGATGCTGATCCTACAGACAGGAAAATATTACAGGAAAAATTACTTTCATTGAATTTTAGAGATGCTCACGTTAAAGAAGCTATGAAGTACAGAGATCCTCTTTCATTTTTGATATTTAACCTACCTGAAGATGATCTGCCTTCCTTTTTTCATAAGAGAAAGGAGGATACTAAGAATAAAGTTGAAATATCATCATTTCCACTTGCAACAAGAATGATTGTGGAAAGACTAAGTGAAAGTGGTGCCTCTGATGATGAAGTTTTACTGGCTTTACAACAATGCCAAATGAATGAAAATGAAGCAGCTCGTATCCTGACGGAATCTGTTAATCCTGAATTCAAAAACCTTCCTAAACCTGCAACTATAACTGAAACCGAGTCCATTGATTGCTGGAACGAAGAACTGGAAAGTTTACAAAGTATATATGAAGATTCTATTGAAAGTATTGTTCCTGATTCTAACTATACAATGATTCTTGATGCCGAACTGAAATTGAAATTGAAAGTCTACAAAACTCGAAACTATCCGAACTGTTTACCAGGTATAATTGTCTCTACTTTTGATAAGACTTTCAAACTGCCAAATTATATCAAAAAACAAATCATGACTAAATTGCTACATTACATTATAGAAAACAGTTTCATTGGTGATATGATGATTTATACTATCTTCGAATGGCTACAGGACAATATTAAAAATATCATTAATAACCCAGGTTCACTTTTATCCGAGGATGATGTTTCTAAGTTTAGAGTTGCAAGCAAAGATGACCTTATCAAGAGTAATAAGAAATTCAATAAAAATCGTCCTTCTAGAAATGCGCATTTATCTCCAGAACAATTAAAAATTGAACAAGAACAGTACGCACTAAGAATAAAATCTAAGCAATACAAAGAAATGAAATTGGTGAGAAGCCAACTTCCTGCATGGCAAATGCAAGACACAATTGTTAACTTAATTGAGAAAAATGACGCTGTATTGATTACTGGTGAAACAGGTTCTGGTAAATCTACTCAAGTGGTTCAATTCTTACTTGATTTTCTTATGAAACATTCTAAAAATACCAATATTATTTGTACCCAACCTAGAAGAATTTCAGCCATTGGTTTAGCAGAGCGTGTTTCTGACGAAAGATGTGTTGAATGTGGTGATGAAGTTGGTTATGTTATTAGAGGTGTCAACAAGACTAAGAAAAATACTAGAATCAAATTCATGACTACAGGTGTGTTAGTTAGAATTTTACAATCTGACAAAACATTATTAAACAATTCTATTGTTCTTATCGATGAAGTTCACGAGCGTTCCCTGGACACTGATCTTGTTGTTACGTTATTGAAAAATTTGATGGGTAAGATTCCTGGTTTAAAAATTGTGTTAATGAGTGCTACTGTTAACGTCGATCTTTTCAAGAATTATTTTCCAAAATTAGGTACTTGTCATATTCCAGGTCGAACTTTCCCAATTAAAGATTTTTACTTAGATGATATCTTGAAAGATTTGAATTTTACTGTTAAAAAGAAGTCTAATAATAAGAATAATAATTATTATGATGATGATGGTAATGATGATGATGAATCGGCACCTGATGGACAATATATCCAACCGGATGCTGATTCATTCTACTTTAAATCTGGGCAAATTAATTACGATTTGTTATGCGATGTTGCTGCTCATGTCGACCGACAACTAATAAAGGCAAACAATGATGGTTCTATTATCATATTTTTACCTGGTATTGCTGAAATCGACAAATGCTGTAGATTATTAAAAAGCTCTAAAAATGAAAATAATCTGGTTGTATTACCATTACATTCTGCTTTAACCCCAGAGGATCAGAAAAGAGTTTTCAGAAGATACCCAAACATGAGAAAGATTGTTGTTTCTACAAATATAGCTGAAACATCTATTACTATTGATGATTGTGTCGCCACCATTGACACAGGTAGAGCTAAGACAATGTATTACAATCCAAAGGATAACACTACTAGATTAATCGAGTCTTTTATTTCAAGAGCTGAAGCTAAGCAACGTAGAGGTCGTGCTGGTAGAGTAAGGGAAGGTTTATCTTATAAATTATTCTCCAAAAGATTGTATGAAGAAGATATGGTTGACATGCCAACTCCAGAAATCAAGCGTGTTGCCTTAGAGTCCTTATACATATCTGTGAAGGCAATGGGTATTAAGAATGTTACTAAATTCTTGGCATCTGGTCTTGAATGTCCTCCATTAGACGCTTTGAAAAAAGCAGAAAGAATGCTTTCCACTGTAGGGCTATTAGATTCTGAAGATTTTGCTTTGACTGAATTAGGTCGTTTTATTTCTTTAATGCCAGTGATGGATAGTAAACATGGTAAATTACTAATTTACAGCATCTTATTTGGTATCACAGATATAGGTGTCTTGGTTACATCTTTATTAAGTATTGGTGGCTTACCATTTATTAGTGGTATGGAGAACAGGGATAAGATTAAGAAGATTTTATCCAAATATAAGACGAAAGGTGATGTATTAGCAGCTGTTCAAATCATTCAAGAATATCTTCAAATTGATGATAAAATGAAAAGACGTCAATTTATGAAAGATAATTTATTATCATATAATAGAATGAATGATATTATGTCATCAAGGGTACAGTATTATTCTACTTTAAAAGATATTGGGTTCTTACCATTTAATTATAAGCCTAATGAATCAATAGAGTTTAATAGAAACCAACATAACATTGAATTGATTGAGGCGATATTAACTGGTGCATATTATCCAAATGTGGCTAGAGTGGAATTACCTGATGCTAAATATTTAGCCACTGCTTCTGGTTCCATCGAAAAGGATCCTGAGGCTAAAGCTATTAAATATTGGATTAGAAATGAAGAATATGTCGATAAAATCTTTGAACTAAATAAAGATGAAACTAAATCCATAATACAAGACGAGGAGAATAAAACATTCCCATCCACAAGAGCTTTCATTCATCCATCTTCGATATTATTCCACTCTAATTCTGTTGATTTAGAAGAAATTAAATCGTTAGAAGAAATGACAGATGTTAATGAGAAATATACAAACAAAAATCCAATGTTAAAATTCCCATTTGTCTTGTATAATTCATCTCATTTTACAAGTAAACTATTCCTAAGAGAAATCACTCCAACCACTACACTATCTTTATTATTATTTGGAGGTCCAATAACATATGACATGAATGGTGATAATCATTCTCCTGGTATTGTTGTTGATGATTGGTTACCGGTGAGAACATGGTGTAAGAATGCTGTGTTGATTAAACAATTGAGACTACAATTAGATCATGCTATTAAGACTCAATTAGAAAATCCAAGTTATGGTAGAAATGCATCTACGAATAGCGAAAATGGTCACTCTCATATATTAAAGACTGTAGAGACTATTATTTCATCTGAGGCTAATTTATAATTATCTTGTATAAATTAAGTATATACACTTTATAGATATTAAAAGGGGGAAGACTCCTTATACTTTATGTTATGTTTTAATGATCGTTAAATAATATATATATATATATATATATATATATAAATATAGATGAATGGGATGTAAAATGGATTATATGTCACAATTTAAAGTTAAACTCTTGGCCACTTCAGTGGTTTCAATGGCATTTTTAAATTCTTCAAAATTTAATTTACCATCTCCATCTTTATCATTTTCCATTATTGTTCTATCTACAATTTGTTGCAATTGATCATCATCCAAATTATTCCCCACCATAATTTTTAAGACTATATATAACTCACCATTAGATATGTACCCATCTTTGTCAATATCGTAGATTTTGAATGCAAAATTTAACTTTTCATCTTTACTACCTCTACCAGAGAAGATAGATAACCCAGTGATAAATTCTTGAAAATCGACATCTCCCGAACTATCAGCATCGAAGACTTCCATAATTCTTGTAGCTAAGGGGTTAGCAGAAACACCAGGAATTGACATGAATTCATTTTTGTCAATGGACCCTGAAGAGTCTCTGTCTAATTTCATGAATCTTTTTCTTAATCTTTCGATTTCATCACGATCAAAATTTGTGTCTTCCAACAGATCGTCCACTATTTTAGAAGTTGTACCACCCATCCTTTTGTAAGTTTATCTTTGGTTATATGGAAGGACTGTGTTGTATTATTTTTTGTAGGATACTCACCTCTTTTTTTTTTTTCACTTCACTTATTCTTTATTTTAAATGAAAATCTTAACAATGAATTTAGAAACTTATTCCCTCCAACCTCGAGCTTGAACATAAAAAAGAACTACAAGACAACAAGACGACAAGTGCAGAATGAGCAGCAACACCCCATTAGATTTATTGAAATTGAACTTAGACGAGAGAATCCACGTGAAATTACGTGGTGCTCGTTCCATGACTGGAACATTACAAGCCTTTGATTCTCATTGTAATATAGTGTTAAGTGATGCTGTAGAGACCATCTACGATTTGAAAGAGGATGGAGAGTTACAAAGTAATGAACGTTTGAGTGAGATGGTTTTTGTTCGTGGTGACTCTGTTACTTTGATCACTACTCCTGAAGATGAGTAGGCTATATATACATTCATATATATATATAAACAAGAAGAAATCATATGTAATATAACGAAAAATAATTTAATGATAGATAGCAAAGAGACATATATATATATATATATATATGCTATGAGGTTACGACATCAAGGCTGAAATTGAACTGGAAATGGCTTGTACCCCCTTTAATAAATCTTCCTCCGAGATGATTAGAGGTGGAGCGAGTCTAATGATATGATCATGGGTGGGTTTAGCCAAGACACCAAAATCTTTCATCTTAAGACACAAGTCCCAAGCTGTTTTGTTATTAAACTTGATTGGATCGATCACGATTGCAGTTAAAAGTCCTAGACCACGAACCTCAGAAATAATACCATTTGATGACTCTTTTAATTTTAATAATTCATCATTTAAGATACGACCCAATCTGGCAGCCCTTTCCACTAGATGTTCATCTTTGATAACCTCTAAAGCTGCAATGGCCACCCGAGATGCTAGCGGGTTACCACCAAAAGTGGAACCATGAGACCCCGGGGTGAAACAGGACATAATTTGACGAGATGATAATACTGCAGAAATTGGTAGTACACCACCGGATAAAGCTTTGCCCAAAAGGATGACATCTGGATGAACATTAAAATGATCAGAACATAGTAACTTCCCAGTTCTACCAATCCCTGTTTGGATTTCATCGACAATGAATAAAGCATTGTATTTCTTACATAACGTGGCCACTTGTGATAGGTATTCAGATGGTGGCACAACGATTCCGGCTTCACCTTGAATAGGTTCAAGAATGATAGCTGCGATGTGGTCACCATCACTTTCGAATGCCCTTTGTAAATCTTCGATTACACCGTACCTAATTGGATCACCATGATTAAGAAGAGAAGTAGTGTTGGTTAAGAATGGACCAAAATTCTTCTTGGAGTCTTCGTAATCTGTTGATAAAGAGATAGCACCAAAAGTTCTTCCATGGAAGTTACCTTGTGCACCAAGAATGATTGCTTTATCTTCTGGGATATGTTTAACTTCATACCCCCAACGTCTGGCAAGTTTCAAAGCGGTCTCAACGGCTTCTGCACCAGTATTCATTGGAAGCACCATTTCATAATTGAAATATTCGGTAATATATTTAGCGAATTCAGCAAAGGCATCGTTATGGAATGCTCTCGACGATAAAGTTAGTAGTTTTGCTTGCTTGACCAGGGCCTCGATAATATGAGGATGACAATGTCCTTGGTTGACTGCAGAATATGCACTTAGGAAGTCAAGATACTGGTTCCCCTCGGGATCCCAGACAGTGGCCCCCTGTGCCTTGTGGAACACTACGGGCAAAGGGTGGTAATTGTGAGCAGAGTACTTGTTCTCGTACTCGATAGTTTGTTGCGATGATAACGACATATTGGATTGTATTTGCTTGTTTGCTTGTTTGCTTGCTTGTTTGTGTAAATGTTTCTTGAACATTCAAGGATTTATTGCAAGAGTTTATATATTAATTATTACTATGGACTCTTTGAAAAGTCCGGGCAGCATCGATAATGAAACATTGCAATTATAGCAATACCACATTGAAATATTGATCATGTATTATTATGATTATATTTACCATATCCCAACTATGAATTGACTATAGAACTGCTATATATATCCTGTTTATTTTAGTCTAATCATGCTCAAATCTGAATAAGAATTCCTATTGACAATGACCAACGACTATTTTATATGAAGGCTGAATTGACATACTTTTCAAGTAGTATGCTTTCAGGGGTTTGCAACGTATAAGAAAAGCATTGATGGTGACGCAGTAAAACTGGTCTTTCCTCTTCAGCAGCATCAGTATATAATCGAAACAATGCTGCTAGAAGCAACGGTTTGCCCTTGAACTGAAATCGACTGCTTAAGTCACAACTATCGGGTTTGCCCACTTTGATCAAGGCCACTTCAGGGTAAATATTAGTCCTAGATTCGATGCCATTTTTCATGGTACTAATCTTGATCTTGTTGTCTAAAGACGACATGAAACGTCCAACATTTCTGATAGCCTCCAAATTTATAAATTGGAATGGTTTTGGCATATGTTTATCGTCAGAACGATAAACAATTGGCCTGCTACTTTTATCACGATATCCTGAAATTGAATTGAAGTCGACATCATCCCCAGCATATAATTTAGTCATTGCTTTCTTATACAAGGTATCGTTGTCCTGAACTTCTAATAACTTGTTCAAGTTAGACAGTGAGACATAAGGTGACGTACTCGGTTGTCGCCCTTCTACATCTTTATGTTCCCTACACATTCCATATTGAATGTTGAAATCCATGTTAGTTGTCCCTAAACAATCAAAGTATGGATCGAAGATAGCAGGATAGCGTCTTCCTTCCATCCACTTTATGAAATCAATCATTTCAGGGAAGCCATATGGCCAACTGTTCCCCACATAACGCATGAACTGTTGTGTTCTAAGCATTGTCACAGAGTAGTAAACAAATTCTAGCTCACTACAAAACATTCGAGTATCGTCGAGTCTGCATTCCAACGACTTGAAAAGCTCTCTAGCGAGGTTGACGAACCCTCTTTCATCAATATTTATCGTAGGGTACGTCGTCACGGAATCTAACTGTAGCTTTTCGAAGTTGACGTTGGGGAATGCTATGTCTATCGGATCCATGTCTTCATTCTGTGATGCTCCTGGCTGCTTTATATGGCGACACTCTTCAACAGGTGAATGTTCGTCTGAAGAATCGACATTTCCATCGTTTCCACGAGATCTCTTTCTGGAGGGAGACGATCTTTCTGCCGGATGGGTAGTACTTTCGTTAGATCGACGTCCCATGACTTCTTCTCGTGACAGATATCGTCTATATATATGACTCTTTTTCAATTGCATCTTGAAGTAAAGTGAATAAAATTTTTCATTGATACTTCTTAAATCGATATTATCATGTTAAAACGATTCCTTAGTTCATCCAGATCAAAAAACAGATAATTTGTGATCTAACCTCTAGGTCATTAAGTATTTCAATATATCTTGTTGTATATGATATAATACGATTGGTAATATCATCTTGCTTTTATTTGTATCATATATTACTCAAAATATCCTACTAAACATATCTTCTTATTAATATTCCTTCAAAATTCCTTTGACATGATCAAGACTCAATAAAGTATACATAATATATACATATATAACGAGGGTAGTATAACATATCGAGTCCTGTCATCAATCACTATTCAACAGACTGCAATAGGCATTATTCAATCTTGAAATAATTAATTAAATTTAATACAACTATACAGATGAACAAGTATACAAACAAACAAGTATACAATTGGGATAGTATCATACTATACAGTTGTGCAAGTTTACAGGCATTTGTAGTAAAATATCGGTATCACCATCACTCCCCACGACACACCAGCGTTGCCCTGACAACCGATTCGTGTTCATTCAAATTTAAATCTTGGTACATCGATTGATACATTATCACCACTACCACACTAGCACCACTACCACACTAGAACCACCACCACCACCACAGCAATGAGACGTGCCAGCCCTCCACCTGAGCTGCAACAGCTGCAGCAGCAATACAAGAGACAGAACTCGTACGGTGTCGGCGAGATGGGCCAGCAGGATAGTACACAGAGTAACAATATGCAGAACAACAACTACATGACAAACGAACTACAGACATTGGGGATGCGTATTAGACAACGTGTCGACCAAGGATATTCCCTGGCAAAGCCAGGGAACAACCCTGTTCTCACCAACGCTTCGTTGAACCCACAAGACAATGTCAAGAACTATGCTGCGTTGATCGTCCCACAATTCAATCCTACGTCTCCACCATTATCAAATAATAATAATGCAACTTTTGAACCCAATGACAACACAAATAATGGTATTGATTCAACGACATCCGAGACTGTCAACAATTGTACAAACAGTTTCAATACAAATACAGACAATTGCATTGACACAGACAATCGTAATACAAACAATCGCATCGACACAAGCATCGACACAAACGAACAAGTCATATATTCAAATGGGAAGAGAAGATACTGATCATATTTATATAGTAACCTTCCTCTTCAAATACTTCTATGTAAAATTTAAATATTTAATTATTTTTCACTTATAAATCTTTCAAATGAACCCATTTTAAACTCATTAACACACATTCAATTGAACATATACAAAATAAACTCCCCCCAGCTAACACAACTGCAAATGGGTAACACTGACTCGAAACTCAGCCCGGTGTATAAACACCATCTCAATTTGCTATTATCCAAGGACAGTATAAACTTGTTCCAGGGAAATATCACACAACAACAGATTTATGATTTACTCTATTTAAAATGGGATAATATTAATAATATTAATATACTCTCAAATATACAATCAATTTTTAATCCATTCTATACAGATCTATTAATTAATAATAATAACACTACAATAATAAATAAATCAGTGTTACAAAAGATCTTCGAACAAAATATAACAAATTATGAGAATTTATTAAGATTTGTCATTATCAACTTCATCTTACATTCAAAATATATTCAATTAAATCAATCAATTGATAGTGTAAACATCCAAACAACATTAACAAATTGTATCAACCTATTAATCAACCTATTACCCATTTACTACTCTTCATCATCCCATAACAACAAAAAGACAGACTTCATTTGGAATTGTCACAATCTAAATGTTGTCTTTAACACGGACATAAATTTCCCAACTTCAATTGATAATAATGATACAGTATCCACACCCCCTATATCACTAGGTCAACTCATAATAGACAATCTATTAAATCTTTCCTTCATAAATGGATGGACTGTTTATTTTAAAGATACTACAAGCAATAACTTACAAAATGTTGTATGGGAAAATGGGATTGGTACTAAAGACAATTTCTCTTTAAAACAATATCCTCATTTAGATTCAAATAGATTGTTATGCTTAAAACTTTGGTTAACACTTTTTTCAAATGAATTATACTCAAATAATAATAATAATAATAATAATTTGTTTTTAACAAATTTTATACTCACTAAATCAAATAATAAAATCTTTAAAAGATTATTTTTATCAATCATTAATATCACCTCTGTATTTGGAAATAATTTTAAGTCAAATTTAACCAAAAATAATTACTATAAGGATACTACTCAATCAAATCAATTGAAAAACTTAGATGATAATATTGTCACAGATAATAAGTTGCTGATTCAATTGAAATCAAAACTTATCTCTACGGGGATTCAATTCATCAATACGATATTATCAAACCCCAAAATAAACAATCAAGATTCACTATTAATTAAAGATTTCATTTCATCTTTATTTACTAATGAATTTGATTTAAAATTATTCTTATCAAGTTTTACTAAAATTTTTAAATATCCAATCGATAAATCTATTGAACTGGAATTAAATCCATTAAATTTCAATAAATCATTGAACTCTTCTACTAGCGATTCGTCAATATCAAATAATAATAATAATCATAATCAAAATAATCATACTCAAAATGATCCTACTCAAAATAATCATAGTCAAAACAACAATATTTCGACTCTACCTGATATACCTGATATCCTTATTCAATTATTATTACTTATTAAATCAATGTTACAATTCAATAATAGATTTAAACTATATTTCATTGATAAATTCGGTAATAAATTCGTTATTTTCAATATTTATTACATTAAATATTATTCCAGATTTTCCAAATATAAATCGAATTTAATACCATTATGTTTTGTACTAACACTATTAATTTTAAATGACAAGGTAACACATCTAAAATTATTACAATCATTTTCCATCAATTATTATACAAATAAATTACCAAATTTTTTCAAGTTATCAAATTTAGAATTAAATAATATCAATTCATTAACTTATCGAGATTTCATTATTATTCATCTCTCAAATTGGAATATTAAACTTATTAAACAAAATTTAATACCAAATAATTTCACTTTTGAAATCATTTATAATATTTTATCCATTAATACTCCTATTAATAATAATATTAACAATGATACAAAGTCAAATGCTATTTTATCGTACAACGCTGCATTGGCTTTATTAAATTTATTTGCAAAGATGTCAAATAAAGCATATTTATCTTCCTTTGGAAACAATGAAATACATGTCAATGGATCACAATATCTTAAGTCTATTCAATCTTTGTCATTACCGTCATGGAAATTAGATCAGTTAGCTTTGATGATCAGGGCTATCTTAACTTTTATTTTGTTCCATTATAATGAATCGAAAAATTTAATCTTTTTATTGACTAGACATCAAAATTTATTCTTTCAAATAAAAGATTCTTTAACATTTATTAGTAAGATCATCTTCAATAATCCAACAAAATTGAATGATTATATGTTTCACGATTTACAAAATATTCAAACTTTTACAAAGATTGAATATATGATTCAATTAAATCAACATGAATTAATCAATAATAATAATAATAATAATAATAATAATAATAATAACAATAACAATATGAGTAATGAAAAGATGGGATGCTGTAATCCAGCAAACAACAATGATAGTAGCTCTACTTTCTCAAATGATAGTACTGAAAGTTTTATGACAAATAATCAAACTTTAATATTCAATAAGACCGCTCCAGTTTCCTTGGATAATGAAACTGATACTTCCACCAACACCAGCACTACTACCAATGAAAATATTAACACTACCAACAAAAGTAAGACCATGAATAATGATGAAAATAAGAATGTTAAGAAAAAGTTAAACATTTGGGAGCATTCAGATCATAATCATGACCTTTTCTCTCATGATCAATATATTTACACCAATTTCAAAAGAAAATGGCCATTAGGTCTAAATGAAAACCATAAATTAAAATCACTACAAAATTTAACCATTGACCCAACAAATAATACATATTGGACAGGTTATCAAGACTTTAAATTGCTAACAAAATTAATTAAATTGTTTATCGTAGAGTTCCCTGAGATCCCAAATACAAAGAACAATTCTGAATTTACTATCTTATTGAAAAAATTCGATGTCTTTAAACCAAAATTCGATGAAAAGATTCAAAATCAATTACCAATTCATTTAACCAATATGAGCTTTTCCGATGGTATTCAAGTTTGTGTTAATGATATTGTTTTTCAAGAATGGGTATATAAATTATGCTGGACAGATATCTTCAATGCCCATTCTTACCCCTACCAATATCAATCTGATGCTATTGACAATTCCACTGTAAATAAACCGGCTATTAAACCTACTGAAACAACTCCCCAAAATAAGAGACTATCTGATGTAGCCTCAATGGAAAATACTAACAATAGCAGTAGTAATAGAACAAGTGTGTCATCATCGCCTTTATTGCCAAGTCTAGAGAGATGGTCTTCAACCAATTCCAATTTATCCAGGACTCAAAGTAATAGCAGTTCCATCTTGAATTTTTTCTCTCCAGATAATATTAATTCCGACAACGATACTATAGCATCAAACAATAATACCCCCAAACATCAATCATCTACTTCTGCCTCATCTTCATCTGGACTTTTCAAGTTCTCCTGGAGTAATTTCCATAAAGGTGATGAAGCAGCAGCTTCTGTTATAAAGGAAGAAATCGATGATAATGACGATGAAATTCAAGATAACAATTTAAAGAAAATCAATTTCCCAATCGATCTATACAAGATTCCATCCGACGAGAGAATGATTAAAGACAATATCTGGGTTGATACTAATATTAAATTATTTAGATTAAAGAAAGAGGAGAAAGAAGAAGTATCCTTCCTTGATATGACTTCTTCTTTACTGAAAAAATTCAAATTTTCTAACGTTATTGATACTAGTTACGACGATGATGCTTCTTATGTTTCATCTAACAATGAACCGCTATCTAGACCAATAAGAAGATACTTCTAGGTATATAATTGCATTTCAAACATTCCCAAGTAGGGAAATCAGACAATCTTAAAATCACGAATCTTTTGATATTAAGTAACTGTAGATAGATCAACAATATGTATATATATATATATGAATAATTGTTTCAAATAACACAATGCTTAATTAATGATAATGTTTATAATATTGTACACAACCTTCTATCTATAAAAAACACATTATATGATCTAATTTCTTCTCTTACCTTTCTTTTGGACTAATTCAAACCCATCATCATCGACAACTGGCTCTGGCTTTGTAACCAATTCTGGGACATCTTGATCCATATCAACATCCATACCATCTTCTTCTTCTTCATCATCATCTTCTTCGTCATCATCACTGCTGACCTCATCAACCTGAACGTATCTTTCTTTACTTGGACCATTCTTTTGCTTTTCCAGCCATTTGGTATACAAGTCTTCTACTCTGGAAAAATTTAATTGCCTACACTCATCATATAATTTGATCATGTTACTGGCAACAGGTTGGGCAGTACCATCATCCACATGGGTGTCGAACTCATCTAACATGGCATATAATAAGGTTTCTTCAATCAATGGAGAGTCAACAGCTTTATTTTCTTTGAACAAACCGACAATAACACCACTGATCCAGTCTCTTTTATCAGACGACTCGACACCACCCCATTGGTTGATGACAGCAATGTCTAAAGCATCCCAGCTGTGAACTAACATGGAAATACCAAGTTCAAAACGAGCTTGTTGCTTTTCATCGGCAAACATTAAGTTGGGTTGACCGGCTTCAGCTTGGACCATTAAATATTCATCGTATTCAGACATTTTTTTTTTCTAGCAGTTTTCTTTTGGTTTCTTGGTGGGCTAATTTATTAAGCTTATCAGTGTTGAATATCCAGGTTCTACAAATTACTTCACGAATAATACCTATAAAGTCTATACTAGCTTTCACTTTGAATCAATTTTCGAGATGAGCTTTAAAATTTTTGATTATTTTATGAAATTTATATTGATAATAAATATTGAAATTCATTTCAAAGGGAGGAAGCTTCATTTTATATATATATATATATGTAAGATACCCCCGCTGCCCTCAAACCAGGAATATAATCTGGTTGTAACGTAAATAAAAAGATTATAGAATGGAATTAGAAGAAATACTGGAACAACAGGTAGAAATTGACGAATTATTCAATCATCTGGCAAAGTTACACAGAATAGCATTATTTGGAGATGATAGTAAGGATTCGACAGCTGAGATCATCGAAGAGAATTTATCATTAAATCGTATAAGACACGATATAACAGTATGTTTGAATGATCTCAATGCCCTCAATAATATGTTGATCTCATTTGATGGTAAGATTAAAACTGAAATCAACTCTCTTCAAGAAACTAAAATATCAATAAACAAGATCAAAAGTAGACAAATTGAGCTACAAAAGGTCAGAAAAGAATGGCAATACCGAAATATATCAAATACGGATGAAAAATCTGTTCTGCAAAATCCACCCAAAGGTGATTCTATTGAAATCAAAACCTCATACAGATATAAAATGAACAAATATATCGAAATGGTAGGGATTGATAATACTTCTTTGTCTCATAAGTCTACAAGTGATACTGATTATTTTATCGATTCGAGGGAGGACCACCAATTGACAGGGAATCAGACCATTGAAGCATTACAATTATTAGATGAATCTCACAATGAAATTCAAAATGAAATCAAGACTTTAGACACACTAATGAATCAGTTGAAAAAAGATGCTCACTTTGTAGAAATTGAAAGGAGACAAAAGCTTGGCTTTATTAAATCACAGCAAAGGAAATTGGATCATGAACTACATACACATGAAGCCAACATCAAAAGACTGCTTAATAACTGTGGATTAGTATTACCTTCTTCCGATGATGTCCCAATAAGCCACAAAATATTGCACCTGTCTCTATATTGGGACGAGCAACACAGTAATAAAATAAAAGAAGAGAATGAAGATATAATAAACCATTCGGATGAGTTCATTGACTTAAAAATTAAAGCGTTGAAAGATCAATTAACTCATAGGAAAAACGATTCTACGAAATTAACAGCTAATAAAAATATATGGAAAGATTGTGTAGACAATTTAGAAGAGTTAGAAGATTCTTTAAACCAGTTACTTGCTGTGGATCAAACTATATTACCATCTAAATTAATACAAATAATTAAGATTAAAATTGATTATTTAGAATCGTTAATCAAATATACAGAAAATAATAAGATTGAAGAGTTGATCAGTGATGAAATTAACAGTTTAAGGATGGCATGCGAAGAATTGTCTCCAAAACATTCACAAAAACATCAGGTATTTGAAAATAAAGTTAATAACTCTACTCAAACAAAAATAAAAGGTATACATTCAAATTTCCACATCAATCCATCAACAAACATTGCAGAACCTTTTGTAGTAGGTAAAACTCCACCAAAGATTGGTATTTCTCAAGAACGTGCAAATGTAATTCCTCAAACTTCCAACAAGAAAGAAGAATGAAAATATAATTTGACACGTAGTTTTCATGCTAATACATGAAGTTATAATCTTTATTGTTAAATATGCAAAAGTTAAATATAGTATTATTTATGCTATGATTTATAGTTTAATGTCTTGGAGGGGGTTTTCTTTTTGGAATGAATAGATTCGATGATGATGTATTTCTTCTTCCCTTAGGTCTTGGCAATGGTGCTGAGCGATGTGCAATAGGTTTCATACCGTTTGTTTCATCTTGTGGCCCAGCTTCAATAGTAACTAAGCTGGTTGCAGCAACATCACTAGCTGCTGCAGGTTGGTTAGATACCTTTGTTGTAAGATCAGATGTATCAAAAGAAACTATATCATTAGGAGTATCATCTATTTGGCTATTGCTTTTCTCAATCTTGGATACTTCTGTCTTACTCAGTTGAGGCACATAATCATCTGGATTATAGCCATCTTCTCCATCATCTTCTACACTCTCCTTGGCCTTTGCCAAAATTGATTGTAAGCTTTTCTTCTTAGTTTCGCCATTTTTATTAGTGGCATGCTTTTCCAAAACTTTATCAGTAATATAAGCTACATCATCAGAGAAAGAAATATGTTTATTGATAGATCTAATCTTTTTCTTCTTTTCGGTAATAGGACGTTTTTGAGTAACAATTTCATCACTCAAAGTGTTAGCACCAAAAATGGATGATTTCTTCTTAGTCCCTGACGGTATTTGAGAATCTTCAGATTTCGAATTGGGTTGTTCCTTTTCTTTATTTGCTGATTTGATTTTCTTAGATTTCTTCTCACCTTTATCCTTATCCTTATGCTTATCCTTCTTTTTCTTCTTCTTCTTCTTGTCATCAGTAGTATCAATGTCAGTATGCTTACGTTTCTTTGACTTCGAGGACTCATCAACTATTTCCTCAATTTTCTTTTTTGTAGTTGTACCAAACGTAGTGGCTAATGGATCATAATGATCGGATTCATCAACAATTTGCTTTGTACCGTTCCTAGCATATCTAGAAGTGTATGTTTGTTTCCCCCTAAGATAACCAGGCTGAATTTCTTCTACACAATGTCTACTATGAGCGTCAGTGATAAGATGATTCCAAAGTTTATTTCTTACTAAAGATCTTTCATGACCTAAAATCCACAAACTAGTCTTAGCTCTGGTAAAAGCAACATTCATACGTCTAAAATCCTTTAAGAAACCAACACTAGAATTATTTTCGTCTGCTCTTACACAAGATATAATAATAATTTCCTTTTCTTGACCTTGGAAACCATCAATAGTATTGAAATCAATATATTTGTTAATCATCCCACCAAAGTGTCTGACAAAATCAGTTCTTAATTTTTGCATTTGCTCTCTATACGGAGAAATAATACCAATTTTACCAGAAAAATCAACTTTATTCTCATATTTTTTAAACAGAAAGTCAATTAATTCAATGGCAACTCTCACTTCTTCATTATTAGTTAAAGACATCGTCTTGATATTCTTTTCCTGTTGACCAGTAGTTATATTGAAGAATTTGTATGGAGTCAATGGTGCACACTCATGCCAAGGTCGTTTGTTTATGGTATTCATATCGGGACCATCCTTCAATTTACCGTTATAGAATTCCAAAGATGGAAACCTACTAATATCTGGATGCATTCTATATTGTACATTTAGCAAGAATGGTTCACTATGCTTAGCCATTCTCACAAAAAGAGATTGATTGTATTTATAGTTACTTGCAGCACCAGACAAAACTGTTGGTGGCAATTGATTAGGATCACCCACCATAATACAACGCTGACAACCATACCGAAGTGGAATAATTGATGATAACTCAGTACACTGACACGCTTCATCGATGATAACTGTGTCAAATGTAATCCCAAGTGTAGCTAGTACATCATGTGCAGAACCAGAAAGAGTTGAACATATGATATCACTTTCCGCAAGAACTTGCATTTGAGCATTTCTTCTATGTAAATCTCTACTTCTGTATGTAATAGAGTTCTTTTCACGAATCTCATCACGTTGTTTACCTAATTCATTCAGGACTTTGCTTAATTGACGAATCCCCAATTGCAATTTAGCGATATCATCATTTGATAAAGTACTCGAAGGGGACCCATCCTCTGCATTTAATTTTGCTCTCAGTTTTCTTCTTTCTTTTACAGCATCATTGAATTTGGAGTCTAATTCAGGATTATGGGTGTATTCATAACTTTTATCACCTAATTTGCTCTCAACAAGTTCTTCTAAGGTTAAATCCTTGATAGCAGCATTCACCGCATCAGACCTACCAACACGAACTACATTTGGTCTATATACAACCCCTGAATTATTCAAAACACCATCTTTAAGACGTAAACAAATTTCATCAACAGCAGCATTACTTGGTGCACAAATCAGAATTTTTTGTTTTTTCAACATGTGCTCTAGGTTTTGTGTAGATGATTCAGTAGTAGGGACTTTAATAAGGTTAGCAGGTTGTGCTCTTGCTATCGAAAGAAAGTATCCAATGATACCTAAAATAGTTTTGGTTTTACCAGTACCTGGAGGACCTTGAATTAAAGAAAACCCTTCTTTCATAACACTGTTTACAATAGCTTCGGCTTGAGACAAATTTAGCTTGTAGTTAGACTTCACTTTTTCGAATTCCCCGGGAGGGATTATTGGAGGAGGGAATGATTTGGCTAGTAAAATTTGATTAACTAAATTATAATATTCTAGACCTTCTAAAGTTTGGAATTCTCTTTCAACTGTAGTCATTTGCATAACCTTAACTGCAAATATTTCAGCACGCAACGTCAAGAACTTGGAAAACTTATGGTTTCTATGAATTCTTAAAGTCAAATCAGCTGATTCATTTTTAGAATATTTAATGTTACGAACTTTCGCAAGACAAGTATGAGTAGCTGCCTTAAAGTTGTCACTGGTTAACCTGCTTCCATTTTGCTGATCTGGTAAGTATGCCAAGACAATTAAATCAGATTCACTGACACCACCTCTTTGAAGAACTTGTTTTGGAACTGATGTATAAACCTCGTAAAAATCCGAGACAGCAGTTCTATTACCAACAACAATACTGAACGGTATGTTATCCTCTCTATCTCTGGCAGAACAAAGACCTTGCCAACATTCTAAAAGAAGTAGAGGCTTCATGGTTCTATTGTATCCTTCACTTGATGAAAACTCATCAGGTATGTCTGAGTACTTTTCAATACCGTCATCAGTAGGGTATTCATTTCTTCTGTTGTAGTCCCACTGTAAAATAGTTTCATATAAGGGATTTAAATCAACATTTAGTCTCTTTCTCATGTTTTCTTCATCCATCTTCTTTCTTTGGGCAAGAGTATCCTTCTTAAGGGCTTTCCCATTTACGTCAAGAATTTCAATACCCTTATCCTTATGTTTATTTGAAGCAAATAGTTCTCTAGCACTTTCAATATCAACTTCGGCATCACTATCATCACTACTCAAATCTTCATGTTTACTCTTAGATAAAGTAGGTTTAGTGTGAAACACGGATGTACTTGGAGGATGTACCACTCTATTATTCAGCAATTGTCTTCTCGCTTGCTCCATTCTTGACATAGGCTTAACTGGTCGACTAGAACTTCTTGATAGAATACCAGTTGATTGAAAATTCCCAAAAGAGGTGATCTTTGGTTGTGCTGGTTTAGGTCTTCCCATAAGCGAAGAAGATGTAGCCTTTCTTTGCAAGAAATCAGCCTTACTTTCGACTGGTGATTGTGAAGGAGTTGAGCTACCGGTACTTCTACCCTTATGTTTCATCATTTCTTTTTCTTTATGATACTTTTCAGCTTCCTTTACAATACGGTCAGTGATATCTGAATTGAAGAGTTTTGCTTTAGATAAGATTTCTGAGGTTTGTGTTTCGGATAACTTATTTGAAAACTTTCTGTATTTAGAGGCATATTTTGCCATTTGCTCTGTCAATGCATTATCAAATCTTATGTTCTTCTCTTGAGCTAAATCTGCAGTTGCAATGATAAGCTTGACACAAGAATCCAATAATTCTTCGTCACTTAAACGTAACCAATACAGCATATTGTTAAATGTTTTCAAGACACATTCAAAAAGATCAACTTTAGTCTCACCTAAGATATCAGAGATTTCTCTGTATGAAGAAACTAGGGATCTGCTCAACTCTAATGTATCTTTCGTGAAATTTTCTAATTCAGAATATTCATATTTGGATGCCCAAGTAAGAGTACAGCGATATATAGTATCCATGAATGACCAGGAATTCTGCCAAAATTTAACAATGGCTTCATCGGTTTCGGTACTTTTTAAAGAAGAATAATTAGCGATAATGCCACTAATTGGATCGGCAAATGCGCTTGTAATATCCATCAGAACTCTTACAGCTCTTGGACACGGTTCATAAAACTCACACTTAATAAGTTGTTCAAGGACATTGTTGATAGATGTTAATTGATTGTTTAACGATTGATTTAAAATGAATTGGATACCTTCTAATCTACCTTCAACATCAAAAGTGTCGTATAATATATTGGTTGCTGCTTGATATAATTGAGTGTTAGAAGAAAAGATACAAGACCAAAAACCAAGGGATGGTTCCCTTTCAGCCAAGATCAGTGAAAGCTGTTTTGGCAATATGTCAGTGAATTTTTCAACAAGCTTTGTAGCATACACTATATAAGCAGCAATTGTTGCGTTATGTTTCTGTACTGCTGGAGATTTTCCTGGAACAGGTAATAGACCATTTACATTTCTCAGTGAGACCAGAAGCTCCTTTGCTAGAAGTGGACCATTGGTGAAAGACCGTAAATCCATCTTGGCTGTAGTATTTTCCAGTAGAGTCAAAGGCATTGGCAATTCACTAATACTTTTACCTGCATATAATTTATAAGTTCGTTGACACAATAGTAAAATATCATAGTCAATACATTTGGTAATAATAGTCATAGATGCTTCTGCAACAGATGAAGAAGAGCTTCCTAGTCCAGGATAATATCCCGATGGATCAGTGGCTGATGCAATCATTATATTTTGGATTAATGGATTATTTAGAAGAGTTCTTGAATCAGTTTTGGTAAAAAGAGTTGTTTGGAAATCTTCATTGTGATAAAGCTGAGAACGTTCTTCCTTTGTGATGGTGAGAACTTGACTCAATAATGCAGTAGATGAATTCATAAGACATGCTTTTGGTAGTGACTTTAAAGTTGGATTATTAGCAATCACTCTCAAAAATGAAATTGACACTTTCTTCACCATTTGGATTCTCTTAGAAGCAGATAAAGATTGATAGAATGACAAAGTCCACGACAAGAGGTCGGAAACAGAACCAGGTGCAAAAGTATGATCCAATTCATTGTTAGGAAGTGGTACATCTTGAATTCTAAGTAACTTTTTTGCAAATGTATCTCTTTCAAATATATTATCTAAAATACTATGAAAAGAGTATGGTTCAATTTTATTCCAAAAATCAGGACCTAATTTATGCAAAAACATTTTCAGAGTTCTTAACAAGAAATCTAGAGGTTTATCATTATATTGCTTAACTAAATGATTATACCAAAGAATGAATATGGATTCAATTGGATATCTGATATTCTGTTTCAACGATTCTATATTTTTGGGTATGACAAAAAATTCTAAAAAGACATCTTTATCGAATAGTTTAAAGATTGGGTAAAACCTCATCCAAAACTGGGACACAATGACTTCATTCCAGTTAGATGGATTCATTACAAACAATAGATGAAAATAAACCTCTTGTGATATATCAGCTGTTAAAGATTTTGCATTTATGGTAACATTCTTTTGGTGTAAATTCTTTAAGAAATCTTTAGACCAGTTAATTTCTTCTTGCGAGCCTTCACACCAGCAATAAATTATACCTGGGACAAATACGTTGATCCCAGTGGGGTCATCAATGTCTAATAGTTTGTTTTTACTGTTGTATAAGTATTTGAAAATAACATCGAAATAGTTTTTGAAGTTCTTGTCCAATCTTAATATATGTGGGTTACAAATGGATTCGAAAATTGTCATTCTTAGTTCGTTGGTTAGATCAACAGTCTTATCATTAATGATTTTGATATTTTGTAGAACTGGGAACAAGCACGCAATTCTCCATTGGCATACGATATCGTTAAATTTGGAAACATGTTCATGAGGTACATTTCTTTGTGTCGCAAAATGTTGTAACATATCACATTTACCTCGGGTGAAATTTAAAATACACTTGTCACATTTACTTAATATTGGATTGAATTTATTTTTGATCCAATTGACAGTTTCTTGTTCATTGAATGAAAAGATCGTTAAACAAAAGATCGAGATTGGATTGATTATTGGGTCACAAAACAGATGATAATCTTGTGGAATTTCAGATAACAGTTTTAACAGATCACCTAATAATTGTGATTCGTTTATATCTTGACTGGTACCTGCATAAACTTTCTCTATAATGGAAGTATAAGATTCGGCCCTTTGGATAAGATCATCACTCAATATCATGTCTGATGACATTTTTATTATTTTTTTCGATAAGGTGTGATCTTCGATACAATTGTTATAAAAAAAACTCTATCTAGTGTAGTGGATTATACTGTTGTGAGTGTAAATAGTTATGTTATTTGATGGGTTCAGGATGGAACCACTAAATAACAATATATATATCAAACTATTTAGCACAATTAATAAAAAGGGAGAAATAAATTTCAAGCTCCACTGGAGGGTGTTGTTTCTATATATTCACTCTTTGATACCGGGAGAGCAATATACTTTATCGTAAACAAAACTTGGCTTGTATCACAGCTACCAAATGAGTTCTCTTTGGGATAAAGGTGGTTTTTATTTCAAATCGATGGATTTTAGAATGAAAAGTTTTTACGCGTTTTTTCAAGCAAAAAAAGTGTCGTATGGCGTTGCTGGCCTTGATCCATATATATAAGACATTTATTTTATTTATAATACACAAAATGAGTAATGTATAGATGTATATATCATCGTTGAAATTACATGAATAACATAAATAGCATATGTATAAATTATTTATTATCTGTTGTATAACGTTTTCGTCGCAATTGGAAAGGGTTGATATGTAAGGTGAGAGTCATTATAGATAAATAGAAGAAGAAAAGAAAAGAGACGTTGATAGTTTCATAAAGGCATCTATTTCTGTAATAGAGAGTCAATTTTCTTTTCAAGAGCTTCTAGACGTTCATCCTTTTCGATGTTAGCAGCAGTCAAGTTTTCAACAACTTGTTCTAACTTCAAAACTAAAGAAGATAAAGTTTCAACAGATTGTTTTAAACCTAATGACTTAGCACCGTGGGAAGCTGTAGTAGTGGTAGCAGCTGGAACTGAACTTTCTTGCTTCTTTTCATTAATAGGTTCTTTTGTTTCAATTTTCTTAACTGGCGTAGGTTCCTTAATAGTTTCCTTTGGTTCTTTCTTTTCTTTATTTAAGATGTCAGTAGCAATAGAAGTTGGTTCTGGTTTAACCACTTTTGGCTTTTCTTGCTCGACTGGAGTTTCAATGGTAGTGCTGGCGGAGACAGAAATTTCTTCTGGAGGAGCTGGCTTTTCATCCTCTTCATCCCAACCTGATGTGGCCTTCGATGGGTCTTCAGCAGAATTAACTTGATCAATATCGGTAGCCTTTTGTAACAGTTTATCCACTGATCCACTAGATTTTAAGTTATCACTTAAAGTGGTTGGAGTGGAGGTACCACTATTAACAGAGGATTGAATTGGGCTAGCCTTCTTTTCGACTTTAACTGATTCTTCCTTCTTTGGTTCTTCTTTCTTTGGTTCCTCTTTCTTTGGTTCCTCTTTCTTTGAAGATTGTTCAGAATTAACAACCTTGGTAGATTCATGGAAAGTTGGAGCTGTACCTTCATAAATTGATCTCATACTTACTAAAACTGGGCCATGAGCTTCTTTCCCAGATTGCCATTCTTCCGCAGTCAAAGCTGGTTGGTCAGATGGGGCGTCAGGATAAATATCTTCTTGAAATTCTTCAGCTTTTCTTGGAACAAAGAATGAAACAGGTTCAATGTTTTGATCAACAACAGTCTTGAAACATTTCAAAACTTCGTTGTTCTTAATATCAACACATCTTTTTGGTGCCACAGCAAACCCTCTTTGTGGAGCAGTGGATTGGAATTCTGATAATTCGAATAATTCGTCATTTTGGAATTCATAATATCTAATGTTACCATCACCTTTACCAGCAATGTATAAGATCTTATTACTATCGTCAAAAAATGGCATTAGGATACCAGAAGATTGATCAACAGTGTAAAATCCACCAAGATCACCCTTTTCTAAGTTGAAAGCATCCCAGATACCAATTTGACGATCACTTAATCTCGAAAACCCTGTGGTGGCTAATCTGTCAGAATTACCTAACCAAACAACTCTTTGGTTCTTAGCACCTTGATGAGCGATACCTTCACTGACAATCTTCTCAGCTCTAATATCCCAGACTCTCAATTTCTTATCACGAGAAACAGTGGCTAAATAAGAACCATTGTAAGAGAAGGACATGGATGTAACCATATCTGGATGTTTCAAAGTGTAAATATTTTCACCAGTTTCCACATTCCACATCTTAACAGAGTAATCCAAAGAGGAAGTGGCTAGGATGTCTTTGGCCATTGGATGGAATAAGACATGCCCAATCTTTCTAGAATGACCAGATATGATTTTAACTGGTTTAATATCCTTTGGATCCCCATTCTCGTCCACATAATTACGGAAAGAATAATCCTTTGGAATTTCCCAGATGGCAATCTTAGAGTCATCAGAAACAGATGCAATTCTTTGTTCATTAAATGGATCGAAATCGGTATCTAACACTTGAGCAGTGTGGCCTCTGAAAAGTGGAATCTGATCTTGAGCTTTACCAACTTCTTCAACTGGTAAAACAGCAAAGGCACCACCACCAGAAGCATTCCAGTTCACAGAAATGTACTTCCCATTGGTCTTAATAATATTAGAGTCCCAAGCATTGTTGGTGACTTTAACGTTTTCATATTGTAATTCTCTCTTGGCAGCTTGGCCAAAGACGTGTCTATACTTAGAAGCACGAACAAATTTACCACTCATATTGATGTATTTTGTGTTTGAATAGTTTATTTCTTTTCAACTGATGATATTCCACAAGCACAATTGAGTCGAACGTCGTCCTATACAATAATACCTTTATTTGTAACTGGAAAGTTTTGTTATAAACCTGGATTATTAATTTATTCGATTTGCAATATTATTATTTCGCCATTTTTGTTCGAAGCGAAATAAACACTGCGAAAAGTTAACAACTCAAATTCGGGCAACCCATGCCATGAATGAAGAGGCTATTCATTATCAGATAATACCAGTGTGGGTTGGGGGGGGAATCATATATAAAATTGGAAACGTTTTCCCGGTTATTAAAGATTGCATGTATGTAATGTATATACTATGTCAAAGGCTAATCATTACGTGCTGAACAGAACCACTTTGCCCTTTTTCTTTTTGCCCTTCTTTCCTGGTTTTCTTGACGCATTTTGATCATTCTGAGTAAATGTACTTTGATCACTCTGGTTTGGTATATCTTCAGAAGCGCTCATTCTACGTTCACCACCGGAAGGGCCACGTTGAATCTTTTGTAAAAGCATCGCAGCAAATTCATCATTTTCTCGAGAAGTCTTTTCATCAGGAATAACAGAGATGGATGTACCCCATATGGTATTCTGTTTATATCCCTTCTTTTTGGACTGATTGTCTACCGTAGCCGTATCTACCGTATTCGACCACAATGTATCTAGCATTGCATCCGATTGTAATATTTTCTTATAGTTTTCAGAGTTTTCGTAAGTTGGGTATGATTCACCATTTTCAGCTCTATAGAACGCTGCAATTTCTTCTTCCAATTTGGCTTCATATATTTTCTTATTTCTATCCTCTTTCTGTTTTTTCATATTCAATTCTCTGCGACGCTGTTTTAATTCAGTCTTGAACTTCTCATAAACTTCATCAGTTAATAATGGGCTCTCCTTCCAATTGATATCTATGAATGCCACTTCAGTACCCAGTGGTAAATAACTCATATATTTATAACGACGGATCAATTGTTCTGTAACCACCGTATCGTAATGAATGTTTTCTACTTGAATATTTAATTCAGTTGGGAACTTGGAGTATTTTTCAAATATATTCAACAAGATCTTGGCATCAAGTGGACTTAAATAAAATTTAGTCGATGAATTGTGAGATGTTGTATAGAAAAAGTAGCCGGAATCATCATCAAGTGTCTTATTCGGATGTATTTCATTTGAAAGAGACATTTTTTTAATACCTGATGATAAACTTTCTTCATTTTCTGTCAAAATTGATACAATGGTGTCATTAATTTGTTCAACGGCTAATTTTGTGAATTTATCGTCATCATTGTATAAAGCTCTATCAATTTCATTTTGCGTTTTAATAGTCTGAATATCATCATTTAATAATTTTAACATATATTCAGCATCACATTTGACAAGCCGGCTATATCTTGCCTCAACAGAATCATAAATAGTTGGTATATCACCAACTTTTTTGATATTAGATACGTATTTAAGTGGCATTGTTAAAATATGATCATGTGGTCGATACATTAGATCCAAATTAATATGAGTTCCTTGTTTAGGAATGATCTCATCCTTGAGATAAAGATCACTATCCTCCAGGTAAACAACTTGTTTAACACGTTGGGGTCTCACAATATTATTACACAATGGACATTCCTTATATTTCTTCTTTTTTACATACCCACTGTTTTTATCTTTAATCGATTCCTCCACAGAGAAAAAATTGATTAAGCAAGTATAGCAAAATATATGACCACAACCCACCATTCTTGGTGCAATAGGTTTGTCACAGAGACAAATAGGACAACTTTGCCCACTCGGTACAACAACTGCCACTATTTTATCATCCTTGATAATACTATTTGGGTTGTTGATTTGTTCAGTATAATCTTGGTTATCCTTAATTAATAAACGATAGTTAACGTTGATGAAGGAATCGCCACTTAAAATGATATGCTCATCTTCATAAAGCTTTTTCTTGCGTAGATTTCTCCTTTTATTGGTGTCACCAGCGTCTCTTTCTACTTCAGGTAAAGTAAAATCAAGCAAATGATTAATCGACACTTTAGTTTTCTTACCCTTTAGCTTAAAATTACCACCCATCAACTCTTCTTGGATAGATAAATCTAGATCTTCTCCGTATGATTTTTTATAACTCGAGTCAATTTTTTGTTGTTGTCTTCTATGTTGACCCATTCTACCGTGACCTCCAGCTCTTGGCGTTTGATTACGTCTGCCTAGTTTCGGCTGATTCTCATTTTGTTTATTCTTGAAATCATTTTTCTTCCTTCTTTGAAGTTTTGAGTTTGTATTATCATCTCCAATATGTTGTTTATCCTTATTTATACCACTATCCATTTGATGGTCAGTTTCTTGTGATCCTTCAGTATCGATATGGTAATCCATTATGATCCCTCTACTTGATTCAATAGAGAAGAAAACGACAAAAAAAAAAAAGAAGAAAGGTGACTTTAGTGTATAGTTTCCGGCTCAAATTTCAAAGATTGTTTGATAAAAAAGCTGTGAACAACCTGGGATAGGCAAATGTCAGTTTCTATATTTTGGAATAACCTAAACAACATCGAAAAATCAGTATTATCTAGCTTTTTCTTTAAATCAATTACTGTTACTTCACAATGAAATTTCACTAATTGAAAAAAAAATTACATATTGTAGGAAGAGGGCTTTACCCGGTTAGCCCACGAGCTAAGTCAAAGAGATCGATACAGTATCATATTCGTGAAGTCAGATGTCTGGAGTCACTAAGGGCAACTATTCATCATTATTGTTGTGATATATCATTGTCTTTTTGGCTGTGTCATTATCTGTCTTCTCATCAGGTAAGCAAGTGTCCATTTGTGCAAACTTTCTAGCAATGGCTTGAATACTCGATGGCATTGACATTAACAAGTAAGCGAAATTGGCGTAAAATGGTTCATTGATTACTGTTGATTTTCCCTGAATGGCGTGCGCAACAATCTTGTTAGCCAATTGTTCACTGTTTACAACGGGTGCAAAAAACTGCCTTGGTGCAATGAATCCATTGAACATTCTTGTATTCAATTGACCTGTGATTACTAACAAGGTTCTTGTATTACATTTCTCCTGTGTGTTTAATTCGAATGTCAATGAGTTGTGTATACTTATTAAAGCAGCTTTACTTGCCGCATAAACAGAAATCTTAGCGGGTGAGAGAATTCCCAATGTACTGGCAATATTGACAATATAGCATTGATGCAATACTGTCGATGACTTTGGTCTTAATTCCTGGATGATTCTGAAAGGTGTATGGCAGTTTGTTTGCATTACCTTTTGAAACTCATCATTACTGATGTGATCAAAACTAGAATAAGTGGATCTCATCCCAGCATTGTTGATAATTAAGCAAATATTATCTTGATGTAATGATTTCAGTTTCTTCAAAAGCATTTCCACTTTAAGAGCATCAGATAAATCACATTGTTGGAAGATGACTTGAGAACTGTTTAATGAGTCTGAATTTTGAATATCAATATTGATTATTGTCAGTTTTTCTGACTTCGATAAAAGAGTAGTGATAATGCTCTTGCCAAGACCATTACTACCACCAGTTATGATTGCCACTGGTGAATCGAGCTGATCATAATCCAACCACTTCTCGGTGTTGAGCAATTTTCGTTCATAAGCAGAATTAACCATCTCAAAACCAAAAATACTAACACTATAAAATATAGATAGATACATTATGGATGTTGGGAAGACATCTTGAAATGGAACAAGTAGTAAAATGGGGTATTTCAAAACAGGTAATAAAAAATAACGAACTAACAAATCAATGGTTATCATAAACTATGGATGGCGAGTCTTACCTTTCTCTCTTCTGTCCAGCTCATCAAGATAAAAAGCTGTTATTTTGATTGTGTTTTCTTATAAAACAAACATTTGAAAAGAGCTTGTCGATATTGAGAGGTGAAATAGCCGCTGTTGAAAATACTAGTATCACTACTGTGTATATGAAATGGATTCATTGTTGCATGAGTTGTGTAGTGTATATAAAATGTATATAATGATGTTATTAATAATAATAATAGTAATAGTAATAATAATTAGGTGCGTTTAGTGTTACATTTCAATAATAATTGTCTATTTGGAATATTCGGATGGCTTAAATTTAATATTATATCGGTATCATCTGGATCTGTGTTTAATAGCTGAATTTTCTTCCCCTTTACAATTTGACACGGGATGAGGTTATTCATCGGTGTGGTGGTAGCCTTATTGATATCGTACATTTGTATCAAACTTTCTGAAATTAAAATTAAATATGTCTCGAATATTATTGCGTTAGTACAGTTGAAATCTAAAGTTAGGATATCATTTCTCCAGTTATCTAATGTCCCATTACAATTGATTTTAAGTAATACTTTTTTATAAACCAAAATAAAGCCACTGTTATTGTTAAGTTGAAAGCAGTTCAATGGATCAGTTCGATGATTCGAAACGTCTTTTAAGATGTGCTCTAATGTTTGAGATTTAACAGTGTCTAAAGAGGTTATCTCACTATTGGAATTCTGGAAAACTGATCTACCAAGCTTAGATGATGACGCATTTTCAGATATTATGTTGTTTTCCAGGAGAATAGGTAGGGTTATGCCCTCATCACCGAATTCATCCAAAAATAAAATAACGCCTTTGGACGTGCAGACCACAAATGACTTCTTAAATGGAATTATTCGGAATACTGTTGTACTCTCGATACTGATTAGTGAAGATGGTAATTTGTATTGTTTGTATTCTTTGAAATATTTGGTTCTTTTAGTAATAGCATCAAACTCAGGAATCAACACATGGATTTTGCCCTTTCTTGCAAAAAACAAATGTCTGGAGGTTCCGAAATCTTCTGCAAACTTGAAACAGCTCACTTTATCCTTAATGATTATACCAATGATAGAATTGTCACAAATGTATTTGTTTTTATCATAGTAAGCCCCTAAAATACTTGCCAAACTGAAGTAAAGAAGGGTGCCGTTATCTAAAACAAACAATAAACGTAATTTAAAGTTGGTTTCCATCATGGTTACAGATTTGCAGTCGATAACTTTCTGAAATTGCCTATCAGCACCATCTTCTATACGAACCAAAATACCATAATTAGAAGCTACTAGCAAAAATCTTTTACCTTCATAATTGAAAATTGTACTCGCAAAAACACTAGAAACTAAAGGAAATGTGATGTCTTCTTTTCTTTTAGAGTCATATTCTCGCAAAGCAATATCCATTTCGGATCCTTCTATAGCAACAGGTAATGTTACTGGTGCATCTTTGTCCGAATAAGCAAATCTTGTACTTAAAACGTTAAAATCAACGACTGTCTGAACACGTTCTTTGGTCTTTTGAACAGTACCTGATATTGCGTTAATCCAATTTTCTTTATCCTCTATCGAAGAAGCTACAAATGTAAATGATTCGTTAGTAGCGGTATTTCTAATTTTAAATGATAAGAAAGCATCATTATTCTCTCGATTTGCCAATCCATTTTCTACATTATTGCCATTTTCTGAACTGTATAGCGTCTTTGAAACAGCAGAATTCAAAAAATTAGGTCTTGATGTAGTTATTGGGGTGTGGCCAACACGATCTGGATGGGCACTTGTTGTAGACTGATCATATCCCCAAGTCATCCTCTGTTCTAACGGCCTCCGTGTTTCCACACTCAAATAGTCGATAGGAATCGGTCTTTCAACAAGTTTATACCATTTCTTTTTATCCTTAACAGTGATTTCGGTAATTAGCATATAATTATCAAGTAATGCAATATAGACAGAAGTGGAATCCAGCCAGACCTCTCTTTTCTTCAAAAGAGGTCCTGACTTGATTAGTTTTCTTTCATCGTATATTAAGCCTAGATCTAGTTTGTCCTCAATCACAGTTTTACCATGTGTTGATTTTTCATCATGTAATAAAGGTGTTGATAAATTTGCATAGCCAGTGGTATTTTCTTGCTTTCTAGTGTCGAAAATTAATTGTTTTGAGAAACGGATGACATTTCTGTGATCGATTGCTTCACCATGGGCTTTATCTACTGCACTATTTAATTTTTTCACTTCTTGTATGGCTAATTTCAAATCTTGATAATCTTCATCTGAAGCATCTGTATTTTTAAGAATTGATCCTAGAGTAATTGGTAAGTTTTGTAGTGATTTGAAAAACCCACCAAAAAATATAACATCATGGTACATCTTTGAGCGTGTAATTTCTGGAGTATTATCAATGGTTTTTAACCAATTTGCAAATTTAGTCTTTTTCTTCTTTTCATATGTAATTATTTCGTGGACAGTAGCCATTGCCTTTGCATATAAAATATACAAGTCATAGGCTTCATGACACCATTTCAAATACAGTCTGCCAATACCAGTAATAAACTTACCCTTAGTTTTAATTTTCCATGTTATTGGGTTCAATAAAAAAGCTGTGTGAAGTTCAATCAATGGTCTAAAGACATCAAAAGCTAAAGTTGCAAAATCTGGTTCATCTGGTAACAAGCTTGGATCAAATTCTCTACCATAAATCTCAACTGCGGCATTAGCCATATTCAAAGATCTTTCCTCTAGCATAATTAAATCGAATATAAAACTTTGTTTCTGAACATCTTTAGGATTTATATTTTCTAGGTCTTCAGATGTTAAATGCCAAAAATCAGCCCAAACTCCAATTGACTTATGGATCATGTTGGGAAATGGTGTATCTTCCCTCTTTGGAATGGTCATTGACCTACTTTGACAATTACTGGAGTAGCATTTAATTTGTAGATCATTTTCAATGGTATCATCAAAGGAATAACAAGGTAAAAGCTCTGTAAATATCCCTTGAATTTCAAGCCCAGGTATAACAGTAGTAATATTTTCGATTTGTTTAACTCCAATTCTAGTATCATCATTATCATCATCATTTATAGTATTTGGTTCGAATCTTATTGCATTTTGGTTTAGTAACGAATTAATAATTTTATCTACATTAGAATCTATTATATCTTGATCAAAAGTGTTTGGGATTTGAAATTCAAGTAATCGTTGGATCATTTGATAAAATTCAAACTGACCGAATATGTATTCCGTAAACCATTCAAAATATACTTTCAAAATCCATTCATAGATGTCAGACAATCTATAAACTGAATAACATTGATATAATTTATTTTCATTTAATGCAGAAATATTGAATGGCTGTGTAGGAATTATCACACTAGGTGCAAGTTCTAATGGTTTCCCACCCAGAAGGGAATTGTAGCTGCTGTGTCTTGCAGATAAATTGTTGAAACTATAGTTTGCATCGGAATAGTAACTCTCTATACTATCAGATATTCTACTTAGACCACTTATATTTCTCATTGCTGAAGAGAGAGCTGGAGGTTTAGAGAAAAGATCTGTCGATTTTGATTGATCTTTAAACGTTTGTCCATTTGTATTTACAAATAGATCATCATAAGTTTCATCTTTGTCGTTAGCATCACCGCCCGATTTTGCTTGGAAAGACAATCTATTATGTGGCGGTGAAGATAATGGTGGTGGAGGCCTCCTATTCATTGTACGAATGGGGGACGGTGTCTTGACATTATCAGATCTAGGATTTAGGACAATAGGAGAATGTATCGGCGAACTATGATAACCTCTAATTTGAGAAAAGGTATTTGAAAACGAATCGGGTGATAGTATAGGAGATTTCAAAGAAGAGTTCTTTATGGGTGAGGTGCTAAATGATTCTGGTGATTTATTATTTTTTTTATCTATGTCAAATATAGATTCATCATTGACATTTTTTTCCAAAAATGACTTCCTGGTATCTAAAGGTGGTAAATGAGGAAGCAATACCTCATTTTTTTGATTGCCCTTGTTCGAAGTGGTGTCACCATTCTTAATAGAGTACATTGAAGCCTTCTTCTGCCTGGTTTGGTTGGGCAGTAACGTGTTTGCTCAAAGAATGAATAATTTTTGTTTTTGTTTTTAGAACCTTTAATTAATTGTAGATCAAAAGAATTAATTAGCTAACCACATCCTAATGAGAAAAACCACCTAAAATATCCAGAAATAGCTTATGCAGGCGGAAAGATAAACTGTTTAGAGTTAAATTAATGATTTTGTGATGACCATAATCTTGTGGCTTTTTTAATTTGAACAAGAAGAATGTACGACCCATGACAGCAATTATGGGAAATGAAATTTTGCCATGAACTCAATGAGAGTTTTATTACCACTCACAATTTTGAATAAGTGGTTTAATAAATAGTAGAAGTAATACATTTTAAGATGTAATAAATCTTGGAACCGTAGTGCTCTTTCCCAATTTTTAATGTTTAGTAACTGATCTTGAAACAAAATGTTAAATGTATTAACTGTATCTGCAAAAAAAATCCTAACTTATTTCTAATAAACTACCTTCGATTGAATCAAAAGAGCAGTACCGTATATTCAATCAGCCAAATCAAACTCATAACCCTACTTTCAATAGCATATCCATCAACATAGTGCACTTCCCGCTTGTAAATAGAGAGGTCACGTGCCCATCTACTTCTGCTTTTGCTGTGATTTTTTTTTGAAATAGTCGATTACTAAGAAGTTGACATTATTAAAGAAAGGATTACCAGTTGCAACTGGAGGTTGTAAAAGATTAAACAAATCATCAATCGTGGTCTGTATCTATAGATACTGCTAGTTGAATTCCTACCTTTAGATCAGAGAAAAAAAAAAGCAACAATGTATCGCTCTTTATTAGTTAAAAATAGTAAATTGATATCATCAAAAGGCTTATTGCTGAAAAGTAGTATTTCCCCAGTTTCATCTCGCATGTTACTGCATAACAGTACATATGTCAGAAACATTAATAAAGTCAATGCAAATCAAACAAAATCGTCCACTAAAGGATCCAAACAAGAAAAACAAAAGGCATTTGAATCTGAACCTAAATTGAACAATAATAACAGTAGGAATGCAAAGATTCTTTCACTGTTAGCTGCCGGTTGTGCATTATATTTTGTTTCCCCATATAAACCATCTTTTAAGAATAAGAGCCAGAAAAAGGAAGTTCCAGACCAGAAAGGAGATGAATTTGTCAACGAACCAACTATCACTGAAGAAACCTCTAAACTAGAGAATGAGGAAGAAAGTAACGAGGAAAAAGCTACTGATCAAGAAGCGAAAGCTTTAGAAGATGTAGATACCGAAAAACTTGACAAAACTGAAGAAGAAGTTAAGCAAGAAGGTGCCTATAATGAAGAAACCGGCGAAATCAATTGGGATTGTGAATGTCTAGGTGGTATGGCATATGGTCCATGTGGGGAGGAATTCAAAGAAGCTTTTGCTTGCTTTGTCTATTCCGAAGCTGATCCAAAGGGTATTGATTGTGTAGAAAAGTTCCAAAATATGCAAACTTGTTTCAGAAAGCATCCTGAACATTATGCTGATCAATTAAAGGATGATGAAGAGGTTAATGAAGAAATAATCAAGCAAAATGAACAAGAGAGTGATTCCGCTGATTCATCAGAAAATAATTTAATTGATGTATCTCTTGAATCTTCTCCAGAGGTCAATGGTGAAGAAGCCATTACTATCGATCGAGAAGTCACTCCAGATATTTCAAAAGAAGAAACAGTTATGGTAGAAGACGTTTCTGAATCTACTGATAATGATTCAATCGATCCAATTGAAGAAATTGAATTAACAGAAAGCAGTTAAACCTTTTGAAATATATGTATATATATATAGTTCAAGATTCAAATACCATCATGTAAATATATAATGACTTTTCTAGTTTGACAACTAATATTTAAAATGAATGTTCTCTATATGCTAAATTATTGTTTAATGCTTTACAAATACTACAATTTAAAATCACGTAAATAAGTTGGAGCATACTTTCCATCGTTTTGTTCTACCCATAAAATGTCCTCTTTGATAGCAACATTTTTATGTTTCGATCCAATAGTAACCTGGAACACTGGCACTAGTAAAGTATTGTGCATACCAATTGATATATCGGTATATTTATTAGACAATTTTTCCAAGATACATCCATTCTCAATGCAATAATCTTCTACAACTTCTCTGAAAGTAGTAGTTACTTTTCTCATTGGAATGGTGTCTACAGTGTAATCCTTACTGCTTATCCCATTCTTCTCAACATGCTCTTTACCCCCAATGAGATTAGTCACCAAGGCATCAATAATATCAAATTCCTCATCATGTATTGGATCTGTATTATTATCAATTTTCTCCAGAAACTGTTTTGTTTCTTTGATTCTGTTTATATCACTAGTAGTTGGTTCTTCTTCAACTTCGTAACCACTGAAAACACGATTAATAAACCAATTGAACCAATTTTGTGCTTTGGATCTTGTCTTAGGATCATCTCCATAATAAAAGACCCAATCAAACAAGAATTTATTGATACTGTTAAAAAAGAACAACATGAATGCTTCATAATCCTTGGGATAAAGAATATATCGACATTTTCTAGTAAGTCTTATAACATCAATGGAATCAATAGTAGCACTCCCTTTTTCGTCTATAATCTTATCATGGAAATCAGTTTCGATACTAAAGTATTTCTCTGTTAATCTGTATAAAGTGGGAGTAAATTCTCTTTGGACTATTTCGTAGTATTGTTCATTACTGAGAAAAATTTTAATGACACCTATAGTTTCTTTTGAGATAAGGGGATCACGGTAATGCCATTTTTCACAAAACGTTTTGAAGATCTCTTTAACTAAGAGTTGGAATGTATTCATCGTCTCAGGTGGGAGTAAGACAGTAAAATCCAATAACCATGTGATATTCGAATTGACTAAATCAGTGTTTACAAGCTCCTGCAATTCAGTGCATAATTTCGGTTCTATTAAACTCATCAATATGTGATCATAAATATGAATATATTTTAGTGTAAATTCATACTGTACCAGTAAAGTTATCAATGTTTTGTTCTCTAAATGTGATGCTAAGTTAGTGTGGGCAATCAAATTCATGATTTGGGGATAAACAATTTGGAAGATAACTGTTTGGGTTTTATTTAATTTTCTATTGGAAAATAACTCATCGTTTATCCTATATTGTAATATGTCTACTATGGGGAGAATATATCTTTCAAACACATTTTCCTTTAATATCCATTTATTGTCCGATTTGAATGATTCTTGGAGGAATACAATTTTCAATAGTTTAGCCATCAAGAAGTCCATAACGTCATCATCTTGTAACTGCATGATTTTATCTATATGAGCTTGTAAGACATCGCCATTTTTTAATAAATCTTGATCTGAGATACTTTCATCCAATTCCAGTAAAAGTGTATTAGCATCGTGTAAATGTTGCTGCTCAGATTTCAAAGTAGGTATTCTCAAACCCAAAGATTTGAGTCTGGAATCAATATGCTCTAGTTTTTGTACAATGTCAAGAAGCTGGAATTTGGTATCCTTTTCAATTTCTGGTTTATTTTTAATATCTTCTAGTAAAGTCGGTAAAACCTTAATATTTAGGTCTTCTCTTTCTAAATCTCTTAATCTATTAAGTAATTTCAACCTATCTGAATTATTTAAAGTGACTGTACCTTTTCTATTAAATTTAACAAATTTTGAGACATCATTCTTCTTATGAGAGATATTGTTACTAAAATTTGAAGCTAGAGGATTTTCGTCACTGGAAGAATCCATACTTTCATCCTCACTTGAATAGCTTGCTTCATCATTTCTATTGATTTTATCTGCAGTAGCCGATAACATACCTAACCCCACTTTCCCTCGAGGTCGTTGTACTGCCTCAATCGGGCTAGCAATACCTTTGCCGCCTGAACCAAGCCCTTGGCCTTTAACATAACCCATCTGAGCCAGCAATTTGGCACCGATACCATATTTTTTGGTCATTTCATTAGAGTTCGAATCATTGTTATTGTCAGAGGGACTGGTTGAATCTATCTTTTGTTTCTTAAAAGAGACATACTTGCTAGCCATTTCTTTCGATATACTTTCCCGTCTAGGAGTAACCCTGTATCTTAATACTGTTTAGCTTGTTGCAGTTGTTCCTATTCAATATTTCAGTTGTTCACTTTTGATATTTCAATAAAACATCGATTCTTAAAATGAATCTAAAAGGTATTATCATGATTAAGGAACTTTGACAGCAAACAAAAGCAAAGAAAACTACTTGACAGTACTCAGAGAGAGCTGATGTGCCTGAAACTGCTCAATATTCAAATATAGAATAGAAAAAGAATACCCGACAACACAACAGTTGTTCATATGGATCCATCAGAGGTGAAAGGTTATTTAGATAATGCTACCAGACATTTAATTGAGGCCCAATCTGTTTGTTATGAATGCTCACTGAAAATACAAACCCAAACGAAGGACTTATCGCAGTGGCAAACTCAAGTGAATAAGATTAACTTTATTGGGGATTGTATAGCGAAACAATGCCAATTTCTTTACGATAATATATTGCATGTGGGGATTGAAGAGAACTTGATTACAAAACAATGGGGGGATGATACAATGACCCAATTAACAGATGAAATGAGATTATGGCAAGGGAAAATTGATAATCAAATTAAAACTTTGAAAGATACGCCTAATTTATTAGCATCGACAGGTATAACAACAGAAGGTGAGAAGAAGTTTAGTTTAGCAGATTACATCAGTCAGGATAATGTAGATCTGTTAAAGAATAAGATTCAAGAGATACCCAGTATTGAAAAACATATTAATAATATCCGAAATCAGTATAATGAACTAAATAAGAAGGTCAAGGATAAATTAATAAATAGTAGATTAAAAGATCTACAAACTTTGATAAAGAATGAGTTTAGTATGAGAAGTTCGGACTTAATCACATTAGTAGATATATATCCTAAGGATTTAATTGAAGCTGAAAATGATCTTGGATCAATATTGATATCGTTAACCACACATTTTGATAGATGTAAATTGTTATTTAGAAATACTGGATTGGATAAGAACAACATGAGTCAAGAAATTTCGTATCAAACAAATAATGATTCCCAACTCAAGAATTCTTTATCAAAAACTGATTATATCGGACTTTATAAAATTGTGAAGAAGGATAATGATGAATTACCATCAATCCTAGCTACAATATATGAGATTATCGATGATATAGAGAGTGTCCTGACAAAATCTGGTAGATTATTAGATCAAAAGAGGACAATGAATATCACAATAAAGGGCAAAATTACCAAATTTTTGAACGCTCTGACTAAATATAATGAATATTTGACTATATTTGAAGATATATCCACTTTGATCTCTAATTTCAAGGAATCATGTCAGAAAGATATTGAAACTATCAAAGAGTTATATGAATTTTATGAACAATTCCAAGATAGTTATAAAAATCTTTTAAAGGAGTCCCAAAGAAGGGAAAGTGTGGCGATGATGATGGAAAATATTCTTCAAGACTGTGAGAAGAAATTGAAAAGTTTAGGGATTGATGATTTGAACCAAAGACAACATTTTTTAGAAGAGAATGGGAACTATTTACCTGGTAATATTTGGCCTGACGAAATTGATGATTTTACACCTTTATATTCAATGAATTATTCTGTTAAAAGATTCTAAAATGACCGTTATCAAGTAGCTATATATATATATATATAAATATATTCAAGTAGAATGTTATCTTCAGGATTATTAATATAAGTTTTAATGTTTGCTTATTGTGATTAAATAGATACAGGAATAAATGGAATACATACATAAAAAATTATTAGATAGGAGAAAATATTCTCTTTTCTTTAATTGGGGTAGTTATGTTTAATTAGATTCTGGGTTGGATAAAATATATTCAACAGTTTCACCCACAGTCTTTAAGTCATCGGCAACCTTGTCTGGGATTTCAATTTCAAACTCTTCTTCAACAGCAACCAATAATTCCACGGTATCTAAAGAGTCTAAACCTAAATCCTTGTTAAAGGCAGTTTCTAAATTGACGGTTTCAGCATCAGCATTTTTTTTAAAAGTCTTGATAACGTCTTTCACTCTTGTTAAAACATCATCTTTAGTTAGATTCGAGGCAGCGGTAGCAGAGTAGAAACGGATTGGCTGCAATTTTTGAAATTGAGCCCCTGAAGCACTGCTGGACATAGAGTAGTGGATCATTCTGCTACCCATCACAGCGCCACATCTCATCGAGGAGACAGTAGATGGAGTAGCGAGCTTTAGACTGGCAACACGTAGTACACTTCTTAACATTTTTTTTCTTGTTGAGTATATCCTTAATTTATAACTTGAGGTAGAGGCAGTAAAATATAATCCAATAAAAGTAGGCTAGTTTTATTGTAAAGTATGTATAACTGTTACTGATATTTATAGCTTGTTTAAGGTATCCAAAGTGTAAGTATCAGATAGTTGTGCTGTTGATATTCCCTTTCGATGGTTAACTTTATTAAGAATCGCAAATGGGATTAAATTCTGATGATTAATTGCTAAATTTGAAGCGGTGGATGTCGTACACGGTGACGATAATACCGATTTGATAACTAACCCAACTTCAAAGCATACAATATATTGACACTATTTGATTGGGCCAGCTGGCACATATATATAAATATTCGTTATCAAGGGTTATATTTTGGTTCCAAACTGCTGAAACTGCTAGGGGCTCTTCGTAAAAATCTACTAGACAACGATGTATTCGATCCACCTGTGATACTCATCCTCGAGGAAGGGCCTGTAACCTTCGAGATGTTGTCACCCAGACTATTTGTGCTACCTGAGTTGTAGGTAAAAGCAATGGATGAAGAAGAATCATCATCATCATCATGTTCTGTGTCAATTTCATCGGATAGTGTAGCTGTATGATATTTGATATTATCCAAGTTGAACAGATCTCTTGGGGAGCTTGTTCGTTTTAGTAACCTACGGCCCGAGGAGCCTCTTTGGGATGCTACGACACCTGTTGCTCGGTGCTTGATAATATCCCCAATTGTCATTTGATTAAGATTGATGTGATTACGTTCAATCTCATTGACAAAATTCTCTTGAAACAATTCTGTTAAAACCTTATGACTCTCTCGTGGTTGATTTGACGGCTGTAGCTTCTCATGTAAGATTAAACAATGGCTTATCACCAGTGTTAATTCATCAAGCAACAAAGACAGTCTGCTAATATCATCTGGATTGAAGTCTTGACGTCTGGACTCTTGTAAAAACTCATTATATTCAGCAATGCCACCATTAATTGGAGCTGAAATTGTACCAGTCAAATTTCTCGACAATTCGTTAAAGACGTTTAGCGAATCATTTTGGTCCTTTAAGATTTTACAGCACATGTTTTCTAATCCCGTCAAATCTTGGATCTTTGTTTGTAAAGTTCTAATTGCATTTTCAATCGGAGCCAATTTCCTTTTACGAATACTCTCCACTGGTGATCTATATGATAATATTGGGAATGCATCGACTGTTCTATATGTATATTCTTCTACCCACAAATCTGTCACACGTTTTGATCCAGGTAACCTTCTTGAGTTTCTAAAAGTTCTTAAATCTCTGTTTTCCACATAAAATCTAACACGATTGCTAATCAATGAGTTTTTGGTTCGATTAATATATTCTTCAGACATTTCAAGTTCAGGTTCCACGGTGACAACATTAATAAATTTGCCCATCTTGGTCTTGGCCAGTAATTTGTCTGTTTCCTCTTGGGTGTTAATAATCGTCGATCCATGATAAACTTTTAACAATCTGTTATGCATTGATGAAATATGTTCATATGGCAAACCTTCAAAAATATATATTTTGTTTCGTAATGCCAATGGAAAACCATATCCCATAAATGTAACTTTAAAATACGTTGGAACTAATCTATCAATACTTTGCATTTCCGTATAAATCTGTGAAATTTGATCATGAACAAATGCTAAACCATTCAGATCATAATTGATCTCATCATACACTTTAATTAAACTTTTGTAAACAGACAACGCCTTCTCTAGTTTCAACCCACGGGAAAAATTTCTTGCCGCCTCTTTATACAGATACTCCTTTCTTTGAAATGAAGATTGTTCAGGAAGTGGTGGATATTCAGTGGATGGTAAATAATCATTTGGATCCCAACTATATGTGTTAGCCAGTAATTCTAAACTTAATCCTGCTTGGCCAAAATCGTGTTTCTGAATAGAATGAATAAATATATCATATATTGTTTTATGGAATAGTTCAGGCCGATTAGCATCAATTAAATAACTAAACATCTCAATGTGTCGAGCTACTCTATCTTCATCATATTCTTTCAGTTCTGGCAATTTACACAATTCTGTAACAATTTGTAAGAAACCTAGCAACTCCTGTAAGAAACTTATAGTAGGTCTGAACAAAGGATGGTTCGGTGGAATATGAACCGTTAACATGCTACATCTTGTGTATTTGTCCAATTTTTCATCATCAATAAGTAATTGACCTTCAACATAAGCATTGTATAATTCTGGAATCATAATATTTAAAAGAGGCTGTAAACTTCCCATGTGTTTCCAACTTGAAATAATTAAACTCCAAATGATCTTACAGCAAACCTTGGTACTATCAATATGATCATGGAAAGAGGATATCATAATCTCTCTTAACAAGACAGGATTATCAAATATCATTTTATTTTGACCCAAGGAAACATACCCGGTACCACAATCTTTGGCTAATTCTAAGCTATAAACATTTTGACCAAGGGCATCCCAAGCAGAATCCAACAAATGAGAAATACGCTTTTTTAAATCACCTGTGATGCAATACACTGCCTTTCTTGGAATAATTGCCAAGTTTAGTAATGCTGAAACTTTATGGTTCGAAACCATTAATATACATTTCATATAGTAAACCCATAATTTTCTGTTTATTTCAGCGTCTGGAGTGGAAGATTTAATATCGGTACATTCTCGAATCATGAAGTTCTTACAAAGAGTTAATAATTTAATGGAACACCTGGCCATAAGTGCTGTAATACCCAATAATCTTTTTCCAGGAAAATAATCACCTGTTACAAAGCTCTTTACAGTTCTTGTAATAGTAAATGCGTACTCCTTTTTCATTTCAGTAACAAAGAACAGAGAATCAAACTCGACATCATATTTACAAACTTCCAGTATGACCTCAAATGATGGATTAGAACCGTATATTTTTGATGCTATCTTTGCCAACTGACAAATAATTGTAGCAATTTCCAGTAATATTTCCGCCACAATCTCATCATTAACCATTGGGTCAACTGGAATACTAATTGGATTTATAGTAGTGGGGAACAATGCCCTAAATGAACGCTTGGGTGTCAAAAGACCATTTTCTTTACAATACTTTTTCATACGAATGAAGAAACTACAACATGATGGAATCAGTCTTAACATATTTCTCATAATCTTTGTATCTTTAATATGTTCAGCAATATGTATCAACACAGTATTCGATAATCCTAAAGTGGGGATGGACGGGCTTACTTCCCCCGAAATTGACCATGATCTTAAAACCCATTCAATTGATTTTCGTAAAAACCTAGAAGCAACTGGATCAATATTTTCCTGTTGGAAGAATCTTGCCGTCAACTTCTCATGGCGTATAACATTCTGTAGCAGAATAAGTTCGCTATTTAAATATCGAACTTCATAATCATTTAATGTAAATTTCCCCCTCCCTTGTAATATCTCTCTTTCTTTAGAACTTTGGATTATATTTTCTGTATATTTTAAAATCGTATCACTACTAAGGAACACATTAAGTCCTTGAACCCAGGTATTAAATCCATCTAATAGTGCATTTTGGCCAGCCAATAAGCCACTATCTGGTAACTTGATAAATTCATACACCTGATTCATAGAAGAGTCACAGGCAAGACCCCAATGTTGCTTATCATCCATGGAAATAAAAGACAACATGAATAAGAAAATACTTTCTTTACAAACAAGGTTAATTTCATTCGTTTCAATGAAATGCCTGTTATTTAGCATATTGCTAAACCCCTTCAAAATTAAAGTACCCACTTGTGGAAGGTTGCCTTTCAACTTTAACTGTTTCTCAAAGAACTTGAAAAATTTCTCCTTACAATTGAACTCTTTATCACAAATAGTCAAGTTGAAATACTTCACTAAGGATAATATAACTTTTTCAGCCAAAATAGTATCGACAAGCTCCAAAGACACAATATTATCAAGCAATTGTAAGTACTTGACTATAATACCCTCAAAATGCCTAATAACTTTGCTAGTATTCAACTTTTCTACGGAATTTAGGACCTTATCACACTTTTCATGAAATTCCTTTACATCAATGTCTTTTAGTTCCATTTTAGATGATACTGATAGTCTGTTAAGATCTCTTAAGAAACTTGGATAGTTAAAATGGCTACCAAAATATGAGGTGGTAAGTTCCAAATCAATGATTGGATTTTCTTGGGAAGAAAATAATTGAATGGTTCTCCCCTTTGGAAACTCAATAATTTTGCCATTCTTGATAATAGGCAAGACACCTTGTGCCATTAAAAAGCCATTCAAATATGCAAGAACTCTTAAAGATTCCATTTTGGAGGATTTTAAATTTGTTATAGTAGTCATTTCATTCATTGATTCACCTGGAGAAACTGAAGTAAATGCCCATGAGTTTGACTTCACATCATTGGAGTTTTTATTGAAACTCAAATTCCTACTTGTTGAAACAGCCTTGATGACAACATTTTTTATGTTAGTATTCCGTTTGGTAACACCAGATAGTGATACTTTCCCCATTTTCAGATATATCCTATCGACTCTTTCAGTTAAATCTGTATTACCATAGTTTTCAGTTGAATTAAGCATAAATGCTGACATCTCGTAATCTTTTGAGTTGGAAACTAGTTCTTTCATGGTAACATTGATTGACACGGAACGAGGATTAACAATAGTGCCTGTTTGGGAATTGCTTAAGATATTTGGGATAATTGATCCCCAACCGTGGTTTAGATGAAGCGGACTAATACTATGTGCAGAATCATTTAAAGGACTGTCATTTTTATTTTTCATTTTTTTTTGGTTATCCTCTTCAAGTGAAGAGGTGTATAGTTGTACTTTAAAGCTATGTGCTTTATTAGCATTACACACATAATCAGAATTGTTATTGTAAATTGAATCCTTGGCAAAAATGGATGATATATCTGTCACACCTATGGCAACACCTCTTTTGATTTTATGAATTCTGTTATCCACAGTTGGGTCCTCAATCAATATGAAGGGGGCTATGAATGATGACGCAGTAACTTTATTCTTGAATGCAATCTTAATTTCTTCTCTAAGAACTACTACCAAATATATTTTTTCATTGCTAACCGTCGATCTAGGTAAATTTTTAAAAAGTACAGTTGACGTTGTATCCATGTTGAAATCATTTGAGCATTGATTTGTTTGACGATGAGCATTTCTTAGATTAATATGGAAGGGTTCTGTTAAATGTTCATGCTCTTTGTTAATCAAGTACACAGACATAACAATCTTATCTAGTTTAGGATCATTAATCGATGGATCACTAACGATATTTTGGAAATCCATTATCACATTTGTAGTCAAAAATTTATGTAGTTTGCTATCAAATGCCAATCGAATAGAATTGCTGTCTGTAGGTTCAGTGTTGTGCAAAGAGGAAGCAAATAAATATGAATTGGTTAACCCATATTCAAGAGATTTGGTAACTAGGGTTTTCAAGCTAGAATGGTTAAATTGTAACAAATCCCCAGTGGAAATATCTCTTGCAAAAATACCATCATAACCGCAAGGATCAGATAGTATTGGGTTGTGTTTTATTGTGTTGATGGTGGAATCGTTGTTGGCTGATGGATTTGAATTTTTAGTTGAATTGGCAGGTGAATGTAATTTATTAATTCTCCCTTTGGTAGAAAAATATTTAGATATTTGAGCCAATAATTCACATGAGGTCTGAATGATATGTATTCTCTCCTTCTCAGTAGTCAAATTATATTTCAATCTGATCCTCAATTGATCAATATCATGATAAAGTCTCAGTAAATTATCATAAATGGCAAATTCATTACAGGAATACATGAAATAAATATGCGAACACAATACAATTAGCATCACCGCCATTTCGTCTTGAATAGGCCTGTCTTGGAATCTCAAGTATGGGAATGGTGGTTTTGCAGGTCTATTTGTGTTTAAGATAGCAGCTTCATCTGTCTTCACAGAACTAGATGAGGAAATGGTTGCAGTGTCACCGTGTCGATTACTACTGATAGATGAATCTGAAGTTGAGCGATGATAAACCTTCGGGTTCAACGTTTGGAACAATGATGGAGCTTGACAATTCTCATCAATTAAAGCGGTGAAATCACTTGGCTCAGGTTTTTTAAAGAATGAGGTTGAATCGATATTTAACGAGTCATGAATAATCATATATTTACTGGGAACAATGACAATCCTTGGGGTCACATCGGGCAATTGTTGCACCACACTACTTGTTGAGCAAGAGATATACTCTTCTGGCATCGGACGTGCACACAAGTATGCTCTGTACCATTTCTCATCGTCTGTTTGGGAAAAGATATAAAGCTCTGCACCAACATAAATATCTTGATAAAATGAAGATGTGTAGACCAATTCTGGATGTTTTTGGAGGGGCACAAAGGACCTAATCAAAGTCCCATACAACAGTTTATCTGTAGCGGTCCAGCGCATCTTGATAATAAACTTTGTCTATCTGCTTTGCATTTGAAGCTGTCTTTGAAGAAATAATACCTTATAATGGTTATATTTCAAATATAATATTTCAAAGATTAAAGTGTAAAATTCATTAATTCAAATGTTACTTTAACACCAGGAGGGAGGTGGAAGTTAAAGAAAGAGAAGGGCCAATTGGATATCATATCTCTAATCACACATACATAGTATTAATATCCACCACCAACATGAGTAAAAAGTTTAGTTTCAGAGCCGGGATTGCCACTTTTGATGAAGAAACCAGGATGTGCCACCCAGAACCAATGCAAGGTACTATTACAATCAGTCCTAGCGGACAAGATGACGAGATGGTCGATGCTGCTGATGAAGATGATGAAATGGGATTTTGGGATTTCCAATGGAGTACAAGGGATCGTAGTGCTAGCGGCCATGCTAGTGATCCAATCCAATTAATTTTGATTCCAGGTGAAACTGCTTGGGTCCATGTTAAATCTTGTCCCGATGCCAGAGTATTTGCTTTAATATTTTCTTCTAATGAGAAATATTTCTTCTGGCTTCAGGAAAAGAACCCAGTTGGATTGGCATTAAATGAATTAAGTGATAAGGATAAGTCTCTCTATGAAAGAATTGTAGCTTTATTAAATCCAGGTCCAGACGATGAGGACGAACAAAGTCGTGATGACAACGATAAGACTCCAGAACAAGAAGATAATAATGAACAAAACAATGATATCATCATGGCAAATGCTGCTGCCTAAAAATAGTTAGTTGTTGTTGTTGTTGTTTATCTTTAATCAATAGTCATATTATAGTATATATATATATATAAGTAAAGTTTTACATGAATTTTTTACATAAACTTGACATCCCAATTCAATTCACAACCTGGCATAAATGGAATTACTGTGATATTGCCATCCTTTGAAATCAATTTATCATTAATATTATGTTTGCGTTTATAAAGAATAACCTTATCGTTTGGAGATTGAATTAAACTTGGATCAACATTGTAAAATTGTAATGGAAATTTAGACACAAAGTTTGGTAATTTATCTAAGGAATCGTATTTCTCGAAGACTTGAGCTAAATATGTTAAAGCATGTTGTTGTGTGAAAATACCAGCTGACACGCCTGTATGCTTGGATTTATTTTCGACAGGATGTGGCGCTGAATCGGAACCAAAGATAAACCATGGTTTCCCTGACATTGCAGCATGAATCAAAGCATTCTTGTCACTTGGTAATTTAGCAACAGGTTTACAGAAATTTAATGGATTGCCAGCCCAATCATCCACAGTAATCCAGAGATGATGTACAGTGATTGATCCGACGACACGGACTTTAGATGGATCGCTGATGCCTTCATTGATCTTGTCGATGGTAGTGATGGCATCCTTAGTGGTAGCATGTTCCAATACAATCTTTAAATCAGGGAATTCCTGATGTAATTTCAATAGAGCTGGCAAGAATTTCGATTCTGCATTTAGCACATTAATGTCATCATGTTCCGACGAAGGTTTTTCCCCATGAAGATTTAACACCAGTCCCTCCTTCTGCATAACTTCAAATAGTGGATAGAATTGGGAGAAATCGTTTGGATCTACATTAGAATCCGCAGAGTTTGTGGTCACCCCTGCTGGATAACATTTAATCCCCTGAATCAATTTCTCTTTAGCGGCTTGTTCGACTAAACTAGGAGTCAATTGAGAAGACAAATAGAAACTCATCAAGAAAGTAGTCTTTGGACATAACTTTTGTAATTTGGCCTTATATTCACGGACTTGTTCTATGGTAGTGATTGGCGGTTGCAAGTTCGGCATGATGTATGCAATGGAAACACCACCTTCTCTGATAGTTGGAGCTACTAATTCGCACATTTCGCCGTCCCTAACATGGACATGCATATCACAGGTCAGCCCCAGCACAATTTGGTCTGTCATTAGCTTTGATTCTTGTGTCTTGTCACCTTTGAGCTGCTTCAATAGTCATCGCCAAAACCAACCTTTAAATATCGTTTCTTGAATTTTGTTTTGAATTCAATTTCTCGAAGAAACAACTTTTAAAGATCGAATAAGATACGGAGCTTACCGAACCCTCAACACACAACTGTACCTAAGGTATATTCAAGAAGGATTACTGGACGTGCTTTGAACTAGAAAGTGCTAGAAAAAGTTCATATTATTGCACAGGAAAGACAGGTTAAAGTATAAGCAGAAGAAAGAAGCCACTACAACCCACCATGATATCTTTGAAACAAACACCTGTTTCCCTGGTAAGAAGAGTAAACACAGTTCGTTCGTTTCATCATTCTACTACAGTGCTGGCAAGAACCAAGTATTCCCCACCCAGAGAAGTGAAGGAAAACGTGACACCAAAGCCTCTTTTCCCTCTAAAACCAACCCAAGGGCTACAAGTCACAGAAGCAATCCCCCCAACAAGACATAACATAGAATGCCCTGATACACATCCCTTATGGCAATTTTTCCATGACAAACAGTTTATTAGATCCACGGAACAACTAGATACAACTTCAAGATCTTGGTCTATTCCAGAATTAAGAAGAAAATCCTTCAATGATTTACATTCCCTATGGTATAATTGTTTAAGGGAAAGGAATAAATTAGCCAGAGAGATTCATTTGATCCGAGCCGGCCTACATACTGAGGGTGATCATTTTGTTGCTGTTGATGAACGTGTAAGAACTACTATGTGGAGAATTAGACATGTCTTATCTGAAAGAGATCATGCTTTCACAAAAGCCTCTGTACATTCTGCGGACAGAGATGAATTAATTAAATCATTTTCCAATAAGTTTATTAATTCTAGTGCTGATTCTGAAGAACCTTGGGAACAATTGAAACGTTTCCAATGGGCACTTTTTGGTATTAATGAGATCATTGAGGACAACAAGGTCATTGATCCAAAATTTGTGGAAGGTTTGAAATGTGTGGCCAATTTGAAACTACAAAAATTATCCCAGGTTGATCCACAAATTAAAGAATGGTATGTGACTAAATGGGGTGATCAACCATTGACTGATATTGCACAATGTTTTGTTATCTTCTCTTGTGAAAATGATGTTAAAGCCACTCTAGAAGCATGCTCAGTCGTGGAAGATCTTAAAGCAGATCCGGCTAGATTAATTCCTAAGGAGGAAGAAGTGAAAACTGTAGAATCCTACATAAACCAATTGATCACTACCCCTACAGAGTGATCTAGGGGAAACACTGAATAATAATAATAACCATCACCACCACCACGTATAAATACTAATATAAATATATTCACATACTTATCAAATCGACACAAATTACATGTATATATATAATGAGAATAGATAATTCATATGTGTACGATTGTAGATGAGACATATGCTATTGATTTTTGGTATGGATTAGGAAGCTAGACAAACCTGGTTAGTAATCTAGATATGGAACCGTCCCTATTATTAATAACATTAGTAGCATCATTCAAATCTATTTGTTGTATTTGTAAATTTAATGTATTCCATTGGTCTGTAATAATTCCCACTTCTTCCACTGGACAAACCTGCAATAATCGACTCAAGATATTCATTTGTAATATAATGTTTTCCAAATTAATACTATCACTTTCAAAAGAACGATATTTCCCCACTTGGAAAATTGTTAACCAATGTCTCTTGCCATCTATTTCATCCTCTAATAATCTATCAATATGACTGGAGGCATATGCGAAATCATCGTATACTAAAGAATAATCAATATGAAGAGATAGAAGATCCATGTAATCTGTTTCCTTTTCAGGGCATTGTAAACTGATTGAAATTTTTTCCCACAGTGACCATGTCACTTGTCTGATATCATTCTGGTAAAACGTTGGGTTTAATTCCATTAATATTCTAATGATCTCCATTGGAGAATCGTGGAATTCTAAAATTCGACTTGGCATAGTCCGCTTCTTTGCATCATTACGTTGGAACTTCCATTGTGAGGATAGATATAAATCATGGCAAAGTGAGATCAATTGAGTCAGTCTATTGTCATACTTATGACTTGTATCGTATTGTTTGATATATTTCAATAAGGTCTCGGCGTTGGACATCTCAATAGTATTCATCCCAGTGGCAGTATGGAAATATTGCCAAAATGTGTCCACTAGTAGAATTAATAATTCGGAGTTATGACTAGTTAAAGAGAAAATCCTGGGTATTAGTGAATATTTCTCTAATCGTAATGAAGTTACCATTAATGTGGTTATGATATGGTTTTTGTTCTCTTCTTCATTCATAATTAATTTGTTAAAAATTGGAATTGGTGTCATTAATTTTTCTAAATGAATATCGTCTTTGTCTATGACTCTTTCGCATAATGTAGTGAAATGAGAAAATTGAGTCTCTTTATCTTCTTGACTAATAGCATAGAGGTCCAATAAGCTATAATTTGACACTGTTGAGTATTGTGCTACAATATCACAATATAATTTAATATCTTTGTTTGAGATTGAATATTTTGTTAATTTCACACTCTCGTCGATTTTATTCAAGAAGTCGTCTTCAATTTGTCTCAGATCAATAAAGGAAATTAAATTATTACTATTTTCAAATAAAATCTCCAATGTTTTCACTTCAAAGTCTGTTTGATCTTCTTTAAATTCTTTAATAAATATCTTGAACAGTTTTTGGAATCGATTATATTGAGACAAAGTGGTGATTTTGAAGTTATCACAGTTGTAATAGTCACTCATAAATGTTTTATAAAATGATTTGCTATATTTCAAAAATGGCATCAATTCATTCTCCAGGACAGTAATATCATCAGAACTGACCCATGCCGACATATGAGTTTCTTTTGATGCAATTGTTTCAAAATCACGAATTTTTACTTCGGTTTGTAGTCTTCCATTATAATGTGCCAATGGTTTGACAATCCCATTTATCCATTCATCAATGGACTCGTCTTGACCTCTGATGATTTCCCATAATGGCTTGTATGCGAACGTGTCTTTTGAGTTTATCTCGTTACAAAGAAGCACTCTTTGTTGAAACCAATTTAATTGAGACCCAGGAAGACCTAAATCATTCAATTTGTGATTGACATATTGTTGAATTTCATCATATCTTTGATGAACAATGGTATCTTCCATTTCAACCATAAATAATAAACTTGGACAGCTGGCAATTTGTGATACAATTAAATCATTGTCCTTTGTAGTGGTATTGTCAGCATCACTAGTAGTTTGGAAAAGGAATTTCAAGTTCAATGGATCATCAAATTCAGGCCATAACACAATAATTGCATTGATAAACTCTTGACAACCATGGAATTCAGGATAAAGCTTGGTCAAATTTTCATAGTCCCCATTACTTGCATGGACGCATGCTATTAGAAACAATTTCTGGTTCATTATGACCATATTCTGTCTATGTTTTGTTCTTGCTTTGTTACTGGAAAGTTGTCATTTTAAAGATACCAACAATTTTCTTTTTCACTTTATAAATAAGCCGTAATTAATATAATAATCAAAATGAACATTGAACATTGTTCCTATTCAATATGCCTATATAAATGTATATTATCTATATCAGAGAGTCAAGACATTGGTTGCCTACTTATGGTTAGTGGTTACATTGAATAAATTAATCAATTAAATAAAGATTCAAGCCGTCGCTCAAGTCCAAAAGAGGGATCTTCATCTTGATACTGTTAATGATGTTATTATCTTGGTCTATAATCTCCAAAAATTGAGATGTGACCATGCTCTTGATTATCATGTTCCAATTCAGCATTTCAAATACATTCATTTGAAGCTTTTCTCTACCGATAACGGTATCATTATCAGCCATCAAAATCTTTAAGACACTTTTAAAGAATCTTTTAGTCTTGTTATTATTAATTAAATCGGCCATCTTTTGGTGGATGTCTTTGGTCTCAAGGATCAAGGTCTTCTTATTACGGACAAGTGTTAAACAACTGAACAGAAACAACTTCTCTATGTAGGGCAGTTTGTAAATCATATCAACGTTTACCATTTCGCTCTTTTTATTCAAAGATTTTGATATAGTATTTAAATCAATCTCTTGACTAGCAGGAAGATTGGCAATAATAAAACTTTTATTACGCTTCATTATTATAGTTTGTACGGCAGCATATTTCTTCATTGCATCATTGCTGGCATCGTCGATGACACGTAGAGCAGCTTCAGCATCGCTATTAGTCAAACAGATTTTTTTACAAGCTTCATCAATCCTTTGCTCATCCATGTAAACCTTGACAATCTTAGATCCGATATCATCTCCTACTTGCTTATCACCTTCTTGAACCTTTTCGACAACCAAACTATGAGTATCTTTTACTTGATAGACTTTAAAGTTGTAAAAACTCTTTAAATTCTTCAATCTGTAATTAACAATATTCATTATTTCCTCACTGGAATAATTCTCAAATGGGATGTTGTAATAATTTATTCTAGAAAGTACCTGCCTACCTAGTGTTTCTTTAATTAAATCTGGATTCTGACCCATAGCAATGACAATTAATTTCGAATTTGGATATGTTGTCCAATGGAAGAAATTATATAATAAATTTGGACACTCGTTACACAAGATATCCAAATCATCAAGAATAATAACTGTATGGCGTTTTCTATTCTTATCCACTGAGGTAAAAAAATATTCCAAAGAACGTTCGGCGGCGTTTGAACTAGTCACTACATCATCATCACCAGATAAGCTCTCCCAAAGATATTTGTAGAAATCTTCGCCTTGAGTCTTGCGATTTAAAATCACTTTTATAAACAAAGACACTTCCTTATAATTACTGGATTTTTCTACTTCAGTTAACAATTTCTTGACAATACAAGTTTTACCACTGCCAGATCTACCATTAATGTAAATGGCCTTAGATTCATTTTTACGTAAAGAATCGAAAATTTCCAAATAACATCTAGCAAATTCTTTTGATCTGGCTGGTAATTCAATAAAATCTTGAATCACTTGGATGATGGATTTATCATCATCGATGCCCTTTTGTGTTTTCAACTTGGAAAAAATTGTTCTAATTTTCTTGCCATTAGAAGCATTTGATCTAATTTGGGATTCTAAAGCAGCAATATCCAACTGTTTATAACTGTCTTTTCTATCAGCATCCCTAGGCAAAATCGATGTTATTATGTCATTAGAATTATCAGCTTTGAATTCTAATTTTAATTTCATATATTTGCTTTTTAATAGCATGAATTCTTTTGATGATTGTTCAGAGGGCTGAGTGGTGGCTGATGTTTTGTTTAATGTCTGTTCTATAACTGGATGCATAGCATTTTCTGAACCAAATGACTCAGGAACCGATTTGACAGCTACTGATTTTATTTGTGATAATGGTGTATCTTCATCAGAACTAGCATTTGTAGACTGAGACTCCTTTAACCTTTTAACTTTTCTCTCCTTTCTTCCAGAACCAAATAATTCCTTTCGTAATGCTCTACGTTTAAGATTTGAAGGTTGTAGTTTATCATCTTCATCTTCTTCTTCGTCAGTATTATATTTATCTTTATCTTTGTCACTTAATTGATTATCAATATCTGAGTCTGTTGATGATAGAGCAATGTTATGATCACTAGAAGAATTCGAAGTCACCGATATTGGAGTATTTACATGGCTTTCCGATTCGGATTCTGCGTAGAATGAGGGTGACTTTTTTTGTTGATTTGGTGAGTGAGCTGATTCGTATGGACGACTACTGGTGGTATTTGAAATGGGTGCTCTTGAAGATGCAGTCTCATCATTTTCAAAATCTGGTTCAACTCTGGATTCCTTTAATTGATGTCCCACTTTTTTTTTAAATGATGAAGCTCTATTATTAAAGGTTCTTTTTATATTCACTGTCATTTTTTTCAAACGTTCATCTGAGACCTTTGGCTCCTCTGATTTGATTTTCTCAACTTCTTTATTGATGTTCATCTTAACAAACCTTTCAGCAGTAGGTTCGCAAATGAAACGAACATAAAAATCAACCGGATCTACTTCTGATCTATCTCTGGGAGATTTGTCGTATTCTTCCTTTGTGTATACCTGTGCCACATATTTAAAATCTTTTAACCATATTTCAGATAATTCTGCAGTTAAATATAATTCATAAGGGTCGAGCTCATTGAAAAGAGTGTCTTTCAATTGATCCTCACTTAAACTCTTCTCCAACATTTTGGGGTTAAATTGAGAATAATATTTTTCAGCTTTTAATTCAAACGATCTAAGATAAGAGAAAGCCCATATTTCAATTAGATTGTTTAATGTATTTTGGCGTATCTCATGAATCAAATACACAGAAAATACCCCAGTCACAGCATCATGCATCACTACACTGTCACCACTACTAAAACTCAATCCATCTGCGATTCTTTGAATATAAATTTTTTCCACAGAGTTATTCTTTCTCGATCTTCTTCGGGAGTTAGTAGTTATATTCCCTTGTTCATCAGTGGTAATCACTTGCCACCCTTGTAAATCCTTCGGTAAAGAAGCCATACTATAAGTAAATGATTTCTTTTATTTAGATTTGTTTGTTTGTTTGAAGATCTTACGCGTTACGTGATTTCTCGTTATCCTTGCAATTGGAGCTATTACTTATAAATTTCACCGTCTTGTTCAAGACTAATCAACCTCACGGAGAATGGATACAGACTTACAATGATCAATCGATCTCTCTTTAACAAATATTGTTGTCGTCTTCAGCATTTCGTGGATCCATCAATGTTCAATTTCTTTAAATTTTTCAGTCTTTTGTTCTTTGTGAAATCTGCCAAGTTCAAAAGTGAAAATAAAAATAACAAAAATTAATGGATCTTACAGCATGAAACAATTAGGCAAAAACAAAGCAAGAAGAGAGGCTGAAACAAACTTTCAAACCCCTTCCATTGTGGCTTTAAACAGGTACAATTGTAACTGGGCGTGAGATATTTCTGGTTGGAAATAACGTTTCCTCTTATGAAGATATAAAATCCAGGAAATATCATAATTATTAAAAGTTAAATAATTTTGAATTGATCGATTATTGTTGATCTGGATTCTGAATACAGCACCTCCCCGTTCCAACAGCAAAAAGAAAAAGAAAGCAAGGGAGAGTAGTTCCCATGAGGTTCAAAATACTCTTCTCGAGGGTGAAACGGCATGTATTGCTGCCGTTCCAAGATTTAAATGCAACGGAACAATTTATACAGATTATTAGGTTAGCATCAAGCCTTATGATCATCCTGTTTGGTTTGATCATTTCAATTCTCCCGTATACCAAACCGCAGCATTTGTATATGGGGAAGTTAAATACATTAAGAGCAGATATTACCTCAGGTGTCTTCACTGTGTTAAGAGATAATTTAGATTCTAATGGAGCTACGGATATTAATAATGGTGTTGGGTTAACCACATCCGAAATTTTAGTATTAACATCCTACGCTTTTGAACAGGTACAGGATATACCTGCTTTTATTTTGGTTACTATATATGGTCGTTGTGATGCAGACTATATTGCTTCTCCTTCCAACTCATCAGAGAATGATCTAGATTCAGCTTTAGATACGGATAATATTGATGTAGATGGCACATCGGTTGTAGATGAATTTGATACAACTCCGGATTCTGGTACGTTTTTTGTATGTCAATATAGGGGACCTGATTATCTATTCGATTATAGAACTGCTTTGTCCAGTGTTGGTTTAGATATTGTTTTAGAATATGCATATGGTTCGAAAGCTTCAAAGCAATCCACTTATGAAACTTATATTGCTAAGATTTCCCTTTTGAAACAACGGGTGTTGAAATTATTTTACGCTACCGTTGCCATCGAATTTTTAATTAGTATGTTGACCATTTGGTATTATTATATTAAGGATAGAAGACTGAATGTGTTTATGGAACGGTTTTTAGCACATTTGTTGTCATTCCTATCTCTATTTGTTTTCATTGCTGGGATGATTTATTCTGTATCATTACTCTGGATAAATTACTCTATGCGAGAAAAGATTGACAAAGAACTATTAGCATTTGGGTTTTCGTACCATGTTGGTGTTGCATGGACCACAATGATGATTGTTTGGCTTGTTTTTATTGGTATATCATGTCTTGTGTGGTCAGGTTTAGAGTGGTGTGTGACCAATAATGGATCATTTAAGGTTGATGACGGTGAAACATTTTTAAATGATAATACCAATACTAATATCAGTAACAATGATGACATTTTCATCAAAAAGAATAGTAGTAATACATCTCAAATTGGGAATACAAACACTAGTTATCTGAAACTTCTACCCAACAGACAAGATGGTGATGACTTTAATACATCGTCAACATCATCCTTTACCCCAGTATCTGCTATGGGTCCTGCTAATAGGACACACTATGGTCATATCAACACTCATTTACAGGACAATAATGTTGATCATCCTAACTATGAAGGCGATTCTGATTTTGAATTGCAAAGTATTGAATTTAGATCAAGCGGAGACTCGAATAGACAACGACACAGTAGTGGCAACACTAATAATTATGAGGAGGAAGATGACTATGATGAACGTTATAGCATTCAAAAAATTATTGTTCCATCCTCCACGATTCAATTCTAACCGAACACAATTCCCAATTTGTATTTTATCACATCACCCAATCACATATAGATGTGCGTGCATATACATATATAACTCTCTTTATAGACTTACTCCTTTTAATAGATATTCCATTCATTTTCGTTTTAAAGCTTAAAAGTAATTTTAAAAACTCAGCGGCTATTAATGTTTCCTTTACAAAAGTTTACTCCTTTAAGACAGAGGCAAAACACTTATAGGATATAACGTTAAGAATGGATAAGAACAACAAGTCAACTGAATTAGCTGTAACGGAAACCACTAGTGCTTTCGGTTCAGAACTTTCCTTTGTTGAAGTATGGCAAAAGAAATCATTCATTTCCGACATACAAGAATTGGTTTCTGCTAATGAAACTATTGAATATATCAACAAGATGACTGAAACATTAACAAAGATATGTGAAGAGTCTAGTACAAATTGTACATCTAATAACATTTCGGTGGAAAAGATGGAATGGGAAGCACTTCATGAAGTGGCATCGAACATAATGCAAGAGTATACAAATAAGATAGATGAAATTATGGCAAAGATAAATGAGTTAAATAGACGTGAAATGTTATGGCAAGAATCTGCATTTATTATGGACTCCCACATTGGTATTGATCAGGTGGGTAATGCCCAAGAATGGATTACTTTAAAGGAAACATATTTAGATTACAAGCGCCGCGTTCTAAACGACTCGATTAACGAGATTAAAAATACAGTTGCTAGATTGCCCAACAACTGATGTTTTTCAAGTGGCTTGTATTGACCAATCGACATGTACTAGTGCTACCATGGTATCAGACTTTTCTTTTACTGCTAAAAATACAGAATATCGTTGCTAATTTTAATTCTAAAAATTCTTTAAAGAGCCCTGATTCAAGAATAGTAATAACAACAAGAATGAAAAAGCACACAAGTTATAAGCCTCTGTGGACTGATTACAGAGGGGAGGGGATATATTGGGTGTGGTCAGGTTATTGTATCAGGGACGTTTGAATCATTTTCTCGAAAGGAATTCCAAGACACCATAATGTGATTTTTTCTATTTTTTATTTTATTTTGAAGTATCGACAGCTGTTATTTTTGGCGTAGTAAATTCTCCAAACTAAATTGAAACAGAAAAAGACCAGCCACCAAAAAAAAAAACATTCACAATTGATTTCATCGCCAGATGGGGAAATTTAATGGGTAAGACAATGCCTCCTCACCAAGAAAACATGCCCGAAATGCTGATTTTTAGCAATTGATAATTGACAGTGGTTGAAGCTGATCTGTGTTACCTTATTGGGAAAATGGGAAATGGGATGGCAAGCAACTTTCGGGAAAGGGAAATATTGCATTTCCTCCTTTATGTTGTTGTTTAATTTTCGTAACCTTATTATTTGAAGGTACGGTGATCCTTCAACTATGCAAGAAAGTCTAGAGGATAGGTATATATTCATGATATTGGATTGAAGCTTTACTTTAAAATATGAAATTTTTTACTGTTAGTACTTTCACTTCACTATTTTAAACAGTCAACCATAAACCAAGCAACAACAAAAATAATAACTAAGACACATAATGATATATTCTAACAGTAAGAAAGAAGAGATTCTATATGAAATAGAGTCCAAATTAATCCCAACGGAGTCATTGAGCTCAATATCGCATAAATTTAAGCAAGAAATTGAAGAAAGACTAATACATAGTGAAAATTCAATGTTACCATCTTTTTTAAAGAAGTCAACTCATCAATCATATAATCCTCATAAAAGTGACAGTATATTAGCTATAGATTTTGGTGGTACAAACTTAAAATTTGCTATATTTAAAACTTATCCAAATTATTCTATTCAATATATGAATTCCATGACTGTACAAAATAAGATAGTTGATTTAAAATTCTTCAATAATATTGTTGAAACGATTATTTTAGAAATTAATGATTATTTCATGACACAACAAATCTCTTCCAAAGATATTAGTATATCGATAACATTTTCCTTCCCTTTGAATTCAAATAATGAAATTACAGCTATGGGAAAACACTTTGTTTTAACTGATGAAATAAAAGGTAAACCTATTGATAAAATTTTACAATGTGCTTTTAATAAATTTGCAATGATACATTTGAATGGTAAATTCAACTTTTGGGTTAATGAAAATATTATTAACGATTCAATTGCTGTTCATTTAACCAATAAATATATTTGTGATAAGAATAATGATGTAAAAAATAAAAATAAGAATAAGCAAATCTCTTTGATTTTAGGTACTGGATTAAATACATGTTTTGAGGTACCCTTTGCTAAATTACCTAATTTCAAAAAACAATTTACTACTACTATTACTAATGATAATGCAAATAATGATGACGTTATCATCAATAGTGAATTGGGGTTTTTAGGTACTGATATAATCAAATTATGTGAAGAATTTGATGTTGTATCAACTTTAAAGATGCCAATGCATTTAGAGAATATCACATCCGGCAATTATCTTCCAGAAATTCTTAAACGTATATTAAATTACTATCATATTTATCCTGAACTAACAATCAATTTTGATGGAGAAATGTTTTGTCAATTGATTGAAGGAGAGGATATTAAGTCTATGTTAAGTGATGTTGATATTGAATTTATTCGCGACATAGCCTTGATTGTATTGGAGAGGGCATCTATATATATTGTTGGTGCAATTGAAGCCATCAATTTATTTGTGAATACTAATGAGAAGAACAAGAAGAGGGAAGCTAGTAATAATGAGAATAAACGTATAAATATTGGATATGTGGGGTCATTTCTTGCATATGGTAAGACATATCAGGAACTTATTGATAAGCATTCTAAAGGTCACATTAATTTGCAGTTCTTACCTGATAGTAGTTTAATAGGTGCCGCCGTTATTGCAGAGAAATATTAGCATTTATTCAAAAGGTTATAATAAGAAAAAATAATATATATATATATATATAATTTAGTATACGGAGATATAGTTATTGATTCTATCTCTTTGGTTTTGGGCAATACATTCAGCAATCCAGGTGATATTTCTTACTTCTTGTTCCTTTGATTTCATCCAAGCCCAGATGGTTGAAATTGTAAATTGTTGTGTAAAGGCATCTTTACATAAATTCATTTCAATATTATAAAAATGATCTTCTAAATCACCATTATCTTCATCTAATAATGATTTGTATTCGTAGACATTATTCAAGGCTGATCTAATTGATTCGAAATCTTTAGCTTGAGATAAATAATAAGTAGCAATTGGGTAACATTTCCCCATCGATGGCATTAATTGAGATTTCAATTTAGTATCTAGTATATCGTCATCGGATGATGCTACATTGTTGTTGGTGTTATTATTGTTGCTGTTGGTGTCACGGTTGATTTCATGATTTGTTGATTGTAAAGAGTTTAAAGCGATGTTTATAGTTCTTCTATCAGCTTCAAAATCTAATAATTCCGACATGATTTCATTTGATGGAGATGGTAATGTAGTCTTAACAAAATTGGCAAAATCTTCCAAATAAGCTTTATATAATTTATTTCTAATGATTTCAATATTCAAATCATCTAATTCATTTGCATTATCAAAACAATCTTTGAAATATGGAGCTAAGGGGGTATCAATAAGTACTGTTTCATATAATGATTCCAAATCTGTGGCAACGGATAAAGTTGGTAGTGTGTCGAACCAACCTAATGGATGACATCTTTGTAAAATTTCAGCTTTATCACGAGAATGAATGGTACCTGTTATCATCAACGTAACGTTATCGATCATATAACCAAAAGTTATATAATCCATGAATTTTTTAGAGCTACCAGATAATTGATCCTTTAAATAATTAAATTCTTTATACAATTTATCTGCGGCCATAGATTGAATAACAGATGTAGTTAACGCATCTTGAGAAACATTTGTGAGGAAATTACCATAATCTGTCGAAGATAATTGTAACTTTAAATCTTCCAAAGTTTCACATTGAGTCAAATTTAAATATTGGTTAGCAGTTAACAGGCCATTTCTATACCCTCTAACAATCCCTTCGACATACCCGTTGTCCACGTTGAAATACAAGCCCTCCATTGATTATTCGGTTGATTGATTGATTGATTGTTGCACTGAATGTATCAATGCTTGCAATGAATGAAATGTTTTATACGTCAAATGTATTGAAAAGACAATAAAAGCAACTGATTTCCTTTGTTCATAAAATTGGAAATTACCCGGCCCTAAACACGGACTTGCCCGGCCTGCTTTAGTAGCACGTGACATTTAAAGTGCACGTGACTTTTCGGCAACTGCACGTGACCAGATCGGATTTGGAGAACTCAACAACATTTTTACGTTTCAGTTTGAGTATTTGAGGAGAAGAGAAGGCCATCGCAGATTTGAGATTGAAGCAACGAGGATCGATAAGGAAGCAAGAACAACATACTGATCGATCATGACTGCAGAAAATATCAGCTCTGTAGCCATTGAGCCCAGTATGAAGGGAAACAAACCTAACAAGCCAAAGGAATCCGCTGACAAGAAGTCGAGCAAACCAAAGAGATCTTCTAAGAAGAAGGAGAAGTCCTCAGAACCACCTGAATCTGCTGAGAAGAAGGAGAACTCTCCAGACTCTGCCCAGTCTGCTAAGAAAAAGGAGAAGAAGAAATCAAAGGATCCAAACCAGTCTGCTGAGAAGAAGGAGAAGAAGAAGAAGGAGAAGTCTGTAGATCCAACTGAGTCTACTGAGAAGAAGGACAAGAAGAAGAAAGAAAAGAAGGAGAAGTCTGTAGATCCAACCGAATCCGCTGAGAAGAAGGACAAGAAGGACAAGAAGAAGAAGGAGAAGTCCTTAGATCCAACCCAATCCGCTGAGAAGAAGGACAAGAAGGACAAGAAGAAGAAGGAGAAGTCCTTAGATCCAACTCAATCTGCTGAGAACAAAGACAAGAAGAAGAAAGAAAAGAAGGAAAAATCAGTAGATTCAAATGAATCTAATGAAAAAAAGGACAAGAAAACGAAGAAGGGGAAGAAGGAGAATAAGTCTGCAAGTGTTGAAGCTGCAGACTCCACTGAGCCAAACGCTAAAATCGTTTCAGCCACTAATGGATCAGTCGATACGAGTGCATCAGCCCCCACCGAACTAGGCCCGGCTGTTGGGAAACTCAAGGTTATTGAAATTGATAACATCCCACAAGCTTCCACTGTATTCGATTTAACTAATATTGAAACCAATGAAACTGCACCAACTGAAAGTAAAAATGTTTATAAGATTCATTCACGTGTAGACTATGGTTCAAAGGGTACAAAAGTGGACGTCTTAACTAATCATATCTTGCTATCTGCAGGGGATGATGTTACTGGCGAAACAAATTCGGAATTAGATCCATGGTGGAAATCAGCTTTCATTTTCACTTATCATATCGATTTTAAACCAAATGAACCAAAAAGTACTAAACCACCACAAAGAGGTGGCAAACCTGGAAAAGCTGCTGCTCCTCCACCGCCACCTCCTGAATTATCTAAACCAAAAAAATACGAATTGATCGAAGCTTTATTCAATGAAGATAAAACTCTTTACAAATATAAAGATAGAATTGCATTCAATGGGGAAGAAACTTTGTATTCTCATGTCCCATTAGAAGAATTCACTTTATTTGATGGATGTTGGGACGTCTCAAACAAACAAAAAAATAAAACTTCTATTGCTGGGTTGAATAATGGTGGTGATCGTGTGAATGAATTAACCTCTCAAATTACTTTAAAATTTGTTTCTAAAGTAGGTCTTTCGGATATTTATAAAGGTACTTTAAATAAAAATCCAGAAGATCAACAAAACAAAATGTCGGCTCCAGATAAAACGGTTTTATTGTCTTTATTAGGTGCTAAATTTTTACAATCAAAGGATCCCATCTTTCAAGTTCATGGTAATAAGTTTTTCATCTTTAATCAATATTCTAAGACTAAACAATTCCAAATTGGTGCTTACTTAATGCATGGGTTTACTGTATCATTAAGATATGCTTATGGTTCTGTACTTTTGAACACTGTTAATGTGGCATTACCATTTATCAAACATACTAAATATTTACCAGGTCATCCAAATTTCAAAAAAAATAATAATAAGGAAGAACGTTATTCATTAATGGACTGGTTGATTGAATGTTATGGTCAAATTCAAGCTCAACGTAATGGTGGTAGAGATCTAATCAAACAACAAATTCCATCAGAAAGAGATTTGAATTTCTTTATTGAAAAAAATAAGGATATTCAAAGTTTAATTAAAGGATTAAAATGTTACAGACCATATATTAATTATTCCGTTAATCCAGATGGTACTCCAAAACCTCCAAAGAAAATGCAATCTAAGGAGGTTGTTGAATTTACTCGTGAAACTGCTGATTCTTTGAAGATTAGAGTCTTAATGAGTGAAGTGACAAAGAGAGCACCTGTCAACGGTGAAAAACAAGTCATGATGAGTACTACCGAGTATTTCGCCAAGAAATATGATATTAAACTAAAATATCCAGGTGTTAAACTGATTTCATTGAGTGGTGCTAATGCAGTACCAGCTGAAGTTTTGACTATCGTTCCAGGTCAAAAATTAAAGGGTCAAATTTATGATGATAAAGCTATGATAGATTTCACTGCTTTAAGACCAGATGAAAAATTCAGAGCCATTTCTAAATTAGCTTTACCATCCATTAAAAATGCTTTAAGTGCTGAAGAAAAATCTGTTGGTGATGCTCCACATAATTCTGACTATTGTTTCTTAAGGGTTCCATCTCGTGTCATTGATGCTCCAACTGTTCAATATGGGAAATCTCAAATTTCTTATGAAGATCAACCATATGGTTCTAAGGTTGCTGGTTCCAAGTCTGAATCTCAAGAAACAAAGGGTTATTGGAAATTAGAAGGTCATGAATTTATTCAAACTAAAAATGAAGAATTACATCTTAGAGCCGTCTATATCAATGATTCTGATAGATCCCCACCATTATCTGTTATGGATGATTTACAAAAATCCATGGCTAAGTTTGCATCTGATGTGGCTAAACTTGGTGTTAAATTTGATACTTCTGCTAAACCAATCTTAATTAATCAATTTGATTCTCCTGTGAAAAAGGTCACTGGTGGTTTTGGCGGTCGTGGTGGCCGTGGTGGCCGTGGTGGTCGCGGTGGTCGTGGCGGACGTGGTGGTTTTGGTGGTCGTCCTCAAACTACATGGGAAGTTACCCCTGGTGAAAAAAAACTAGTTACCTTATTAGGTAACGCCCCACCAAAGAGTTATATTCTGTTTGTGTTAAATAAGCCTAACCAGGATACAGTATACAATAGATTGAAATACTTGGCTGATTTGAAATTCGGTGTTATCAATTCATGTGTTGTTTGGGATAATTTCAGAAAGAATTCTACTCAATATAATGTTAACGTTGCTATGAAGATGAATTTGAAATTAGAAGGTGTTAATCATTCGTTAGCTAATGATGATTTGAAATTATTGAAGGATGAAGAAAGTGGTTTACCATTTATGATTCTTGGTGCAGATGTCACCCATTACCCAGAAAAGGATCAAAACTCCATTGCCTCTTGTGTTGGTTCATTTGATGATAAATTTGCCCAATATCCAGGTAATTATATCTTACAAGATGAGCCAGGTCAAGAAAGTATTACTAGAATTGGTTCTATGATTCCAGACAGATTAAGAATTTATGCTAAACATAATAATGGTAAATTGCCACCAAAAATTATTTTCTATAGAGATGGTACATCTGAATCTCAATTCGAAGATATTGTTAAAGTTGAAGTTAAAGGTATTAAAGAAGCTTTGAGAAAAGCTGGTTCTCAAATGTTAAAGGGTGCTAAATATGATCCATCTGTGACCGCTTTATGTGTGGTCAAGAGAAATCAAGTTAGATTCATGCCACTCCACGAAAATGCTGTAAACGAAAAGGGTGAAACTGTTGCTGTTCAATCCATGGGTAATGTTATGCCAGGTACCGTTGTTGATAGAGGTATTACCTCTTCAGCACATTTCGATTTCTTCTTACAATCACAACAAGCCTTGAAGGGTACTGGTGTTCCATGTCATTATTGGTGTATTTACGATGAAAATCAATTCAAGTCTGATTTCTTACAACAAGTGACTCATGCTTTATGTTACATGTTTGGTAGATCTAGTACCAGTATTAAAGTTGCCTCTCCTATTTATTATGCTGATATTTTATGTGAAAGGGCTGCTGCTTACTTCAAAGCTAACTTCAATGTTGTCACATTCGAACACGATAAAGTCAAGAAAAACGACGATGACATTATCCCAGCCAAGGACTTGTTGCCTTTCGTTAACGACAAGGTTAAGGATGTGATGTACTACATCTAGTGCTCTCTGAAGTCTAATCTCTATTGCTATCAATCTTTTATTTTTTCTTTCTTTTATATCTCCATTTGCTCATACTTTAAAATCATTACATAACTAAAATCAAAACTAAAAATTTTCAGTGAACATTTGCCTCTGTTCACATATCTTACTGAATATGTTAATATATTCATTTAAACTAGTAAAACTACTTATTATCAATATTCTTTAGTGTTATTTCACAATATTTCTATATACACCACTTACTTCTCCCAAAGGGGTAATTTTTAAATAGGCGATGGCCTGAATGAAAATTTTCAACTTCTTGAAATTTAAATTTTGCAAAAATGTCTATTTTAACACTTTATGACTTGTTCAAAGTAGTCTTATTTTAAACTAGTCTTGTTTCCAATTAGTATTACTCTTAGCTGATATCCTCAACCTAAAACCATCCCAACTATCACATCACAATGTCTGATTTATTACCATTAGCTACTTACACTTTAAACGTTGAACCATATGAACCAACTCCAGCTATCAGTTTTGATAAGCCTGTTACCATCCGTATCACTATGGCTGCTATGGACCCAGAACCATTTGATGATGAAAAGAAACCTTCTACTTTAAGAATGATCAAGAGAAATCCAGATTTCAACGAATCTGACGAAGATGAATCCGAAGAAGAAGAAGAAGAAGAATCTGAAGAAGAAGAAAAGAAGGAAGAAAAGAAGAAAGGTAAGAAACATCACCATCACCACCATGACCATGACCATGATCATGATCATGACCACGATGACGAAGAAGAATTAGAAGAAGATTCTGACAACGAAATGGAAGAAGATGAAGAATTTGAAGAAACTGTTCTTTTAACTTTATCTCCAAAGGTTGCTTATCAACAAGCTCTTGATATCACCATTGCTCCAGAAGAAGATGTTCAATTTGTTGTTACTGGTTCTTACACCATTTCTTTATCTGGTAACTATATCAAGCATCCATTTGACACAGCTATGCTTTCTGATGATGATGAAGATGAAGAAGATTATGACAGTCAAGATGAAGATGATGAACATTTAATTCAAGACGAATACCAAGATGATGACGATTCTGAAGAATTAAGTGATGAATTAGATGACTTAGAAGATGCCAGTGACATTGAAGGTCGTATTGAAGAGTTAGTTGCTAAGGATGAAGCTAAGGGTTCCAAGAAGAGAAAGGCTGAAGAAGAAGAAGAAGAATCTGAAGAAGAAGAACAAAAACCTGTTGAAACCAAGAAGGCTAAGAAGACCAAGAAACAACAAGAACAAGAAAAGAAAGTCCAAAAGAAGGTTGAATTCAAGAAAGATTTAGAAGAAGGTCCAACTAAGAAGAAGGAAGATAACAAGCCAAAGGCTAAGGTCCTTGCTGGTGGTATCATTATTGAAGATCGTACTTTAGGTAAAGGTGCTCAAGCCAAGAAGGGTTCTAGAATCGGTATGAGATATATTGGTAAGTTAAAGAACGGTAAGATTTTTGACAAGAACACCAGTGGGAAACCATTTGTTTTCAAATTAGGTTCTGGTGAAGTCATTAAAGGTTGGGATATCGGTATTGCCGGTATGACTGTTGGTGGTGAACGTAGAATTGTCATCCCACCTGCTTATGCTTACGGTAAACAAGCTTTACCAGGTCTTCCAGCTAACTCTGAATTAACTTTTGATGTTAAATTAGTCTCCATGAAATAGATATATAATTCTTTGTAGTATCTTATTTTTAAAACTGTATATTTTCTATCTAATTTACAATCAACATATTATCTATTAACATTATTGTTTCTGACAGATTTATTTGTACTTTAGGTGAACTATGTTGCATCTAAAATGTGAAATAAAATTTAGAGTTACTAAATATTAAAATACATAATTAAGAAAAGATTAAAACAAAAATTTATGCCCTTAGGCTCATACCATACGTATTTTATCAAAAGTTCTATTAAGCCATCCATTTATATATTTATATCTATACTGTTGGCATTATATTTACTTATTTATTTCGCAAGATTTTTGTTTCTTATTGCATTAAATATCTCACATTATTTAATTGAAGTGATAAAGTATTTAACCATTCCATAAGTGCATCCCTATTTAATTCGTTAATTGACTCATATATCCCCGGTAATACTGTCCCTTTAGTACCAGTATATTTATCCGAAGAGAATAATGAATGCTTTAACCAATACCTCTCAAATAAACCATTTTTTGTTATAAATAATCTATCCAGTTGTGTCAACTTCCCATTAATTCTAAGCATTCTTAAATAAATTCTAAATTTTGTCATGAAGGACCATATTGGATAATCCTGCTTACATTCTAAGAACAGTTCGTGATTCTTCCTATCAAATGCAATACTTTCACGCCAAGCTAATACAGTTATCAATCGTTCTAATGAAGAGGCAATCGAATGCAGTTGATTATCATGAGGAAACACTTCAAAAATTTGTGTGTACAACCCTTCATATCTATTAAAGATAAATTCAAAATAAGAGTGCGTGCTAAACATATGAAGTTCATTTTCACTCGTTGTCAATGCAGTTATGCCTACCATCATCGCCATTGTATTATGTAACTGATAATTAGGATCAACAGTATCTTCAATAAATTGAATATTATCATATGAAGAATGGGACATCATGACCGAATCCAGCTTAGAATGGTTCCTTTGAAAACTAAAACTGGCCGATGGAATACCTAGATGGTACTGGAATGGAACATAGTCCGAAGTACCATCAAGTAACCCAATCGTAGCATTTGAATCCTTCAGCCATTCTTCGAATAAAGTAACATGCTCTTGGCCCTTGAAATTTGTATATTTAGCAGAATCTTTAATCACCCTATGCAGCAATGGGTTAGAATTACAAGAAAAGGAGGATCCTGAAATAACATTTTTATCTAAGTTTAAATATGCCAATGTTGATTTTTCTAGATCAGAAGCATGATCTTCAACAAATTCAGTTGAACCAACCAGTCCACACCCTTCCCCATCCCAACTGATCAATTTAATTGGTCGTAAGGGTTTCCAACCTTTATTTAATAGTGAACGAAGTCCCCTTGCAATTTCTAACAATATAACATTAGTTGATGCCATGGTAGCCGAATTAATAACTGATGTGGAATCCTTATGAGCTGCAATAATGGTTTCACCATCTTGAAATATACCTGGAATCTCCACTATGATATTATTCACTTTTACAATCGATTGTATTTGTTGATTAACTAATTGAATAACTGTATAGTCATCAGCTGGTCCCGAAGAGTAATCAAATCCATTGATATTACCACGGCTAGCCCATTGAATACCAGTGTTATTTAATTGTTTTAGTATTGGCGTAATATCATTAATACTTAATGGAACCGAGGGAATTCTGGGCAGTTTACCTACGGGTGATAATCTTTCCGTATCTGGCAGCTTAGAAGGGTAATTAGGTGTTGTTGGATCACCAGGAAAATCAGTATAATATTCCACAGTACCACGTTCAATGGCACTTGGATTTCTAGCAGCACCTTCTGGGAATGGTAGATATCCATTCTTTTCGGTCATTATGCCGTCATCCACTGGATCATTAAATAATATAACACTTGAAGCCCCATATAATTCAGCGTTCTTAATTTTTAAGCCACGGTTTAATTCACCGTATTTAATAATATGAATCTTACCTTCAATATCAATATTATTATCCAATAGAAATTTATAATCCTTTAAAGTGCCGTAATTGCAATAAACATAATTGGCTGTGACATTACCATTTGGTGCATATGCATTAAAACCTTTATATTTGTTAGGTGTAGTAGAATTCTTGTAAGTGTCTTCAATTAGACTGGCTTCCCATATGAGCTGATCTTTTTTGAACAACTTAACTTGCGTATCGACAGGAGTACTTACCCATGGGTAGTATGCTTCCAGGATTGGAGCAAATCCCATTTGTTTCAAGCTTCCAGTAATATAATCATCATAAGCATTATCTCGATTTAATGAAGTTAATTCATGAAGATGATTCTTTGCCAGATTATGCTCTTGTAAAGAGTTCAGATATATTCTATAAACTTCTGCAGTGGTCAATCTCGACGAATGCCATCTTCTAAAATCTCTTGACAATGAAGTCCGGGGTGCGAACAGGATTACAAACCCCAAATATATGGATATACTTATTAATAATAATATACCAAATTTTTTCTTATCCATACGCTCTTTAACATTGTGATACCCACTCGCAATCGACGTTATTGTGCTACTACGTGGTCGTAAAACTCTGTGTGGCTCTTCTCCAAATTCAATCGAGTTGATTGTATCATCATGGTTTAAATTTGAAGATGACGTTTGGGATGAATAATTGGGAAATGATTGTATCCGTGAAAGTAATGGTGTATTCTCTCTATTGTCCCCATCATTCGATAGGCTACTCATATTGTATTTAGATCATATAATACAAATGTATATATGGGAACTCTAGTATGTTTTGGGTATCCTTTTTGTTCAAGAGGAACTAATGTTCAATATTTTTCAATACTTTATTTAATGAATAAATTAATGAAAAGCTTTCAATTTCATCTGTGATAAAAAAAAACCAAGATAAGAAGATATCGACATCTACAAACAACATACCTCTTCATTATTAGCATGGTCCTTGGATCAAACACATCAAGAACAACTATAAAGACAAAAAAATAAAATGAAACAGACAGGAATTGAACCTGCAACCTTTCGATTGCAATTGTTTTCCGAGAAAATCCAAGATTTAATTGGAGTCGAAAGCTCTACCATTGAGCCACTGCTTCATCTTGAAAATTTGAAAATTTAGATTGATGCTATAACCCAGAAGCCTGATCATTTATATTTGAGTAATGTCTGGTATCAAACCAAGAATTCATGGGTGATAGCAAACATTTATATATATTTAGTCCTTGCCTATTATAAATTTGAACCTAAATAATGTTTTTAACCTGTGTCTAAAGTCATGATTGAATACATGTTTTATAAAACATTTTTGATTAATGCTCTTATGGAACTAAAAAGGGTTGAATAATCTATCATCAACATAATCAAATCTATGTGATTTCAAATTGGGTAAATATTAATAACTGCATAAAGTTAACCAACCAACAACCAAACTAGTACTGACATACATGTGCTTTGAAGTTACAAAAGTAAAATGGAACTCACTTTCGTATGATATGTAATTTAATGAACAGTTAGGGGACTGATATTGTTGATTGTATCTTTTAAGTCAGTCCTATTTGGGTTATTATTACTATTAGTATTGGTGCTTCTATTTGAAACACTCTGTACTAGGTTCAATTAAATTATTATTATTATTATTATTAAATATTAATTACCTATAGTAAAGTTAATATATTATTTAATACTGTTTCTATAGAATATATATGATGAGATTATTATTTACCAACATCTTGGCCTGAACTTACATTAAAAATAGCTCTACTCTGAAGGGCATGAGCAAACACCATAATAATTGGCCACACAGGCGAGTCACCTAAAATTTTCACACCTAAGTATAAAGCTCTTGATGATAGGTTTAATTTATCAATTAAATCTGCAGTTTGATGACTTGATGCACTTGGTGATGTGGCAAAGGCAATTTCATTTTCATCATCTAATTCATCCAATGTCGATATACGATGTTTGGTCTGAATTTTCAAAAATTCCAAATATAATGTCATGGAACCTTCACTGGATAGCAAAACATTTTGTACTCTTTTTAATGCCTTATGGACCTTCAAGTAAACCATCTTATCATTTTCATTCAATGCAACTGCACTACGTAGATGGTTATTATTATAATTATGCGCCCAAATTTCTAATTTTTTCAAATATTCTGCGACAACCGAGGTGGAAACAAATAGCGTTGTAATTGTACTAATTGGAGTTCCATATCCACTCTTCTCTGTGAACTTTCTACTAGGTATCTTTCTAATGGTGGATACAATTGAAATCCATGAGTCAATCATAAATAAACAATACTCTGTGGTTTCACGTAATGCATCCCAATCATAACTAATTTCATCTAATAATATATTCATGGAAGACCAATCCTTTAGCCAGATTCTATTCATAGCATATGAAATATCTAATGTTTTTCTGATCTTGGAGAAAATATAAAGTGGTAGCACAGCTCTCATTAAGGGGTCTTGATCAATCATTGGGATTGTAATTGGATTAATATCCAGGACACCACCATTTTTAATGTATAATTTTTCCCAATATTTGATCATCATATCAATATATGGTCTATGATGAAGTTTCCAGTATTGATCGATGTGAGGCATGGTTAAATTACGTGTATCATTAACATTTAATAACTGTGAAATAACATTATTTCTCTCCATATAAATCTTTTCATGAATGGATACCATCAGTGATAATAAAGTTAATTTAGATAATTTTGCATTTTGGAAGAAAAATTGATCACCATTGGATAAATATAATAAACAATTTTCATAAAGTTCACCACCATTGGCCACTTGAATCAATGAGAACTTAGAATCTATATTTATACCCTTTCTTTGTAGGAGTTGAAACCATTGAACGGAGTTAGAACAACGGAATAAGTCTTCATGAATTGTGGGGACACCACATTTCAAATCAATGGAATGGAAACAACATTGTAAACCAACCAACGATGCAAAGAAATTTGAAATTAATAATAATATATGACACACTCTAATTCTTTCTTGTGCCAATATAAAGTATTTGAAACTTTTATCCATTTGTTCTTGGGTGAAACCATCATTGGGAATGATACTGTTGTCAATCGGTGGTTGCATGAATTGTTCTAATGGCAGATTGACATTATATTTAATGACCAAATCAATCAAACTCATCATATACGTATTCATTTCTTTTATAACTTTCCCACTGTTATTGAATATACCAAGAATATTAATCAAAAGCATTGTTTGTAGGATCCAGGTCGGGACCGAGGGACTTAACCCAGATTTATCTCCAATATGACTATTTTGTAATTGCAATAATAGTTTTGTTAATTCTGTATTTGTTACATTTGATAAGATTTTGGTATGTGATGATCTAAATGCATATAATGCACCGACCATGGCCATGGAGGTGAATAATGGATACGATTCATTTGATGGTTCTAAAGTTGGCATGTGAATGAATGGGAAGTATCTACCGAATTCCAACTCATATAAATTCACGTAGTCATTTAATTGAGTCACAGTGGGGAAAATTCTATCATCGAGTTTATTTTCTTGAATAATGTAGTCTCTTATTGATTCTGTGAACAGAATATAATTTCCCACGCTAAGACCTGTTCCAGAGGAGATGGCGAGTATATTTGAATGCGATTTACTGGCAAAATTAACTGCTGGACTATTTGATACAGAGGGGGCCCCGCCACTCGTGGTATTTGATACTAATGATGCGGATCTGGATGCTAGGTTGTGTTTAGCTTTGAAATTAATTCTCAATGCACCGCTTCCATCGTCGTCGTCATCATCTCCTTCTTCTTCACTAGTATTGTTGTCACTGCTGCTATTGCTCTGGCTACCGTCAGTACGATCATCTGCATTAGGTATAATATTGTTAGCAGGACTCTTTGATTCAGATGTGGGTTTTGATATTGTGGAAATGGTTGATTCAGATGTGACGTTCCCGGATGTGGGTTTTGATATTGTGGAAATGGTTGATTCATTATTACTATTATTATTATAGTTGGTAACGTTTTCTTGTGATTTCAGTAGTTCAGATTAAACTTGAAAGATATCTAATTGTCTAGAAGTGAAATATTCTGAAATGCCAGTGGTGAGATGTTCTGGGAACTTGAATGCGGGTTGAACGACATTATCTTCATCATCATCTTTGGAGATATCTGATGATGCGGATGAATTTGACGGATAGAACCCAATTTCGTTGAAGTTTTCTGGTTGGATGTTGTATTTATAGTTGTTGTTATCCATATTATCGTCGAGCAGTTTGTTTATCCATTGGTACTTGGAGAGATCCATCTCTGTTGGGGTTTCTGCGGTGTTTGTGTTTGTGGTGGTTACTTTGTTGAGATTGGATCTAGTATTAGTTCTGGAAGGGTTGGTGTTGTTGTTGTTGTTATTTCCTATGGTGGTGAACATTGATAGTGGGGTTCTCAATGGTCTATTCAAAGAAGCCGAGGACAGTAGCATTTGTTCTGGTGGTGGGTACGATGTTGGAGGGGGTAAATTTGACAGTTTGTAGTCGAAGGAGTCTAGATTGATGCGCAATGAGGACGGAGTTTTGGTGGCGAGTGGTTTCTTGGTGGTGCCCAGTGTGATGATATCAGCGAGTGATGGTAGAGCGTTGAAGAAAGCCGAGTTTGTGTATTGGATAGTGGAGTTTTGAGTAGAGGTTGCAATGTTGTTATTAGTGTTTGCAATCGGGTGTGGTTGGAGTATGGTTGTGGATGGTTGGGTCACTGGCGGCAGGTGCAGTGGGTCTTGATCTAGCAGGCCGTACTGTTGAGCCTTTGAGTACAGTTGTTCGCCGGTCAGTTGTGGGGTGGAGAAGCCTACCTCCTGGGGTGGGCCTGTTGAGTTTGTTGAGTTAGTTGAGTTGATTGAGTTGATTGAGTTTGAATCATTTAAATTTGAATCGGTTGAGTTTGACGGGGTCTTTGTGTAGGTGAGCGAGCTTGCCGCAGAGAACGAAGCGTTGCGCTTGTGCGCTTGTGCGGTTGACTGCATGGCTGAGTGTATCTGAGTGTCATTTCTTCTTGGCGATCTCTTGCGTGCGACTTTGCCCAGCCCCACGGGCAAGATGGTCTCAGTGTTGCCCGTCAGTTCCAAGACGCCGTTCTGTATTTGGTGTTTATCGAATTTCTGGTCCAGCTTGTTCAGGTTCAATTGATCGTAGTTGATGCTGCGGAGGGTGCTGTCGAGGGGCGACTCGTCGAGCAAGGAAGGGTGCAGCTTCTGTTGGTGCCTGATGACCAGATCCTTTCTGGCAAAGCACCTGCCGCAGAGGACACAGAGAAAGGGTCTTTCCCTGGTGTGCGAGCGCTGGTGCCTCTTCAAGTGTTCGTGCCTGACGAAGCCCCTTGTGCAGATGGTGCACAGGAACGGTCTGGGCTTGTCTGTCTTGATGCACCTCGACTTCTTGGGGAACTTTGTGAAGTCCTCTTTGAGCGGCGAGTGCGATCTCTTGGAGTCTACGTCTGTCATGAGTGTACGAGCTTGGGTGGGTGTGTATGTGTATATGCCTGGGATGTGTTGAAGCAAGAGTGCTGTGAGATATATATGAGTGATCTAGGGTGATCTGATCAGGTTGAAATGACAATGTATTCTCTTTGTTTGTTTGTTCAGCATAATGAATTACCCCCGGGCCCCACTTTCTTCTCGAAGCGATTTTGAGATCTTTCGATTTTGCGAATTTGCGAATTTGCGAATTTGCGAATTTGCGAATTTGAGATCTGAGGATAAACAGTAGATGCGTGTGTTTTTGTTTTTTTGTTTTTTTGTTTTTTTGTGTGGGAGGTGGGGCAGCGGCATTGTTGGCGCACTCCGTTCCGCGGAGCAGACGCCGCCACCGACAGACAGGCATCTCCGCGGAGCATCCAGTCGTACAGCAATTGCATTAGCAAAGCTGCTTGCCCACTGACATCCATCGCTAGAGAATCTGATATTAAAGATCGAGTATAGTATTGTCAATCCCAACTCACAATTGAATTCTCAGCAAATTAATGATCTTCCAACGAGTAGACGAGTTTCCTCATCGAGTAACTTTAAAAACATATTGAGGGGAAGATGCTGTAAACAGATCGGAACAAGAGTGAGTTATAACAAGATACAAGGAAGAACTCTAATAAGATCACAGATCTCTAATATTCTATATACAAAGAGATGTGTTTTAACTTATCTTGGAATATCGACTTTGCATGGAGGATTCAAGTCAGGAAATTGATTTTTTTCTGTTTCAGACATATCGATTTCGGTGGTGCCATTAAGATATATTGGTAGTCTGTGTTTGGACCAAACTAAAAGATGCATAATGTTTGGTTCATAGTAACAAGGGAAATCGTTCATTAAGGTTTTGAACAGATCAGGTCTTGTGAATACAGCATTTATTTTCTGTTGATCTGTTGCGAATTGTAAATCATTCAATTGATCCAACTCCTTTTCATAATATATCGAATTATGAATTGATATATATATATATATATAAGAAGCAAGCAAGCATGCAAGCAAGCAAGCATGCAAGCAAGCAAGCAAGCAAGCAAGCAAGCATGCAAGCAAGCAAGCAAGCAAGCAAGCAAGCAAGCAAGCAAGCATGCAAGCAAGCAAGCAAGCAAGCAAGCAAGCAAGCATGCAAGCAAGCAAGCAAGCATGCAGTCATATAGAGTTTTATACATTAAAACATCTAGTATTCAATTTAGTGTTGATATTCAAGATATTGTTATTGTATAAGACCGGCATTGCGAACGCTTGCTTGGGCGTCTTCTACATTTGCAGTTGATGTGGATGCCTCACTGGCAATGTGGCGTCTCGAACGGCAGCTGTACTCATCACATCTCTATATTATATCTACTCTCTCATCCCAGCCCTAGCTACTTTCGCGCGATAATGCTCAATCATACAGCAGGGTAATCTCCCAATACACGTTTTCCAACAATTTAACAATTTAACAATTTATTTTGTATAAAAGGGCAATGAGTTTCAACCATGCAAGTTTTATTATTCCTCTCTCAAGTTCTTCTTTGTCCCTTCCTCCTAAAAAAGTATTAACTTTGTCCAAAAGTTTCCCTTGCAATAGACAGTGCGGTCCTGGAAAGTTTTGAATGTTCAAAGTTCTTTTGAACCTCACTACACCATTATTTATACCACTCCAGGACTCGTGATATGCAATTCAAATAGGGAGAGATCAACGTCATCTATAAGAACTCGAATGGAATAATTACGTTTTGTTTTTCATTATGATATTTGAGTGTCAGAAGATGACTACATATTGTTATATATATCTATTTATCAATCTTATCTTGTTATTCTATATGCAATTGTGCAATATACAACCAGTACAGTAATTATCGTCTCGCGATTCTATATGCAATCACAGCGTTGCCACTGATCAATTCAACATCGACTCAAGGCGATAGTCTGGTAGAGTGAAAGTATCATCTCGCTGTTCTATATGCAATTATGCAATTATGCTATTATGCTATTATGCTATTATGCAATTATGCAACTATGCAACTATGCAACTATTCTATATATACGGATCGGTGCAATCAACTTCTTATACAACATCGACTCAACACGCTCCACTATCTTCAAATCGTTATCACTGATCAACTCGATGCGTAACCCAACATCAACTATCGACCGCTCAAAACTGGCAGTGGTATCCTCACTTCGGACTGTACACGAAATTATCATCTCTTTACATCGACTCCCACCCACAGTCAAAAAATCATAGATACATTGACTCAATTCAACAAAATAAGTACTATCATAAGTGATATCCGCTCCAATCAACGTATCCACATCCAGCGGAATATTCTTATCTTCATTCCAGATCAACCGTTGCCTAACCACCTGCCTTTCATCTATCTCATTCAATTGCAAATTCTTCAATAACGACCCGTCCAATAAATTACTGTCTCCATCAGTAATATATACTTTACACCGGCCTTCCAACTGTTTATACAAATACATCGAAACAAGCCCCGTACCGGCTCCCAACTCCAAATATGTATTACCATTCGCACTCAGATTCATACCATCGAAATAAACACACAGGTACAACGCCGCTTCCCACGTACGGAACCCAGTGGTACTCAAACTACTGATCAATTTGGGTCTCTCCCACATCTTCATCGTCACATCATCACTTAACCGATACTCAATAATATCCTCATAATCACCCCCAGAAGGTACACCAACATTTAAGACTTTCATATACTCCTCGTATATCCATTCCAAATCAATATATTCTTTATCGATAATTGATTTCAATACACTCTTCATATAGTACGCATTATACTCTTTGATCTTCAAAAGCTCCACACGAAGCTCATCTCCATATTCATACACATCTTCGTCTAATGATAATTGCCCAACGGGACATCTACCTCTCAATTGACCAAACAATTCCTCCTTAACCATTTTTGTCTTGCCTTGTCCTGTCTTGTCTTGTTTCATTTCACTTTCACCATCTCATCGATAAATACATTTATATATATATATATATAATTTTTTTTTTCACTCTTGTCAAAACATACTACAAGAAATACAAACAGATCAGAAGACCTTAACGTCAATATGCCCAGATTGTTGCCCATTGGAGTGCTCATCTTATCAAGTGTGGCGTACTACTACTACAACGCCTACATCAATCCAATTAAACCAAACATCGATCCAATCTTTCGTCGTCAACAAATAGAATCAGTTATCTTAGATTCATGGAGAGATTATAAACTAAACGGCTGGGATAAAGATGTCTACCACCCATTGAATCCACATACTTCTCAAAATATGCCCAAGTCCGGTCAACCTTTAGGCTGGATCATCGTCGATGCCTTGGATACGTTACTATATGTAGACTCTTTCACAATCGACCCCACGATCAAATCTAATGTACAGATCGAATTGCAAGATATCGCCAAATGGTGTGCCGATACATTAGACTACGATCTCGACGCAGAAGTCAATATCTTCGAAACCACAATCAGAATGCTCGGGGGGCTTTTATCCTCGTATCATTTGATCGAATCTGCGAACTCCTCCACTACTACATTGGATTCATCCATTTTCTTGAATAAAGCCATAGATTTAGCTGAAAGAATGGTTCCTGCTTTTAATCAAACGGAGACTGGAATCCCATATTCTAGTATAAATTTACATACAGGTGTTGCTGTGAAAAATCATGTTGATATGGGTGCTTCATCTACCGCGGAATTCACAACATTACAATTGGAATTCAAATATTTATCGATCATTACAGGTAATGATAAATATTGGAAACTTGTTGAATCAGTCTACGAACCATTATACAAAAACAACAATCTATTAACCTCTTACAATGGGCTGATTCCAATCTATACTTTCCCTGATACAGGTAAATTTTTGGGCCAAAATATAAGATTCGGATCAAGAGGTGATTCCTTCTATGAATATTTATTAAAACAATATTTATTGACTCATGAACCATTATATTATGAATTATATCGTCATTCCATTGATGGAATGAAAAGACATCTCTTAAAGACATCAAAACCTAATGGCCTAGTCTATATTGCCGAAAGACCATCCGGGTTGAATCAAATCCACTCATCAAAGATGGATCATTTAGTTTGTTTTATGGGTGGACTTATGGCCATGGGTGCCACTGAAGGGTTACCTCTTTCCAAAGCTAGAACCATGAGCTGGTGGGATAATACAAGAGAAGAGGATTTTATGATTGCTCAAGAATTGACTTACACATGCTATCAAATGTACGCTCAAACTCCAACTGGGTTAGCACCAGAAATTGTGGTCTTTAATGATCGTGGATCTGCAGAATATACCGAATTCCATTCAATCAATTCAGAATGGTGGACTTGTCCATCTGGCGATTTTGCTATTAAACCATTAGATGCTCATAATTTACAAAGACCGGAAACTGTGGAATCTTTAATGTTCCTATATCACCTAACCAAAGATCCACAATATCGTCAATGGGGGGCTGAAATCCTAGACAGCTTTGTGAAACATACTTGTATCAATTGTGATGATCCAGATTCTATTACATACACATCATTACATAACGTGATCGATATCCCAACCGATAAGAAAGATAATGTGGAAAGTTTCTGGATCGCTGAAACTTTGAAATACTTATATCTTTTGTTTCAAGACGAAGTGGATTTAACTAAGGATATCTTTAATACAGAAGCTCATCCATTCCCTGCTATGAATCCAGAGATATTAAAAGAGTTAAATTTAACAACCGGTTGGAGTATTTAAACCAAAACAACAACAACAACAACCATAAAATAAAAATGGTAACTAATCTATAATCATTATATAATGTACATAGGGAAGTCGTTAAATTAAATCATCCTAAATCGTTAGTTTGGCATAATTCAAATATGGCACTTACAACATCACCATGATTTCTACTGAAAGCATGCATTGCCTCATTCTCTGAGCATTCAGTCTGTTTCATAATAAGTTTGATATCTTCTTCATCATATAAAAGTTCCTCTCCTTCCCCTTCATATGAGGGAAGAAGAACTGACTGTCTTGCCTTTTGTTGTGCAATAACCAACTTTTGACCGAAGTTATCAATCAATGGATTGCCAAAGACAATATACGTTCCGTTTCCGGCTTTATATACTTCAGGGTCTTCAATAATGACCAATTGATTATCCATTCTTCTTATCGTCACCCTACTTATGCCAGACACACGCTTATAATTGGATTTAAGTAAGGTGTCCTTTGCATATTGTTGATTTTCAGCTATTATAATTACTTCATCGCTAGAAGGATTCCCGCTGTTATTAGTTTGCTCCATTATTCAATCGTGGGTTATCATTCGTCTTAACTGCCAATCACCCACTGTAAACTCACCAAATAGCCACTCTCTCATTACTTATCGACTACAATTGAATTTTCAAATTGACACAATTATCATTGAATTTTTCAATAAGAAATACTTGAAAATTTTCGATGCTTTCACAGAGAAGATCTTCAATTGTTACTCAAAGTCACCATTAAAATCTGTTAGTATCATTTAGAAACGGTAAATCAAGACCAAACATTTGAATAAGGCGGTTTCAAGATGGACAAAAATGCTCTTTTGCAATGTTTTGCTGGTACGCTAGACCAGAATCCAAATATCAGACATAATGCAGAGACTCAATTGAAAGAAGCAAGCAAGGCTCCTGGCTTCCTTGGTGCTTGTCTGGACATCATATCTTCTGGTACCGAATCAACAGATAGTGTAAAATTATCTGCTTCTCTATATTTCAAAAACAAGATCAACTATGGATGGAATGCATCCGAAACTACACTTGTATCCAAGAATGAATTGCTGAATTTTGCAGTGGATAATGATGAAAAACCTGTAGTCAAGGATATGCTAATTCAAACTATGATCAATTGTTCGAAACAAGCTCCTCATTGTATCCGTATTTTGAAGCCTGCTTTAGTCACCATTGTGAGCAGTGAATATCCAATGCACAGATGGGATGACCTTTTACCTAAATCTCTAGAATTAATTTCTAATGGTGATTTAGACCTAGCTTATATTGGTTTATTGTGTCTTTCTGAAATTTTCCGTACCTATAGATGGAAGGAAAATGATTCGAGACAAGACTTAGAATTATTAATCAGTAATTATTTCCCACCTCTTTTGCAATATGCTAATGATTCTCTGTTGGCCAATGAAGAAAATGTCAACAATGCAAAAATTGGTGATATCTTGAAATTGATCATTAAAATCTATAAATTTGTGACATTCCATGATTTACCATTTGTCCTTCAAAGGGAAGAATTCTTTGTTCCATATGCAAATTTATTTGTAAAAGTGATCCAAATGCCACTTTCAAAAGAGTTTTTAGACAAAACAGACAAAGAATCAAGAGGGGTTTACTCTTGGGTTAGATGTAAGAAATGGGCATATGCTAATTTATTCAAATTATTCCAACGTTATGCTTGCAGATCCTTGTCCGGCAGATATGAATACGAAGAATTTAGAGTTCTCTTTGTCGAACAATTCTTACCTTCATTCCTACAAACGATTTTTGAACAAATCGAAAATTGGGGCAGTGGTGCTTTATGGCTAAGTGATGAATCTTTATACTATATTTTAAATTTTATTGAAACATGTACTACCCAAAAGAAGACATGGCCATTGATTCAACCACATTACGGCATTATCTTAAAACATGTCATTTTCCCATTACTAACTCCGAATGAAGATACTTTAGAAACTTTTGAAAATGATCCACAAGAGTATATTCATAGAAATTTGGAATTGTGGGATAACGATTATTCGCCAGATTTAGCTGCTGCTTCCGTCCTAATTACTACCGTTGGAAGACACCCATCTTTGACATTAGCACCAACTATGGAATTCATTGTGGAAATCTTACAAGCCAATGTGGCATCCACCGCTGGTATGTCATTAGAACAAGCTGTTCAAGTTGAGTCTGTTCTAAAAATGGTTTCCAACATCCTTGATAAATTATTGGAAAAGAAATCTCCATATCGTAACGACGTTGAATGCATGTTAAAAACTTTCATTTTACCATTATTCAATTCTAATTACGGGTTTTTAAAGGCCCGTGTCTGTGATATTTGCTCCAAATTAGGTGATATTTCATTCCAAGATCCAAACACTATTGAAACCATTTTACAAGGTATTATGTCTTGTCTTAATGACTCTAGTGATTCATATTTACCAATCAACTTATCTGCATCCTTAGCATTACAAACTTTTATTTCCGAACCACATTTCAACCAAGCATTAACAGGTTCTGTCGTTCCAATTATGCAAAAATTATTGTCATTATCCAATGAATTTGAATCTGATTCCATTTCTGGGGTTATGCAAGACTTTGTTGAACAATATTCTGAACAGTTACAGCCATTTGGTATCGAATTAATGACTACTTTAGTCCAACAATTTCTGAAATTAGCTGTTGATTTGAACGAAGCATCAAATATTGATCCATCTACCCTGATGAATAATGAAGATATCCCAGATGAATCCGATAAAGAAATGGCTGCTTTAGGTATATTATCCACTGTCATTTCTATATTATTATCATTTGAAAATTCTTTAGAAATTGTTAAAAGTTTGGAACAAGCATTTTATCCAGCTGCTGAATTTATTTTGAAGAATGACATGGAAGATTTCTACCGTGAATTGAGTGAGTTTGTTGAAAACTCCACTTTCTTATTAAGACAAGTGACTCCTATTACATGGAGGATTTTAGAATTAGTCGGCGAAGCTAACCGTAAAGAAGAAAGTATGGTTGCTTATTATTTGGAAGATTTCATGCTAATGATTAATAACATTTTAGCATACGGAAGTGACGAATTAAGAAAGAATGATTTCTACTCTAAGATTCTCTTTGAAATTTATGCTAACTCAATGATCACCGAAGATACATCCTTAGATGAATTACATGTTTTATTTGAATTATCTCAAAAATTAACAATCACTTTAGGCACACAATTACCGAATGAGGTGAGAGAAAGATTCTTAAAGGATTCATTACAATCCATTTTGACCGAGAAGGAAAGTTTAAAGACTAACATCGTTTTCGCTGTAAATGCCTTCAATGTTATATTGGCAAGTACCGTTTCTGCTCCAGCTTTAACTTTAACCTTTTTAAAACAAAATAATGCCATTGAGTTATTTTTGGACACATGGTTAACGTTTTTCATCCCACATTACACAAGAACTTTCGATATCAAATTATCTGTCATGGCCTTATTAAACATTCTGAACCAATTGTCTGAGGCTGAATGTACATCATTAGCGATTACTAGTATCTTACCTAAATTAGGGTCATATTTAGTTGGCCTTATTGGCAAGTATCCAGAAGCTGAACGAGAATTACGTGAAAAACGTAAAGAATATACATCATTCGATTCTGACATAGTCAACTCTGGTGGTGATGATGCTACATGGGACGAAGAAGGTGAAGATGAACTTGCTGAAGATGAAGATGATATTGTGGTGCAGAAGTTCTTGGAAGAATTAAAGAAAGAAGGTGGTTCCGGATTCAGTAATACATTTGATTTCAGCGGCGGTGATTCCTTTGACGATTTAGAAGAAGACCCGCTAACCAAATCTATTCTAGATGATATCAACATATACACTCTAGTCAAGGCCTCTGTGTCTCATTTACAACAAGCTGATGTCGCCAGATACCACGCCGCATTGGGTCAATTGACCCCAGAACAACAAGAATGTCTTGTCAACGCTATGAATAATTAAATAAAACTTGTATCAAATTAAATAATTATAACAATTGAATAACTAAATACTCATAACAGGTATATAATCTCTTGTAATATAACCAAACTGTCTCACTGATGACTAGAACATGGGCTGGAATTGGATATAATTACACTACGCGGTGTCTGGGTGATGCTCTTAACTTTGGAAAATTTTTAATTTCAGAAAGAAATCTTTAAAACAATTTGAATTTTGAAGCTCATCTCATCGCTAATATAGGTATTTATATATATATTATTGATACAATTATAATTGTTTAGGTAGGAGGCGAATATAGTAGATTGCAGTGGGACTATATTCAAGACAGCAATTAGAAGATAACATCATGAACAACAAACCAAGAACGGATATCATTGCTAGTTTTGCTCAAGATGCAAGCAAGTTTGCATTCCAGGCCAATCTTTCTCAAAGAGATGTGATCGATTTGTATCCATTAGATCCTGCTACAGGCTATGAAATTAACAGTTCCTTTGTCAGCCACATGGACTATGAAAATACCGAATTCAAAGCCTCTGATTTATTGTTTTTAAACTGGTGTAAAGGTACAGGTAATGGTACTCAATCCAAGAGAAAATTAGATGATGAAGAAGGAGCAGATGACGAGAGTACTGTTACCGGCTCTACTGAAAGTTTCTTTATTAATACATTTCCAAACGGCCAAGTTGTTGTATACTCATCAAATGGTAAAGATATTGTGAATATTATTAAAAATAGACAAGAAATCATTGGGATGGATACTGTTGACAATAAAATTTGGACATTGGATACTAATAAAGTGGTCAAGATTTACGATTACAATGTCAATAAACCAACAAAGACTTTCACTTTGATTGATGGCAAGAATGAAGAAATTTCCAATTTCCAAGTTTGTCAAATGGATAAAGATGAAGTCTCAATTATTATATTTAGTGAAGAGCATGTTTATATCATTGATCCAAGTAAGAGAAGACCACACACCACAGCTCAGTTTGAATTATTTGGTGGTATCTGCGGTCAAATCTCCACTGATGGGGAATATGTTGTCATTGCTGACATTGAAAAATTAAGTGTTTACAATATTAAAACCCAAGAATTAATTAAATCATGGTCATTACAAGTAGAAAAATTGAAAATATTCAATAATTACATCTTTGCATTATCCGCTAATGGTGAATTAAATGTCGTTCATATCGATCAAGATGATATTATAAGTACTATTAAAGCTGTAGATTCCGAAGTGCTTGATTTCACCCAAGTAGGAAATTCAGACAGTCGTGAAGTCTTAATAGCATGGTTAAATGTCAATGAACCAAACTTCAAGAAATTTAGTATAGAAAACATTATTTCCAACAAGGAAATTTTAATCAATGAGGATAACACCGAAGAAGAAGAAGGAGAAGTAGTAGGTTCCATCACTGAAGCTGATAATACAGATGTTGATTCTGATAAAAAGATTCAAAAGAAAATGAAAAAGGCTTCCAAACAAGAACAAAACGAAGTTGTTGCCCAATTGATCTCTTTAATAGAATCTCGTGGTCCAGCATCTGATGTTCTTGCGAACATCACTTCTGCCGCTACATGGAACGATTCTAGAATCACTTGGTTCATTACCAGTCATGTCACTACTGAATCTATTTCCACCTTCCTACTCAAATGTATCATCAACGATTTACAAAAACATATCTATCAAGATACTTCATTATTAAACACATGGTTAAAATGGCTATTAATATTGAGTAATGTTCCAAACAGTTTCAAAAACGATAAGGAAAACAAAAAGATATTAAAACATTTTAAACATTCATTAAAAACATCCAGTGAATCCTTACCGGTTCTATTAGGTATTCAAGGTAGATTAGAAATGCTGATAAGACAAGCCAAACTAAGAGAAGAATTAAACAAATTATCCGTTGAAGATGAAAAGAACGATAAAGTCCCAGAAAAGGAATTGATCGAAGAAGGTGAAGCACAAACCTCTACTGAAGACAGAGAAGAAGAAAACGATGATGAAGAAAACATCACTTACGTGAACGGTGAGAGTGATGTGTTTGTCGATGCACAAGAATAAACTCATTTAAAAGCATATACTTATATGTATTAATCAATAAATAATTACAAATAACCAAACGTATAGAAATGTAATATAAATACCTGTACCCAAGGAACGTTTGCCCACTGGAGCAATATAGATTTCATAGTGACAAATCTCTTGATCTTGGAATTTCATGTGGGGTCGCGTCTTGAAAAAAAAAAAACTAAAAAAAAATAAAAAATTTGCTGTTCGAGAAATTTCAGTTTAAAATTGTTCGATGATCATCGAGAACCACTTTTAACCTCGAGAGATGCTTTAAACAGCAGTGGGAATCTGTCTTGGTATTGTAGTTACTTTAAATAGATATATCCACCCCCTCTCAATTACTTCCCATGTCTGACGTTGAAAAGTATTATATTTCTTACAATAACGTCCACAAGTTATGTCAAAAGACCGCTAGAGAAATCTTAGCTAGAAATGAAAGACCAGATATCATTATTGGTATCTCTGGTGGTGGTTTAATTCCAGCCAGAATCATTAGATCTTTCTTGAAACAAAAAGGTGAAAAGAACATCCCAATCCAAGCTATTGGTCTATCCCTTTATGAAAGTATGGGCAGTACTGATGGTGGATTTGAAGCCATCGGTAAAGAGGTCATCAGAACTCAATGGTTAGATTTCGGTGCCTTAAAGGAACATTTTGATTCTTTAATCGGTAAGAGGGTTCTTATTGTCGATGAAGTCGATGATACAAGAACTACTTTACATTACGCTGTCACAGAATTAGAAAAAGAAGTTGAACAACAACAAAAGATGCTAAACAGATTGAATGAACCAACCACCTTTTCTGTTTTTGTCATTCATAACAAAGACAAACCTAAGAAGGTGGATTTACCAAAGGATATGCTAGAAAGCGGTCGTTACCTAGCTGCTGAAACTGTTCCAGATGAATGGCTAGTGTATCCATGGGATGCTGAAGATATCGATGAGCATACCAGACTAGCTAAGTTACAAGGACATGATTAAAAGTGGTCAACTCATAATTTAGTTAGTTTATTAGTCATATTTATATATATACATAGAAACCATAATAAATAACTCACGTACAAACAATTCTGTCGTTTTGATGCGTGTAATTGAAATAATAATCTATCAGTTCCTTTATTTCAATATTTAAAATATACTTTTGTTTGCACATATATTCTCATCTCATGCTCTCTTGTAATTGAATCATTTGTTGCACTTGTTGTTGCATCATTTCTTTCAAATCTTCAACGTCATTCTCTAATTCTTCGGCAAGTTCCGTCTTTTCTCCTAATAATTGTAGAGCCGTTTCTAATTGCTTTTCCAATTCGTCAACCTTCGCCTGTAAATCATTCTTTGCTTCTTTAAAACTTTCCACTTTCTCATTCTCTTCCACTAATTTTAATAATTCTTCATTAGTAGAGTTCTTTTCACTTTTCAATTTATCATATGCAATTTGTAAAGATGATAATTCACCTTCCATTCTTCTTACCTCGGCACCAAGTCTACTAACCAAATGAGCAGGAACTTGGTTACTTCCATTACTTGTGACCGTGGTATTTTCTTTATTATTACCAAAGGTCTCTGTTGGTGATATGAATAAACCAGTGGCATCTGACACAGATGGAATTCTATTTAATAAATGTGTCATGTTTGTGGTGCGACCCAAATTCAACATAGGCGCAGAGTTGTTTCTTTTATTAAGGAAAAATGAATCTAAATTAGTTTCAGGGATGTCATTCATATGATTACCACTGCTTATTATTGAAAGGTTTTCGGAATTAAAAGATGTATTCATTTCAGCCATTCCCGTAGGGTCTTCAGTAATACTGAAGTTTCTTGGCTCATGAATAGAGTTGGCACCTTCTGGTAAAGATAGTGACCATTCATTCTCGAAATTTCGTATGATCTCATTGGGATCTTGATTATCACCACTAGCAATAATATGAGTATCATTACTTCCGCCACCAATGCTGGATTCAATGTTATTTCCATTCATCGAAGGTTCTTCATTAAGTGGTGAAAGTGACCTAGCATCGTTTTCTTTCTCTGGTACTTTTACAGTTGAAATATTATTTGCCAATTGTTCCTTCTGGATATTATACTTCTTTTGAAGTAGATTATAATCATCGTTAGTTTCTTGCAATAAATTTTCAAGTTTGCTTTTTTCATTAGATAGTAGAGTAATTTTGAACTTATCCTCATTGATGGTTTTCTCTCTAATGGTTAGTTCACTTTCTAGTTTCTGTATCATCATACAATTTTCATCACATTGAGACTTTAATTTAGTGATTTCAGTTGTGGAAACATCATATTCCCTTTGTAAATCGGCTATTTTAGAATTTAACGTAAATTCAATACTATTCCAATCAGCTTTACTAGAATTAAATTCTTCTTGTAAAATATTATATTGTTTTTCCCATGAGGAAGACTCTTTGGAAAAAGAAGAAGAATTGAGATCAGAATTGGCACCGACGGCAGACTCGTTGTTGTTATCTTTGTTAGCTATGGTGGTATTTTCCAATTCAATTCTTAATTGTTCTAATTTACTTTCAAGAGTGGTTACTTGATCTCTTGTAGCTTCTTTAATAATGTTTTTCTCCTTATCAAATAAAGCGCGTTCCTCCTTAATGTCTTGATTTAAAGCATTGACAGTAATTTCCAATTTATTTACATTATCCTTTAAAGATTCGATGGTATCATTTTTCTCCCTTAAATCGTTTTGTAACACAGATGTATCTTCAAAAGTTTCATTCAACTCTTTTATAGTGATGTTCTTGTTTATTAGGTCATTTTGTAATTGCTTAATGGAATTATTTTTATCCTTCATATCCGATTTCAAGGATTTATTTACATTTTCTAATTTGTTTACCTTTTGTGCTAATAACTTCATCTCTTCTTTAAATTTATTATTTTCAGTTTGTAATTTAGTTAAATCAGCAGTAATATCTTCAATGGTTTGATCCTTCTCCTTCACCAACTTCATCAACCCAGAATCAACATGAACAGGGTTTCTTTTCATGTTTGTTTCAATATGAGGTTTTAATACCATTAGTAGATCATATGCGTTTAATTTAGAGTAATTATCCGGTAACCATGTCTTGAATAGAGATAATTCAGTAGGTAGCTCATTATATTCAGTGGTGGACATTTCCTCTTTAATATCAACTGACGCATCATTTTCGCCATCTTCCGCTGTCTCTTGATATTCAGGCTCCGTCACTATAATGTTGTCGATCGACTTAATCTCATTAGTTTGCTCCTCTGAATCCTTGGATCGCGATGGAGCTAACTCTGCGAAAGATGATTGAACAGAAGAATTAGGAGAGTTAACATTTTTGGAGGCCTTCGATTTTTTCTTACCCTTCTTGGCAGCTAAGGACAATCTCTCTTCAAGAGAAAGTTTCTTGTTGGACATTGTTGCAATTACCTATACACACCGACGACACTGTTGATTGACAATTGGCTCTTCTTATACTGTTAAATCGTAGCTTCCCATCGACAGCATGCACATAAATTCCTTTTAATCGAAACGAATTTTCAAAAAATTCATTGCAAAAAAATAAAAATATCAAACCCAAATAAAGAATGTCAGATGAGATGGCATTAATTCAATATAGCTGAAAAGAATTTAGGTTGCATTAGACCAACCAGTTTTCAAATATCGGCGGTGAAATCTTCCAAATAAACAGGCCGATCTTCTCCAGAGTCATTATCTATCGACTCACCGACTTTAATCAAATCTCCCCGTAAAAGAATTCTGTATAATTGTTTTGTAGTATTGTTAGTTTGAAAGGATGCCACTGTCAATGTATCCTCCAGTGGATCTATCATCTTGCGAAACAAGTCCATAACAATCTTGACATCATCGCTGGCCAATGGAGAGGTAAATAACCCATTCTGGACGCATTTTTGTAGATTAAACCAGCATTTGTCATTTTGTTCCTTCAATACTTCGTTTGCAGATACATCAGTAGACGAATTCAAATTGCTATTGAAGCTTGTGATCAATTTGGTCAGATTGTAGTTAATAGCCTTTTGATTTGTATTTGCGCTCTGTAAAAGTTCATACTTTGTTTCCAAGAACTCCATATAAGATTCGCTAGAAACTTTTCTTGAATATAAAGAAGTGTTGGCTAAACTTAACCCAATTGGGTCGGACCTTTCTGGAAAGATCAATGATCTCTTCATTAACGATTTCCAAACCTTATCGTTCAATGGCTTGAGCTCTTTAAATCTTGGATCTTTTGCCTTTTGATCTTTCAGAGTCTTAATAGTATCAGATGCTTGTCTTAAAAATTCTTCTTTGGTTTCAATCTGTCTTTCTAAAGATCTAGAATATGCTTCTAGCCATTCTTCACTCACTATAGACTTCATCACAGCTTGGATTCCTCTTAGTTTGCTTTGTTTTATAGAGCACATCTACAAGATATCTAATATTTACATTCAAAATGAAGTTCAAATTTAAAATAATCTAAGGTTAAATAGAATACTTTTAAAACAGGCTCTGTAAAGCGAATTGAAGATAACAGTAACATTCGATTTGATACTCACCTTGTCAATCAGCCAAACAACAGCAACATGTCATCTATATCAGCTAATGACATTGCAAACTTAGATGAAAAGTCGAAGAAGGAAATGCTGGATTTCATAGAGGGTGAGAATTCAAAACAAAAGATTCAAATGGCTGTTCACAAGTTTACCAAGACTTGCTTCCAAAAATGTGTTAATAATGTGGGAGCTAATGATTTAACATCCAATGAACAGCAATGTGTGGCAAACTGTGTTAATACGTTTCTGGATGTCAATATTCGAATTATCAATGGTTTGCAAAATAATGCAAGCCAGTAAGTACATTATCCATGCTTCATGACTGTATATAATCTATAATTCTTTATATGTAAATAATTTAATGATAACATTTTTATAAAGATCATCTTTTATCAAACTTTCCTGTATGGCTGCTGTATCAACACCATGAGCATTCAATTTGTATATTAGATGTTGCAATGAGTTAAGTATCGAGTTTCCCTCTAATCTCCCTTCTTTATCACACTTAACAGCGATGATGAATGTAAGTCCCACCAGGTCAAACCTATGGGCCCTAAGCCTATCCTTGGGGCATATTTCAATGAGGTTATCAATCAACTTAATGCTGGCATCGATAACAGAATCAAACAATGTGAAGAAAGGATCACTAATAAGAGTCTCTCCAATGACATATATTATTCTTTGAAATATTAGGACACTAGACTGGCCCACAATCTGCAGAAGCGCAATCAATTGATTTAAAGCAAATAATAGTAGCTCTTCATATTTAAATCCACATCTCGGTATACTATGCTGTAAGATTACTTCATTGCACAGAGTAATTAACTTTTCATGGTATTGATGTGAATCCTCTGCTAGGAAGTTGAATTGTAATTCATACAGTTTGATTAATACAGGGTATACAACGGACCATATTTGTAATGTTTGTTTCTTAGGAAAGCTGGGTGGAGTGAAAAAAAGCATATTCTTCAAGGTAGGCTCGAACAAATCATATATACCAGTGTCCTTAATGGATAACCATTTACTTGCAGAGTTAGAACCATCTTTTGTAAAACATTCTAATAATTGATAAAATAATCTTATTGATGGCAATTTTACATCGTCAAAATAGCTTGTATCATCCATCATATTTAATATACCTGGTATAACCCACCAAAGATTACTTGATATGTCTTGATGTCGAAACTTCATCAATATGAACGAGAATGTACCTATATATTTGAATTCATTATTTCTATGACATTGCTCTCTCATGCTATCCTCTTGCATCGATAAACCTAATTTGGGGTTTAAACCAACGTTTTTGTTAGCTTGTTTGACCACTTTCTCGTTCTTGGTTCGCAGTAGATGTGGTCTTAGATCTTCGATCAATATGTTTATAATAGGAGTTTTCTCGTTGTGGCTTATTTCAATATTGCTCCAAATTTTATTTGTGACAGATACAAGTCTTTCCTTGGATGACTGTGACTCTTTGTCAAAGATAAAGTACGTGAGGCTTTCCACTAGTTGTACTAACCAGGCCTTATCATCGATGATATTTAGGTCATCGATATTGTCAATTCTGTCTAGTATACAATTCAATTGTTTTCTTGCAATTTCAAAATCAATCCTGCTGCTATTGCATTTTAGAATCCACTTTTTCAGTTGTGGTATAGATTCCATTGTAGGGTTGTACTTTCTAGCCTTCCCTTTGTGGTTGCCATTGAAATTTATAAGAGTGGTTAATCATTTATGAGATTTCACTTTTGAGATTTCGGATCTTAAGAAATACTATTAAAAACAAGAACTATCGAAAGAAAATAGCTTTACTGGGTAAAGAACGGTTCGTATCGTATCTATATAATAGTTATGACAATTCATAATTTTTTAATGATATATATATATAAGTTGTGAATAAATAAAATAAATAAATGAAGCTTGGAGAGGGGACGTTATTTAGTAAGCGTCTTCAGAAACATCATCATGGAAGGATTTGCCTTCTAAAGTTGGCTTAATAATACCAACTCTAATTGTAAAATCACCAAAATGTTCACCGTCATTTCTTTCTAAAGCCCATCTCTTAAATAATGGCCTGATGATATCAACAATATCATCATCTGTGACAGAGGCTTTGAATAATTTGTTCAATCTCTCACCGTAGAATCCACCACCAAGCATGATATTATAGGTGTTTGGAGCTTTACCGATAAAAGCCAATTCAGCTAACCATGGTCTTGAACAACCATTGGGACAACCCGTCATCCTAGTGACAACAGAATCGTGACGTAAACCAAGCTCCTCCAAGATGTCTTCAAGTTGAGTAATCAAAACTGGCAAGTAACGTTCAGACTCAGCCATAGCTAAACCACAAGTAGGTAAACCAACACAAGAACTAGAAACCTGTCTAATACCAGATAGATCAGTGTTATCGATAACATATTTACGCATAATTTTCTTAATGCTATCTAAATGCTCATCAGTAACACTAGAGATCAAGACGTGTTGGTTACCAGTTAATCTGAAATCTCCAAATCTATGCTCTTTCATGTATTCAGCAACTTTTCGGAAACCAGTCTTTTGTGGTTTACCTGGAGTGTCAGCCAATCTACCATTTTCAATAAAAGCTGTAAAATGGTTCAATCCAGTTTCGTCCTTGACCCAACCGAAGTAGTCACAATTTGATTCAATTTTATAAGGCCTTTCTGGGTTAAACTTTTTACCAAACAATTCTTCAACTTTGGCATTGAAAACTTCAATACCCATGTCATCAATTGTATACTTTAATCTAGCATGCTTACGATCAGTACGACACCCATTATCTCTCTGAACAATAAATACCGCTTTGATGGCCTCAATGACATCTTCTGGTTCTACAAATCCCAATAAGGAACCGCGTCTTGGATAAGTCTTGTTATTATTATGAGTAGTACCCATACCACCACCAGCATACATGTTGTAACCGAGAACAATATCAGTTTCTGGGTCCACAATGGCGATCATACCAATATCAGAAGACCAAACATCTACATCATTATAGGGTGGGACAGTTATATTAACCTTAAACTTTCTGGGTAAATACACTGGACTGTATAATGGTTCAATATCAACTAAAGAATTGTCAGATAATTTGGTCTTCTTAATGTTTGGACCGCCATCTCTGGTTTGGAACAGCTTCTCCCAGTTGGGATCTTTATCTCTCTTATCTGGACCTTGCAACCATAATTCATAGTAAGCAGTGGTATTTGGTAAGAAAAATTCGGAGATGTCATACCCCATCTTGGATATCTGTTTGTGAATCTTAGCATTTGCAGGTAAAGCACTGACCATAACATTTCTGTTAACATCACCACAAGCAGCTAAAGAGTCTAATAATTTAGAATTCATGGATCTAATAGCGTGTTTAATATCTTTTTTGAATATACCATGTAATTGAAAAGTAGCTCTTGTAGTAATCTTCATAGTACCATTACCAGTGTCATCGGCTATTTGATCCATAATAAGCCACTGGGACGGAGAAGCAATGCCACCTGGTAGTCTAACTCTGCACATGAAAGAATACAATGGTTCGATACCTTGAAGTTTACGAATCTCTCTAACATCACGATCATCCTGCATATACAAACCATGGAATTTGGTTAATTGTGCATCATGTGGGTGGATATTCAGAGTAGATTCGTCATGAAGACCCTCATAAATGGTCCCTCTTAGGAAATTGGAGTTGATCTTCATATCTTCGTTCGTATATGGTTTTTCTTCAGCCATATTGTCAGTAGTAACACCTAAAGATTCCCAAAGTTTTGGTTCCCATATAGAATAAGCGGTTTGGAACCCGTCGGCATCTTGATCATCACCCAAACCCAGAGGAGCTAATGGGTTGGCTGTTAATAATTCTAATCTGGCAAAAAGATCCTTGGCAGGCTTGTTGAAGTAGCGAGTATCTTCCTTCCTTGGCCAGTATTTAGAGTCTCCTAAACCAAAAACAGCAAAGTTCAAAGAGGCAAGATCTAAGTCAACCGAACCCTTCAATTCTTCCCAGAAGTTCTTACCGTCTTGAGGAAATTCACCCTGGCCAGCAGTAGATGTGAAAAATACAACATTTTCTTCACTTGCCAAGTCTTCAACGATAATATCGTCCATAGACAAGACAGTAGCCTTTAAGCCAACGGAGGCAGCACGTTTGGCTAATCTGGTAGCCAATGCAGTACCATTACCACCGTCAGAGGCGTAGTAAATATGTAATGGAGGGCCAGACAGACCTTCTAATAGTTCGTTATAGGCAGCCTTGGCTCTCTTTTCTTGTTTTCTTGTTATAACATCACTGGCAGATAATTCAATGTTACGAGCCAATTCAGCAGATTGTCTAGTTAATAGCGTTAACTTGTTTTCACGGTCCAAGAAATCCTGTAGCTCCTTTCTGATGGTAGAAGAGTCTAGGGTGAAGGCTAATTCATCAGTGGAACTGTCTTCCTTTCTTGGATCGTATCTGTATAAAGGCCAGTAACCAGATTCAATGGCATTCTTAGTTTCCTTCAATACTTGAATGGGAGTGTCACGCTCAGAATGGTATGGTAAGTAGGCTAATATAACAGAAGGACCGTTGTAACTGGATGCTTCGATGAAAGCAGTCAATAATTGAGTGTAAGACGAATAGACAGCGACAGAGGCTACATATATATCATGGAAGTTCATGGCGTATAAACCGACATTTTTCTTATGACTTTTATTCTCACGTTTAACCACCTCACTATATGGTTCAGAGTCAATAATTAACATATTTATGTTTTTCTTGGAGGTTATAACATGGTGAATACCAGAGTTACCCAAATCATAGGACCAAGCGTCAGAGCCAATCAACCAGTGGGACTTGAACTGTAATTGCTGAATGGTTGGAGAAAGTTTCAATAGCTGCGAGACAGTTTCACAATCTTGATTACTTTGTAATATAGAGTATATTTGTTGAACAATTTGATTGGCTTCGTTTAATTTGGACTCATTTAATTCGATTTCATTAAAAGACACCCATTGAGATAGTAATTTGACTAACTCATTAGAATTTTGTACAGTGGGGAATAACGTTGGGTCCAGCGACTTCTTAACTAGGGAAATAAGAGCTTCACGGTCATTGTTAGATTTTAGGAATGCACCAAATCCAAATTCTGGAGACTTGATATTGATGGCATCATTGCCGTATTCATTTAGGATATTTAAGCTCCCGTTGAACAATTGGTTAAGAACTTTAATGTAAGCAGTCTCTAGGTTGATAACATTTTTGATTGCCTCAGAATATTCAATAGTCAAAGAAAATGGAATGTCCTCACCTATATATAAGGACTGATTTGGAGTAACAGAATTAACATTACTAACAATTTCGAATAACGCAGCTTCAAAATCGTATATTTTACCAACATTGGAAAGGATGATTTGATCAATGTTCCTTTCGACTAAAGCATTGAAATTGTCAAAGAAGTCTAGTAATAATGGGTCAAACCCTGCACCAGCAGTGGAAACAGACTTTGACGAACTTTCAATAATGGCAATTTTAGTAATGGAAGAAGGTAAAGTTGCTAATAACTGGGATAAAGTCCATGGCCTATAGATAACAATGTCGACTAGTTGTGCATTCAACTTTGCAGCAATTGGAGTAAACTGTGCACCGTAAGGGGATAGGTTAATCAATAAAGTGGATGGATTTGAGGAGACATTTCCGTATGATTTGAAGTATTCAACATTTTCACCCAATTCAAAAGCAAATAATTGTTCGAAATCAAACTGTGGGAGGATTAACTCTTGGTTGTATACAGTGGCTGAATCAACAATTACAAAATTAATGAAATGGAATACTGGTTCGGTGTTTGAAATAGCAAGCTGATATGCCAATGTACCGTTGGTCACAACTTCGTCCAAGCTGTTAGAAATGAAAGTTGGATATCCTAAATCCTTAAAAGTTGGAACAATGGAATAATCTTGTAAGTTCAAATCGATATTAATCACGGTGGAAGAACCTTTTAAATTATATAAATGGGGTAACGCTTTCAAAGCTGTCAATTGATCAGCGGTAATGGTGGTTAGTACACTGTCTTGGATGTTAGAGACGATATGGTCAAATGGGTCTTGAAATGCTAATAATTGTATGGCATTCTTAATAAAGTTATATTCAGAGGTTAGAGCAGAGTCCTTAGTGGTAGAGGTAAAATACACTTTGTTTCTTGGATTCAATTGAGATAGTTCGGCAAGGACATACGGTAATGTCGCAGCAGTAGTCAGAGTCATGACTAAAATAACGGTCTAATTTATAGTTACTAGGTTACTGGATTTAACACAATGTTGTATTTTGCTGAATCTTTGCAGATGAATTTCGAGTTGAATTTGTTCTTGATCGATAAATAAATCATTAACGATACTCTCTCTATATATATATATGTTGTTTGCTCACTGTGGGCCTGCCTTGAAACATATTTTGTGAAATAGTTCAATCCGATGAAATCAACACAATAATCAATGAGTCTTACCGAAAATTCAAAAACACACACACACACTCAAAAGAGAGCCATCTCAAGAGAAGAACTGTGGTATTGAAGGCAGCACAATTATATGTGTTACAGTACTCTTTCCAGATCCAACATAAGTGTGCTGAACAAAAATGTTCTTTTAGTTGGGATTGGCAACTTATTGATGGCAAATGTAGTCATTGCGATTATCGCTGATGTGTAATTACATTTTGTCGAAAGAAGAGGGCAGGATATAGATAATTATATATATGAATATGTAGACCCTGCTCGAAAGAGTTGCTGTGGAGATTTGCTGGACTATGAATTACAAAGAGCCAACCTACTCTCTAAACGGAAGTAACATTAAGCTTTATTCCTGAACAAATATGGCTAGACCACACGGTGAAATATTCTTATCGCCAGTATATTCTCACAATTTCAAAGTATACTTGAACTGATATTTTATGTAACACATTATTAGTCGAGATGGAGATTTAACAAAGTAGTATATTCATAGACACATCTTTTGATCCGGATTTTGATAGAACTACTATGCAACAGTAACAATCATTCTGGTTTTGATATTGCAGGCCAAGCAGAACTAGGATTTCACTTGTTAATATCACATGATCCTTTCCCCTTCTGTTCAAAAAATAGATGTTATCTTGGAGACTACCAGTACGTAGCATTCTCTTGATAATCCAACAAAGGAGCACATACCATTTGGAAAGCTCATTTAATAGGTAACATCATATAAAAGCTCATCAATTCAAATTCTAATAATGTGTTAAACTGATCCATAAATCAATTAGATCACTCAATGAATTTATGGAATAAAAGTGTACTAAAGAATGGTTTGAGTCCTCTTATTAAATATTGTAACAAATTACTGGGGACTTGCCATATGATTCAAATATATAACGTAGACATTTGTAAAGCTTAATCTATACAGTCAAGAGCTATCGCATTCACATAAAGTGAACTTGTTGCAAAGGCTGGCAAACTGCTATGAGGAAGATACAAATACATTTTTGTTTTACCATTATCAATCGAGTTCAAAAAACAATTCTCAACACAATAACCGGCAATTCCTATCAGACTGGTCATGCATACAGCTATAGAATTATCACGAGGTATTGTTACCACATCATTATTACTAACTATTCTGTATTTTAATCTTCAATAACGCATACATTTCTGTAATTTTAGATATTTCAAAATCATATATACATTGATAATTGAAGAAAACACCAGTGTATCTTATAGTTGATTTGAAATTAAGCCAAACTCAACTACATCACGTCATTAACAGTCCTGAAGTAGGAATCATGCCTCCTACTGCTAATATTTTTTCAACTTTACATAGTAGACAGAAGAAAGCCAAAACAAAACACAAGATCAAGAAGGATGAGAATCAAGCAAGCCCTTCCATCAACTCTAATCAAATAAGCAACCCAAACATTATAAATTCTGTCGTACATGCTAATATAATAACTTTAGACTCTGGTAATTTGTTTGTTGGGACACCTGATCAATTGAAGTTGAACCAAAAGACATTATCTTCGAATAAGAAAAATGGGTCCTTATCTGTTGATACAACTTCAATCAATAAATCTACATCTGTAAATAATGCTAATAATCCAGCCACATTAATCAATAATAATATTCACAACCTTAATGACTTAAAGACAACATATCAAAACAGGCTAAAATCAAAGTCCTATCAATTAGAAATAATGTATCATGAAGCTAGATTTTGTAACGATTTAATATTATTAAACCTAGATCATATTGAAGGTATCAAAGAAGGTGATTTATGTGAATTGAAGACTTATAATACCAACATTAAATATGAAAATGACACATCGCCAAGAAAGAAGAAAATATACTTTATTGCTAAGGATTTTAATGATGAATTGAAACAGAGAATGAAAAACTCAAAGATTTCTATATTATTAGGTCAATTACAGATGTTATTAGACATTCCAGCAAGAACAAAAATATGGATCAAAATTAAGGATAAAAACATGTATGAAGTAAATACCGTAGAGATTAATTTTAAAGATTGTTCTTTAAATAGAGGTGATATGTGGATCTTATCATCCAAGTTGGTCGACTCATGTGTATTTAACAATCAAAAACTTATATTTTTAAACTCCATTAGAGGCACTGTGAAAGGTATATATAGAGATGGCAAGAAATTAGGCTCTGGTTATATTGGTGAAAACACTAAAATTGTCTTTAGATCTGAGTCTGCAAGATTGATATTCTTAATTCAAATTACAGAGGAAATGTGGCATTTTGATGAGACCGGGGAACAACTGTTTCAAAAGATGATAAATTCATTCTTTCCTAAAATCTTTAAGAAATGGAAGGAAATCGACACTCATCATTTAATAACAATTGCATTTGCCATTTCTATGGATTTATCAAACAGTTCACATAACACCCTTAAGCCAGGTGAAAAACTGAAAAATCCTACGGATAATTACCGTATTGTTGTTGACCAAGTCAGCATAGTTCACTGGGTTCAAATAATGGAAATACTTTGTAAAGAATTTGTCAATTTACGTAAAGATTTATTAAATGTCAAATGTGAGAAAGGATTCACTCTTATAAAAGGAAGGTTTGCTCCTGTCATAAAATCAAATTTCTTAGAAATGATAAATTTCACTACCACCTTATTAATTGATCCATTTAAACAGGTTGATTTGCGGCACACAACTACACATGTCATGATTTTAACACCTGGATCCGGTCTTTACGATGTGGATTACGATCTGTTAAACTTGACAGGCCGAAAATTATTATCTTTGGAAATGACTATGGACCTAATTTGCCTTTCTAGGGCCCCATTACATGTTGTGCCCTTGTTTCGATACCTTGACTATGACAAACAAATACATTACTGTATTCCTAAATGGCTAAGTATTTTTTTTTGGAATGATTCTACAAAGAACAATCAAGTGTGGCATCCTCGTTGTCACATATATGATCTACAGATGATGGGACTTACGGATAATGAGGTTGTAAAAAGAGCTGAGGTTTCATATCTAAATGCCGGTACCGCACATTCTATAACGGAACTAATCAATAAATGCGACGATAGGGTCTTTACTCACTGTGATAAAAATGACCGAGCTGCTAACAGAAAGTTGCATAGCAAATTATCTTGTGAGTTAAAAGCAATCCATGAAAACGAAAACAATACTAACGATTTTGGATTGAAAAACAAGAATAAACTAGTTTGGAATGCACCTACTTATTCTTCGCCAGTTATCGACAAATCTCAGAATTTTAATGTTAATGGTAACCTCTTTTCAACAGGCAATAAGAAATCACACAGCACTGCTAGTAATGAAGTGACAAAGCATAACTCTACGGCCAGTCACTATTTCAATAGACAAAAAGATAGCACTTCACCAACTAATACAATGATTTCACTTACTGAGAGTACTCCGCCTAATTCCAGGAAGATAACACGCAATAATAGACATACTGATTCTGCAGCATTGAATTCATTAAGAGGTTTGACAAAAAAGAATTCAATGAAAGAATTTACCAGAATGATCTTTACTAAACTGACACAGCCTTCCAAAGAACTTGAAACGCCTAAAATGGAAAATCAATTCGACACTGCCCCAAATAACAGTAATAATAATATATCCCAAAAAATAGAGCACCACAATACTGGCAACTTGATTATAAAGAAAAACCTAGATATATTTGGTTCTTTCCCGGAAGAACCCAATAATGAAAATGCATCTTACAAAAACTCCTTAATAACAGATGCATCCTCCAAGATTTCAAGCTCTCAAAGACGTAATAATTCAATTTTACTAAATTCTGGGAATAGATCATTTACAAAGGAAGTTCAGTATCTTTTTAACGATACCTGGTTAGAAATATTCAATCCTTCTGTTCCAGTAACAGCTGACATGGCAGATAAGCTACTACCTGTGAGGTGGAAAGATGTTTGGCCCAAATATATTGCGAAAAGATACAGTAAATGGCGCTCTTTCACTACCCCGGCAGAACTGCCTGTCACTATTTCTGATTTCCCAATGCCCAACGATTTCGAAGAAAATTTCTTCTTCAGAAACCACTCAGTAACTCTAAATATTGATCAAGAACAATATAATAGGACTATTATGGATTTATTAAAAGATATGATATATGTGAGGCTTGTTGCCGGATTTCAAATATGTACAGGCTCTCAAGTTGAACAAGTGGAAAAATTGAAAGATAAAGATGCATTCCAAGTTACAAAATATGCTGATGGCAAGAACTGGAACTCGATAAAATTTTATCTAATGATTGATTCAGAGATACATAGAATATGCTGTAATCAAACTGGTGTTATCGATGTTCAAAGATATTTGAGAAAAAATGATAATGATGGATTTGATCAAGTCCCGAGTCATACACCAATGGTGAAAACAAGATACGAGGAAAAATATAGAAAATCTGAAATAGATCCAGTACATGTTGGACGAAGTTCATTGAATTGGAATCAAATCGATCAGGTTTTAGCCGGTTATGGTGATTACATTATGGACAAAAAATGGCATGGCTTCAGGGCGAAATTTGTAGTTTTACCAGCAGATATACCACCCAATACTTTTTCTCTGGTTATTAATGGTAAAAATGAAACTTTAAGTCCAGAAGAGTTAAGACTGGAGGGGTTGCGTAGAGTTATATCTTCTATTACCAAATCTAGAATAAAATCAGAACAAGAAAATACAACTAAAACGGAAGAGATCCAACCTGAAGTAGCATTCTATACAGGATCTTTATTGGATTTTATTAAGGACCAACAAAGCTCCTTAGATAAGTCCGGTGCGCTTTTTTCCAAAGGAAATAAGTTACTTACAAAAGATGTTGATATTGCCAAACTAATTCAAGAATTACAATATGGTCCGAACAAGCTGACCCTTATTACAAGGCAATGGCATTGGAAGAGACACCATAATAGTTTTGTTGGTTCAGAAATGGTTAACTGGTTAATTCAAAACTTTTCAGATATCCATACTAGGGAAGAAGCAATATATTACGGTCAAAGTCTCATGTCCAAAAGTGTATTCGTGCACGTTTTAAACAAGCATAACTTTTTAGATGGTCATTATTTCTACCAATTCACCCCCGAATATGAGGTAGAGACGGATCGTGTAGAAAAAGTGAATTCATCTGCTACCTCTCAAGTGGATTCTTCCAATGTATTAAATAAAATGCCAACCAATGGGACTCTTGATACCAATACAAAAAACTCCCTAATACTATCCCGCTCAACATCTTTTACTTCTAGAGATGATCAGACCAACAATACACTGCCTAAACCTAGTATCATGCTAAGTAATTCTGTGACTATTGATGTGGACCCATTAAAAAAGTCAGATAGACAGGAGACATGTACTGCCCATTATGACTGTGTTCATAACCCTGATCATTGTTTCCACATTAGATTGGAATGGTTAACAACAACTCCCAAACTTTTAGACGACTTGATTGGGAACTGGTCCAGAATCTGTGAAAGGTTTGGTTTAAAATTGATTGAAATACCCTGGGAGGAACTATGCACCATTCCTGCAACGAATCCGTTTCACTCTTTTGCTGAGATATCTTTGTCTATTGACCCATGGGAAGATCCTGAATTCCGTGATACTGTACTATTAAGCCAGAGTAAATTTCACTACCACATACACTTGTTAAAGAAAAATGGGTTTATGCTAGATAATCGAGCCTCATCATTCTTACAGAAAGATGATGTTCAGTTTGATGTTCAGTATTCTTGGGGTAGGCCTGAGTTCAAATATGCTCAATACATTCATCGAACTGGGGTATATATTGCTGAAATTAGAGAAAATGGTGATCTTTTCTTGGCCCCAAATAATGTTTACATCACGAGAGTAATGCAAGGAAATAAAAACGGTAAACTTCACAGTAAACAAAGAGTCAACGCACAAAGAATTATGGAAGATTTCAGAGCGCTCTGCTCCAACTACGAAAGTCTAAGAAATATATTTCTAGAAATAAAAGAAGAATGGTTACTTAACGAAAAAAAATCTGGCAATTGATGATATAATTTCATTACTTCAACAAAAACATACTATATAATCTATTAATATAATTAAATAGTAACGAAAGGATTATGTGTAACAACATCAAATCGACTATATGGTGGGAACCTTTTCTGTTAATTCTTTAACTCTGTCAAACACCTCCTTTTTGCTGACACGTTTTCTACTTGAAATAGTTTTTGAGGTATCTGATGGCTGTGTTTGTTCTCCTGCCTTTGTCGTATCTGTAGGTGGTGGAGTGATTATGGATGGAGCTAACTGTAGAGTACTTCCAACAACATTTACTGGCTTAGAAGGAACTGCAGGAAGAAAGAATATTTTAAAATAGATCGCAAGACATGGTCCATCGAAAGTGATACCATTACTGCTTTTTTTCAACTGAAAAGCCAACTTCAAACCTTCAGTATATTCTTCTGAGTAGTTTGTTAGCTTGAAAGTTTTACCTAGCTCTTCACTAACGGACAAGAATTCAGGATAGTTCAAATCTGGTAGTAAGGTTTCAGTGTACTTCTCATTTATATCTAGTCTCTGGTAAACACATTCAATATATCTTTTAATGGAGTATTCTATTGTTTCATTGACATATGCAATTGCAGAACCAAATCTTTTTATTTTTCTAATTATGATGGCAATAGAATTAAAATCACCCTTGCGAAGCATTAAATCAACATAAAAGATAACATATTGATGAGTGTACACAAAATGCTTGCCTGGCCTTTCATACTCTGGCTTCCAAATATTCACTAAACTTTTATTACTGCGAACAGAAACAAATTTTTCCATAAACTGCAAGGCAGTGTTGTAATCCTCGAACTCTTCAAAATAGATGCGAGCCAACCGATATTGTGGCCTATGGTGCATATTCTTTTTGTCTAAAGTAACTAAGAGATTCAGAAGGGAGCGTATTTGAATGTAAAACGATTTAATGTCGGTTAAATTATCATCATTACAAGCCTCCCCATTTCTTATCAATTCTGAGAATAGCGAATTTCTTCTCAAAATTACCATAGCTTCCTTAATAGTAATTAAGTTCTCCTTCACAAGTTTGTAGCACATTGTCACGAGAGTATAATGTGGCTCGATGATTAAGTCCTTTATATCTGATAATTCTGTAGCGTGTTTGCAAGCTTTAATTATATTTTCAATGATAGTATTTACAGAATGCTTTCTATTATATTTGAAAAGCAGCTTGGCAATATTATAGTAACTCATCCAGGATTTTGTGACCCGATCGTCATTTAATAAATTATCATCGTCCAATTTGACTGCTTTTGAAAATGAAAGAAGTATCAACTGTTGGATATTGAAAGAGGACAGAGTTAAGATAGAGTCAATACTTGTTTTCTCAACTTCCAGGTTATCAGAAAGCTTCAAAGCAGGATCATTATATTTCCATTCAAAACAAGCCTTTGACATAGGCTTATAATATGATATGGTAAGTTCTTTCCCTAAGGATTCTAAAACCATTTTCAAAATAATAGCATTATCCTGCGTGATCTTGTCGTTGGTGTACAGCAACGACAACGACATTAGGTAACATAATATGGCTTTTCTTTGAGCTTCTGCTATTGTATTTTTCTTTTCTTTGGATGCGAGTTTATCGGAAGTCCATATCAAATCATCCTCAACAATATATGAATAACACTGGCCCAGTATATACCAGCTTTCAAATCTTCCTGTATTATAGAGAAGATCAATGGTAATATTTTTGATAATATAATCCAATTCAGATGGTCTTGCTTGCATCAGTTTCTTTCTCTGATTGTATTGATGAAGTGCTTGAATTGAAGAAACGTAATAAATTCCTGCATTTATTGCTTCGTGTAATTCATCCCGAGGTGAAGATATGTCTACTTTCAAATTACCTGCTAAACTTTTCTTTATTAGAGCAATGGTGATGGGTTGATTTAAAAACTCCTTTATGCGATAATGATTTCTAGTTATCAAATATTTCTCAGAAGTAGCAACGTCACCGATTGCTTCCACAATATTATCAAACACTTGCTTTAGTACGTTCTTATTACCATTGTATAGAAGTGGGTTAGTGTGTTGGTATTGTAGCTTTAATAAATATGAACCCAATGTTAAAGCAACTGTTCTACCCATGGATCTTTCACGTGTTTCATGGGGTTTACTAATGAAGCTATCGGATGTAGTAGTGAAGTGATACTTACACCACATAATAGGCCTTAACTCTTTGTAAGATTCCTGAGTGACATACTTACATATGACTTTTTCTGATACGCCTAAGAATGCTTGATCTAAATAGTCGCAAAACGATAAAGCCCCGAATAATGTATGAATTGCTGAAATTAGCATAATGGATGTAGATCCTGCCGTTTGCTTTTGATTAACCTCTAGAAAGTTATCTGATGCGTATACTAATATGGAAGCAATCGCAACAATATGGTCTTTGAGTCTACCAGACGATTTGGTTACTCTAGTAAAAAAAGATGATGATTCAATGTTTGAACAGTTTGTTTCAAAATATAAGATTGGATAGAAAAGAAAAAACACTTTTAATAGTATATCTATGTCTGAAACATTGACCTCGAAATCAGCAAAGTTCCACAGTTTTGTTTCCATAAATTTGGCCAATCTTTCAGAAATATTACCTAAAATTGATAATGTTGAAAGTATCATACTTGCCCTGTATTCGTCGTCTCCTGATTGATATTCCTTGGAAGTTAGAAGTGACAATAAAAGTTTACTCAAGTTCAAATATGTTCTTTTTAATGAGATGATATCCTCTCTTTTAAAATAGTAATCAAACAGCACATTCCAAAGCTTGAGTTTCAAAGAAAATGGTGCATTGCTAATAAAATCAACCATATCAGAGTCTAAATTAAGGCATTCGATGCCTGTATCCAGATCATTCAATAGAATGTTTTCCAAATTCTTGATACTTTCACTTTCTTGGTTGATGTTTTCTAAATCAATAACTGTAAAACTTTTAATTGCATTGATACGTTTAAGATACACCGCAACATCCTTTGTATTCAAGGATTGAATGTACTCATAATTTGGGTATTGTATTGTAATATCATTAGTGATTTTTGAATTGAGTTCAACAATTTCTGAAAGTACATGCACTGTTACATCACCGGTCACATCATTCATGTATTGCAAGTAGGTATAGTATACCCATTGTAGTAAAATTTGTTGCTCATCAGTACATTGATGAGAGTGCAATAATGAATGCAAGCGATTAATCTTTCTTTCTAATTTATTTCTTTGCGTTTTCAAATCGGATACTCTGGTTTTATGAATACTTTTAGACATAATTTCCTCACTTAGCTGACCAAGGATATTCACAAGAATCTCATATAGAGATAGGCCCATATACCATTTATCTTTTAAGTCATACGCAACATATTCGTATAAATTTGACTCAATAGACAAAACCATGACTTGAATAATCTTATACAGGTCTTCAGACCACATGTACGCAGTGATAGCTCTTTCATTATTATTTGAATTCAGTAAGCATTCAAGTAGGATAAATCGAATTTCATGGAAATGGGGTGTGCTATTATTGATTTTAGTTATTAATTCTGTCAATCTTGTGTTCGGAATTGGCACAGATTTACTATCGTTATTTATATTATTTTTCGACAGGTCATTTCTTAGTAATGCGTTAAGTTTGAACACATCACTCTCATCAGTTTCCGCAAGGATTTTACCTCTTTGGTCGTTCTTTTGAAATATTTCTGCATGCCAACTATTCCAGGTTTTTAAAGAATGATAGATATCACCATAGATCAAAGAGATAGAATCTTGTGCATTATTATGAAAGTCTAATTCATCATATAGGATCGGCAGTTTACATCCCATATGTTCATACTCGGTTTTTAATTTTGAATAGAATATACCGTGTAAGTCAGGATGTACAGATGGGATGTAACTAGATTCATGGGATTCTTTTGTTTTGAAACGTTTACTACTTCGTTGCTTTGGAGTGTCGGTAGCTTCCACAGCCCTTTTATTTGCAGTTGCATCAGTCTCTGTACCTTCTTTGCTATTAATATCATTGCCAATTATAGTAATGCTATCGTCATCTTTGCTCTCGATGGGGGCAGTGTTAGAGTTTACTGCATTATCAGTTAAATACACCTTCTTGAATGTGAATGTCATCCCCTCTATAGGAAATTCTATTTCACTGTAAGGATCAGAGTTCCTTCCTAGTAGAATCGCCATTTTAACATATGGTAATTGACTTTTTAACGCCTTTGCAAAACAGTCCCAAGTGACTTCTTCTAATTCAATGTGTGTGGTGTCTAATTTTTTCATTGTAGCATCATCTTCGCCTTTTAACTTATGAATTCTATCCAAACTAGCCCTAAATTTTGAATTGATGAGTTCATGTCTATATTTTAAACCACTAGCCTTACTTATATTTTTATAAGGATAATTTTGTTTACTCTGAACGTCCTGTACATCAGTCAATAATTCTTGATATTGCGATACCATCTGGGATAAAGAAGGGAAAAGGCTAGTCAAATTTCGACGCCCTAGCAGCAATAATTCATTTTCCTTCTTGCTTAATTCATATTCCAATGTCATTCTCTCCAATTTTTTGGATCTGAAACTCTTAAATATTTCTACCAATAGGGATGTAATTGTAGAGTCAGCTTCTGCGTGTTGTAAAGATTCCATTAGATTTTCCATGATCTTTAAAATATCATTAACTAGTTCTGGTGATTCCATGGTTTCATCATAACTTTCAATGAGATAAAAGTAATAATACATGGCTCTATTACGATATGATAAGTATCGAAGTCTATCTAAAGTGGGTGATTTGTATTTATAAAGTCCCCATTTATCAGGTTTTAAAATGTCTAAATCAAATAATTGTTCAAATTTGATATTAGCTTCTTCGAATTTATTCTCATTCATAGCCTTTAAGGCATCTTCGTAAAGCTTAAAACCTTCTTCCACTTGAAGTTCTCGAGTATAATCTTCTGCCTCCACTTGTTCGTCCTTCGGAGCCAAATTAATGGCGTTGAAAGTAGACATGATGTGTAGAAAGTTGTATTCTTACAACAGCGACAATTGGTTTCAAAAACTCTTAAATCTTTTTGCAATGATTAATTTGTACCAAAGAAAGCCTTTGGTTGTCGATACCTATATAAGTGTTTGTATGTGGGGATGCACTTAAATAATTCATTTTACCTTTACGCGAATGCTATCTCGAAATATATTTAAATTCTAAATATTTAATTATAAAAAGTCTATATTAAAGAAGTTCGAAACATTAGAGAAGCTGACACTAAATCTTCCTTTAATGGCACCAAACATAACGTTAGTTGCCACCATATATACTTCCTATAGTGTTATATCAGAGGAGATCCCTTGAAAAGATAAAATACCCATACTATGAAATATTTAATTGAATATTTACCAAGAATAAACTGTGTGGCGGTTCACGTTGCAGAGGCAGAAACGGTGATTTTGAAAGAGGTGAGCTCGCAACAATTGATTATCGAATACCAAGTTAAAGTAATGTATGATAGAGTGAATACTACAATCAGCCTTCCAAAATCAATTGATGTGAATGAGAATATGGGCGTTAAGTTTATCAAGGGAGCAGAGAATGATTGGTCTTTGAGATTGAAAGTTGATCCAACTCAACAACCGGATGTTGGTCAGTCTCTTGAATTTGATGATATGCAAAATAATAGTTATAATAAATGGCATAGAGGGTTTCTGAAAGGCCTTGGCACATATAGTTTTAGGTGTGAACACTGTGAAGCGCCTATATTAGATAGTAGATCCAATTGTAAAGTGTTAAATGATATGCCATCTGATAACTGGATGGAACTGATGGACTTCTGGCATTGTTCGAAACCAGACACACACAATGTTGAAGATGGTACTTTTGCATCTATGACAGCATCTAGATACACCACGTTGAAACCATTGACTAATGAAGTATTGGTAGGTGGATCATATTTCAGTACAATATATGAAACTATACATGAAAGCGTGGTTGAACAAAACGATAAAACTTTGGTTTGTCATCACTGTGCTAATATACTAGGTGAACGAACAGCAGATGGTTTATGTAAAGTCTACAAGTGGAAATTACAATTGTTCAATGCCCAAACAGGAAAGACCGATACTTATGACCCCAAAAATGATATCATATTGAGTATTTTAAATTACACTAAGAACTATTCTGGGAGATATATCTTATTGAAATGTAAAGGGCATGATGATATATTGCTGTGGATTTTTGCTCTAAATATTGGTGTTACGTTAAGTAATAATGTTGTTTATTCAGAAGCAATCAAAGTGTTGTATCTTACCGATGAAACTCAATTTACCGATGTTAGAAAGGCTCATAATGTAGAAAATATCAATGTCAAAGAGTCGCCTTTTGAAAAATTTCTGATTGAATTGAAACAAAACCATCATGCTTTACCCAAATCCGCTAAAACATTTAATACTTGGCAAGTAAGTTATCTTCCCTTGGTTTAAAAGGAGAGAGAGCATACCTGTAATATTGTTACTCGTCTGTACTTGTGTAATGGGCATCTTCTCTAATCTATCTCACTAATGATTTTCTCGAAGAGTATTGAAACTTTGAAAAAAAAAAAATACTGCATATGGCTAGAATAAAAAAGATTATATGTGTGATAATAGGGATATACATAGATCAACATAGCAGATCAAATATTATATTGTGCCCAATTACACAGCCCTGCAACAAAGAAACATGGTTAGAGTTGATATTTGCCCTAGTGGTAAGCAAGTGCTAGTTAGAACACCCAAAGATAAAAGGAACAATTTCTCATTTCTAGAGATAGTAGATAGAGTAGATAAATTTCCACAAGATTTCAGTCAAATAACATCATTTCAAGATAAAGTATATTATTTAACAACACATGATGGTACTAAAGTTGGGTTTGTTTGTCAGTTTGTTATTGATGAGTTAAAAGCAATAGTTCCATCAGATTTACTTAATGAAACATTTATTTTAAATGAGGCAGACCACCAGTTGATATTTAGGTCAACAGATTTTGCCACTAGAAATAGTCAGATTGATGAAATTGGGTTGATTTTACACAATTCCTCTGAGTGTAGATTAGACGCTTTGAAAGCATGGAGAAATGAAAAATATGCAATTTGGATCCAGCAAACTCCCTATGTTTTGATTGAACGTGCCTTATCTGGTCCTTTCGGCATTATAACTCATGGATCTCATATAAATGGTTATGTAACAGACCCGGTAAGTCAAGAAATCAAATTTTGGATACCAAGACGTTCTGCTACCAAACCAACATGGCCTTTACTGTTGGATAATACCATTGCTGGTGGTTTAGGTTATCCATATGGTCCATACGAAACTGCTATAAAAGAAAGCTTGGAAGAAGCAAACTTAAAAAAAGACGTTATTGAAAGATACATCGAATCTGCCGGTGTAGTAACATATTTCCACTATGAAGGAGATGCATCTCAAGATAAGTTTGATTCAGAAGGATCATATATCGTTGGTGAAGCGGAATTCATATATGATTTACATCTACCACACGATATTATCCCAAGGCCAAATGATGGTGAAGTGGATTCATTTAATTTAATGACTTTGGAGCAAACTATATATGCTCTACAAAATAAAGAATTTAAACCAAATTGTGGTTTAGTCATGGTTGATTTCCTGATTAGGCATGGTTATATTACAGCTGAAAATGAACCTAATTTCATTGCCATTTCAAATAAAATACATAGACATCTACCTTTCCCAACTATTGCATCTGTTTAAGTATCTGTTGTTACTTTACATAAAAATGCTATATTATTTTTTAACAGTATATAAATAAACAGAATTAGTTGCATACATTAGATAAATTCACAGTATATGCGAATATGTGATTTCGTTATCATTAATAAATCACAGATTATTTAGAGAAACTTAAAGCAATATCGAACCATTGTCTTAAAGCGATCTCCTTTGGATTCAAGCCAACATCACCATAAGTTAATGGGGCAAAGAAAACAAAAAAGGAAATCAAACCCAAGGATACGATAATAAACAAGAAGTTTAAGAAAAAACTGTAAATCTTTGGAGTAGCTTCGAATGGAGTACCTGGAATGTCTTCATCCTTTTCAGTGCTGATAGATTTACAGTCGCTGAAAATAACTTCCCAGACACCAGCAGTAAACAAGGCTGCAATCATATGAGCAGGTAAATAATGATGTAAGAACTTTTGACGACCCATTAAAAAGAATGGGAAATAGTGACAAGCCCAACCACAAAGTAAGTAAGCTAATGGACCATATAATTTTTCTCTAGAGATCTTGTTTAAAGCAAAATAACCACGTTGTCTAGTAATTAGATCAGTGGCAACAATACCGACATAAACACAGATGGTAATGACTTCGAACCAACAGCCAATAATGTTACCAATGAAATAAATTTGTTTCTTTTCACTATCTTTAGTCCAGAAAGAAACACCCTTCAAGGAGCCAGGCCATGATTGTGGTTCAGAAGCGGCAGGGTGATCAGCTGATAATTTGTTATTATGTTCAAACATTAAATTTTGTAATTCGAACCATTTGGTAAAGAAAGGTAACTTCTTAACAACCTTTGGAACATAAACGTTTCTAGCCTCGTCTAAGTTAGTAATCTGGTCAACAAACCATTTGTTACCTTCGTCGAGTAAGTTTTTGTTACCGTTAACTTCTTGTTGGTTGAACCCCCATTCTGGTAGGAATTCATCATTATGGGTCCATAAAGCAACAGCAGTATCGATGTGGAAGATACGGAAGGAAGTTAATTCAGTTCTCACAGCATGACCATTGTCACCCTTAGAGTATGGTTGGAATTCAAAAATGGTTTCTTTGTAATTTTCACCATCAGCTAATTCTGGGTGAATAGTAGTCACTTCTTCATTAGTTGGGTACAAAGGAGAGGCAACATCATGGGTTAATAAGAAAGTGTTGGTCATAACATGTCTTAATCTGAAATGGTCACCTAATAATAATGGATCGGAAGAAGCTTTTGGAGAGTCTAATAATGGTAAGATTTCCCAGTTGTTGTTTGGGTCTTCAGGATGATAACCAGTAACTTGTTGTCCCTCAGTGGAAACACGGCCATCTTCATAACGTAATGGGTAGTTAGCTAAATGCGAATGCAAGTAAGCCTTTGTGTCAGAGTTCTTGATGGTGATAATATCGTAGTAATTAACACCCTTAGAGTTCATAGTAGATTCAGAATCAGCTAAAGTATCTTGGAATTCAGCAGACATGAATGCATCACCTTGACCAGAAGTATTTAAGATAGTGAAATGAACCCAGAACCAGAATAAATAGATAGTGAATGGAATTAAGACTAAAGCGTTTAATCTAGTAACAAAATGTTTGTAGAATTCCTTCAAAGTTAATTTGGAACGGATGTCTAATAATTGCCATAAATTAACGACTACAGCAACACCAATAGAAGCATAAGTCATAACACCAACATATTTAGTGGAGATGACAACTGATAAAGAAAGACCTGTTAGATGTAACCAAACAAACCAGCTTTTGGTGAAAGGTTCCTTTAATTGTTCCTTATAAAATCTGGTGTAACAATAGAAAGAAGCGGCAATTGAAATTAATAGCATAGCATCTAATAAAATCAATCTTGAATCAATGACATGAGCATTATCAATGGCTACTAAGAGAGCACCTAGAGCACAAGTAGTGGCTTTAAAATTCATTTCCTTTAAAGTGTTGAATAATAATGGGATAGTCAAAGTACCTAAGATAGCATTATAAGCACGGTAAGCTAAATATGGAGCTGGATGAGTTTCATACGAATCACCAATTTCATTGAATTTAAATGACCCATCATAATTACATAACCAACCAATGAATGCAATGGCCATCTTAGCAAAAGGTGGATGGACATCAAAGAAATATGATCTTTCCAAATAATAAGAAGCAAATTTACCAAAATGAACTTCATCGAAGACGACTTCCTTTGGATACCATAACTTATAGAATCTAACAAAAGCTGTCACAAGAGTCACAATCATCAACCATAATTTATATTGTTCAGAGGAAGATGGTGCCTTTTGCAATAACCATTTTGCACCTAGTTGATCATATTTTGAATCACCTTTTGTATATTTAAATCTGGAATCATCAACATCAACTGATGATTCCCTTTTAACTTTTTGTGGTTTCCCAGCCATTGTTATATTGAAAGTTGTTTATTCAATTGGGGATAAGATTCAATCAATTCGTCTTGTATTGTAACTGATTTTAAATCTGTTTTCTGCAAATCATTAATGGTTTGTTTTTGTATATTTTTTATTTTTCGTCCTTTTATTATGATGTGTTCTTTAATAAATTTTGTATTTGTTTAATTTTTCACGACGAAGCTATTGTAATAGTTCAGTAATGTAAGGGAAAACGTGTATATAGATCTATAAAGCATTAGAGAGAGAGATGGTTATTTATTATTGTAAATATTAATTAACTATTTATAAACACATAGATATTATATATAAAGGAAAAGAAAGAAAGATAAAACGGGACAATTATTGATTCAATTCTTGTACGTTAAATCTTTAATTTTTAATTCAATTTATTTATAAACCTTGTTGAGCTCTTCTTCTGTCACGTTCTTCAGCAATAGTTAATTTAATACCCTTACCCTTTGGTAAAGAAATGTATGGCTTACCTTGTTCACCAATGATGAAAACATTGTTTAATCTAGTGACGAAAGTGTTGTCTAGAGAATCCTTGATGTGAACTAAATCGAAACCACCATCGTGTCTTTCCTTGTGGACAATGGTACCAACACGACCCAAGTTACGACCACCAGTAACGTAGACTAATTTACCGGCATCGAATTTGATGAATTCAGTGATCTTACCAGAGGCTAAGTCAATCTTAACGGTGTCGTTAACCTTGATGTTTGGATCTGGGTATCTGATGGTTCTACCGTCGTGGGTAACAACGTATGGAACACCCTTCTTACCTAATTGAACCTTCTTGACCTTGGCTAATTTGTAAGTGGCTTCTTCATCAGTGATTCTGTGGACAGCAAATCTACCTTTGACGTCGTAGACTAATCTAAAGTTTTCGTTAGTGGCATCTAAAGAAATGACATCCATGAACCCGGCTGGGAAGGTGGTGTCGGTTCTAATCTTGCCATCAACCTTAACGTGACGTTCCATTAAAATGGCTTTAACTTCACGACCGTTTAAAGCATACTTTAATCTGTTTCTTAAGAAAACAATTAATGGTAAAGATTCACGTAATTTATGTGGACCAGCAGATGGTCTTGGAGCGTAACAACCGGAAAGTTTGTCCAATAACCAATGGTGTGGAGCTGCTAATCTCTTAAGATGCTTCTTTCTATGTTGAAGTATTATGATATTTAAATATAGTTAAAGTTCAAAACTATATTCAAAGGAATTCTGTTGTTAGTACGATATTCGGGTTTGTAACGTTGTTGTTGAATATTGTAGTGAACTTTGTCTTGTCTTGTCTTGTCTTGTAAATTTGTATAAGCTCATAAATTCATATATTCCAATATTAATAGTGGGAAAAGTTCAATATTCAATATTCAATGGATGTGAAATAGTTAACATACGGTCCTCTAGCCATTTTTGTTGATTAGTTTAGTTGGTTATTTAATGAAAAGAATCAAGAAATACTACGAATAAAGAAAGTAACAAAAAAGCTACTATTAAGAGAAAACTACATATTCAATAATAATAATAATAATCATACTAATAACCATTAAACTAATAATAATAATAGTATAATATGATCAGTATAGTGTAATCGATTATTTTTTGAATACTATTAGCCAAACGTTAGCCATCACTATGTTGTCTGCAATGGAAAGTTTCAAACGTTGCAGATGGGGCATTGGAGCGGATTACCCAGACACAGGCTCCGATACAGTGTGTTCGAGCCAGAAGGTATTGCGTGGGGCCGGTTTGAAAGAGTTGGGACAGCTCCAGAAGGGGGGTGGGATCTGTCCAGACAGAGGGGGCCTAGGGCCGGGGGCCGGGGGGCCTGGACCACGGCAGGGGCTCAACAAGGTCTGAGTGTCCAGACTGCGAAACACAGGCGCGGGCTGTGCTGAGCTGCGCTGCAGTCAGGTGAACAGCGTGCAGCTTCACCGCTCCTGTGGGGAAAACTTGAAGAGGGACACATAAACAGACGCAGTCGAGAAGTCAATTACCCGTTCGGAAAGGCGGGCAGGCTCTCTGGCCGCGGAGGATGCTGGTGTACGGGCGCCACAAAAACAGTCCTGCCCCGGGGGTCTCCGAGAACCGCGCCGAGCGCCGAGCGCCGAGAAACCAGCCGAGAAACCAGCCGGTCCGCCGCCGAAAACCGGCCCGCTCGCTCGCTTCGTAGTTTTACAGTGGCATTTGCCAATATTTGTTGACTCATCGATCAAATTACACTGAGTTGAATTAGATTAGGTCCTGTTTTTATATCTTATCTTTGGAGAAAAGACATCGATCAACTAGTGGTTATTAATTTTTCTCCAACATGTTTCGGTAAACGTAGTATATATATATATATGTAGTGTGTGTTACTTTGACTCTATCTATATTTTCTTTGTGTATTTATTCTTGGTTGGTTCTGAAATTTCAATTTAATGAAAAATATATATTTACGTATTTTCAAAAGTGTTAGCACAAACTAGACACAGACATCTTAAAAGAGTACTTGCACTTCATTTCAAAATCCACAATTCATATTACAATGTCTGCTGCTCCATTAGATGCTTCGAAATTGGTTGTCACTCCTGTGGAAACTCCATCAAAACCATTGCCAAATGATCAACTAGTTTTCGGTAAGACTTTCACCGATCATATGTTGACCATTGAATGGACTCAACAAAATGGGTGGGACAGTCCACAAATTAAACCATACGGACCGTTAGTTCTTGATCCATCTGCAGTCGTCTTCCATTATGCTTTTGAACTGTTCGAAGGTATGAAGGCTTATAGAACTAAAGATAATAAAATTACTCTTTTCAGACCAGAGAAAAACATGGAACGTATGAATAAATCCGCATCAAGAATCTTACTACCAAACTTTGATGGTGAAGAATTGATCAAATTGATCACCAAATTGATCGAACAAGATAAACATTTAATCCCAGAAGGTCAAGGGTATTCTTTATATATTAGACCAACTTTAATCGGGACCACTACCACTTTGGGTGTGGCTACTCCAGATAAAGCTTTACTATTCGTCATCTGCTCCCCTGTGGGGCCTTATTATAAGACAGGTTTCAAAGCTGTCAGACTAGAAGCTACCAATTACGCCACTAGAGCTTGGCCAGGTGGTTGTGGTGACAAAAAATTGGGGGCCAACTACGCTCCATGTGTCTTACCACAATTACAAGCTGCCCAACGTGGTTATCAACAAAATCTATGGTTATTTGGTCCAGAGGAAAATATCACAGAAGTCGGGACAATGAATTGTTTCTTTGTATTTAAGGATCTTGCCACTGGTAAAAAAGAACTAGTCACTGCACCATTAGATGGTACTATCTTAGAAGGTGTTACTAGAGACTCTATCTTAACTTTAGCCAAGACAAAACTAGATTCTAATGAATGGACCATTAGTGAACGTTATTGTACTATGAAGGAATTGAAAGAAAGAGCAGATAAAGGTGAATTGGTAGAAGCCTTCGGCTCTGGTACCGCCGCCATTGTGTCCCCAATTAAAGAAGTGGGCTGGAATGGTGAACCAATCTTTATTCCATTATTACCTGGTGAACAAAGTGGTGCTTTAACTAAGCAAGTGGCACAATGGATTGGAGATATTCAATATGGTAGAGAAAATTTTAATAGTTGGAGTAGAGTCATCACTGAATTATAATATTATGAATCTTTTATATATCACTAAATATTGCTCTTATTATAATACACTCATCATAAAATAATAATCTTTATACAATTATTTAATTATTTAATTATTTTGGTGAAATTAGTTGATATTCATCAAAAAATTTAAATCTTTTGTTAACTAATTTGCATGTTCACACTTTTAAAAAAATATCTAATATATCACACTAAAATTTAATCTTTACAATTAAATATTATTACATATCTGTATATCCTTTCTTCCCCCGATTTATTTTGTTTATCTTTGTGAATATAAATATAAATCTACATTTTTTGCATTTCTATCGCAAATCACATACAGGTAATAACTAAGTTTCAAAAAGACAACAAATAAAGGCGTTTTAAATCATAGTTCTTTACATCAAAAAGCTTTGATGTTGCCAAGTTCGTTTCTCCAACATATAGAAACTATATAAATGACAAACGACTTTCCAAACCCTATTATTGCAAGCAAGAAAAACAACACTTAATATTAACACCCAGCATTGTTCAAATACAAAATAGCTAAGAAATGAAATTTCTACCCCGAAACCGCCTGAACTATTATCGGTAAAGTTTCCCGACCCCGAAGCACACGAACCATAATGTTAAGGTGGTTATCCTGCCAATAAAGAATTACAACACATCCTTAACAATCAATTAAAGACAGTGGCAAAAACTATTAAATATTTCTTTCCACTTCGAGAAGAATCCGTTCACCAACAAATGTTCAAGTAACGTTTTGTTGTTGACAGCCATCTCTTTATTAAAGATATTTTTTCAGTCATTTTGGTAATGCTTGAATCGAGACTGTCCTCATTGGAAACTGACAAAGTAGGCGTTATTCCACTACAAGGAACAGGGGGATTTCCCCTTTGCATTGTGTATTTGATCCATGCATAATTCTACATGCTAGTTATTGTCTTCTATTATTTGCAACGACGTTCCCTTTATGCTTCCTCTTTGAAGGGCGCTTTTATTTTTTTAATAAATTTTCAATATTTGCAACAGACGCAAACAATACTACTTCCCAGACTTTCCGGACTTTTAAGTGTCAACAAGATTGTATAATACGAAGAGCAATATTTATACAGCCTTAATACATCACCACGGCTCTCTACAAAACGTAATTTTCTCCACGATTACCTACTACAAATTTGGAATACTGAAAATTAAGGTACCATAGGACTTTCATAATTTTCTCTCTTTTGTTTAATTTTACTTGTTGTTTGGATCAGAAGTACTGCACCATCTATCAAAAACGGTATATGAACTACCCTTAATGAACACTCACTCTTTTTGTACTAGAGCAACAATAACAAAAGTAACAAAAAATATATGACAACCACTCCCTTAACATATATAAACTTGTCATTTTTTTTGGTACTCTTACATCTTTTCCCTAGACATCTTTATTAGTTTTTATTTATGTCTAAAAATCCTCTTCAACCTTCAGGTAATCAACCAAAAAATAAAGTAAAAAGTAACGTATAATATCATTGTCACAGTAGTACTGACAATAACAAATAACTATTTAAGCATTCAACATTAAAGTTTTTTAATCTTATAATAAAAAAAAAAACTCAATAAATCCAAAAAATAAATGCAACATGGCTGAACCAGCTCCTCCATTAGCTTCGACTACACATTCAACAATGTCGCAAGGCTCATACAAGGAAGACAACGATAATATTAATAATAATAGAAATATTGATGTGGAAAAATTAAACGAAGGTTATCTTCCAAATGGGGAAGAAATCACGGAAATCCCAAAGAAACCTGCTTCTGCATATATCACTGTCTCCATACTATGTCTTATGATTGCATTTGGTGGCTATCTTTTCGGCTGGGATACTGGTACTATTGGTGGTTTCATCAATCAAACCGATTTCCAAAGAAGATTTGGTCAAAGAAGAGCTGATGGTACTTATTATTTTTCAAAAGTAAGAACTGGGCTAATTGTCTCCATTTTCAATATTGGTTGTGCCATTGGTGGGATACTTTGGTCGAGGATGGGTGACATTTACGGCAGAAGACTAGCTTTAGTCTGGGTGGTTATTGTCTATATGATTGGCCTAGTTATATCTATTGCTTCTATAGACAAATGGTACCAATACTTTATCGGCAGAATTATTTCGGGTATGGGTGTTGGTGGTATTGCTGTCTATTCTCCATTGATGATTTCCGAAGTTTCTCCAAAACATATCAGAGGTACTTTAGTGTCTTGTTACCAATTAATGATTACCTTAGGTATCTTTTTAGGTTACTGTACTAATTTCGGTACAAAAAATTATAATAATTCTGTCCAATGGAGAGTTCCATTAGGTTTAGGTTTCGCCTGGGGTTTATTTATGATTGCCGCTATGTTATTCGTTCCAGAATCCCCACGCTTTTTAATCGAAGTTGGCAGAATGGAAGATGCAAAGGTGTCTATTGCAAGATCCAATAAGGTTAGTGTCGATGACCCAGCCGTTCAAGATGAAGTTGATCTATTACATGCTGGTATCGAAATAGAAAGAGCTGCTGGTAGTGCTACATGGGGCGAATTATTTTCTACAAAGGGTAAAGTCCTACAACGTTTAATTATGGGTGTTGTAGTTCAAAGTTTACAACAATTGACTGGTGCCAATTATTTCTTCTACTATGGTACTTCTATCTTCAAATCTGTAGGTTTGGAAGATTCGTTCCAAACTGCTATCATCATCGGTGTGGTCAATTTTGCCTCCACTTTTGTTGGTATTTACTTTGTCGAAAGATTTGGTCGTAGAAGATGTTTATTATGGGGTGCTGCAACAATGGTTTGCTGTTTTGTCGTTTACGCTTCAGTTGGTGTTACCAGATTGTATCCAAATGGGATGAATAATCCAACTTCTAAAGGTGCTGGTAACTGTATGATTGTGTTTACCTGTTTCTTTATCTTCTGCTTTGCTACTTCTTGGGCCCCAATCGCATTCGTTATTGTTGCTGAAACTTTCCCATTGAGAGTGAAGGCCAAAGGTATGGCAATAGCTGTTGGTGCTAACTGGATTTGGAATTTCTTATTAAGTTTCTTCACCCCATTTATTACTGGTGCTATTAATTTCTACTATGGTTATGTCTTTATGGGCTGTTTAGTATTTGCCTTCTTGTATGTTTTCTTCTTTGTTCCAGAAACAAAGGGATTAACTTTAGAGGAAGTGAACACTATGTGGGAAGAAGGTGTCTTACCATGGAAGTCTGCCAATTGGGTTCCACCATCTAGAAGAACTGCTGACTATAACGCTGATGACATGGCACACGACACTAGACCATGGTACAAGAGAATGTCTGGTTAATTGTTAATGATTTATTTTTATCTTTTATTTTTTGATGATTTGAGGCAATAGTACTGACCTCTCTCTCTCTCTCTCCCTTTTAATTTATTTTCATGCATATATATGCTTTGATTCCTTTATTGATCCACATCCATTGCTAATGATTTACGATGCTGTATTGGAATTCTTTAATATATAATAACACACAAGCTTAATTTTTAAATGTTTCTATTTATTTAAATATTTTATTTATCAAATAATAATATCAATTAATATACTAATATATTTGAGATGGGTTAAGGAATTAAGTTATGAAAAGAAGAGTTCCCGATATTACAAATTATTTTTGATGTATTAATCTTGTGTATATATATTGTATAAATTTTTACATAGTTTGGTTTTTAATTTGGTAATGGGGAATCGAATAATAATGAACATTAAATTTAAATTAGAAAAAGAGATAGAATTGGAAAAACTCTAATCACATTTAAATTAATAAAGCGGCAGCAGCTAAGACACCAGCACCAATACCGGCGTAAGCCTTGGCAGCGGCATTTTCAGTTTGTTGTTGAATAACTGGCTTAGAAGAAGTTTGGTCCTTGGTGACTTGAGCAACGGTAGATGGAGCAGCTTCTTTAGTAGCAGTCTTAGCAGCAGAAGCGGATTTTCTAGAGTGACAAGCTTCATCACAGATGGTAGCAGTGACAGTGGAGGTCTTTTCAGCAGTGACGGTAGAGGTCTTTTCAGCAGCCTTCTTGGCGTGACAAACTTCATCACAGATAGTTTCGGTAACTTCGGAAGTTTCCTTGGCAGTGACATTAACAGTGGTGGCAGATTCTGGTGGACAACTGGTAATGGTGGTGGTGTTAGAGTATTGAGAGGTAACAGTGTTCCATTTGGTGGAGACGTTGTCAACTAAGGTGTTGTTGGCACTGGCGGTGTAGACTGGAGCAATAGAAGAAACTAAAGCAGAGGAGACAGAGGAGGCAGCAACAGAGGTGTTGTTGGCACTGGCGGTGTAGACTGGAGCAACAGAAGAAGCGGCAGCGGCAGAAGAGGCAGCGGCAGAAGAGGCAGCGGCGGAAGAAGCAGCGGCGGAGGTAGCAGCTTCAGTGGCAGCAGCAGAGGTGGCGGCGTCAGTGGCAGCAGCAGAAGTAGCAGCAGCGGAAGAAGCAGCGTCAGTGGCAGCAGCAGAGGTGGCGGCGTCAGTGGCAGCAGCAGAAGTAGCAGCAGCGGAAGAAGCAGCGTCAGTGGCAGCAGCAGAGGTAGCAGCGGCAGAGGTAGCGGCAGCAGAGGTAGCGGCAGCAGAGGTAGCGGCAGCAGAGGTAGCGGCAGCAGAAGTAGTAGCGGCGTCAGTGGCGGCAGCAGAAGTAGTAGCGGCGTCAGTGGCGGCAGCAGAGGTGGCGGCGGCGGCGGTGGTAGTAGCATCAGCGGTGGTAGTAACATCAGCGGTGGTAGTGGCAGCAGTAGAAGAAGTGGCAGCAGCGGCAGAAGCGTTAATACCAACGACAGCAATATCTTCCTTGTTTAAGTAATCTTGTAAAGATGGTAAAAGTCTGGTAGAGTACCATGGGACACCAGTTAACATCATTTCAACAGTAACTGGATCAATACCAGTTAAAGCAGTGGTCCATTTATCATCAGTATTATCCATCATAGCTTGTAAGACAATGTTGTTTAAAATAGCTGGGTATGGTTGTTCTGGGTTTTCTGTACGGAAACTCAAATAGTCGTTCATGTTAGCAACAATATCACGAACGTAGACGACTAATTCAGCCATTTGAACGGCTTCAGCAGTGACAGGTAAAGTGGTGACGGCGTTGGCACCTTCGACGGCAGCGGCAGCGGCTAATAAAGTCTTGTTAATTTGAACCATTGTGATATGTGATTGCTTGATTGATCTTTGATGGTTATATTTTGAATATAGCAGAAATAGAATAATTTAAAGGAAATTGATAAAGACTCAGTGTTATAATTTGTGCAATCTTATATAGATTTGAACCTTTGATTAATTATAACATTCTGCAATTACAAATCTGACTCGATGAATATTTTCTGGTGTTTATTTTTTTTCCTTTCTTTCTTTCTTTTCCTCCAGAGGATAGTAAATATGCCAGATTAAACGACTACATGGCAAATTTGCATTTGTTTACGGGCCTCTTTTACTGCATTGGGAAAGAGAGGGAGATGTGCCAAAAATATCAGTTGAGATTGACTTTGAAAACTGGAAATTTGGAAAAAAATGGAAGTTGAAGGTCTGTTGTATCTTTCGACCAACAATGCTCATTGTTTCCCCGATTTCGCGACAGAGATGTCGTTGTTTATTCAATATTTCATCCAATATTGCAATTCAATATTGCCATTCAATATTGCGATTCAATGGGCTTTGCTTGCAGGAAAAAGAGGCTTTTCCCAGATCCATTGTTCCAGCGCTCTGTACGAGAATCTGCTCTTTTTCGCGAGATCTCGTTCAGCGGTGCAGAAAAGCAACTATTGCATTGTTCTCGCTCGGCCGCACCCCGCTCTCCGGTTGCCTGATTAGGAAACCGAAGGCACAATGCACGGAGGAGTTTTGCGCCCGTTCCAAATCGGGCCAAGGCGCTATTGTTCGTGGAGATATGCTGTCCCAATCGGGACGCGCCCATTGTGTTTCCACCTCGATGCGAGATCAAGATCCGAGCTGCCCCACCTCCTTCCTATTCGGGAAGGCGGTGCGCCGTATATGTTCCTGCCCTCGTTTACTCCCTGCTCGCTGCGTGTTTTGCTCGAAGGCACTGTGCGGCAAACAGAACGGGAAACAATGTATGGCAGATGCCGAGATGACTTGCAAGCAAGCAAGCAGTCGATCGATCGATGGGGCACACACCCTTGGGAGGGATGAGCAGTGCTTGGTGGGGTAGTTGGCGGCAAAAAGAAAAAAATGAGAGTGAGTGGGTCGTTCCACTGCTAATCTCGTATACCCTTTATCAAGATACTGCGAGGCCCTGTTTGTTTACCCTTTTCGTACCTGTTCAGATTTGGCCAAGGTACAACAAAAATACCCGTGAATGTACGATCTCAACAGAATTTCATATCCATCCGTCCCTTGGAAAAGTGCAACATGCTATCTCAATCATAAAATAAAGGTATTAGTCATTTAAATTTGTCATGCCTGAACCATTAGAGGGTACAGTGACAGTATCTCATTATTTCAAACAAACCACTCAAACCATCTTGCTGTTTTATTAAGGAATTACAGATACACATATCATTATGGCCACCTCTGACACCTGCTAACCAATGAATGCAAATTACTTTGTAACAACGATACAGTTTCGATGGATTAGAGTTTCTCATACTATAGTGTTGGAATTACTACGCTGTTGATCGTTCATGGGCTCTTTAGTATAAGAAACAAACTATACAAGCTGGTTCACCGCATGGAAGAAAGTTAATGATTCGCTTTATACACTAGGTAGAGTATTGTCACTATACCAATCGTCTTAACACATATACAGCTGCCAAACCATTTCCATTGCCATATGCTCTTTTCCAATAAAGTTCAAAAGTTTGAAAGCATACTTTGTCCCTGTAAAATATTTAGTACTGATCTTTCAACCAAGAATCAAACTAATGTAATCTTATAAGATACCAAATTTTTGAAGTGTATTGGAATATTATTTGCGGATACATCCATAGCCTGTTCATTACCACTTTCCCAATAATATATTTACTAACCAGCATTATTTTATCAATCTTTTTGAAATATTAAAGGATAATTGTTTATATGTCCCAATCGTTGTTTTCAAAACTTGTTTACATATTCAATTGTATTATCCTGAGCAATATATTATATCAGTATCAAAATGGTCAATATCGTAAGCAAAATACTTGAAATGATCAGGCGAATCGACTACTCCCGAATATATTGCTGAAAACATCGAGCACTCAAAGGAACTCCCACAACCAGAAATAAATTTCGTAAGCATTTAATATCTTGCTGTAAATGTGCCTATTGTATATCCACAGCAGACGATCTATTTACGAAATATCAGTGCTCGATGAAAGAAATTATGACCCAAGACACTTTGGCCAAAAAATTCAATTACACATCACAAATTCTATAAGTTTGCTTAAACACTTAAGCAGCATAACAGATCTCAATTATTGAAATCAAAGTGGAAATAATATTAAAGCAGAATATACAGTTCAATAGGAAAATATTTTGAAAGAGGTATCAGCTTAAACATATTTTGGAGGTTAGCTTTTCACTTATCCTGGAATCTTTTATAGAGTGCCCATTACGTGAAATACAAATATGTATGCTAATAGTCTCACTACTGAAATTCTACCATGCATATATATACTTAGGACCTGAGGTGTGAACTTATTTCAAAACGAAATAGCCCCAAAAGTGACATTAGAATTTAGATCTAGTGAACCAGATCAGAAATCAGATGTATCATAATAAATTCAAATAAACATAGTGGTATAATTTTTGCTATTCGTACATTTATTTTGGTATTTATTTGGAACATTTGAAAGGACTATCCAATGCCATATTATTATGTGGAATTGAATCAAGTTGGAAATGAATCGACGACTTCTCATCTGCGATTATAGGTATACTTTCCCAAGATGTAATGTTAATTCACACAGCTGAGAGCCACCTAATCTATCAATTCATAATATGCCAGTTGAAGTAAGTTGTAATGAAAAGTCATATCGCATGTAGTAGATTATACTATCATTCCACGTAGAGAAATGGTGAACTCTCAGATAAACGATACCGCACACAGAAGTGAAAAAGATAAAAATAGGGATCGTGCTTAGGACGACCAACCCACTTGTTGCAGACCATACATTTACTTTGCTACACTAGAGCAATAAGTTATACCTCAACATCGATTTTAGCTTGCTCTTAAATAGCTTTCGTTTCTAGGCAGATATTCCAAACCGATGAATCCGATGAAAGCATCAAGTATATATGTTTGTGATCAAAGCTCACATATCATTAAGGTCACTAGAGGCACATTCAACGTACAATGGAGGGTGAGTGCAATCTATATATTAAACGAATCTGCCTTGATAGACGGTTTGTTTTAGAGCATACATTGCATGTTACTATTTGTCATGCCTAAACACCATATTCTATCATCTTCTACCATATCCCTGGCGACTTCAAAGTAAACAGATATTTTTAAATGCAAACATTTAATTGTGCATTTTAACCAAAGTGGAAACAAGCTGAAGTAAGGACGGAAATTCTATAATAAGAATCGAATAATCATATTTTGTAATTTTCAGCAATGCTGATTTTATATTTTGTGCAAGCGTAAAGTTGAAAGTATTGTTTGGATTGAAATTCTCTATCTAGGATAGTCCATTTCATGCTTTTTGAAGGTTCAGATACCTTTATTTGTATTCTTTTCTTTATCTTGAAGTAATATTTTTTTTTTTTCATTCAGTATTCATCCTACATGAATCTTTATTCTATTTTCAGAAATTCAAGATATAATGTCCATTTTTGAAAATGCAACCTTAGAAATACACGAACTCTTAAGAAAGTGAAGTCAACATGCATATGTTACCATATTTAAAATGATAATGATAGCTAGATAAAAACAACTGGCAAGAACACACCTATGGAAATGGCTGCATGCATTTTTTTAATCTTTTATTTGGTTTCATGACAGGTAAAATGAAGAACTGAATGTGGCTAATTCCTGCTAGTTGTTTTGACTTCTTTATAATACTTTGACCTTAAGTTAAAATCCGAATTATGATACCCGTCATTATTCTATAATCACTAGAGAACGCGTATTCGGATCCTCTTATGAGTCTCCTTAAGCTAATTATATTTTACTATGAGCAATATTATCCACAACACTTAATAGAGTAGGCAATTCTGCAATCATCTTAATACACATAGCTATACCATAACGAAAAGAGTAATGGGGCTTCTAGAACGCTATTATGATATAATTTATTTTATTCTACTTCAAAGATATTGAGTTTTAATCAACAACTCAACCAAATCAAATATATATGATTTGCTTTGATCATTTAATATTTGTTTAATCTTTTGAAGCTGACTATTAAGATATCCGGACTCATTCCATTAGAAACATTTCAATCACGAATATAGAGATTAAGCAATAATTTAGTCTAGTATTTTACTATATAATAGAATTTTATACAAAATTTTATTCAAGAGGTTTCTTTCTTTATACTTTTGGAATCTAAAAATTTACTATATCCAGCAAACATTAACAATATTTATTAAAAGCAAATATATATATATAGATAGCATATAATCTTAAAAAGAGTTACCATATGTTCGATATGCATATTGTGTTCCTAGGTCTATGCCTTTTTTTTTTTTGATGGATTCTTTCCAAAGCTTCTACTGATATGTTCGCCATATAGAAAGACGACTATAAAAATTAAGAGGGACTCTCCATTTAAAATCCAATATGCAAGCTCTAACTTGTTTTTAGCAAAAACATTCACCATAACGAGACAGAATAGATAAGCTCCAACCAGCGTCACTGTTAGTCCTGATAAAAATAGGTTTCCATTCTCTTTGTCGATTTCCATCGACAACTTCAAAAGGCCCTTAAGATTAATAGTTGCAGCTGCAACAAGATCGAATGAATTCATCCTTAAGAGCAAATGACACTTCAATAACGGTTGATGGTAGCTTTCTAAAGAAAGAAACAAACATTATTGAAAGGAGGATGAAGTGAAAGAAAGATCTAAAATGAAACTAAGGATGACCCATTCCCTTTTATATGTTTTCAAGAAGGAAATCATCATTATTGGAGTCAAATCTCCACTGCTTTGATTTGATTATTACATGGACCCTTAAATTGGTGAATTGAAGTCAGGAAAAACTCCGATGTGTTTTTATTTTTTATTTTGGAAAACGACTGTGCAATTTATTTTTTGCTAAATAATCCTCAAGAATAATATTATATAAAGAGATAGCGCTGGATGAGCATTCGCATTCATTGATTTTCTTCTCATTTCTTAAGTATTAATAATTATTTCAAGTTATTTCTTATGTTAAGGTTAGTGTTTTCACTGTCAATCTTTAATTATAATAAGATATAACATATCATCCCAACAGAAAATACTTTTGACTAAGTTTATCAGATGGTTCCTGAAGACATGTCGCACAACGAAGACCGTAGCATGAGCTCATCCCTGTTTGACGATCAACCACCCCCTTCTTCCTGCTCATCTAAAGGTTCCTACGATAATAAAGCAGACTTTCACAATGATACCAACGAAATATTGACAAACCAATATTCACCACGTTCTGACACGAAAGAAAAATGGAAAAGGTTAGAAAGTTTCAACAAGAAGATTGATCGCCTGGAAATTTTAAGAACAATAATAAGTATATCTCTCCTTGTACTTGGCTTTGTCTCTATCTGTATTCTATGGATACCTGTTAAAGTATTTGGTTTGACATTCTATTCTATTATTCTAGTTTCTCATTCTTCATTATTTTTGTGTTTAGCAATAGTCGAAAAGCAGATATATCCACCATTAATTGATGGGCGCTATATTCTCAGCTGAGGAATCGAAGAGAAAACATCACATCTACCATCACACCATTCGTCTAGAAATGAATTGATCTGGTGCTACCTAGGCATTTCGCTTTCAGTTTTAACAAATGCCGCAATATGGAAATACTTATCGTACCTGAATGTACCAGATATTTTGGAAGATACAGAGGAAGCTGGTAAAGTAACGATGATATGTGTAATTTTGGCGATCGTACTGATAATTGCCTTTTTTTTTGCGTATTCATGCCTAGGTCCTCTTTATGGCGAGCCCGAAATAAAGAAGAATGAAACAGAACAAGACAAAGAGAATACTGAAAAGAATGTCAAAATTCAGATTTATGACGCATCACGTTCAGAAGGTGAACTAATGACACAGAAAATTAAAGAAATAAATGAGCTTAAAAATGAAATACTGGAAAAAGAAGCTGCATATACCAACTTATTACAGGTAAAAAACAAGGATATTGCAAGATCGAGAAAAGAGAATATGGAAGGAAATAACAAAACTAATGGCTATTCCCCTAAAAAGAAAGCTTCGAAGAAAAGTAACAAGAGTGCCGGTAAAATCTATTAATCATTGCTAATATTTTAGAGTACTGAATTATAGCTAAGCCTTTTTTATACCAAATATACATATATTCTATTGCTAGTTTTATGTCAATATTAATGTTTTTACTATGTTTCCTATAAACCAGAATTTTTGATACCAAATTTATCGCATCGAAGTATTTCACTATTGAATACTATAAATAAATATAAAAACAAATTCATTAGTAATGTTGTTTAAAAAGCAACAACATAATTTTTGTTTAAATCAATGTATTGGTAATTAAATAACATTTTGATATTATTGTTAAACTAGTACTTAAAAAAAGGTTAGACAGCAATATATACATATTAATCATTACGCTGTTGAACAAGAATTCATTCCAATAACATGGAGCTCTTTCGAAAATGGGATAATGTTACCTTATTAAATATTAACACATTTAATAAAATCTGACACAAATACAAGAAATACAGCAATCAAAGTTTAATTAAACAGAAATAATATGATGTTTATATTATTATCAAATATTTTTCATAGAGTATACATTTGTTAAAATAATTGTTTTAAAAAAGAACTGACTTAGTGGTATATAGTAACTGAAGCTTTTCTATTCTTTTTGAGTTAGCCGGGAGATGTTGTAATCAATTGTACGTTATTTATCATGATTGCATACGAACATATTTTTATTGAGGTATGATTTCTGACAAGTATGAATAGTTTTAATATGTCAATACAATTTATTGTATAGAGATGATGAAAGGGATTGATTCCGTTTTTGCATGGTATCCCAATGCAAGGGGGACATTGACAAGACCTGCTGATAAGACGATTCAAAGAGCCGAAGTTGAAGGTAGATTTTTTTCAATAAATGAGGTGAGTCGTGAGATTATCAATAGAGTGGAAGAGGTAGCAATGAAAGATAATATTTCGGTTGCCACTGTATCCACATCTTGGGTCTTCGATAAAGGTTATTATCCAATTGTAGGCATGAATTCTATTGGAAGAGTCAAAGAAGGCATTGAAGCAACAAACCTTCATTTGGCTGAAGAAGAAACAAAATATCTAGTATAGTCATACAATCCAAGGGAAGTCTTCTTTTAAAAAATGATATGTTGTGTTATCTAGTTGCATATAAGTATATATTTACCTCATTTATGTTTTCAAATTGTAGTGGTTTTGGAGGGTAGTTTCTTACCCAAGCCAATTTAGAAATAATCAATAAAAAATTGAGATCTCCTTTCTTTGAACTTTGAACAAGGAAATATTATAATCTGACACCATACTTTCTGAGCCTTATGGATCGGTATAAAGTATCTTATGATAGAGTTCCATCGAGATATATCAGTTTGGTTGAGAGAAACATTAGAACATCAACTGGCCAACGATATCTACATTAGGATTAGAGTCCGACAGGTAAACCGAATTAAGATTGAACTTTCCTGTACTATCATAGAGCACATACTTAATAAATTGAACTATTTCTTGGTTTGATATAGTGCCATTGGCTTGTTTGACGTTAACCTTCATGGAATAGAGCAACCAATCGACCTTGTGTAGAATTTTATCACCGTTAACATCAGTGATAGCATCAGTTACTATTGAACGAGGAAACACGGACGTAATGTTAGTCCATAAGGTTTCTAATGACATCAGATTAAGGCCAACACCAATATGTGACGTACCTTCAACATCAAAGACCATTACATAATTTGCTTCAGAGGGTTCCTGTTCGTATTTAATCCTTAAGATGTTGGATATCGTAGTAAGATTAGTCTCTGGCACCATACTCTCCATAATCACTGGTGGTAGTTGAATGGACTGTATTTTATTGTCCACATCGTGTACTATCCAATTATTTGGTGAAGATGGAGCCTTGTTTTTATCTGTAACAGAAATATCTGCACTTAGCATACCAATAAGAGAAGATACGATAACACCTGAGGTATTACCTTCCCCATAAGGAGCAGACAGCATCAATAACGCAGCCATTGCATCTGGGATTAAATTATTGGGTGCTACTTAGACATGAACATTGCCTACATCTCTAGCCCAGGACCTAGTGCTTATTTTCAAAACCAGGTTTAGAAATAATAGAAAAGTAACAGCCGTAATTAGTTTCCCATACGGACGGCGATTATGAGGATTTAGCTCTTTCCCCTTGTCTTCCATGCTTGTGACGGTTATTTTAGATTATCTTTTTGCAATAGAATAAAAATAGATCGTGATAAAATCTTCAGCAAATTTGAAATAGCTAAAGAGAAATCGAGGGAAACCTATTCTTGTCTGTCAGTTGAGGAAATAAGAAGTTACCTGAACAGCACACTACATCTTCTAAGGAAATTCCATCGCAATCACCCTGGTCTGGGTGATAATAGAGACTAGATTGATAAGGAGTTCAAGATTCGCTCTCAATTAGAGTTTTTCCGGCGTGATTTTTTTTTGTTCAAGTCTTCGAGGATATTCAACAGAAGTTTCTTATAGGATCTTTTTCTGGGAGGGATAGATGTGATCGTTGCTTCATTGAAAGTTAGCAATTCTGTGTTTCGTTCTCCATGCATAATTACTCTTTTTTAAACATATTTTCCAACAAAAGATGGTATGTACAAATGGAGTTGAGATTGATGTGAATATTGATATTCTGTGATCATTACACAGTACTTCCTGTGCCTATATTGAGTTGATCAACCATTGCAGCATTGTTGGTGGACAGTATATTATTCAAGCAGGCGTATCAAATGATGTATTAAACGAACCTACTCTCACTTGTTTTGAAAAAATAAACTGTAACTAAAATTCAAAAAATGGCGCGATGTATTTACTTTCAAATTAAATCCAGTAATCTAAGAGAAAGACGTATTGCACTTCTGTTTCGTTATTTCAGTTATTCTCAATGAATACTGTGCATCTTCCTTTTATCTAATTACTGTAATTAAGCGTTTGTGAAGGCTTTTAATAAAGTACAATAGTTTGATATTGCCCATTCAAAATACAAAGACACTTAAACAAGATCTCAATAATAAAATTTTTCTCTTTTGCAGATGGAACCCTTCTATATTGTTTTTCTTGTCATCCTAGCTGCGATGCCAGTACATCCGTTCTATGAGCACATTCATTTTGGTTTAATGTTATGGTATTCTCATTTACATCCAAATCAACCGATCTTAAATGCAGTGGAATTTTGGGGATCATTTATCTTATCAGATTTAACTACTGCCCGTAAAGTCATACAGGTTTGTATATCATGTGAAGCAAATAATGAAGAACACAATTGGGGCTGTACGTGGGCTTCATTATATTTAGCAGAATGTGTCATTTTAAACTGTCTTTCTATTTATGTTGCTTGGCAGAATGCCCGTACCACAAATGCAGAATTGAAATGTGCTGATACTACGGTTGTAAAAAGACATGCCACGAGGCGACACTATTTGAGTAAGGTGCTAACACTTAGCTTCTTGGCCATTTTGCCAGTTATGTGGTTGGTTAGTATGAAGTACCCCATAATGGAATTAATAAGAGGGACCTTTTAATTACATGCCACAATACTTAGATCAATAACACCATTTCTAAAGTATCAATTTATCAGTAGAAGTGGTTAACATACTATTGACGTGTTCTCGAGAGGTTTGATAATGTGATCGTTTAAACATTAGAGTGGGACTATGTAACCGTCACATCTCTGTCCTTTTTATTGATTTTTTTGTATCATTCTTAGTATTATATAATATTAATCTTCAATGAGAGAGATAAAACGAAAAAAGAATAGGCAGAATGAAGAAGAGGTATATATCTGCATAACATACATCATGTAAAATAATAAGATACATTATTGATACGAGTAGTTTGCATGGTCAATGTTGCCAGCTTACTTGCTTGCCTGGTCATGTACAAATTTGACATATATATATTAACTCGTACTGTTATAGTTAATAAACTTTTGATTTAGATGAAGTAGAGTAGGTGAATAAATGTAAAGTTGGAAGTGATTAACCATGTCCTATGAAATATTATATTGTACCTGTTGATTAATGTCCTATTTTATTAACATATGCAATTCAATGTTCCAGACATAGTTGTGAGGAGTGTACCCCAAAAAAACTTGTTCTAGCTGTTGTATCAATATCTTCACCTTATCTTAGAAAACTTAAAATATTATATATCATTTGGATATGGTTATTTTTATGTAGGTAACATTGTAATACAGTACTTTATCGAAATATATGATATTATAGACTTGTATGTTATGGTAATATAGGATTTACATAAAAGTTTATTTAGTTGTAACATCTCTTCTGTAAGACTCATGGGATGCATGTTTACTTTATTTAGCTGTAATAGCAATACGTATTAAAACCACATACATGCATATATAGCTATTATAAACCAAAAGAAAACTGATTTAAGGTGTTGCTAAATGTTCTCTCAAGACATGACTCTGTCTGTCCACACTAAGTACTGAGGCAATATCGTCAACATATATGAACAGCATTATATAAATAAAAAAAAAATAGGCTGAACTTAGCATCGATACTACATCATCTTTATGCATTCACAGTGAAACGTAACAACAACGTAAACTTGCATATATTGCGTAATCACCTACATCTAGTAGTGAAAGTAAACTGTTACCATTCCTTTGGTCAATTTTTTTTACACGTACCAACAAACTAGTACTCTCAGTTCTTGCTCCTTCGTCAGTCAAAACCATCCTTAAAAACAAGCAGAGTTTCAATGACCTAAGATAATAACTTATTAAAGAAACCATGTTAAGTTAGAAGAAAGAACTGAATATAAAACAAGCAAAACTTCTTTGCTTCATAAATTTTCAAGAACTAAATATAATCATCCAAACTGGAGGCAAATTGTTGCATTACAATCACTGGTTTAGTTTCATTATTGTGTGGATCACTAAATTGAGAAAATGTGTCAAGAAAAACTCCGATGTTTTTTTTATTTTCTATTTTTGAAAACTACTGGACAAATAATTCTTTGTAAAATAAACCTCAACAACAATTTCTTTTAAAAAGAGAGGCGCTGAATGTGTATTCGCATTTTGCTTTCCGCTTTTATTTAAATTTCAATATTTACCAATAATTACTGTTCACGCAAAGTCTCCTGTCATCACTGTCCGACTCCAGTAACTATAAGATTCACCATATCATCTCAATAGTATTTGTTTTGAAAAAAATTACCAGAAGGTTCGTGAAGACATGTCGCATAACGGAATCCGTACTGTAACCCCATCCAAATCTGGAACGGTAACCACAAAAAAGGAACATTCATCTTCCTCAATGAAAGAAAAACAAACAAAATTGGAAAGTTTGGAAGGAAAGATTGATTTTTTGGAACTGATAAGACTGTCATTAGCGGGGGCTATGATTGTGCTCAGTGTTACTTTTATGATGTTTGTATGGGTACCTTATAAAATATGGGGTATGTCAATTTATACTATTTTGCTAGTTTCTCATTCATTACTTTTTTCATGTTTATTTGTTGTCCACATTTATCTTCTCCCACCATTAATTCATGAGCGCTATATTATTAGTTATGAGGTAGAAGGGGAAATATGCTATCTACCAGCATACCATCGGTCTAAAAATGAATTATATTGGTGTTACCAGAAACTTTGTCTCTCTATTTTTACTAATGTATTAATATGGAAATATTTATCAAAAATAGATTTGGAACTTGCTTTCAAAGATAACAAAGAATTTGACAAATTATTGACTAAGTGTTTGTATTTGGGGTTTGTAATGGCATTTGTATTTTCCTATGCTCTGCTAAACTTAGGCCCTCTCTATGGTGAACCCGAAATAGAAAAACCTAAAACAAAGCAGGAAAAGCAGAATACTGACTTGTTGCAAAAAGATGCTTCATATTCCAAATTATTACAGGAAAAAGATGCCTCATATTTGAAAATATTACAGGAGAAAGATAAGATCTTAATGGAAAAAGACAATATCTTAATGGAATTATTACAGGAAAAAAATAAGGAAAATGAAAGATTGAGAAAAGAGAATGAAGAATTAAAGAGCAAAATGCAATGAAAGCCTATCGAAAATGAAATATTCAGTGATGGGTAATAATAAGGTCGGTAGAAGCTACTAAATATAACTAATGTTCTGGAGTATTGAATCATAGTTAAATCTTAAGTACATGTATAAGGAACATACATTTATATGTCTAATTCTCGTTTTATGCTAATATTAATATTATTGTTATGCTTTATATAAACTAGCTTCTATAATAATGAACTGGTCATATTCAACCATTTCAGTATTGAATAATATAACAGTGTATAAAAACAAGGAAAGAATAGATCTATATACACATTAAATAATCCACTATTGAACATAAATTCCTTTCCAAAATATGGTGTTCTTTGAAGATGGGAGAATGCTAGCTTATTCAATATCAACCTTTGATCTAAAGTTTGACACAAATATATGGAATGTAAGATTTTACATATAGTTAAACAGACAAAAATTCATCTGGGAAATTCAATACATATATATTCGATATAAAATAAACGGTAGATAAATTTCAAAGGTATGACTTGTATATTATTATCCAATATATTTCCCAGAACATGCATTTGGTAAAAATATTTGCTGTAAAATGGAACTGTATATGTAAATTATAGTCATTCAAGTTTTACTGTTCTTTTGAAGTAGCTGGGAGATGATGTAATCAATTGTATACTTTTTATCATGATTGCATATAGTACATATTTTTATAAAGATAATCATTATAAAGTTAAATTATAAGTAGCAGACATCTATTCCTTGTCCCAGCCAAGCTTCAAAGCTTCTTCATAAGTTGGATAATCGGTGTACCCGTGATCGGTCATGGCGTAGAAGGTATCTCTGTCATATTTGTTTAATGGCAAACCGTCCTTTAATCTGTGGACCATATCTGGGTTAGCGATCCATAGTCTGCCAAATGCAGCTAATGTTCTGCCGTCTTCCACCATATCCTTGACAACCTCTGGGTGGAAAGCTAAATTACCGGCACGGATGATCAACCCCTTCCAGATCGAATAGACAAAATCGTTGCTGACAGTGGCGTCTGCACCTGTCCCTTCAGTCATAAATGGATCGGTGACTCTAGGTTCGACCAAATGGACATATGCCAATCTCTTCCCTTCCTTGGCTCTCTTCTCCAATTCACCAATAACATGGGCGTATTGGGCTAGGATCAATGGTTCTGCACTACCGGATAGAGTACCGAAAGTACCCCATGGGGAGAAACGGACACCGACGTTTTCATGACCCACAGCTGCAATGACAGCATCAACGACTTCCAAAGTGAAACGGGATCTGTTTTCAATGGATCCACCGTATTCATCGATTCTGTGGTTGGAGATTGGGTCTAAGAATTGGTTTAGTAGGTAACCGTTGGCAGAGTGGATTTCCACACCATCGGCACCGGCAGCAATGGCGTTCTTGGCAGCTTGGACGTAATCAGCGATGTGTTGTTTGATTTCATCCTTGGTCAGACCGTGTTGTGGGTTCTTGGATTTCAAAGCTTTTTCCTTTTGTTCATCATCCATGTAGATGTCGTCGGAAGCAGAAAGATATTTAAGACCGTCTCTGGCTAGGGAATCGGCAAATGCTTGTCTACCTAGATTCCATAATTGAACGTAGACATATGATTTGTTGTCGTGAATCTTCTTGAAAATCTTGGTCCATTCAGCGACTTGTTCATCAGACCAAATACCTGGGGCATTATCGTAACCACCGGCAGCAGCTGAAATGAAAGCACCTTCAGTGATGATAAAAGTACCAGGGTACTGGGATCTTTGGTTGTAGTACTCAACGGCCCAGTCTTTGTTAGGGACATGGCCTGGGTGATGAGCTCTCATACGGGTTAAAGGTGGGTAGACCGCACGATGTTGCAGATGCATTTTACCAATCTGAATTGGCTTGAATAAGTTGGTGTCGGCTAATGGGACGGGAGTGAAATCTTTGGAGAAAGGCATGTTTTGTTGTGTTTGTTAGAATGTTGGTTCTTGTTGTGTTGTCTGAGAGTAAACTTACAAACAGAGAAGAACATCTCCAATTGATCTGTTCAACCTCCCGTATTTATACAAATATTATCAGGTAAAGCATCAAGTGCAATTCTTGCTTCTTCTCCATATTACAGATAGTCTTGGACTATAGTAGCTGTTAACCGCTTAGTCAAATACAGATCTTGTAGTGGGGCAATTATAATGTGTCAATATTTTTATGATCGAGAAAAAACAGAGTGTCCGAGTGTCCGGGCATCATTTCCTGACCGGGTTGTCCGGCGAGTGTCTGAATCGTTGGTAACATTATAGTGTATGAATTCAACTATTAGACGCTGGTATTATTGCAATTCATTAGTACTAGTCCTGGATAGCCAAGAATATACTAAGTTGTTTAGTAATATAATGTTTCTTCTCTAGAGGTGTAAAGGTACATTCTCTTGAGATGCCACTGCTTCATAATAACAAATGTTTGGATCTTGTTGGATCGTAACTATAGCGTTGAGTTCTGTTTATTTCATTAAAGCATGCATTGATGTCGATAGTAATACGTGTATTTGTTCAGCTTTAGTTTTAGTTGGAGAACATAACAACAAATATATCTTCTATTATGGAATCATTGGTAGTCTTTTAGAGAATCAACAGAATGCCACTCATCCGACTTTATTAACAGTGCCAATCATAGGTTGATAGGGAGAGGATATGACTTGCTTTGCTTTTAAGGTATACACTAACAGAGCATCCAATATATATTTTTATTTCTTCAACTTTTTCAAATTCACTACATATAAATCTTGTAAAGTCAAAATGAGAAAGTATAGAACAGCGATAGATCATCATAGACACAGCTCATTAGAGTTGTTCTAATTTAAAGCTATTCTGAAGTGAAGAACTTTGGAATTACCTCCCCCTCACAGTCTAACAAACTAGGTAAAGTCATATACTTAAATGGTTGGAGAGCATTGATACAAAATATACAATTACTATAGTCATTGTGAAGAACTATTTACTAATATAGAAACTAAAGATGTTGCATTTGTCTCATTGACTGAAAGGATTGTAAGATAATAGTGTGCCACAAGAACTAGCTAAATGGCTTTTTTTTAATAATACAAGCAATTCAAAGACAGTTTTCATTTTCAGTCCCAAAAGCAAGTTACGCCGTATCTATAGTACCTTCAAAGACTGTGAGGGGGTGTCCAAGATTGACGGGGACTGTACAGGTGACAAAAAGAGAGAAATATTTTAAATACTTTGAGAATGAACACTCTAATACCAAAGTAATGGGTACAAAACTGTTGGCCATATTCGGGACTGGTACTACGTAAAAGTGCTTAATATCGAGGGGAAGAAAGGCTTTATAGCAAAGAACAAAATCGATATGAGGTTCCCTCCAATTTACTACCAGCAGTGCCTACCTGAAACAGTGCAAATTTCTATGATGTCCCATACAAGGGTCATGATGGATGTTGTGGAGCAAAAAAAGGAGACGAAAGAATTGATGAACTAATTGAGAAACTTAAAAACGATACAACAGAAAACTTATATAATAACGAGGTAATTGTCATTGATGATAGCGAAGATGATAGTGACGATGAGACAGTTGATATAGGCAAAATGATAAGCCAGATTTATGGAATGCTATGGAAAAAAGGACCCCAGATTTTAATGAAACCATGGAAACATGTCCTGGGGGAAGATTATTTGCAATCTACAGAGGAGTTGTTTTTGTATCTCAACCCGAGGTACATTGTTACCTGGAATGACGAAATTTCGTCCTCTCTTTGTGATGATTGTCTCATGCCGTTACGGGATGACCATGATTGCGGTTATTTAGGAAAGGTGATTGGTAACCTTGTTTATGGGTATCTTGCCATCCAGAAAGTAATTTAAAAGCGGGAGGCATATATACCAATTGAAAATGATTTAATCAAACGCCACGCCTGCCTATTTCTTCATATGCGATTGAGGAGCAAAAAAGAGTCTGTGAGAAGAGACTTTACAAGGATGCACGATGCTATAAGCAGACCTCCAGAGTTTGCAGACGATGAAGGTATTTGCCTATGGAATCCTGTTGAAAATTTTGAGAAGTACTTTGCCTTGATATTTAGAAGGAAGATCAATCCTGTTTTGGTGGTACGCAAGGGAATTATCGATTATTGCAGACCATCGTATTTCGATATCTCTGATTTTTATTCTTCAGTATTTAGAGATGCAGCGAATATCAATCAGATTGCCGAACACAATGATAGTGCAATGTTTGCTATGTACAAAAAGCAAGCTCTTCTTGATGTCGAGGTGAGGTTCAAAAAGTCGCTAGATCAAGATGAAAAGCTAGAATTAGACGATTTGCTGGATGGTATTAACTTGATCCCAATAGTTGTTAGTATAATCTGGGCTCTTTACAAGAGTGGCCAATACAGCGATATAACAGAAAAATATGTCACGCTGGACCACTTTGAATATCCAGATACATTTCCAGTTTTCTTCAAATATATGTGCTCGTGGGTGACATACCATAGAAGGAAGGTTCCGTTGTTTGCAATTTTCTTGGGGGTTCAGCAACATGTCTTCGCTTGATAGGGAATATAAGTTAAATGCGATATCATCAAGAGAGAAAGAACGATTGGATGCATAATTCTTGTTAGTGCTGTAGAGTTTATAACATTTGTAAAGCTTTTTATAATAATGCTATGATGCTAGGTATATTAACAAAATCTGTTGCTTCTATTTATCTTTATGTTGCCTTGGTTTTTTGACAGGCATTTGGTATTAACTCGTCTTATTTATTTATTTAACTAGAGTATAGTTAGCTCAATATTCCGGAGAGCACCACATGATGCGGTGTGGCGTCCATCTATACCAACTGCTATCGTCACATGATGCGATTCGTTATAGATGCAATGTAGCTCAGTAGTGTGCCCCATAAAAGTGTTCTTTTATCTTTTACGTTTTTATCTATATCAAAAAATAAAAATATCAGAGAAATAATACAAATAGGGAAAAGCTACAGCAAGAGTAGATAGAGGATTGTAAGTCAAGATTAGAGGTTGTCCGTTGGGTTGAGAAGTGTTTGATGAAAGGCATTTATCTCTGGACAGTGAATTTTGTTAATGATCAATAGATCTGTTTCATTCAAGAGAGAAAATAATGAACACTAGCTGTTCTTTAATTGTAGTTAATCCTCTCGTTACATTCAGTAATATCCAAGTGGTCAGGCTTTAAAATTATTAAACTGGGGTGTAAATTAATGGAATCAAGCCAATGTATTACATTTCATGCAGAATATCAATATTTAAATATCGTGAAATGATTAATTATAGTGAGAGAAATACATGCAAAAGTATTAATGGTGAGTGTAAATTAGTGGGCCTATCCAAAGTATCATTGCCTGTGTGAATAATGTCAGTATTTATTCTGTTGAGTGGAGCTAGTATGCGTAATTAAAGTCGGAGTAAAATGAATTTATGTTTTGTCACAAGATTGTGATAGAAGTTAGCAACACCACATCTGCTATTTTGTAATGCTTAATCATATCACCATTCATTATACCACGGCGGTAAGCTTAGTTTGTTTCGTTGAACCTTTTATGAGCTGTGATATTTTGGTACAGGTCATAATTTGATATTTCAATTCATTAATATCAGCTAATATGTTAAGCTAATGGAAAGTTTTCACCAGCACACAATCCATTCGGTAGCACCTCTGGGTCTTAGTTCAATTCAATGTTCTTGGTAAAAAGGGTGACTTTGGTAGATTAGCTGCTGTTCAAACTGCATTAATTATTATTAGATATAATTATTCTAGCAAAATATATCACTGGTAAATGAGTGAGTGGATTACATTGGACGTCGGATAATTCAAACTGAATGCAGAGTAGTGCAGATAGTATACTGGGGCTACTTCTTTGTTCTAAATGATGGATTGAACTAAAAATCAACAATCAGTGAATACGGCCATGTTGATAAAGGCTGGGATTTAACTGACTCAATTGATGTGAGCATTGTTAAACACACTTCAAAGTGAAATGGTGGAATCCAGAAGGAGGCATGGTACATTGCAGTGTTAACAATCCAGCTTAATATAGCCAGTATTAATGTGTTGATAAATTATCTGGTGAATAGTTGGTCAATTGCCTGAAATAAAGATGGCACAGTTGGAACAGTTGAGTGAGTCGTTGTGTCATTGTCTCAGATCACAGTTTTGGACCAGTGGTAATCAACCGTAAGTGGTGGCTGCCATGTTGGGTGGTGGTCAAGTCTGTGTTGAGTGTTTCTTTCGAAGAAATGTTTTCTTTGATTTTTTTTTACACATCTTTAAATTGAGAAAATATTCAAATAAAATAAAACCAACAGAAAAGATTGAAGAAGCTGGCAAAGAGATTAGCTGTTTTAACAGTGCAGGATACAAGAGACCCACTCTGACACGATCAATCCAATGGAATAGAATGAAATGAGCAACACTGCTTTGTTATGTTACAGAGTATTGCTGGTTTGATGTAGCATTGCGGTGGTTTGATTCCTCTGGTACTACCTAAAGATATGCAAATATACAATCTCAACACAGCAATTATCAATTATGTGCATCTTAATCAGGTCATAGAGCCTAATGTGTTGTGGGAAATACTTTAAGGTGGTGCTTATTTGTTATGTTCAACAATTGGAGTGTGTATTGACAGTATTCATCGCTGGTGAGTTTACGATAAATGAACAAAGTAATGTTAAGTGTGCTTTACAAAACAAACAAACAAGCATATGTGGCTGAACCACATTGACATAATGGTTTTGATTATGTTTGGGTTAAGCTATGGCTGTTTGTATCGAGAAGTGCTACAATTGTCAGTTTGATATAAATGAAGTAATAAAATAAACGGTTAAACATGTTGTGGTCTGTAAGCTGAGGTGTTCCCGTGGTGTAATTGCCATTTATGTTTAGAATCTAATCGGATTGTGTTACCATTTAGTTTAATGAGAGATACATTTTGGTCAAGATCTAGACAAGAGACTGATATCAATGCACCATCATATACATTTGCATTTTAGTAGTCCCTGAATGTGCCACGCTAGACATCAGATTTTATATGTAAATACTTGACTTATTCTTTGCTTGTTTATGTGATTTTGTATACCCATGATCCAACTATTCAATGATATCTTGAAATAGTTACTATTCCATTTGAATATATATCGAGTCTTGCAGCTTAGCTTAGTGTAATTAAATTAATGCAAAATTTTTAAATGTTCAAATAATCTCGGCCGAAGAAAAACCCAGCCCACGATAGGGACACTTCGGCCGAGGTTGAAGTTTTTGCCGAATGCAAGAAAAACCTCGGCCGCGTGTGCTAAATTATTTTCCTATTAGGCGAGTAAAACATTCTAACAAATATACACCAATCAACAAACTAACATGAGTCTAGCTAAGCAAGTTCCTTCTGGACAAGCCTAATAGAAGTCCCCAATCATTGTGGGGTGTGTGCCATATGGTTCCAAAGAGTGGTTTCCATGGTGTTTGGAAGACGAAGATAAGATTGTTGAAATCTTGAAGTTTTGTTACGACAATGGGCTAAGAACCTCTGATATTGTCAATGTTTATTCTAACGGTAAGTCTGAAGGGACTCAGAGCAACTTTGAAGAAGTACAGTATCAACAGAATGACCTTGGTCATGATAACCAAGGTGTTCTCCCGGTGAATGAAGAATTGGGCGAAGTTAACACTGAGACTGTGGACAGAGTCGAAGAGTTGGCTAGAAAGTATATTGTTTTTATAAACACGTTGGGATGTGCAGTGTTGAAAGAGTCCAAGAAGCAAATGATTCAACCATTTTCCATCTAACTGAGGATGGTGTATAAGAGCCATGCGAACCAAGTGACGTTGTCGTGTGAAGGGGAAACAATCGTACATGAAGAGAAAAATATACATTTGTATCTCTTTGCTATGTTATATATGCTGTTACCTTTTTGAATGTATTTGATCAATTAAATATTATCCTGCTCTGAAATATACTAGTATAATAGATGCTACTGGTGAAGCGTAGTACTGTTTATAGTAACACAGTAATAGAGAGAGTAATGTTAGAGGGGTGGTTTTATAACCCATATAAATGGGAATGAGTATATAGACTGTGATAGTAATATAATTCAGTAAATGAATGATGTGTGGAATTTGTATGTGTAATACAATGTGTGATTTAATCAAATGAATGGTGTAGTCGTAATAGTAATACAGTACGTTGATTATAGTATTATATTTAACAGTAATGATGATAACAGAGAAAATAACATTGGAATGAGAGAAGGAGGATATATTATATTGGGAATTATAATGATGTTTGTGAATTATGGACCATAAGTGGAGGTTCGAATAGTATGGTTGGATTATAGTATGGTATAACGAGATGAACAGATTACTATTAATGGTAGTATGGTAACGAATGAGATAGAGTTAAAGGAACTCGTGATGAAATGGACAGTAGTTATATAAGTCTGAGATTATTTAGTGAATAGGGGTGGTAGTGATGATGGTAATTATGGACGTTATGAGGACATTAGTATGGATAATTGTAATAAGAGTACTGATAAGAAGGACATATATTTAATTAGAATATGAATTGATGTTAACGATTAATAACCGATGGAGTGACTGGTACTATTGAAGATTGAATCAAAGGGATCTGTAATTGTAAAGAGGAAGGTATGGTTAGTAATGACAATACTGTGAAGAGAGTTAAAAGTGGTTATGTTGGTGAAATGGGGGAAGTACGATAAGTATTGAAAGTAGTAACAGTGGTGTTAGATGGTTTATACAGTAGTGATAGTTAAGGAGAAGAGTAATACGAGAGTGATATATTTGGTAATAGTAAAGATAGAGATAAGAACTCCAACAGTGATAGAATGAGTGAATATATAGATAAAATAAAGAGTGATGATGGAGTCGGTAATGGTAAGGGATATGTTATCTGGTGAGTGGAATATGTGTAATATGAGATATAGTTAAAAGAGTTAATAATATATTGCAATGGGTTGTAATGATAGTTATAGTAGCGTAATAGCATACTGTAAGTGTGGGAATGGTAGCAATAATAGTTTAGTAGAGAATGGTATTAATAAAGTATGAGGGGATGGCATGTGGAAAGTAAAATATGGGCTGTTTGAATTCATTAATATTAGATATAAACAGAACTTGGAAGTTAGTAAAAATGGTCAGTAGTAGTATTGATATTATAGTTAATACGAATGAGGGTAATATCAGTGAATCATAGTATATTAGGAAAAGTAAGAGCAGCAATGGTATTACGAAATGGTAATTATTGTAAAGTTGGTAGTAAAGGTAAATACAGAGATTTTAAAAGAAAATTATCAAAGTAGTAATGTAAAAGATGAAGAAAGTATGGGAACAGTATGGTAATAGGGTGAATGGTATTATTGATAAACGTGTATTTAATACTAGAGGTAGTATTAATGATATAAGTGAAATAATAAAAATAGAAAAATTAGAAAAATTAATATAAGAGTAGCGGTAATAACGTTAATGGTAACGGAGTAGAGGAGCGGAGTATGCGGTAATATAGAGAATCGATGAGTGTTTAAATTTAATAGATAGACTCTGTAGTTCATGAGAAAGTTTGGTAATAATAATGTAATCAGGAATATAATTTGATAATAAAGGTTGATAGCATGGTGAGTAGTAGCGATATTATGGCGATGGGTAGAGGTGTGAAGGGGTATGATGATACGGTAGTTGATTAGGTGTTTATGGCTATTAATATGGTAATGTTGTAGAAATATACAGTTCATTCGCATAGTTGAAATAATTCAATAAAAGTTAACAGTATAATAATAGGGTAAGATAAATTTGTAGTGATAATAGTGGTTAACAGTAAAAGTAATAATATATGATGTTTATAATAATATTGATTGGTTTGAAGAAGAGAATGAATAGTAATGGCAATATAATAATAGAGAAAACAGAAGTAATTAGATAAAGAGAAGAGCTGTGGTGATGATTATATTGTTGAAAGAAGCAGTGGTGGCAGTAGGAATGATTGTAAGAGTGATGGTTGATATAAGGTTATGATGGGAATAGTTTAAGTAGATGGAAGTTTGATAGTAAGAGCAGAGATAAAATTAATATGGAAGTAGCGATGTGGTGATAGGAAGCATGGTTAGGTATTTAGTAGGGTAAATGGATCATGTAATAAGAATATAAATGGATTATAGTGATATTTATTAAGGTAATAGAAATAAGAGTAATAGTAATGTATATGTTAAATTATTTAAATATGGCAGTGTATTATATTAGATTGGTGATAATAATTATGATAATATAAATATGTCAATGAATAGAATTAAGAAGAGGAATGAGGGAAGTGACGATAGTGATGAAAAAGAGCAATATAGTTAGTATGTGGTGATGTAAGTGTAGTAATGAAGGGAATGGTAGTAATGTAGTCAAAAGCAGCGATGACGATTATGATATAGTAGAATAGAGTAAAGGTAAGGGTAGTGATAATAATGATAGTACGAATAAAGGTAATAATTATGGGGATAATATAGTTAATGAGTGATTGATGATAGGTACAATATATGTAATAGCTATTATATTTAAATATTTGATAGTGATGAATGGAATGTGTTGTAAATGAGTATTTGTAATGGTTTAATTGAAGAGTAGTATGAGGATAAGAGCAGTTATAGTAATGCGTATGATGGTTATTGTAATAATCATAAGTAGTAGGAATATGTAATTGTTAAGTAATAACGATAAAGGAAGTAATAATTATAAACTTATAACGGTTATAATAGTAATAGTAGTGGTTTAGAAGCAGCATAAATTATAGTTGCAGTTGTGGGAATATGGATTATAAGAGGGTAATAGAAGTAGTGGATGTAGTAATATGGAAAAGGGTGGTGGTATATAGATGATGATGTGTGATATTATGGGTAAGTAGAATTATTGTCGAATGTTGAAGTGAAATAATAATATGATCTGAAGAGTAGTAATAATGGTGTAATGTTGAGGTATCAATGGGCGGTGTAGATTGTGTTCATGGATAATAGAGATAGTGATAAATAGTGGTTGTGGTATGGTGATATGAAAGGATGAATCAGTGTAGTATCAGGGAAGTACGTTTTGCAGATAATGGTTATATGAGTAGAGAAATGGTAATAATGACAATATAGTTAAGATCCGGAGTAGTGATAATGATAGTGGTGGTGGTGATTTTGATTATAGTGATAAAAATATAGTCAATGGTAGTAATAATAATGATAATAATGATAATGATAATAGTAAAATAATCATAGTAAAGGGAGTAACAATGAAATAGTAAGTAAGTTGACTATGAGGACATTTCGTGATAGATAGTTTATAGTGTGCGGAAGGTATGGGTAATCAAAATATGGTTGGGTATTTAAGTAGGTTAATAAAAGTGTAGTAGGAATAGCTATAAGAATAGTAATGGTAATAAGTTAAAGCAATGATAGTAATATGATGATGAGAATAAGAGTAGTGATGGTAAGTATGATATGAGAGTTGAGAGTAATGATAATTGATTTGAATTATAATGAGGTAATGAAGATAAAAATAAGAATAAGAAAGAGTAAAATGGATGAGAATAGTAACGATGATAAGAGTAACAATAATATAGTGATATGATATTGATTATAAAGAGAAGAATCACTAGAATTATAGTCAAAAGAAGATATATTGAATATAGATGTAATAGTAATGACATGGTAAAGGGGTGTAATATATGGGGATATATGGGTGATAAGAAGAGTAATCTGATAATTGTAATATGATATGAATATTGGTAATAATGGGAGTAAGGGTAAGAAGAATAGAGGTAAATATTATGATAAGAGTAATAGTAATAATGATGATGTAAGAATATGTAGATGATGTGAGTAGAATAAGGGTATTTAGAAATATTGGTGTGTGTTTAAATGCGGTAATGATAGTGATATAGTTGATAAGTATGTAGGGATATATGAATGGTTAGAGTTAAAATAAAGAAGGAATGGTAATAGTAATAATAATGGTTGATATGGAGTATAGTAAGAGTAAATTAAATTGTAATAAGGATAGGGAAAAGGATGATAATGGAATGATGATAATTTATTATAGTAAATGAAGTAATGATAGTGATGGTAATAATGGTAATAGTATATGTAGATGCAGTAAGAATGTGTTAATGGTAATATAAGTAAGAGAGGTGATCAGAGTATTAATATGAATAATAAAGGTGATTGTTAGGATATGGTAAAGAAGAGTAGTAATAGTAATGTCAGTATAGTTAAGAAGATAAGTAATGATTATAGTGATATAGGTGATGCGAATGGAGGGAGTAATGGTAGTGTAAGTAATGATAATATATTAATATAAGCAGTAATAATTATAGTTAGATAGGTGATAACGAGTGATGTTAATAGTTAATATGATAATAGTATTAGTAAATAATAAAAGTAATAGAAGTAGGATTATAGGAATGGTTATGGTAATGAATATAGTAATAATAATATAGTAAATAATGGAATTTAATGATATATGGGTAGTATGGGTAATAAAATGTATAGTTGAGTGTATAAATGATGTAATATTTGTTATATGGTAATGAGGATAATTAATAGTAGTAATAATGGTAAAATGATGATTATCGTAATATGAAGATAAAATGGTTGTATGAATGATTAGAGAGTTGAATTAATTAAATTGAAGATGTTTTCAGTAATAATAATATAGAAAAGTGATTGAAATGATGTTAATAAATGAGTGTAGTATATGGGTGATGATGATGATGATAATGATGAGTGGATATTTAGAGATATAATAATGGATAGTAATAAGAATAGAAATATAGGTGATAATAACGATAATGATATTAGAAATAGTAATAATATAGTTTAATATATGTATAGTAAAGATAGCCGGAATAGTAATTCGATATTTGAGTGGTAGAATATAAGTAATAATTATGGTAATATGAGTTAAAATGGATGTATAAAAGTAGTAGTATGATAGTGGTAATAGTAATATAGTAAATTGGTGTAATATGAATGAGTGATATAATATATGGATGTGTAGTGTTATGTAAATAAAGAATTAGGAATGTAATAAGATGATAATTTATAGTAAGGATGGTAAAGTAAGTTATAATAATGATAGTTATAGTAATTAGAATAAAAATATAGTAGGGATATTTGGCGTGTTTATGTTGTATTTAGGTAAAAATAAGTGAGTAATGTGAATAGTAGGGTGTTAATATGGTATAGTTTAAATATAGTGTGGAAATAGAGAGTTATTTTGTAATATTTAATATTTAATGTTTGTTTATTGGAAAGTATGAATTATGAAAGATTTATAGGGATAATAATATAGGAGGTAAGGGGTTTATATGTTGATTTGTTTATTTTGAATAGTAATTTGTTTATAGTATAATTGGTTATATTAGTATATAGAGATTTGTTTATTTTATATAGTATTATAGTAATTTGTTTATTTTAAAAGAGTATAGTTTATAATTGTATAGTATTTTGATTATATTTTTATATGGTAATATCAGTATAATAATGGTAATGAATAATGAATTGGTTTTTTAAAGTGATAATTTGATGATAGTATGTAAATTTAGATGAGTTGTTATGATAATGTTAATGATAATGATGTTATAGTAGTATAAGTAGTGATAATTATAATAGTGTGGGTGATAAGAATAGTAAAAGATGGATAATTTTGTGTAAATATAAATGTATAAGTGTAAGAATCTGATAATATAGTTAATAAATAAATATATGATAATGGTAAAGGGAATAGGATATATAATTGAATAATAATAATAGTAATATAAGATTAGTATGAGTAGTAAGAATAGGGGAAATAATGGTGATAATAAAAGTAATGGTAATGATAGTAAGGATTATAAGAGTAATGATAGTAAAATGGTTGATAATATGATTGTAATAGTAGTTGGAGTAATAGTAATAATGTGTTTATGATATGAAAATTATTTGATATGGTATTTTGATAATGGTAATGATGATATAAAATTATAAATAGTAATAATTATGGAAATATAGATGGTAAAAATAGTGATATAGTGATGGTAGTATTAGTTATAGTTATAGTAGTAATAATGATGGTAATAAGGAATAAGAGTAATGGTAATGATAATATTATGATATAAATAATAATTATAGTAATATAGTAATATAAGAGTAATAATATGAAATATAGTTAAATAATGGTAATATTAAGTAATAGTAATGGGGATAGTTGGGTAGTTATGTGGTGTTTATGAGATATTAAGTGTATAGTATGAATAGTAGAGTGTAAATTTTTAATATTTGAGGAATTTAATGTTTGTTTATTGAAAAGTATGAATTAAGGAAAAATATATAAATAAAAGTTAAGTTATTGAGGTAAATGTAAATATATGAAGAATAAATATTAAAAGTGAGAATGTTGGTATGGTAAAGGGAGATAATGATATAGTATGGTTTATAGATATTTGTTTATTTAAAAGTATGGTAATTCGTTTATTTTGTTATAGAATAGTATAATATATGGTAATTTGTTTATAAATATTTGTTTATTTGATATGAATATTTTATATAGTAAAGTTTATAATTGTTTATAATGATATATAGTAATATTTGTTTATTTTAATATTATATATAGTAATTTGTTTATTTTAATATTATATATAGTAATTTGTTTATTTTAATATTATATATAGTAATTTGTTTATTTTAATATTATATATAGTATATAATAATTGTTTATTTTGGATTTGTTTATTTTATATAGTAATTTGTTTATTTGATATGTTTATTTTATATAATATATAATTGTTTGTTTATAATATATAGTTTTTTGTTTATTTTAGAATTGTTTATTTAATTTGTTGATTTGTTTATGATGTTAGGTTATATTTATTTATTTTAATAGAGTATAGATAGTATTTGTTTATTCGGGATTTGTTGGTTTAATTTAGTAATTTATTTATTTTAATGTATTATTTTGTTTATTTTGATATATAGTAAAGTTAATATTTGTTTATTTTATATAATATATAATATTTGTTTATTTATATATATATAATATTTGTTTATTTATATATATATTATAGTTTATAATTGTTTATAATATATGATTTGTTTGTTTTAATAGAGTATAGTTAGTATTTGTTTATTTGAATTTGTTTATAATGATATATAGTAATTTGTTCATTTGTTTATTGTAAATAGTATATAATATTTGTTTATTTTATATTTGAATATATAATTTGTTTATAATGATATATAGTAATTTGTTTATTTTGAATTTGTTTATTTTTAATCATAGTGTATGTTAATATAGTAAAAATAAGGGATATAAGTGATAATTATAATGATAATGGAAGTATAGTAATAGTTGATGTGAAATATAGTTGGGTGATTAAATGGTAAAATAGATTATTAGATATAATATGTTAATATATAAATAGTAATAGAGTTAATGGGTGTAGTGATGGTTATATATAATAAGAATAGTTAATAATAAAGAAAGTAATAGTGATATAGTAAAAGTAATAGTTGATATGAAATATATATTTGAATGTTTGAAAGGTTAAAAATAAGTAATAATAATAATAATAGTAATAATAGTAATATAGTGATGATAGTAATATAATTAATAGAAATAAAGATGATAATGGTATTGGTAATATGAAATATATTTGAATAATTGAAAGTTATAATGAAGATTAATAGTTATGATAATGTTATAATATAAGTAGAAATGATGATGATGGTAATATTGGTTAGATAATAATATCAGTAATAAGAATAGGTAATATGGTTAATGATAATAGTAGTAAAAATGATAATAATAATGATAGTAGGAATAATAGTAAAGATATAGTTAATAATGAGAGGAATGATGATTGAAATATGAGTTATAATAGTAATAATAATTGTAGTAATATAAATGATAAGGATGGAGTAAATAATGATGATAATATGATAGTGGTATAAGTAATAGAAGTAATGATAATAGTAAATGTGAATTATAATTGGATGGTATAATAGAGATAAATAGTCATGATATAAGAATGATAGTAGTATAAGTGATAGTAAAAATAATATATATAAAATATAATAAGATGGTTAAATGGTATAATAAATGATAGTAATAGGTTGGTAATAAGAAATATATTAAAGTATAGTATAGTAAGGATAATGGGTATATAAGAGTAGCAATAGTAATATAGGATAGGATAGTGATAAGAATATAAATGAATTAATGGTAATAAAGGTTAGAATTTAAGGAATATGATAGGATATTTGAAAAATATAATAGATGTTAAGAGTAAGGATATGATGAATAGTAAGGATGATAAGTAATAATAGTGATAATAATTTAGTTTATAAGAGTAGTAAGAATTATAGTAATGATAATGATATGAATATGGTTGATAATATGATTGTAATAGTAATGTTAGGAATAATAAAGAAAAATATGGTTGTTAATAGTAGTAATGTATTATAGGTAATATGAAATTTATATAAATATTTAAATGGTGTAATATAAGTAATGATAATGATAGTAATATATATGATAATAATGATAATATAGTAATATAGGTAGTGATATTTAGAGTAATATAGGGTAGATTATGAAGAAAATAATATATTGTGGTAATGGTAATAATGTAGATAATAAGAATAAAGGGAATAATGGAAATAATAAGAATGATAGTATGGATAAGAGTAATGAAAGTAATAATATAGTTTATAAGAAAAGGAATAATTATAGATGTATGTTTGATAAGAATAAGATTATAATGATTAGATAATGGTAATTTAGTAATGATAATAGTAATATTTGAAATGGTATAATATATGTAATAATGGGTATATAAGAGTTGTAATGATAATGGTAGTAATAATTATAAGAATAATGATGGAAGTATGGTTGATAATAGTAATGTTAATGTAATATAGTTGATAAAAATGGTAGGAAATGGTAAATGGTTAAATATAATAGAGTTAAATATTTGAAAGATATGATGTGAGTAATGAAAATAAAATAAGTAGTAATAGTATAAGTGATAATAATAGTAAGGATTATAGTAATATAGGTAAAAATAATGATGAAAATTTAAGAGTAGTAATTATAATATGAAGATTAGTAAAGGATTGTAATATAGTTGATTAGAGTAGTAATGGTAATAATAATGATAATTTAGTAATATATGTTTGATAAGAATGGAGGGAGTAATGGTAATGGATGTTTAAAAGTAAGAGTAATTATAATTTAGTTGTGTGTTTGAAAGGTATCATATAAGAGATAAATTGATAGTAGTGATAATAATAATAATAATAATGTTAATAAGAGTAGTTATTATGATAGTAATATAGTTAATAAGAATAAAGGGTATAATGGTAGAGATGTTTGATTTAATGTTTAGAGGTAATAATATGATAGTGTTATGTAAAATTAGATGAGTATTTTTGATAATGATGGTAATATAGTAGATGATAAGAATATAAGTGTTGTAATTAGATATTTGAAAGATATAATAAGTAATAATAATGATAGTGTATGTATATAATCAGTAGGAATAGAAGTATGTGTAGTAATGATGATAGTAAGAATAGTTAATAATGGAGAGAAATAGTTGATATATAAGAGAGTAATATTAGTTAAGAAAAGTAAAAGAATTATAGAAATGGTAATAATAGTATAGAGTTGAATGTTTAATTGGTATTATAATGGTTAGTAATAATGATAATGTAATATGTTTAATATTGGTAATATATATTAGAGTTTAATGTTTGAGAGATATGGTATAAGTAATAATAATAGTAGTAATGTAGCATGGGTAATATGAAATGTAGTTGGATATTTAATTGATAGTGATAATATAGTGATGAAAATGATAATAATTATAGTAATATAAGTAGGAATTAATGATAATTGGTAGTGGTAATAATAAAATAATGGTAATGGAAATGTAGTCATGATGATTTGATATATAATTGGAAGTTTAAATGGGTAAAGTAAAGATTGGTAATAATGGTAATAGTAATATAATAATAAATGTTGGTAGTAGGTTGGATTATAGGGAATATAGTATATTATAATAATGATAATGGGTATATAAGAGTAGTAATATGAAGATTAGTAATAATGATAGTAATGAGAATAAAAATATAATAATAATAAATGATGTTAATAAAAGTAAATAGTAGTAATGATAATAATAATATGATTAGTAATAGTAGTAATGTTGATGTTTGAATGGTATAATGTAAGTAAATAGTTATGTTATAGTGAAGGAAAGTAGTGATAATAATATATGGATAATATAGGATGAATTAGAAGGAATATAGGATAGGTTAATAATTATAGTGATAGTAGTGAATGAGTATAGTGTATAGAAATAATATAGTTATATAAGTATGAGTAATGATAGTAATTATAGTAATATAGGTTGAAATATTGGAAATATAGTAAGAGAAATAGTAATGATGATGGTAATAGAGGTAATAGGAATAGTAAGAATAGTAAATTTTGGTGATAGTAATAGTAGTAATGATAGTAAGAGTAATAGTTTATAATGATAGTACAGTAATAATAATGGATGGATATATGGGTAGTAATTGTGATAGTAATATGTTAAATAAGTAGTAATGATTATTGAATTATAGGTAATAAGAATAGTGATGATAGTATTGATAGTAATAATAAGATGTGCTATAATAAATGATGTTAATAAAGTAAATAGTAATGATAGTATGAATAATAAGAGTAATAATAATGGAAATATAGGTGATTACAATAATGATATAATATAAGTAGTGATAATGATAGTAATATAAGTGATTATGGTAATAATAATGGTGTAAATAATGATTTGATGATGGTAATTAGTAATGGTAATATAAAATATAAGAAGGTATAATGAAAATAGAAATAATAATAATAGTAATATAAGAGTAATAATATGAAATATAGTTGATATGAAATATATAGTTGAATGTTTGAGGATAAATTATAAGTAATAATAATATAAGTAGTAATAGAGATAGTAAGAGTGAGGGTATAAGGATAAAGTAATGGTAATGTAAGTAATAATAATTATAATAGAATTAATAAGAGTAGTAATGATGATAATGAGTGTAATATAATTAATAAGAGTAGTAATGATGATAATGAGTGTAATATAATTAATAAGAGTAGTAATGATGATAATGAGTGTAATATAAATAATAAAGGTTGGTAGTAGTGATGGTAATAGTAGTAATAATAAGTTAGTGTAATATGTTGGATTATAAGAAATATAGTAAAGGATAATGATGATAATTTAGTTTATAATAATATGTAATATGAATAATAATAGTGATGATGATAGGGTAGAGTGAATAAGAGTAGTAATGAAAATAATATGGTTAATAAGATTTTATGTTGTAATAATTATAGTTATTAGAGTATTGGTAATGTTAAGAATGATAGTGGTATGATGAATAGTAGATGTAGAAAAAGTAATAATGGGGTGGATAAAAATGATATGGATGGTAGTAATTATAGTATTTATATATGAAGTAAATAATGATAATAATATAAGTATGGTGTTTTGAATAATAGTAGGATGTTTAAATGGAATAGTAAATTTTAAGAGTAAAGATATGGTGAATAGTGAGAATAGTAATAATAATGATAATGATAGTAATAATGGTAGAAATATAGGTGATAAAAGTGAGGGGAATAATGGTAATAATAGTAAATAATAAAGAGAGTAATAGTTGAATGTTTGAGGATAAATTATAAGTAATAATAATTATAGAAATATAAGAGTAGTAATATATGGATGATAGTTAATGATAGTAATGTAGTTGATTAGAATAAGTAGTAGTAATGATAGTGATATAGATGATAATAATATGGTTAAGTAGAGTAGTAATATAGGTGGTAATAATGATTAGAAGATGGTAGTTTAGTAATGGTAATATGAATATAATTAGATATTTGAGTGGTATAGTATAGGTAATAGTGATGATATGTAATAATAGTTAAGAAGAATAGAAATATAAGTGATAATAATATTAATAGAATGATGTTTATGGTATGGTGAAGAAGATTTGTAATAATAATAATAATATGGTTGATAAAATGGAGGGGATAATGGTAAGGATAGTTAAAGTGATATAAATAGTAATGGTAATAATGATAGAAATATTGTTGATAAGATGGAGTAAAAAGAATGATGTGGATAATGGTAAGAAATGTTTGATTTGATGATTAAAGGTAATAATATGATAATGTTATGTAAATATAGATGAATATTTTTGAAAATGTTAATATAAGAGTAGTAGTTTTAATATAAAAGGTATAATTAGGTGTTTAAATAGTAATAATGGTAATGATAATATTGGTTAGATTTTAAGGAATATGATATAGTATAAAAATGATAATGGGTGTATAAAAGTAATATAGGTGATTATGGTAATGATAATGATAGAATTATGGTTAATAATAGTAGTAATATAGTATGGATAATATAAAATAAAATAAGTAATAATAATGATAATAATGATGGGAATATAGAAGTAGTAATTATAATATGGATAATAATAAATAATAGTAATATATTTAATTAGAGTAGTAATAGTAGTAATAATAATTATTGAAATAGGAATAATAAAGGTTGTTGGTAATAATAAGGAATATAGTGTGGTATAGTATAATAATGATAATAATGATAGGAATGGAGGTGATAGAAGTGTTATATTATGGTATGATTTGTATAGTATAGTTTAATATAGTTAATATTTGTTTATGTAATGATAATAATAGAAATGTGGTTGGTAAGAAGGGATGTGATAATTGTTATAAGGATAACAATAGTAATGTAAGAATAATAATGATAATATAGTAAGATAAGTAATTATATTTAGAGGAATATTGGATAGATAATAAAGAAAATAGTATATTATAGTAATGATAGTGGGTAAATAAGTTTAGTAATTAGAGTAATAAGAGTGATGGAAATATTAAGAATGATAAAAATGATAATGATATGATGAATAGTATAGTAAATGTTAAGAAGAATAGTAATAATAATATAAGTAGTAATAATGATAGAAATTTAGGTGATATAAGTGAGGGGAATAATGGGTAAAATGGTATGATATGAAGTAATAATGATAGATATGGTTATAAATAGGTAGTATAGGTTGTGTTGATGTGAAAATTAATGGATAATGTGAATAGTAGAGTTTGAATATGGAAATATATGGGTTAATTTTTAATATTTGTGAAATTTAATGTTTGTTTATTGAAAAGTATGAATTTAGAAAAAAATAAAGAAATAAAAGTTAATAAGTTATAGTAAATGTTAAAATATAATAAATAAATATAAAAATTAGGAAATATGTATTGTAAAGTGAGATAGTATAGTAATTTGTTTATATTAGATTTGTTTATTGTAAAGTATGGTTTAGTTTATAGATTTTTGTATAAAATATATAGTAATATGATTATTTAATATGGTATAGTATAATAAGTGGTGAGTTAGTATGGTATAATATAGTGTAGGATAGTATATATTTGTAAGTAATGTATGGTAAATGATAGTTTAGGATTGGTATAATGAGTATTTGATTATTTAAATAGTGTAGTTAAGTATGGGAGAGTGTAGAATGATATAATTATAAGGTGGGTAGGTTAGGGTTTATAAAATATAAGGTAGGGTTGGAGTAGTGGTGAATAGGGTTAGATAAGTTTAAGATAGGGTTGATGTGTAAAATAAGTAGGGTTAAATGAGGGAGGGTAAGTTAAGTTATATGATAATAGAGTAGGGTTATGGATAGTTGTAGATAGGGTTATGAAAATGTAAGTTAGGGTTAATGGGTAAAGTGAAAAGAAATGATGATGGTGATAATATGTTTTGTGTGTGTATGGGTGTATGGATATGTAATGTGTGTTTGTGTTTGTGTGTGTGGGTGTATGGGTGTGTATGGGTGTGTGTGTGGGTGTGGGTGTATGGGTGTATGGGTGTATGGGTGTATGGGTGTATGGGTGTGGGTGTGGGTGTGGGTGTATGGGTGTGGGTGTATGGGTGTGTGGGTGTGGGTGTGGGTGTGGGTGTATGGGTGTGGGTGTGGGTGTATGGTGTGGGTGTATGGGTGTGGGTGTGGGTGTGGGTGTATGGGTGTATGGGTGTATGGGTGTGTGGGTGTATGGGTGTATGGGTGTGGGTGTGGGTGTGGGTGTATGGGTGTATGGGTGTATGGGTGTATGGGTGTGGGTGTAGGTGTGGGTGTATGGGTGTATGGGTGTGGGTGTATGGGTGTATGGGTGTATGGGTGTATGGGTGTATGGGTGTGGGTGTGGGTGTATGGGTGTATGGGTGTGGGTGTATGGGTGTGTGTGGGTGTGGGGTGTATGGGTGTATGGGTGTATGGGTGTGGGTGTATGGGTGTATGGGTGTGTGGGTGTGGGTGTGTGGGTGTGGGTGTGGGTGTGGGTGTATGGGTGTGGGTGTGGGTGTGGGTGTGTGGGTGTATGGGTGTATGGGTGTATGGGTGTGGGTGTGGGTGTATGGGTGTGGGTGTGGGTGTATGGGTGTGTGGGTGTGGGTGTATGGGTGTGGGTGTGGGTGTATGGGTGTATGGGTGTGTGGGTGTGTGGGTGTATGGGTGTGGGTGTGTGGGTGTATGGGTGTGGGTGTATGGGTGTATGGGTGTGTGGGTGTGGGTGTGGGTGTGTATGGGTGTATGGGTGTATGGGTGTATGGGTGTGTGGGTGTGGGTGTGTATGGGTGTGTGGGTGTGGGTGTGGGTGTATGGGTGTATGGGTGTGTGGGTGTGGGTGTATGGGTGTATGGGTGTG